>OY728164.1:1172660715-1173891340 GCA_963277665.1 Viscum album
TTATGTATTAATAACAAAAAAAACATTTCATAAAATTAAAATGGGTACTTTTAGGCCATCCACATTCAAGGATAAAATTTGTATCACTGAAAAAGAATTATTTCTACTCATTATATGACAATAAAAATTAGATATTTATATATAATTATGAAACATACATTTTATAATATATTATTTATAGAAATTTATAGAATAAATAATTTCATTTCATTAGACATAAAATAATATAAAAAACAATGTTAATATCATAACACATTTTATATTCAAATTTTACAACCATAACATTATCACATAATTTTGTAATACTAATTAATTAATTTTTCAAAACATCAATATATAATGTTTTATAAATTAAATCAACAGTGTATATACCTACTCACATAATCTATTAGTCATTAGTTTACATTAATCACCAAAAGTGGGAGAGCCTCCAATAATTTTGATTAAAGACAGATAATTCAATAGGCCACTAGTAATATTTTGGGTTCAACTATTATCCATATACCACATGTCACTATTTATAAATCAATGAAACTTTTCTTATATAAATCAATTAATTGACATTTTTTGTACTCTTTCTATTCTGTGTCTAACTATGATAGTAATTGAATTCATTGGTACCTAAACTGATATAAACATTTATAATTAGGTAATCTTGTGGATAAATCATTAATAATAAAATTATTGGTATGCCTATGATATTGAGGTTTTGTAAGAGAACCACCACTAGAATAATTTTCATTCATACCACATTTAAAACATATAATAATGATTACTTTCTAGGAGAACATTTAATAAATGTATCCTTGAATAAAATATGAATTTGAGGATTGTCCACCTAACTAATTTTATCCATTATTTGATTAATAATAGATACAATACTTTTAATTTTTTTCTCTCCTTGATCATATATGGAAAATGTATCTTTTATTAATATACCTTCTTTTCTATGATTATCATTTTTTGGATAACCCCAAAATAATCATAAATAATACCATTAGAACATGAGGAAGAGTTTAATAATTCATTATTGAGAGGATAATTTTCCTTATTTAATTTGTTACATTAAATTATAAGCATATTATATATTTTTTTAACTCATTATACAATTCAAGAACTCTTGGATTATATTTTTTCAAAATTTCATTTTCTTCACATAACTCATCATATATATATGCATTAAATTTAAAAAATTATCTTGAATATGAATCTTTAATAACTACATTTATGTTTTTATCCTAAAAAAATATTGTATTACTCTTATTCACTTTTGGATTCGCCACTTGAATCATATTATTTTTTGGAACCCATCCATCAAGATAGGAATGTTTTAATTCATTTTCTTATTTTATATCTCCACATTGTTGGTTCTTTTTAGTATATCCTAGTTTGATATATCACTTATTTCTCTATTCATAACATGTTATATGAGGTCCATATGTGTCACCCTTTATTTTTGATCATTCCTTTTATATTTACTTTTTTGGTTCTAGAATTGTTTAATTTTCATCATAAAATTGTAATTAATATTTCATATATTAGAATTTTATCCATTTTAAAATTCATGTTCCAAATATAAAGAATATTTATAAATAAATTTTATGGTAAATTTGAAATAAATAACATTATACATTAATGTTTCTTCTTCTGTGATTTCTGACATGATATTCATTAAATGATTTTCAAATTGATGAAGTGATCTGATAACATCATCGAAATTTCATCCTTCAAAATTATTACTTTTGTTGTTCAAAACATTCTTTCCAATACACTTATTGGGTATATATCTTACAAATCATCCAATATGTATGGGTTCCTCTAAATCATCTCCAATAGATTTAATTTCATTCATAATGCTTTTGGATCAGTGGAATATATTATTTAAACTATCATATTAACACATCATATAATATTTGTTTGTTTTTTGAAGCATTATAAGAATTATTCTAAAGATATTCTATAATCAAAAGTGTCTAACTTGAAAAATAATTCATATTTCATGATATTTATTTCATGAAACACATGAATAAACACAGAAATATTAATAGCACAATATAAAATATATACAATGTATTTTTTAAAAAAATATAGTAACTTTGTTTCATGTAAGAGTATATGGTCCAGTATCTATTAAATTGTATACTTTAACCATTATTGACCAGAGATCTATTATTTCATGTATGTGGTAATCCTTTATTCTAGATTACGAATAACTATATTCATTTTTTTGAAAATTTGTGAATTATAAGGAATCCATCCATCTTTTGAATTCATTCCTAAAATCATATAGATCATTTCCTTAGAATATGTGGTCTAGGAAAATGATATCATAACAAAATATAAATAGATGACTCTATAGAAATATTGGATAATTTTAAAAAGGAGAAAAAATTGATACCAACTGATTAGTCATATTGAGTGGTTATATATATTCTTCACATGACGGTAAATATTAAAGATTAAAATTTTATGGACATGGATTAATTATATTACTTGATTAATATCATGGATAATTAATAGAGTTAATTATTTATATAATAAAAGAGATAATTAACATGATGATGTTTTTTATAGAAGTTTAGTCCAATGTGGACATAGTCTACTGATATACCTCTCTAATCAGTGATATATACAATATGAACTACCTAGGTTTAAATGTCAAATCATAACGTAATTACAAATTACTTTATCTAGTGGAAGAATAATCAGACACCTAATTTTTATACAGAATTCTACAACACAATAAAGACATTTAATTTAGATACATGGATTCAAAACCCTATTGATAATGACATTAGATATGGGAGACATAACATAATGATAGAAAAATATTTTTTTATAAATGTGTAAATTGAATGAGAGAGTGTGTATGAGAGATGTGATAATGTTTTACTGATATAGACTCCATAAAAAATAGAATAATAATTAAAACCATGTAAATTTTCTTCAGTGATTGATGATAATATCACATGGAGCTAGTTGATGTTGAAGATGTTTTGTGTTCAAAAATTGAGATATAATCAAACAATATTGAGATAGATTTTTTGCATCAATCAAATGTATATAACATTAAAGTAGTAAAACACAACATTTTACATTGTATATCATGAAAATATTTCTTTTATATGAAATATATCATGAGTCGTCTATTTCATGTGTTCATGGTAAAGTCTATCTGTCCATTATAAAACAAATAAAATTAATCAATATGATTAGTATTTAGAAACATTTGAATTTTTTTATTCAAAAATATTGAAAAAAGATATATATATTATAGTTTAATTGTAACCACTCATCACATGAATTAATTTTAAAAAATAAATATGTATTTAAAAAATTAATCATTCAAAAAATTAGTTTATAATACTCTGATAAAAATAGTTCAATAAATGGTCCCTTGATAATATGTTGTTTGAATCTGAAATAATTTTTTAAGATGGTAATTCCACGGTCCAAAATGACCAAGGCATAATTAATATTAAAAAAAATATTATTGTAGTCTAAAATATGGGATCATATTACAATATTTTTCATGCTAGGAAATAAGAGCAGTGGGGAGTTCTTCAAACCAGGTGATGCCTTGATTAACTTCCATGGTGGATAAGCCATTAATAATCGTGTTTTATTATTAATAAAAATGTGTGAGCATATATTTAATATCAATAAGAGAATAGTTGAATTCCATCCAATAGGTATTAATCGGCCAAGAGAGAAATGTTATATTGTTCCAAATTGCTTACACGATGGTCATCGAGTCACTTTCAATCTAGAGGTTATTCAAACCAAATAGCATGGAAAATGATATATCATGTATCAAACTCAATATCTCAGCTTCAAAGAAGATGTAAATTCCATATCTGCCCCTGAAACATCAACAGATCTAGATGAGGTTATTCTTGAAGACAACACCACATCTTGTAGTGCCAAGATTTCCATTGGAAGTGCCATCAATATTGATTTTGATCCATTCAGGGAGAGGAGCTCTCCAAAACACCACTAGATTGTGATGCGGTTGAAAAAAATAAAAATAAATTCATAGAAATATTAGGATTCCAAATTCATGTACAGAGTTGTGGCAGTATCCCTTTTTCATCAATGCAGCTTCATGTATTGCAATGAGGATTCACATCCGACTTTCCTTTTGGTCGAGTGATTAATTTTTATGTAAAATAGCATTCTGATCATAACATATCACATGGTGTAGCTTATGTAACTACAGTGAAGAAAAGGTTCTTGATTTTCTAAGAGACCTCTATTTCTTCACATTTCATTAGTTAAGATTTTAAGGAGTCATGAATCAATCATGTATAGACAAAAATGCCAAAAATATAGTTACAATGAGAAGAAGTAGTAGCACAATAAAGGAAGATGTGTTTAGAATTTTCTTTATGTTGATTACATATTTTTCACTTAAAGTATATTTGGATTCCAAAATATTAGAGACAGATTTATATGGGAACCCTATTAAGAGAAATATGGCCGAGGATATTGAATCTTAAAGGTTTTTTCCTGGGTTTGTTGAAATGTTTTATTCAATAGTAATCACTTTAAGTGTTATATAAATAATGATTGGATATTTGTTTTGATTTTAGCATACTATTGTGAGTAGGTTCCCAAATTAGAAAATTTTTAGTGTGACTGAAAGAGTATATTTCAATGACATTCATAGAAACATCAGAGAGTGTATCATGTTTAGAGTTTAGAATTTCTCTGATAGAGAAGTTGGTACTTTCAGGGGTTTGATCAGGAGCTGTCATAGAAATTATACATGTTCCAATCCAGTTATCTAAAAAAATTCAGGGAGGATTCTCTGGAGACCATTCATCTGGAATTATTCATAATATTTGTAAAGGAGTGCTTGATTTATTTCTATATTAAAGAATTAATGAAAATTGAATGGACCATCTAATGTTTTTCATGAAAAATATTTTTGAGAATGGTAATCTCTTTAGAAGAATTTTGAAAAAGGATTCAAGTGAGTCTTTCATGGAGGAATTCATTAAAATGTTTTTTATTTTTTATACCAACAACTACCTCATCAATGGGCTTGAAATAAGTTTACTAGGGCACAATCACAATTTTTCATTCAAGAATACTACCAATCCAGTTGAAAATCTATATAGCTGTGTTCATTTTTTTAAATATGAACAACATTCGATTTGTAGACCATCGTGGAGTAAACCATCTTAGTGAAAATAGTATATTTTACATGTAAAGTCCTATCTTCCATAGAGATAGATTTATCTTTCTAAGAATATTGGTGTTTTATAACATGGTCAACAATTGTAACAATGTTACATGACTTGGGAATGACCCAAAATATGGAAACACCATAATACGTTAAAGGGAACATACCTTATTTCAGACCTAAGTCATTTATAATGTTACATTTTATACATGGATAAATGTTATTCCTAAATAAGATGTAGTATTTGTTTCAATGAATGGTTTAACTAAAAATATATTCATAGAGTGAGAGTGAAATTTTGAGGTTAAGGATGTTTCTTTTATCACCCTAAAGGAAAAGGACGATTTCATCAGCATAAAAAAGGTGTGTTAGAGGATTCACATTTCTAGAGACATGGATGGGACTTAGCTTATTCTAAACCACCAGAAGGGTGAGTAGATGACTAAGGTAGTCTTCCACATTCAAGAAGAGAATGGAATAGTGGGATCCACCATGCCTAACATCTTTGGTTCATTTAAAATATCTCTTGGGGTAGCCATTGATCAAAATGTAGATTGACACCGAGTTGAAGTACTTACTGACTATAGTGATAAAAGAGACACTAAAACCAAATCCTTAATGAAAATTGAAGATAAATGTCCAATCCATGGTGTCAAAAGATTTCATGATTTCATGTTTAATAACTATGTTACCTCCTATGTTAGCATTATTTATGTTATTGACACACTCAAAGGAAATACAAATGCAGTCTTGAATGGATCTACCCTTAATAAAACCGAATTAGTTCCATGAGACAATTTTTTCTTTGAGAGTTGAATTTCTGTTAAAAATGATTTCAGTAATCATATTATAAATATTATTTATATGTAAAATTGTTCTAAATAGATGAATCTCGGAGGTTGTATCCACTTTATGGATCAAGGTGAGAAATTGGTCATTAAGAGCATGAGAGAGAACCCCATTTTAATGAAATGGATTTTACAAGTTTACAAACAT
Source organism: Viscum album (assembly GCA_963277665.1). Lineage (NCBI taxonomy): Eukaryota > Viridiplantae > Streptophyta > Magnoliopsida > Santalales > Viscaceae > Viscum > Viscum album. The sequence continues at coordinate 1,172,666,900 of OY728164.1, forward strand.
CGACATGAATCACATCCAAATAGGGTTACAAGAAACCATTATTGAAGGTGAGAAAATCCCCCATGAGGGTAAAGATCGAAAGAAATAGGGGAAGAAGCATGATTGTTTCTATGGTTTAAGAGAAATAAGGTATCCCATCTCTCTGAAGAATTGTCCCCATCCTTTCCAGTTTGAATATGAAATATAAAATTTAAAATAATATGATTATAATTAGTAGTAAACATGTTGATAAATATGAAACATAATAAAAAATTAATAAAAAACAAGTTTTAATGAGTCTATTATCATATAATATTATTTTTTAAACCAAAAATCAATTAAAAAACAAAAAATTAAAAATATAATATTTTTGTTTTGAAGTACATTTTATTCGTGAAATTAAGAAACTAATGATCATTATAAAAAATATTTTAAAATAAATCAAGTAACCTCTCATATGTTATAAACAATTGATTTTTATTTATAACACTTTTTCACAAAAATTATTTTATGATATAAATGCATCAAATTGTTATATGAATTAAAAAAAGATGGAGTACAATTTCTTATAGGGTTTTTAATAAACTAAAGAGGAAAATTTCCCATTGGTGTTTCGACGTAGCTGAACACACAGAATGTAATCATTATGCTTTCATAATGTATGGTACTCACACAAGTTATTCTACACAATAAATTCACTTTTTAATGTTCATCATGAAATTAATTTTATCATGTATCGAAATATTTCATTTAGTAGATTCAAATATGGAAATTAATGAAAATTTTTAACATATTTACTATTTTATTTTCAAACAAAAAATATCCATAAAATAATCAAATAAACTTTTTTACTTTTTTATTATAATTATAAAATTATATAATAATTATATAGAATAATTAATTAATTAATTAAAATTTATATAACTCATGTTTTTATTATTAAATAATATTATAAAAATAGTTTTGAAACACCAAAAAATCATATTGAAAATAATTTGGGATATGAAAATGAATTTAAGTCAATATGAAGATTGATTCATATTTACTTTTATCATAACGAAATGTATATAATTTTTATATATTTCGAAAAAAAAGAATCACTTAATACGATGTTATGTATATGATGGTTTAAAATAAATACAGAGGGTAACTAACACTCAAAAATTGGCTACGTAGTTCACATATTTGCTATGTGTGTTTCATTTTTCAACTTGGATTAAAAATATGGTGTTGTATGAAAAACAAGTTTGATTAATGAGAATATTAAAAAATATCTATTAATGACATTATAAGGTCCCATATGACTTATTGAGATATGGAACTCAAAATTAAACATATATAACAAGTTATAAAAAATGAAAACATGAAATATAATGATATTTTAAACAATGAATATAATGATATGATCAAAATTAAAAAATATAATTAATTTAAAATTAAAGGTATTAATACTTGAAAATTAAAGTAAAACACATAAAATGTTTCTATTAAATAACATACATTGGTTCATGTATCTAGAAAATTGGTTTTAGTGTACCCAAATGTTATTTATGACATAATTATATATCGTGAATGATATTAACTTATCTACTTTTATACCATCCAATATTTTGAGAAATGATAATGTCCCTCATTCATATGTATGGACTACCACCTCCACTGAACGATGTGATTGATTATGGATTATTTTTTACATAAATGGTAATATTGATCAATTTAATAAATATAAATAATTTATTTGAGATTTTAATTAAATTGGAAATATTAATTCTTATTTCCATCTCTTTCATCCTATGAATTGAAAAATTAAAACAACTTATATGTGTCTGTACAGTCTACTATATCCATGAATGGTGTAATTTATTATTCTATATCTAAATTTCATTTACAAAAATAACTATTTATAATAAATAGATATGATATTTATCTCATGACTAAAACTATGGAGATGATGGAACCATGAAAATTGTACACTAATTAAGACTATATAAAAAATAATCTTGTAAAGACCTGGATTTTCCATGTAATTTTTTTAATTATATGGAACTATTATGAGGATGTAAAATCTGACAGAATTTTATTTTAATTCCTGGTGTTTCTAGGATGGAATTTTATTATTTCTTAAGGTACATTTTGTAAACGTGCTAGTGGGAAATCCTAACTTTTGAACTGGTGCTTGGAATAAAAATCTGAGGGCACCGTTGAACTCATAGCACCGAGATTCACTTAAGGGAGACTTAACCTCAACCATAGTGTGTTGAGATAAGAATTTGGTTTTTTCAGTTTTAATGGAGGATTAATAAAAGAAGTATAATTTATTTAAAATATCTTCCACTACCCTTTTAGTTTTTGGTCCCATGGACCACAAGGGGTGGTCGGGCATTTACTGCAAGACATTAAATAAACGATTACACAAAATGCATAACCACTCTACATGAAATTATTGAGGTTCATTAATTGCACCCATTTAATGAACATCTCTTCATTATGTGTTATAAATATAACTCCTCTCTTCCATGTTTTTAGTTTTTGAATTAGTTGGAAAAGGAGAGGTCTATTGGAGAGGAGGATTTTAGAGGATCATCTTCATGATGAACTGAACCCTCAAACAAGAACCAAAGATCGTTGTTTGATCGGTTTTATCAGAGGATTGCTTCGGGATCGATGAACACTGACCCATCATCAATGATAGGATACTCTCCAATGACCCATGAGGTAGGGTTTTGTCTTGTTTAAATTTCACATGTTTTTAATCAATTATCTTTTCTGTTGTTATGATGATAACACAGAGGGAGTAGGAAAAATAACAAGGCATGGCCCCTCCGACTCATGTTTTTTGATGCCTTCTATGCAGGTGAATATTCAGGTTGGACAGAACCCAAATCTGAGGTTCAAGCAGCAAAGGAGAAGACCAGAGAATATTGTATATGCGATCGGATGGAAAAACGGACCACCTGAGCTCACCTGGTGGCCCATGGAAGACCATCGATGTGACACCAGTGCAATGAAATCGGCGACCTACACAATAATGTAATGGTGGGGGTCGAAACCAATTAGTTATGGTGGTGGGGAATGAAATTTTACTCTATCGGAGGTGGCCATGACACTAGGCCATGGCTGTAAGTTGGAATCCCGGAACAACCAGCTTCAGAGATGGTGGTGTCGTACCGTCACACGTCTAAGGAGGAGGAGGCCCTGACTTTTCAGTTCTGGCAGATGAGCAGGGCAACCAACACCAGCCATCCACGGAGTCTGAGCATCGCGCTGTTGCGCACTGCTGATGGGGTCCATGGCTCGTAGCCATAGTGGAGGCAGGGACCCTCTCCCTGCAGGTCTTGTGGGTGACCAGACAACACCATGTGGTGCCTCTGGTCCAGATCCCGAATGACTTAGACTTTTGGGAAAATGAGAGTACATTTCCCATGTTCCTACTAGGGAGGGACCCATTCCATCTACGATGGGCCCTGTAATTTCCTGCAAGCTGGGTTGTTCCCTCTAGTTGGCGGGGCCGCGCCCTCTTTTGGGCCGCATTCCACCTACTTACGGGCTGGCCTACGTCCCGTCTATGGGCTAGGCTGCACCCAAAGGCAGGCTGGTCCATGCCCCCCCTGTGGGGCGTGTGTCAGATTGATAAGATTTCCATCGCATTGGAACCCTTATGACATGAAGGACCATATGTTACTCTTTTTTGGACCATAGTGGCGGTCGAGGTACGACCAATATCACAAGGAGCAGATTCAACGGAACACAAGTGCACCAGGTGTGGGGAATCCTGTGGTTGGATATCTTTGAACTAGTGACCCTTTGTAGATCAGAATCATAGTGTCCTTGTGTAGATCAACATCATAGCTACTCGACGAGGACCAGTTTTAGAGCAGCCCATCAAGGATAAGCTTATAGAGACCCTGTGTAGATCAGCATTGAGCTACTCTATGCGGATCAGCATTCCAGCGACCCTGTGTGGATCAACATTCTAGCGACCCTTAGTGGATCAGCAGTAGTGTGACCCGATGAGGACCAGCCTTACAATGGCCCGTCATGGAATAGTGACTTAAGTCTAACAGTGGATCGAGAATAGAACAAGTTCATTGTGAATCAGTTGTGGAACTTCTATATGGAATAATATCATATATATTTCGAATAATCATATATATTCCTTATTACTACGATTTATACCTAGTATGAGTATACCATTGCTTCATGTTATGTGATTGAGTCCTTTCTTTGTGGTTTTTCCTTTGTGGAAGTATGGTAGACCTTCAGGGGTCTTGGGGTCCCTACTGAGTATTGTTAGAGTCACCACTAAATGGGATTCTCCTATAGCTTGTTGTGTCTTATGCAGATGATGGACATCATTGACTGATGATAGGGATCCAGGAATGATCGGTGCTCAGAGGTGGACCATTAGACATGACGTGTCGTAGTGAAGACCAACTGTGAGCTGTACCTACCCTTCAGGCAGGATCATTGGCAGATGATTCCAAGATTTGTTTTCTATTGTTGTTGTACTTTTTCAGTTGGGCTTGTATTCAATCCCACATTACTTATAGTTCTAATAGAATTTTTCATCAAGTACACATCTCTATTTCTATTACAGTTTTACTACGTGGGTTGTGCTCATTGTATTAATAGACTGTGTGATTGAAGGTTTAAAGTTAATGCCTTCACGTTTTTTAGATATATGCCTTTCAGTGCTAGTCACCAACCCTATTCCTATGGAACACGGGCTTGGGATAGTCACAGCACGGGCCCCGGGATACGGGTAATGAAAAAGTTGTATCAAATGATTCAGTTATATCGAATAACTAGGACTCTGGTCATTCCAATGGAGAAGTACTGATATGTGGTTGGATTGTTGTTTTCAGTTCGGGGAGTACAGTGTTGGTGCGGCGGCCAACGTATCTATACACCAAGACCCTGAATTCCAATTTCAGACTTGGTGCATGAAAACATAGATTTCATGTGTCTTGGAAATGTTTTACATGATCTCTTTTGAGTCACACTACCACTAAATTGGGATTCCACAGCTCCACCCATTAGCAGCGCTAAAAAAGATCTTTTAAATGGGGTTCCTTTATCAACGCTAACAAAACTCTGAACAAGGGAACTTTTAGAAGCACTAAAAAAGTGTTGTTAAAAGTGACCTTTTATCAGCGAATTTTTTAGACCTACTAAAGGGGACCTCTTTATCAATGCGTTTTTTAGTAGCTATGAAAAAGGGGTTATAATTCCCCAAATCTAGTTAACCAGAGTCTGTCTATTATTACAAAACATTTCCATGATACAAGGAATCATGTCCCGAATGACCTATCAGTTTAGTATCCTTGATTTACTAGATACATAACTAATTTTTACATTACATTATGAAATAAAAAACAACAACAAAATTTTCTTTATTGACCGCATTTATTTCCCTTAGACTATCCTTCCAGGTTAGTCATAATATACTTTTTCTCATCATGGGAAAACTAAAACATGGAATGGGGTGATCGTAGATGCTCAGTAAGGATAACAATATAGTGGAAACATTCATAATTAAGAATAATAATTTAAGGAAATATATAATACTGAAACACAAGCCTTTTAAACTAAAACATGTGCATAAAATAGAAAATGTATATCAAATAAATCCATTTACTTGTTCACATGGATACACTAATAGTCAAATAATCAAAAGTAATATCAATAGCCAATTTTATAATGATGGAATGTCTAATTCCATACTTCATAACCAAATAGTCAAACCTCATGCGAAGACTACAAATAATATTTTTTCCAGGCCTTATACCAAGACACTAGTTTTCTCTCATGAGACCTACCGATGAATTGAGGATCTATAGCGGGCTCTACCCATCACTTACTAAGTCCAATGCAATCCTCATATGAAAAGGTTGTAACATAACATAAACATTCTTATTAAAAATATCATAGGAAATCTTAAAATTGTAACTATAAACCATGAATGGCATAAAAATAACACATCCACATTCAAACATATCACAAAACCTTCAATAGAATATTGAATATTTGTATCATAATAAATTAACATCCAAAAAGTGTAAAATCCCTCAATGGATGTTGACATAGATGAAATCAAAACTATTTGAATGAAATATATCTTAATATTTTGAAATCATTTAAAAGTAACGTAATTATAAAAGAAAGAATTTATTTTGAAAATATTTTTATAATCTTGTATGGGATGCTTTTAAGATATTATAACGGTGGAAAATAGATGCACCCATCGTATAAGTTAAATAAGACATTCTTACCTTAATTTTCAGAAAAGGACATAAAGTACATTTCTTGGAAAACAATAGAAATATTCCATTATAAACATTTAATAAAGATTAAAACAATAGTATAAATTAATTTAACCTATAGTCTAATAAATTGTTAAAATTTAATGAAATAGATTTTTAAGAAACACGGATTCAGGTGATAAAGAGGTCCCAGTAGATTCTCACGTATAAACAACCTCGGATAATGAATTGATTGTTGAATTAAACCTTACCCTGTACTTTTATTAGATAGAGGGTATGTTAAACACATTTAAAATAGATAAATAATTTTTATTGAAATATACAACAACCAATTACAAAAATATGACACCAAATATGATATTCTAATATTACTTTGTTAATAATATTTAAGTAGTTTCATTGTTTCAGGCGTTAACTGATTTGTTTTTCCTTTATATGTTTGGTTACGTACGCTATGTTTTTTATGGATAAGATTTATTTGATTCGTATCCAGAATGATATTAACTTCTTATAAATTATTTATAATCATAAAGATAAAAATATTCTTGATGATTATGATGGGGAATGAATCCCATCACGTTCGTGGGGAAGATAATCCATAGGTACGCACGAGAGAGAATATCGTTATATTTATGGTGAAATATTATTTAATTGGATAGTATGTCATATATTACGAATCATTAACATGTTATATTTTTTATTTAAATTAGTAATACTCATTATTATACCCATACAAATAATGAAGTGTATGAATAACTAACTACACCACGACGTGGAGACGGTAAGCCGTACGTACACACCTATGGTGACATTTTATTCATAGGATGGATTGAATAATGAATATGGTTGTACCATATTTATAATAACATCACATTATGTATAAGGTAATGGAGTAACTATTTCAGTATTGATTCGGCAAAGAAAAAGGAAGTGGAAGAAGAAAAGAACTTGGAAAAATGGTGGTGAAATTATTACCTCTTCTCCACATGCTTCCTTTTGAGTTGATCAAAAGGGATACATAGGTTGCTTTAAGATCAATTTAAGGCCTCTAGTTCGATTGTGAGGGTAGTTGAGAGGATATTTGGGAGGTTTTGGCTGACCCAAATGGCTTTGGATGTGATATTTTGAGAGAAGCGAAAGTACTCTTTTATAAGAGAGGTGAGTGTCACATTAGAAAAATTTAAAATATTATTCTATTATACAATCATTTTTTGTTTATAATAGCTCAAAAATGATTAATTTCTAGGATAGTGTGGGTATGGGTCGAAATCCTCCGAACAAATTGTTTTTAGATAAGTTTAGGTCACCATATTAACCTTATATTTTAGATTTAACTATTAGTAAAAGAGTTCAACTTTTACAATGTATTATAAGAAATGGATAATAAACTTACTATAAAAATCCATTATAAATACAAGTGGTTCATTAATGATATATATATTATTATATAATATTTTTGGACAACACCTATATTTTTAGGACTATTTTATAATTTAATAATATAGTATTTGTTTTAAACACTCATTTATGTCAATTTTGACAGTATTTAGTAATTCATATTTGTGGAAGTCCAAACAGCATGATTACTTCGAAAAAAATTAATTTAATAAACCTTATCATGTCCTGTTAATCTATAAAATTAGTGGAATGCATCAAAAGTCACATTTTACATTTATTTGGATATTTATAACATCAATTATTATAACCTCTCATTAATAAGTTAATTACTGCATCATGATTGTTTCATAAATAAATTTAATTACATAATTTCTAAAAATTGTAAATATAACATCATTATGTAGGAAATATTTTTATTTTTCTAATGAATTTCATATAGTAGAATTTACCTTCTGTATAACCCTATATTAAATATATTTTAGTTCTAAAAATTTTAATTTAACACTTCTAAATCATCATTAAGTAAAAAATAAAAAAGTCTTAATCTAATCCAACTGGACCAAAAGGATCATATTTTATTCATAAGGTTGATATTGGCCTAAATACACTAATCCAATAGAATTAGGACATGTGTTAGGGTAATTATAATAACATTTTTACTTTTAATTACCCTATTTACTCTTAACTGTGGAAAATAAAACTCAAAAGTTACCATTAACATAAAATTGATTTTATCTTATTGAACCACATTTTACATAATGATGTCAACTGTATCTCACGGATTTTTGAAATTCAATTCACATAAGTTGTAAAACTATGTTTTATGCAAAATTTCTAATGTGCCTAATAGGTGGTTAAAGATGGTAAAAAGTTCAATAAAATTTTATATACTTAATAGAATTATAAATTGACAGTAATGAATTACATTGAACATATATAGGTATTTTTTATCTATTATTACCTAATATAAATTTAAATAAAATAAACAATTATTTAAATAAAATGTCGGTATTAAATAATAATGCAGTGTTTTCAGTATTCATAAAAATTCAACGTTTTCATGAAAATTCCAAAAATTTACCCTAAGATAATTTTGATATTCTGAATCCAAAAATGAAGTCCATTTTAAAAAAATAAATTTTAAAATTTTTTAAAAAGTTGGTATTACTATTTATAATTACTAGTTTGATTGGCTGTGGTGTGCTAAAACTCTATGTTGCGTACAATGCAAGCTATTGCATTATTCAAAGGGAAATGTACCGTTGAATCTTGGGTTGTTAAATTTTCCCCTCCTTGAAATAATTTCTTCCTTGAAATTTCTATAATTTTACAGTATAAAATTATTTGGGTGGTTCTTCATCATAATTTCTTCTATTTCCCACATTGACTATTCCATGTAATGATTTCCCTATAGAACTTTCACCATGCGAGTTTTTGGTTTCAAAACAATTGTTCTCTAGTATCAAGAATTTTGATAGGCACTTCGCAATAGGAAATGTCGGGTTCCAATTCTATTACTTCATAGGTGAGTAGATGAATTGTGTCAGGAATGTTTTTTTCTCAACATTGATACATGGAAGACATCATGATGTTTGGAGAGACATGGTGGCATTACCACATGATAAGCAACAACTCCAATTCGTTTAAGAATTTTCAAAGGTCTGATGTACTTGGGGCTCAATTTACCCTTCTTACTAAAACATATAACACCCGTCCATGGAGATACATTCATGAAAACATGATATCCTATATGAAATTAACAATCATTTCTTCAGTTATTGGCATTTCCATTTTTCCTACTTTGTCTTGCATTGATGTGTGTTTGGATAACCATCACCATTTCCATTTTTTCTCAACATGTTCCGGGCCTACGAGTTTTTTTTCACCAATATCATCCCAACAAGAAGATGTGTGAATTCTCTTTCTATATTACACTTCATATGGTTCAATCTGAATACTTGAATGAAAGCTATTGTTATAGAAAACCCATACCAGAGGAAAATATTGATCCCACATACCATGAAAGTCAAATGATCAAGATCTCAATATCTCTTTTAAGATTTGAATTTTCCGTTTTTATTTTCCATCAGTTTAAGGGTGGTAGGAAGTACTCAAATAAGGTTTAGTATCCAAGGCCTTCTGAAGACCTTTCAAGAATCATGATATAAAATGGGGATTGTGGTCAGAATCAATCGATAGGGGTACTCCATGAATTCATACAACTTCATTAATATATAGTCCTGCTAAAAGTTCAAGTTGTAAATATTCTCTTATATCATGAAAATGTGCTGACATGGTATGAAAATCAATAATTAACCATATTGCATCATTCCTTCTAGGATAAATTGGAATTCCCTTGGAAACTTCCATCATGATATCATCCCATTTCCACTCAGGTATGGGATGACGTTGCAAACACTTCTAGGATGTTGTCTTCTATCTTTCACTTGTGGTCAAACCATTCATCTTGTCACTTAATCAGCAATCTGTCTCTTCATGTTTCCCACCAAAAAATGTTCCTTCAAATATATATACATCTTAGTGATACTAGGGTGTATAGAGAAATTAGAGATATGAGCATCGTCCAAAAATTCCCTTTTTAGATCAGGTATATCAGGAACACAAAGCCTCTTTCCAAATGTCAAAATCCCATCTTCATATATGAAGTTGATCAATCTTCCATCATTCACAGCTTTAATAATATTATTAATCTCATCATAATCAGAATGGGAACTCTTTATCTTTTCTATTAAAGATTGTTTGGAAACCATTTGAAAAATTATTGATGTTTCACCTTCCCTGGTTATTCACATACCCATTATTACTATATCCATGAACCTAAGATCCCTTTTAACTCTCATCTTGTTTAAAATTCCATGATCATTTATGATCAAAGCATCTGCCACCTTATTTGACTTCCTCGGGTGGTAGTTTATAGTTCAATCATAATACTTGAGTAGCTCGAACCATCACCTTTTCCTCATGTTGAGATATTTTTGTGAGAAAATATAATTCAAGATATTTTTATTGTTATATATCTCAAATTTTTCACTATAGAGATATTTTCTCCAAATCATAAAGGTAATGAATTATAGCTGCTAACTCAAGATCATGAGTGGGATAGTTTTGTTCGGTAATTTTTAGCTATCGTAATGAATAGGAAATAACTCAATCCTTCTTTATAAGGAAACAACCAAGTCCTTTCTTTGAAGCTTCACTATAAATAAAAAACTCATCATTCCCCGATGGTACATTCAATATTGGACACTGAATAATCTTTTATTCAACTCTTCAAAACATTCTTCACACTCTTCTTTCCAAACATATTTAACCCCTTTACGCATGAGCATGGTTAATGGGTTTTCCAATCCGGCAAAATTCTGGATGAAACACTGATAATAACCGACTAAACCAATAAAACTACATACCTCAGTTATACTCTTTAGTACTGGAAATTCTTGGAATTCATTGGTATTTAAAGGATTAGTAGAGATTTCATCCTTAGAGATAATATATCCATGAAAAAAAATCTCTTCAAGCTAGAATTAAAACTTTCTAATATTCTCATATAATTCATTTCTTCTGAGGGTTTTCAGAACAATGTATAAGTGATTTTCATGATTTCTGTAGCCCTTTGAGTATATAAAGATATCATCAATAAATAACAATGTAATGTCATAAATATATTACTTGAAATCTCTATTCATTAGATCCATGAAAACATAGGGTTCATTAGTCAATCCAAAAGGCATTACTGTAAACTCATAGGGCCCATACCTGGTTCAAAATGTTGTTCTCAGAATGTCTACCTTCTTCAAAAAAAACTCATGATATCCAGATCGAAGGTAAAACTTTGAAAAATATGGATCCCCATGAAGTTGGTCGAATAAATCATCAATGTGTGGTAGGGGATACTTGTTCTTTATTGTTATAGCATTGATCTCCCTGTAGTCAATGCACAACCTCATAGATCCATTTTTATTCTTAACAAAAAGAACAGAGGCTACCCGTGGACAAACACTAGGGCTAATAAATCCCTTGTTACACAATTCCTATAGCTGTTTCATTAGTTACAATAATTACACGTTGTACATTATATAAGGGGACCTTGATATGGTCCTTGGCCCATGAATAAAATGAATGGAAACCTGATTCCTCATTCTAGAGGATGTCCAGGTAAATCCTCTGGAAACACATCAACATATTCTTAGACAATTGGTACATCCTCTATTTGAACATTATTTTCCTCACCCATAGTTATTTCATTCTCTTACTCAAGTATAATTGTATTTCGTAGAGATATTGGGGGTGGATCAAGATAAGAATTATGTGGTGACATTTCTTCTCTAAAGATAAGGTACTCCTTATCATCATAGAAAATTGTAACATCCTTTTCTGAAAATATATTTTCACGTCATGGTCTGAAATCCAATCCATACTGAGGATTATATCAAATTAAATAATAGGTATGATGATGATATCATCAGGTAATGAATATTAATATTCCATAATGGGGATTGATTCAAAAAATATTGTTGCAATAATACTTCCCTTAAGAGATTTTACTGACAACTCACTTTTAAAATAAAATTGGAAATATCTACTTTTCTTAGGAAACTAGAAAGATATGAAACAATGTGATGATACAGAATCAAATAAAGTAAGTGATATACTTGAAGAAACCTTTAATTTACCTTCCACTGTGTCTATTGGAGGTTAAACCTCAGTTTAGTGGTAGAATAAACATGGAATTTCTCTCTTGGTATTTTCTGAGGTAATTTTTCTTGGAGCATAGAACATTAATTTGCATAATTTCTCATTTCTCTACAATTGTAGCATTCAACATTGATAGTCTCTTTCTTCCCCTTGCAATCGATAGACTGGTGGCCTTTTTCACCACACTTGTAATAGACTCCCATATCCTTCAAGCATGTATCGGGGTGTTTCTTCCCACATTTACCGCATGATAGATATTCTACATTTCCCTTCTTCCCCTTATTTCCATTTCCAGAGTGTTTACCAGATCTCTTCTTTTCTTTCTATTCATTAATGTCATCAAAAATAGAGAATTATTTTTTTATATTGATCGCACATTATACAATATATTCCTATGATGAAAATTATTATAAGATTAATCCTCGATAGAGAATTGGTTTTAACCCATAAAATAATCAATCAATATTACACCTTCGGTTACGTATATAATCTATTGCATGCCTTTCTACCCTTGTAATGTTAGCCTCATACATTGTGACATTCGCATCCTCCTTTTGACTCATACTAAGAAATTTCCATTCCATATCAGTTCGATGGCCATGTGGAATGTTTTTTTCTATAAAAATCCCTTTAAACTCCCTTCATTATATATTTGATACTTCTTCATCTTCTTTTGTTGTTTGAATTAATGACCACAATTGATCTGCAACCCCCGTGAAGAGATAAAGTTTCATGAAAACTTTGTCCCTTTCTCGACTCCCCAAAGCATGAAATATTTTCTCTAAGGAACATATATATTTCTCAACTACAAATGGATTTTTAGTCCCATTGAATGTTAGTGGTTTTTGCCTCATGATGTAGTCTAACATTGATCCTCCGTGTTGTGGAAAGGGTGCTCCATATGGGTACGATTGTTATTAATAACCTGAGTGAGTTTTCCCAGTATGGTGATAAGCTAATCAGCATGAGGTGCATCACCAGCTCTACTATAATTATATTGAGTAAGAGGGAAATCCCTACATGGATTAATAGTGTTGATACTGTTCCCACTCCTTCCACTATGCTCTATTTCTAAACAATGGATTATTCTAGATTAGATTATTAATCACAATACATGATTCCAAACTTGTAAATAACATAACATAAATTGAACAATTTATGGATATAATCCATAATCATAAAAATGTTTTTATTGAGGAGATATATACTCATAAATCCTTAATAATGGTTTGAAATGAAAATGTGAATTATCCTATGTATATCCCCTATGATTTTCATATCCAAGAGTGCAACAAGGCCCGTTGTCATGTACTAGGATACCCCGGGTCAAGCTCAAAACTTTTTGTTAGAGTTTTCACTCCTAGGTACATCTATTCCAGATCCACCTCAACCTTCTCGTATCTAGACCATCATGTATTTCATGATAAATACAAAAAATCTCATCATTTCTAAAATTCTAGAAAGTACTTCAATACTAGTCCTTAAAGGCTATCATAGTGTAATGTTTTCTAATCAGATTTTTCCTAAATCTAGCTTCCATGTTTTGTAATAAAACTCCTCTAATACCAAGTGTAATTCCCCGACACTAGTTAACCATATTCGGTGCATTATCACATAACATTTGCATGATACAAGGAATCCTTTCATGAAAGAGAAATATGTTTAGTAGTCTTGGATGTACTCGATACATACATTTATTTTACATTACATTATAAAATGATAACCAAAAACAACATTGTCTCCAATGAACACATTCATATACCATAAAAATCCATACAGGTCAGTCATAATATACTTATTTTCATCCTGATAAAAATAAAACATAGAAAGTTGTGATCTCATATGTTCAGTAAGGATTACAATATAGCCGAAACTTTCATAAACAATCATAAACATTTATGGAAATGTATAATACAAAAACACAGGACATTTAAACATAAACATGAACATTATATTTCAAAGGTAAATCAAATGATTCCATTTACTTATTCACATATCTATTCTACTAGTTGAATAATCACATGTAATATCAATATCCATTTTCATAATGATGGAATTCATAATGCTAGACATCATAACCACATAGTCAAGGCCTCATGACAATACTAAAAATAAGATTTTGTCAAAGCCTTGTGCCAAGACATTAGTTTGTATCACAAGGCCTACCAATGCATCGAGGAGCAATAGTGGGCTCCACCCATTACTTACTTTGTCAAATTCATTCTTCATATGATAAGGTTGAAATATAACATAAGCATTGGTATTTAAAATAGAAAAAGAAATATTAATAATCTTTACCATAAACCGTGAATCATATAAAAATAGAACACCATTAGTCAAACATATCAAAAAACCATCTATACAATATGGCATAATTGTTTCTTAATAATTCAACTTCAAACAAGTTTAAAATCCATCAAAGGTTGTTGACATAGATGAAATAAAAACTATTTGAGAGAAATATCTCTTTCTATTTTGAAATCAGTTAAAAGACACATAATTATAAAAGAAAACATTTAATTTGAAAATATTCATATAAAATTTTTGGCGAAGCTTCGAAGATGTTTTAACGGTAGAAAATAGCTGCACTTGGTGTATAAGTTAAAAATGTCATTCTTACCTTAATTTGTCGAAATGGATATAAATTACCTAGTTTGAAAAATGACAGAAAGATTATTTTATAAAAAATCTATAAAAAGTCAAACATGTGTTTAAATAAATTTAAACCATAGTCTAGTAAATATTAAAAATATTTTGAAATACATTTTTACGAAACATGGATTTGGATGATAAAGAGGTCCCAGTAGATACTCTCATTTAAACAACCTCAGATAATGAATAGATTGTAGAATTATCCCTAGAATTGTTCTTTTCCTTGATCAAGGTTATGTTAGCCTCATGTATAATAGTTAAATAATTGTAATTAAATTATATAATAACCAAATACATAAATACAATATCATATATGATCTTTTAATATTGCTTTGTTAATAATATTTCAGTAGTATCATTATTTGGGGTGTTAACTGATTCATTTTCCATTATATGATTTGTTACATAACCCATGATATTTAAGGATATGAAGGATATGATTCATATACATATTTATATTAGGTTCATAAACATTATTTTAATTCATAAAATGATAATTATTCTTGAATGATTACGATGGAGAATTAATATCATCGTGTTCGTGGAGACGGTAATTTGTACGTATGAAATAGAAATGTTATCATTATATTGATGATGAAATTGTATGTAATTGAATGTTATATCATATATTCAAAATCTTTAAAACATTATATTTATTATTTTCATTAGTTATGCTCATTATTATACCCATCCAAATAATGATGTGTTTGAATAAAAAATTATACCACGACATGGAGACGGTAAGTCGTACGAACGCATGTATGGTGACATGTCATTAATAGGATGGATAGAATAATAAATATGGTTGTAAAATATTTATAATAACCTCATAGTATGTATAAGATACTAGAGATACTATTTTTTTATGGAAACAACAATGAAAGAGGAAGGGGAAGAAGAAAAGAACTTCCAAAAAGGGTGGTTAAATTATTACCTCTTCTTCGGGTGTTTCCTTTTGTTTTGATCAAAATGTATCCTTAAGATGGCTTTATGATCAAAGTAAGGCCTATATATCGAATTTAGGGTTGTTGGGAGGATATTTGGGCAGGGTTTGGCTGAGCCAAATGGCTTTAGAGGTGTGATTTTAAGAGAATGGGAAGTAGCATTTTATAAGAGAGGTGGGAGTCACTTTAGAAAAAACTTGAAATATTATATTATTATACAATCATATTCAATTTATAATGGCTCCTAAATCATTTACATCGAGGATAAGGTACATATAGTTCCAAAACCTTAAAACCAATTTGTTTTAGATTGGTTTATGTCACCATATTAACCATATCATTTATATTTAACTCCTAGTTTAATAGTTTAACTTTTACCATGTATTATAATAAATGGTTATTAAACATACAATAAAAATACAAGTGAACCCCAAGTGGTTCATTAATGATATATATATTATTATATAATACTTTGGTTAGACCTTATATTTTTAGTACTGTTATATCATTTAATAATATAGTATTTGTTTTGAAAACTCATTTATGTCAATTTTGACACTATTTGGTAATTGGTTTTTGTGGAAGTCATAACAGCATGATTACATAGAAAAAAAATTGAATCCACCCTAACATGTCATATTAATATATAAAATTAGAGGAACTCATCAAAAGTCTCAATTTAAATTTATTTGGATATTTATAACATCAATTGTTTTATCCTATTAATAAAAAGGTAATTATTGCATCATCAATGTGCCATAAATAAATTTAGTTATTTAAAGTCTAAAAATAATAAATAAAATAAAATTATGTAGGAATAATTTTTATATTTCTAATAAATATTTATAGTCTAATTTATACTTTTTATAACCCTATATTAAATGTGTTTTAATAATGAAAATTTTAATTTAATACATTTATCTCTTCTTAAAATAAAATAATAATAAATGTCATAATTTAATACAAGTGGAGAAAAATTATCGAATTTTATTTCTAAGGTTGATTTTGGTCAAAATACACTTATCCAATAGAATTTTGACACATGTTGGGGTAATTATAATATAATTTTTACCTTTAATTACCCTATTAACTTTTAACCGTGGTGAATAAAAGTCAAAAGTTACTATTCATGAAAAATTATTTTCATCTTTTTGAACAAAATATTACTTACTGATGTAAAATGTGTCTCTCCAATTTTTTAAATTAAATTAACAGAAGTGGTAAAATTACATTTTATGCAAATTTGAAAATGTGCCTAGTAGGTGTGTAAAAGACGTTAAAAAGTAAAATAAAAATTTATGTATCTAATACTAATAACAAATTACTCCAACGAATTAAATTAAACATATATAGGTATTATGTATCTATATTTACCTAATTTATATTTAAATAAAATAACAAATTATTTGAATAAAAAATCATTTTTAAACAATAACGTAGATTGTTTCAATATTCATCAAAAATTGAATGTTTTCAAAAAAATATCCAAAAATTAGTCTAAACTAATTTTGTTATTCTAAATCCAAAAATTATGTCCATTTTGAAAAATAAAATTTTTAAAATTTCAAAAAAATGGTCTTACTATTCATAATGGCTAGTTTGATTGGTCGTTGTGTGCTAAAACTCCAAGTTGTGAAAAACACAAGCTATTGCATTAATCAAATGGAAACGTGTTGTGGAAGAATGGGGTGTTATGGAGGTGATTTATTAGTGATTTTTCCTAGAGATAATAAAATTTTATATTAAAATATATTCATAAAAAATTATATGTTGATATATTAGTATATTTATTTTGATATAAAAATAATATATATTTTTTAACATATGTTTTAGATAAGTTAAATAGGAATTTACACTTAATATATATAATATTTAGTAAAATTGGCATATAAAATAATTAAAACTAATATTTTTAATTAATAAATTTATTATTATTACCCATTAATAGTCATTTAAAATCAATTTGAAGATGAAAAAAATCAAAAAATCAATAAAATATCTAAATTAAGTTAAAAATTTAACTCAAACATCAAACGGTCTTAAATTTTGATCAGGTTGTCCATTTGAGCTCTACAACATATCAAATTGAATTCGGTGCTGATATTTACGCATTTTTATTAATGTGTATTTTTTCTTCCATTTTTTACAGTTTTATTTTTTTAAATTTATTTTCTTCTTGATTTAAATTTTTTTAGCATATATTTATCTTTAAAAGAGATACTTCAAAGTAATTTACTAGTTAATTAAACTCATATTTCTTATATCATTTTTTAAATTTCTTGTGATTAAAATACAGGATTATAGATTCACCGTTGGGATGTGGGATTTTTTTATGATATTGTAAATCTTATTTTATTACATTTTAATTTCTTTGTGGATATAAAACAATAATTTGAGGTGTTATTTGAAAATTTTAAATACATACATCTTTATTTGGGTGATTTTTAATTTAAATTCCATTTTCTTAAATTTTTTTATGCTTCAACCCTGAAACGTGTTAATTGAAATTGTGTGAGTGAATTTAAAATTAATTGAATGATTTAATGTGTTGACATGATTTAATTGTGAATTTCATGTTTTAAATGGGGGATTTTGTTTTCTGTGTTGGGCGTTGTTTATTCATGTAGCCTTTGGTGATCCTTCCGTGTGCACATATGTCAATGTGTGTGTGTGTGTTGTATATATGTATTAATTTATTTATAAACACACATAAAAAGAATATTTTATAAATGAATTCAAAACTGGTCTTATAAATATATATTAATATATAAATAAATATAATAATATCTAAATATAACTATATATATATTAATATAAGAATATATATATATATTAATATAAGGGCATATATATTAATATAACTATATATATTATTATAACTAAATATATATAGTAATATCTATATATATATATTAATATAACTATATATAAATATTTATATAACAAAATATATGATAATATATATATATATATTAATATACAGCAATATATATATATATATGGATATATATATATATTAATATAACTAAATAATGTAAATATATATATATATATATTAATATATGGATATATATATTAATATAAGTATATATATATATATGTGTTAATATAACTGTATATATATTAACATATGAGTGAACATAACTATATATATATATAAGATATATTAATAAATGTAGATAAAAACAATATAGTGGAGTGGTAAAGGATTAGGGGCACATGAAACATGTCCCGCGTTCAAATCTTATGGGAGGAAGGTCGTGTGCGTAGGTGGAGAATAATGCCCTAGCAGTTAAAAGGGTTGGGGGACTGTTAAAGGCTTGTGCGGTGGTTGGGATGTGTGGGCTATGGTTGTGGTGGGGCACTGTTGAAGGGGGGCTTCAAGTGATGTTGAAGCCCATAAAAAATATTTTTTTGCTTTTTTTTCAGTTTTTAACTATAATCAGCACTTTTAAAAAAGCACTGATAAAATGGGTCCTTTAACAGCACTAAAAATCCCTGCAAAAGGACCACTTTTATTAGCACTTTTTTTAGTGCTGATAAAAGGCCCCATTTATTAGAGATTTATTAGATCTGATAAAAGTGGACTTTATTAGAACTTTTCATAGCACTGATAAAAGCGACACCCTTTATCTTAGCCTCAGTTGACTACACTTTTTTTAGACCTGTTAATGCCCTTTTCTAGTACTGATAAAGGCCATATTTTTAGTAGTGTTTTCTCACCTAGTAAAACATGTTCACCATGGCGCATCTATATCTTTTCAGGTTTCCACCACATAGATAGCCAGACATTATTTATGAGATACTTCATGATGATGTCCCAATGAGTGACGAGGATTTAGTGTAGGGCCATCTTACAGTGTTAGCACCTTCGGGTGGTGTACCAATATCACCACCCCCATTGGGGATCAGTTTCCACTAGACCCACTGGAGGGCGGTGCACTTCGATTGAGAGCATTGCACGAGTTCTAGTGGAAGAGGCCTCTGAGGTATCAAGGTGAGATGGATCCACTAGCAGAATAGGACTGGCTGGAGGATGTGGCCAGAGTTTTTCACCTAGAAAGTACACCAGCCGACAAGATGGTGATCCTAGCTGCCAGTCATTTCTAGGGAGCAGTATGGAGATGGTGGAGCATGATGCTCGAGATACACGATGTTGTGGCCCTTACCTGGGAAGATCTTGAGGGCCTCTTTTGGGGAGAGTTTATTCCAGCAACTCTATGCTTTGTCCATATACAAGATATGCTACACTTACTATAGAGAATCCTGACTATGGCTCTATACTCGACATAGTTCACCGACCTCTCGCACTACTCTACCGACATAGCACAGAACCCTTTCTTCAGGGCCTACACATTTGAGTAGGGAATCCAACGGGAGATCAGAGCTTCAATGGTATCTATCAGCATTCTGACGCATGCTTGAGTAGTGGAGAGAGCACTCTTGGTAGGGAGATTTTGTGCTGATCAGACACCAGAAATGCGACCCATCGTCGGACAACACATAGTAGAGTAATCTGTGGCTGGAAGTAGGTAGATGACATAGAGGTCCAATAGGGCTAGACCGTCTGGTGGACAACCCTAGGACGTAGGTTCAGAGGTGCGAGGCTCACGAGGTAGAGAAGGCTAGAAGAGGAGTATATTGTGCTTCACGTGCATGGGAAAGGGTCACATGGCTCATGACTGCCCAACCAGCCACTCAAATGACCAACAGATGGTCCAGTAACCACTGAGGGAGAGGCATAGATTCATGCAGGGAGGTCCACAGGTAGCAGGCAGACATGGCAGTGGAGCTGGAAGTGCATTAGGCGATGGTTGGAGATTTGAGGTTCTACCGCCACCACCTCCAAGTGGTCCACCCCGACCACATAGAGTATGTGGACAGGGACAAGCTTAGCTTCAGGCAGCTGAGGCCTTAAACTGCAACGCTAGAGAGTTTATTTAATGTAAGATCAATGTATACTCCACCTTAGCATTATTAATTACAGACATAGGATCCAGTCACTCTTTATTTTCCATTACACTAGTTCAGTTCTCAGAGATTCTTGTGGAGTCGTAGACTATATCCTTACAAATAGATACTCCTACGAGAGGGGATTCGATGAAGACACACTGGTTCCAGTGGTGTGAGCTTACTCTAGGAGGCGATAGCTTCAGCTGGGATCTTGTAGTAGAGGCGTCGAGGCCTTATGGGGTTATCTTGTATATGAACCAGTTATCTATAGTCCATGCTAAGATTGAATTCATTAGGCTCAATGTATAGTGTGTCCGTGATGATGGAACCATGTTTTCCGTCATTGAAGATATGGGATCCTTTTCATCATAGGATGGACTTACCTTAAGGAGGGTTCATCTGATCACACATCAGTTGGATAACCATAACCAAATAGAAGTTGATGTTGAGTGTCTGACCTATCCAGTAGTGGTGGACCAGTATGCTGATTTCTTCCCTGATGAAGTTTACAGAATACTTCCTCATAGAGGGGTGGACTTCTACATTGTCTTGTACCCTATTACGGAACAGATATCTACACCAATATGTCGGATATCTCCCATAGAGTTTCTTGAGTTATGGGTACAGTTGGAGGACTTGTAGAGGAAGGGGTTCATAAGTACCAGTGTTTCTCCTTGGACAACCCTGATTTTTTTCTCCAAGAAGGTTGATGGGAGTTTGAATATCTTTGTGGATTATTGGTGCCTGAACCAGGTTACTATGAAGAACAAGTTTCCACTTCTGAGGACTGATTATCTCTTCGATCAACTGATGTTATCTCATTGGTTTTCAATGAAAGATGTCTGATCAGGCTATCATCAGCTCAGGGTACGAGATGAGGATGGGTAGAAGACGACCTTCAGATGTCATTATAGACACTATGAAATTGTGGTTATTCCATTCAGCATGACCAACTCCCCAGAATTGTTCATGGGACTTATAAATAGAATCTTCCAGCCATTCCTCGATCACATCATGGTGGTATTAATTCATTACATCATGGTATACTCAGCATTGGAGGTGGACCACGTCTCACACATACAGATAGTTATAAATACACTCTGAGAGAACCATCTTTATGGATGATCTCGAAGGGCTAGTTCTGGATATGAGAATTCCACTTCCTAGGACACATTATCTCGGTGGCTGGAGTTGTAGTGGATCCAGCAAAGATAGAGACAGTTCTTGCTTGGGATCCACCCAGTAGTGTGATCGATGTGTGGATTTTACTTAGATTGGATGGGTACTACGATATATTAGTACCCAACTATTCAGTAGTGGTGACAGCCTTGTCAAAATTGACAAAGAAGGGACATACCTCTGTGTGAATGGAGTAGTAAAAATAGTGTTTTCAAAGGATGAGGCAGATACTGATGAGTGCCCACATCATAATGCTACAAGAAGAAGGTGTTGGGTATGTAGTCTACTGCGATGCATCTGGGACTGGACATGGATGTGTCCTAATTTAGGAGGGATAAATGATAACTTATTATTTAAAAAAGCTTAAAAATATGAGAAGTACTCATCTTCCCATGACCTGGTGTTAGCAGTAGTGGTCGTCACCTTGATGATGTCGCGACGCTGCTTGATGGGAAAATGTTATACAGTCTACACTAATCACAAGAGTCTCATGTATATCTTCTCATAGAAGGACCTAAAACTAAGACAAATGTGATGGCTAGAGTACGTCCAGGACTATGACTTTGATATAGTCTATAATTCTGGGAGGGGGAACGTGGTAGTAGAAGCACCCAGAATGAGGTCTGGTCTAGATTTGATTAGTGAGGTGATAGAGCAGCTATCAGTGTTACAGATATCATTAATGTATAGATATGAAGCAGCTTACCTCTAGTCTATGACAGTCACTCCCCCACACCTTCATCAAGTCATGGAGTCATAGCTTGGGGAAATTTTCTGTGCGGTGCGACGTACTCAGATATCATCCAGACAGGAACCTGATGGATTTTCTAAAGGTCGGTTGCACATCATCCTTTTCATAGGATGAACGATAAAACCTGTGGTGGTACAGGAGTAGGTGTTGAAGGATTTCCATGTGTCCCCTCTGGAGATACATCCTAGTGTGGAGAATATGTACTAGGAACTCCGACATTAGCACTGGTGATAATTCTTGAAAAAAGTAGTGGAAGATATTGTCTCATGATTCCTCATTTTTCAGAAATTGAAGGACGAGCATCAGGTTCTAGCAGGCTTAACATAACCACTAGAGGTACCGAAGTAGAAGTGAAATGGTATCTCCATGGAATTTGTGACAGGGATCCACATACTTTCAGGATACATGATTCCATCTAGGTTATAATTGACCGACTCACCATGTTGGCCCACATTCTACCAATCCGAGTGTAGGGATTAGTAGAGGGATTGGGAAGCCACAAAGTATATGAGATTGTACGTATTGATGGGGTTCCATCGACGATGATCTCTGACCATGAGGCACATTCTACATTGTGGCTATGTGAGGAATTATAGGAGGTATTCGGGACTCAGCTACGTTTGAGCACCGCCTTTTATCCTCATACGGATGGTTAGTTAGAGAAGACCATACATACACTTGAGTACATACTTCGTACTTGCCTCTTTGATTTTGGCCGCATTTCGGAGGATCACTTGACTTTTAGAGTTTGAATACACCAACCGCTATCACTCCACCATCTATATGGCACCATTTAAGGCCTTTTACAGTAAACCATGAAGATCACCTCCTTGCATGACTGACCTAGTTGAGTTATCCCTTGTGGGTCAAGAGTTGGTATAGGCTACTACTAAGAAGGTGGAGATCATCTAGGAGTAGATAAAGACTAAACAGAGCTGGTAGGAGTCCTACGATGATAAGATATGAAGACCATTGGAGTTCGAGAAGGGAGACCATGTCTTCCTATGGGTCTCACCACGATGAGGTGTGCGAAGATTGATCAGGGCGACAAGCTACCTCTGAGGTTCATCAAACCCATTCAGGTTGTCAGCAGAGTTGGTGAGGTAATGTATTGCCTAACTCTTCTCCTTGAGATGCATCAGGTGCATGTTGTTTTCCATGTGTCATGGCTGAGGAAGTACGTGCATGATCCATAACTAGTTATCAACTTAGGCAAGCTGTACATTGATGATGGTATGACATTAATGAAGGTTCTAGTTGGGAATGAGGATCTACAGGAGTGGATCCTTCGTGGATGATTGATACCTCTGGTGCGCATTCACTGACATCACGGGAACCACCAGAAGAGCACATGGGAGCGAGAGTCTCATATTCATGCTCAGTACCCCCCCCCCACATATTTCCTTAGTCTATATTGTGGCTTTCGAGGACAAATATTCCTAATGTGGAGAGAATTTAAACACCTAGATTTTCCATGTAATTTTCTTATTTATATGGAACTATTCTGAAGCTGCAAAATCTGACAGTGTTTTATCCTGATTCTCGGTGTGCCAAAAATGGAATTTTAAACATACTTAAGTTACATTCAATAAATGTGAATGTGGGAAATTCTAACATTTGAACTTATACTCAGAATCAAAATTTTAGGGCACCGTTGAACTCACAGTACCTGTATTCACTAAAGGGATCCTTAACCTCGACCACAATGGGTTGATAGATGAAGTTGGTTTTTTTTGGTTTTTGTGGAAAATTAATAAAATAAATATAATTAAATTTATTTATCTTCCACTAATATTTTATGTTTTTGTGGCGGGGACCACAGGGGGTGGTCATGCATTTAATAAAGGACATTAAATGTCTGGTTACACAAAAATGTGTAACCAACATACCTGCAATTACAGAGGATCATTAATTGCACACAATTAATGACTCTCTCTTTGTTATGTGTTGTAAAGATAATTCCCCTCCTATCTCTTTTTTTTTTTGAATTCATTGGCCAAGGAGTGGTGTTTTTGGAGAGGAGGATTTTGGAGGAGCCTCGTGATGAAGAACAAATTTGTCAAGCATGAACCAAAGAATGTCGTTTGAGCGGAATCATTGGACGCTTGCTTTGGGATCGACGAACACCAACCCATATTCAAATGTGGGATGATATCCAATGACTCATGAGGTTTGGATTTTTATTTTTTAAATATTAAGAGTTTTCTAATCAATTATCTGTTCCATTGTTAAAATCGTAATGCGGAGGGCTCGGTCCAAACGAAGCCTAGATATGAGGGTCTAGTAGTGAAGGAGGTGACTTGGGAATCCCATAGGTGTGATCGGATGAAAAAAATGGACCACCGAAGCTCACCCTGTGGCCCGTAGAAGACCATAGGTGCAGCACTGGTGTGACGACACCGGCGACTAACGTCGATCGGTGATTGCGGCAGCCAACACCAGCCCACTGTGGTGGTGGAGGTATGCCATTACGCACCATAGAAGGAGTCTATGACACATGTTTTTGGTAGTTAGTAGGACTCCACCACTAGCCGGCCGCAGCGAGGGTGGCAGTACGCTGACGCGTGCGGTAGGAGGAGGAGGTCATGACATTTCAGCCCCGACAGTTGAGAAGGGTGGCTGACACCGACCGACCGTGGATGTGGAGTGGCATGGTGTCACACACCGCTAAAGGTGGTTGCGTCTCACAGCCATGGCAGAGGCGGGGACACACTTCTTGCGGGTACCGCGTGCGACCAGGCGATGTCACGTGGCTTCGTTGAGCCAGATCCCGAATAGCTTAGTCATTCTGGAAGAAGGGGTGATGTTTCCCCCGTTGTAGATAGGGTAGGCCACGTAGCCTCCTACAGGCTGGGCTAGGACCTCCCGCAGGCTGGGCTGCACCGGCCTGCGAGTCAGGCCACACCACCCGCGGGCCAGTTAGCACCACCTTGGGGGCAGGGCCGCACCCTCCTACGGGACGGGTTGCGCCCTCCTGTGGGTCGGGTCGCGCCCTCCAATGGGCTGGGCGACGCCCTGTGTGTGTCAAGCTGGTACACACCCACCGCCCAATGGGACGGGCCAACCCGTGGCCTAGTGGAATGAGGCACTGCTTCCCTTCATAATAGGGCCGGGTCTGGTCGACCCAAAGTGGGTCAGACTGGACCCGGACCCATCTAGGCCTAGTTTCCCTTAAAATGCCATAACATAAAATCCAGGAGTCTGTTTGATAAACCGTTGGCGGAACAAGGATCCTTGTAGCGAGATGGTTCTTTTGGAATACATAAATAGAATTTTAGAGAATTTTAGAGTATGGTAAGGTAGGATCGAACACGAATCCATCCTGGACCTTGGTACTAAAAGGCTTATAACAGAAAGACCGAGTGTATGATTGACATTCTGTCTATTGCGTCGGAACTCTTACAACATGGAGGTACATTGGGTTACTATTTTTTGGAGCTTAGTGTTGGTTGAGGTATGACTGATATCTGAGGAGTGGATTCTATGGACTCAAGGGCATCGGGTTTGAGAAATATTTTTTGTTGGCTGACCTTGAATTTGTGACCCTGTGTTGATCAGCAACATAGTGACCCTATGTAGATCGACATCATATCTACCCAAAGAGAACCAGTTTTAGAGTGTCCCATCGAGGATCAAATTCAAGTGACCCTATTTTGATCAACATAAAGGGAACCTAGGTTGATTAGCATACCAGCAACACTATGTGGACCAGCAATCCAATGACCCTGTGTGGGTCCGCATTCTAGAGACCCATATTGGATCAGCAGTAGCGTGACCCAAGGAGGACCATCCTTACAGTGGCCCATCATGGAACAATGACTTAAATCCAAGAGTGGATCAAGAACTGGAAAACATAATTTTTGATCATTTGTGGATCTTCATAATGGAAAAAGACGAAATAACTTAAGTATAATCATCTATATTCTTGATCTCTAAGTGGTATACCTGGTGTGAGCTGACAATTGCTTCATTCTTGGTGATTGAGGTATTTCATTGTGATTTTTCCTTTTTCGAATTCTGGGAGACCTATGGGGGTTCTTGGAACCCCTACTGAGTATTGTTATACTCTCCCCTCATGGGCTTCGCCCGCACCTTGTTTTGTATTTTTCAGATGACGAACAACTTTTACCAAGTTTAGGGAGCCATGACTGAAGAGGTTCATAGAGGTGGATCTTTAGACCTGACGTGCCAAAGTGATGACCAACCGTGATTTGTACCTACTATTCTGCAAGGATCCTTGGCAGACGATTCCGAGAGCTACTTTTCTGTTGGTATTGTACATTTCAGTTTGGCTTGTATTTTGGCCCCCTATACTTACAATAATCACCCATTTTTACAGTACACATCATTTTACTACGTCAGTTTTAATATGTGGGTTGTTCTCATTATATTCTTGGAAGAAATTTTGCCTGTTTTATAGAAATACCTTCCTATTTTTTAGGGGTATGCCTTCCATTGCTATTCACCAACCCTTTTTCTATGGAAGGCGAGTCTGGGTTAGTCACGACACGATCCCCAGGGTTGAGGTTGTGACAAATGTTATGAAAAATATATCTATCTTACTAATAGATATTATGATTTTAATAGGGGATTAAAAATAAATTGGTGTTGTATTATTGTAATGAGATCATATGTGATATTTTAATTTTGAAAATTATTTTTTATAGATCTATAATAAATTGAAATTTTATACACAGTGTTATATATCATTCAGTAATGGTAGATCTCCAAGAATGGGTTTTATGATCCAATATCATTATTTATTATTATTGTTTATTATAAATTTTATGATTTGTAAATAGTATGATATATATCTCCTGAGACACATGAATATTATTCTCCACTTGTTATCTATAGAAATTACATGGTTTACATTCATTTTCCCCAAATTCACTACTCATGAGATGAAAAGAATGTTTTTAAAGCATAAATGACTTTATTTCTATCTTTAGACAAACATCCATTCACATCCATGTCCATGTATTGTAAAAGTGTTTCCATGAATATTTTTAACACTAATTTATAATTATTTATTTTTAATTTTAACCACAATTTATTTATAAATTTTTTTAATAATAAATTTTTTAATTATTTATTAATTGGTGTCATTTTGAAAATTTAATGATAATGTGGATGGATTCATTGTTTTATCATACACAGTATGAAAATAATATCAGATTATCATAACTATAAAATGATTGAAATATTATTTTATAATTTTACAAAGTTCTTTTCAAGGAATATATATTTATTAAAATTTAGAAAATTTTTATATTTTAAGGAATTAATTTAAAAAAACATTATTTTTATCACCTAATATTCTAACTACTGTATTAAAGAAATTCTCTTTTATGATAACATTCTTTGATTTTAATGTTCAATTATTGGGCATATGATCCAATGAAACCATCCAATTTCATTAATTGGATAGATTATGATAATGATAAATTGGGGATGATTCTATGAAAAATATTTTTTTCGTGTGTTAATTATGTTATGAAACCAACTTACTTTCAATTGGATATGTTATGATGAAATAATGAATATATTGTTAAAATTGTTTCATTTTCATGGATTATGATATGGTTTATGATTTATGATTTTATGGAACCTATATGTGACACATTCATTGGACTAATAGGCTAGAGATTATATATATCCCTAATGTGTTGGTTAAGGATATATATTTCATTTGAAAAATATGACTGGAATAGGGGTTAGATCTAGTTAATAAATAACATGTTCTATATTAATAGTCATTGGAGTTAACCATAACCAATAAAATAGAATAGTTAGTGAACATAAATAATTATGATATTCATGGATATGAGTATTTACTACTAATTGAATAATTTTATATTATTATATATATTCAACAAATATATGAATAACACTAATGTTATGATCTTATGGATCAGGTTGATTGATTATTTTAAGTTTATTTTCTGATTATCTATAATGATTCATTCTAAGAGTCATGATTATAACCTATGATATCCACTATATGTATTTTTCAAATATTGATAATGTTAGAACCTGGTTTTCCTTTTGTTATGAATCATTTTTGTATTCATTTTATAATCTTGTAAAGATATAAATTTATCTGAGACCCTATATTTAAACATATGTGCCAGTTGGGTATTATTCTAGAGGAAGTAAAAAAGGGTGTTGAACAAAGGCTGAAATCCAGTTACATGAAATGTAATTTTAATACACAACATCAAACCCTAACAGAATGTTTAATGGGTAGAAATAAAATTTCACATCGTGTAGATTACTTTTCCATGGGGATGGAAGTAAAACATTATATGATGTGTAAATCATTTTCAAAACTGGTAATTTCCAGAAAGTAGACTTTATAATGGTAGGCATGGCCTCCTTTTTTTGGACCGAACCTCACCCATTCCTTTTATCTCAAGTAGGAGCAACAAAGGATGCCTAAAACAATGCTTTGTTTCCACTTACAACTACGACCTCCATTTTATGATCCATATATCTTGATGGGTAACCACATGTATGTTCTTAAATCCCTTTACTATATTCATCATTTTTTGTTACCTTGACAAAGGTATATTTATGCAGGCTCATATTCCCAATTTTTAGGGAATTCATATATTTTTATTTTTTGTTCCAATCTAGGACAAATTAAGGGCCAACAATGGAAGAAGCGACTACTACGATAATATAGTAGGTTTTATATTATTTATAAATTAATGTCTTGAGGTTTTATTAGGTATGATATATTCCAAACACTTGTTTCACTATGTGTATTCAAATAAATTAATCTCTTATAGAATGGTTTCATTAACTGAAAACCTTATGAACCTCTTAGGTCCCCTTATATTTCCACCACACCTTGAGACATGCCGATCATTTCCTATGATAATGTTAAATAATTAATTTCAAAAAAAATACTTTCTCAATGGTTTTGAAATAACATAGAGGTGATAGAATTGTAATGATTCGAAATGATTTTTAGTTACATGACCACATCACCTAACTAATTAAAATAATGGTTACTCTCTTATTAAAATTAAAGTTAATTATTGTGTGTTTTATTTAACTATTAATTAATTATGAATTATTTTGGGAAATGAGATGCTTGATAATTGTACTGAATGGTCACCATGAACCATGTGAATTTTGTATCTAAATGGGGAAGGTATCCCATATTACAAAAATGATAACTATACATGATGAACATATATATATATACACACACACACACACAAAATATGGGAATTGTGACCCTATTATCTTGATATTGGGCATGGTGCCCCATGTTTCTCTAATACTGGGAATGGTGTCCCCAGTTCTGGTAATATTGTGAATGACATAACCAATTTATGTGATACTAGGAATGGTTTCACCTATTTCTATGATATGAGACATGGAATCTTCATACTGTGTTACTGGGAATGATGTCCCCTAGTCCCTTAATATTGGGAATAGAGACCATAAATTGTCATACAAGGTTGAAAGTCTGATACTACTATGATACAAGGCATGGAGTACATTACTACTATGATACTGTTAATTATGTGCATTGATAATTGTCTAGAGAAATTATAAGATGGGCCGAAGAATGTATACTCACCGTAGTTTCCATTAATATACAATGTTTACCGATTTAAAATTTTTATTACTTCTTTTCAATATTATATATTCATAATTACATGTTTTGTACATGGACAAGATATTTATATATATTTTCTGGTGGTGACTTACCGATCCTATCTAACAAAATATCTGGGCCACTAATTCCACCTGAGTAGACTACATTCTTGTAGTTATAGATAAGGGGATGTTTCCACTTTTCATTCTGTTTCATCTTGACGATCTTATTATGGTATCTTGGTTGAAGTTTATCATGTGGAATATTGGGATTTTGGATAAATTTGGTCTTCTTGTACTTTTAGTATATCATGTACTTCTTCTAAATCACGCATCCATGTTTAAATGTATTCCCTTTTTTGTGAAATTAAATTATCATATTTTGTATATGATTCAATTTATTTATTATGATTATTATCCAGTTCTATGATGTTTATACCATGTTCCCACAATAGTGGGTTACTATGCTAGTAGTCTTTAAATTCATCTTCTTCATTTTTTTAATTTTATTATGCTTCAAATAATTGGTTATCTATTTATTATAACACTTTTCTACTTTGACCAATGGGAGTAATCTCTCCATGGATACAGACTAGGATATCACTTATTTTCGGCATCCTTTGGAATATATGGAGTCATGCTTGATGTCATGTGGACTACCATCTCAAGTAACTTTTTAAAAGGAATCTGGGTTGTTACATTACAATATGTTATCATGGGATCTTATTTTACATACTTTTCTATTATGAGAGAATAGACAGGAGGTTTGAAAGGATACAAAATCTGGTAATGAACTATACATGCGAGTAGCTACCCCATGTTTCGAGAAAATACATATGTTTCCATATATGGAAATTTATATATTCTATATTATTCTTATTACAGTTTATTGGCTTACACTATTGGGTAAAATACATATAATTCTATGGATATTTATTTTACTATGATTGAATTTCACTATTTTTTATTAAGATCAAATGAGATTAGGGAAAATAATCATTGATCATGCTTCATTTTAGGCACCTTGTAATAAATTCACATGCCAAAAATATTTCATGCCATATTGGAGCATTTTTTTTCTTTCATTTCCAATTATTTTTTTGAGTGAATTGAGTTTATGACACTATTATTTGTTTTTATGAGATATAATTATTAATAGACTATCTTTTTATTAAGGGGTTTAATAAAAACAAATTTTATACTAATAGTTCATACTATAAAATAATTGTTTTATGTTTTATATGCTACAAAAAACACCCTAATCAGTCAATTATGGAATGTATAGTCATGGAACATTGGTTATAGGGTTTGTAAAATGTTATGTTATGGATCAAATGGATGAAGAATTTTAATTCCTAAGTTTTATGGGCCCCAATAGATTGAAAGAAGTGAACCATTTGGTTCATCCATCTATTGATAAGTTTAAAAGTGATAACAAAATTAATTGAAGTTAAAATAGATAAAGACATAGAATGATGAAATATCAGCCTTAAAAGTGGGTATTAGGTAGCATATCTTTTGTTTTATATAAATTTTTATATCACCTAGCCCGTACTCCTTGAGATAGAGGAGGGTTGTGACTATTTTATTTAGTGGATATATACCTGTTAAATTCATATTTAATGGCTTAGTCTATTATTGAAATTTATATATGACATGGTTTTTTAATTTTTAGATAAATTCCACCATGAAATCCTTTGGTCATACAACATATGGGTGGTAAGGTCCATGATCTTGAGGTAGTGGGTGTTGAGCTACCATTTATACCATTCGTAATTCCACCAATGTAACATCTTCTTATTCATAATGAGGGTTATGATTCCTCATTTTGAAGACATTTTATGCATATTATATGGACTACTAAGGGATATCTGTGTTTTTTACCATATATGAGAGAGGTTATTCATGAGTGCCAATAAAAAAATCCACCCACACTTTCATGAAATGGATGAAAAAGGGCTATAGTGTTATGGGTCGTAACAGTTTTTTCTATGATTGAGCCATTGGAGAAACTTCTATAGAGTATAGTGAAGCTCACATCTTTTATGCTTAGAGGATCATCCAAATTATTGTGGTATGTCTAGAACTTGGAAGGTTGATATAAGGAAGTTCCATGGAGGGATCTACATTAAATATCTACTTATTATTTATTTCTTGAGAGCATAAGGGAAAATCATTCCCACAAATTCAAGAAACAATATCAGGGTTCATTAATAGTTATGGATTATTCAACTCTTTCTATAGAGATTCAATTTGAGGTTTCAATCTATACAAATGAAAATCCAGTGAAATAGAGATTATTTTAGATTGATTGATGAATCATATTCATTATCATGAATATGTTTCTAGATAACTACCATATTCAATATAATGAATATAGTCCATATCGAAAAGTAGAACATTATGGAAGAAAGCAGTGTCAACCAGAGTGGTTCAGATCCCATGTCGGGTAGTGGTTATATGGGTTTTGAAAAGATATGATTTGAAACTATGTGTTTGAGAAGAAGTATATAGTTGACACCTAAATATATTTATGTGGTTTTTCATTAGTGCATTAATACATTGAATAAGAGGCAATAATTTCTTAGATACCCCCTGGAGTGCTAAGGATAAAGTGGATTGGGTCATCTACACCATTTTTATTGGACCTTCCCATCTCTGTCGAGTGGTGGGGGGAGCTAATCTAGCTCCATATTATAGAGTAGGATCAATAAAACCTATCAAGATTGGTACCTAAATACTAATATATGTATAAAAATAGCAGGAGGTCATGGTCCTGGTATACAGTCTTTTGATGAACATTATCAACAGAGTAAATCCACTCGATGTAGTTAGGTTTAAGCACATAACCTAGAATTAGGAAATATCTATTTAGTGCATCGTATACTAGAGGCATAGGGTTCTCATCCATCTATAGTTATAAGTAATATTATATTGTCCTCGACAATCATTTCTACCTTATTCAATATAGGTGCATCACATTCCTTCTAATCTGTGCATGTTGTGGAGAGACTTTGGATTAAGGATCAGTTTTTAGTGGTGTTATGAAACATGATATAACTTTGGGTATATGTTCTAAGAGTATATTCCTAGGGAAGGACATCCCCCTTACGGAATGAAAAAATTATTTCATATGGGACCACATCATCCTAAATATGGCCAAATTTTATGTCATTCTCAAAATGGAATGTTTAGATCCCAATCATGAATATGTGGATTGTTATCATTGGAAGGTGGAGTTTACATCACCATAGGGTAACATATATATTCATAAGGGGGAGTGGAATGTAAAGGATGGTATAGATGGACCATATAATGTTAGGATAGGTGGCTCAGAGGAATATATTTCCCTCATTTACATAGATGATCAGGGATTACATCAGAATGAATTCCCCCATGAATTTTATCGATTCAGGGATTTTCTTCCATTGAATTTTCCGGAATACCTCCAGATATAGAGCTATAGTTTACTGTCAATCTTATTAGTAGAGGTTCACTGGTATCTATTAATTATTATCAGATTAATACTATTGATTTTCAGAAACTGAAGAGGTCGGTAATTGATTTTTAGGTTAATGTTGTTATAGGGACAAGTTTTTCCCCCCAGGGTTCAACATTCATTTTCACTAATATGGTGGATGAAATTCTTATCCTTTTCAAATATTACCATGTTTTAAATTAGATAATTGTAAAATACTGGTATCCCTTACCATGTATTGATGAACTTTTTTAATATCTCATATGAAGAAGGTAATTCTTGAAGTTCTACCTAAAATTAGGCTATCATCTGGTTCTTGATAGACATTTAGATAATCCATATAAATATTTTCAAAGTTGAATGCCTTCTATGATTATCTATTGATGTTGGTAGGTCTTAGAACCTACCTTTCATATTCATGGATTTTATGAAAAGGGTTTTTTATAAATATATGGATTCCTTTGTTGTGGTATTCGTATGTGACACCTTGGTGTATTGCTAAACTCAAATAGACAATTAAAATCATCTTGATATCATTTTGAATATATTTAGGGTACACTTATTATATTCTAATATTAGTAAATGTTACATCAGAATCAAAAAAGGTTCACTTATTGGGTCATATTATACCAAATTTATGAGTTTTATTTGACAGAATGATGGTTTGAGATGTGGATACCAGAGAGCAGTCCATGAGAAAATTTGACCCGCAGAGTTTCTTGGGGAAAGTTGGTTACAATTTTCAATTTTTAAAGGACCTAAAACACATATAAGAATCTATTTTGGGATTTAATAATAATTTTGGGATGTTTTTATGTTTACAATCTTATAATACAACCATTCAATAGATGAAAGGGAGATTTATATTAGCATTGATACTAATTATTCTTGATATTGAAAGAATCTATAATGATTTTTTGTGATGCATAATGTATAAGGGAGGGAGTATTTATATTGAATGAAGATCAATAAATTGCATACAACTCATGGTAGTAGAGGAATTATGAGATTAATTAACCTACACAAGATCTTGAGTTGGTAGCTGTTGTAGAAACCCAAACATTTTGAAGATATTTCTTTCTAGGATAGAAATTATTGTTATGTATGGAACATTAAAGGCTGAGGTATAATTTAATACAACATGAATTGAATCATATATATAAAATATGGTTATATGTTCTATATTACTTTGACATAGATTTATATTATATTCCTAGGAAGGGTAATGTTTTTGTCGATGCTCAGAGAATGAGGTCTCGAGCATAGGTAGTTCAGGACGCCTGTAAAAAATTTAATCTTATAGATAATTTTTCTATGATGAATATATAGGTGGATGAACCACATGGAAGTTAAGTAGTTGAATCTATGTTAGTAACTTCATTAATTCTGGAAAGAGTATGGATGAAGATTTTTTCATATATTGACGGCTTTTTCTTATGGTAGGGTAATTTTGGGTAAGGACCCTCCTCTATGTTGAACTATAAATGATGTATACATCATACGTAAACATGTTAATATTTGGCTTACCACAGACATTAAAGAGGAAATGATGCAGTGGTCCCAAGCCTCAAAATGGGATGTACACCCAGGTATCTCCTTGATGAGTCATGACATGCATTAACAGTTTTGGTGGATGGAGATGATTCATTATATAGTAGGTTTTATCACTAGGTGTTACACGTATTAGTAGATGAATGTGTAACATAGAATCCCATTGTAATTCTTCATCCATTTAATATCCGTCAATGGAAATGGGTTGATATGGAAATGCATTTTTTTGCATCAGCTTACTGAGGTCGCCTTGAGGTTCTGACACAGTTTGTGTAGTCGTGGATCGACTGACAAAAGTATCCCACATCTATCCTATTGAGGAGACATTATTAGTTTATGATATTGTGTTAATATAAATCCATGATATCATATGGAATCAAGGGGTCCCCCATAAAATTGTTTTAGATTGGGATTCTAAATTCACATTAAGGATTAGGCATGGGTTACAAAGATCTATGGATATGTGGGTGCTTCTAATTATATCATTTCATACTTAGACTTATGGCTTGTTAGAACAGAATATAAATGTGTAAGAGGCATGCTTTGAGCATGTGTCCATTATTTTAGAGGTTCTTGGTAGAATAATATCCATCACATTGAGTTCACCGATAATAATAGCTATAAGGAAATGATTCAAATGGATCCTTATGAGGAATTATATAGTAGGACATGTTGTTCACCCCCGTGAAAGATAGTGGAAGAAGTGAAAAATGCCACTTAGTCCTCATGTCATTTTGGAGGCATAAGATAAACATTATCTTATCAGGAATTATATACCTAATTATTAATCAAGATAGTTCTATAATTTTATTGTTGTCTATGACCTCTGGAATTAGAGGTTAGGGAACTTATTTTTTATGGGTATCACCCAGACATGTGCGTTGACGAATATAAATTCAAGGGATGATATTACCTATTATTTTTGGTATTTTAAATTTTAGAGAGGTTCTATATGATAGCCTATCGGTTTATCTTAGCTTAGATGCACCATTTTTTGCATGACGTCTTCCATGATTCACATATTCTCTATTGTCATGATGACCCTTAAAATGGTATTTATCTTACGGATGTTGATATGGATGATGATTATTATTTTGAATAGTATCCTATATGCATCATTGATTAGAGAACAAAGGCTCTTCAAGGCTAGTTCATTTCTCTATTACAAGATCTAAGAAATCACGAGCGAGTATAGGTTGAAACATAGAATTCAGAGGATGACGTACATGATCAATGAACATAATTTTTCTTATACTATATTTTTTATCCCTTGTAAGAGAAGTAAAAAAAATTTATTTATGGGGAATGACTATAGGAGACTAATTTTCTCATTTATGTACATATCATTTATATTTTCAGTTGGAAATAATTTAAAGATCTCTTATATAAATAGTCACTAAATCCATGCCCATTGTCTGATTGGTTTATTTTATGAGTAGAAGAAACAATAGGGGTGATGGAATTTATCTAGCTAATTGTAAGATTTGTAATTGAAATATAGGACGTTTTAGCACTAGATGACCTATAATGTTCACAGTAAGACAATTCACATAATGTAGATTGTTTTTTAGGGGGAAGGCCCTTTGACATTATGCTATGTGTATATCATTTATAGGACGTGTTTCTTCCCTACTACTATTTTTAAAATAAGAGTCAAGGCCTCCCTTTTTCAAATAGAAACTCATCCCTTCCTTCTCTATCAAACATGATCTCCCGTGGAAGCCTAATTCTATGTTTTTGGGAAATTTCATGATTTGACATCTGATTTTAAATCCCTCAATCCCATTGGGTTCCCACTAGTGTGTAGGTTAATCCATAAGTATGTTTCGTATTATGTTTTCATCAAGGATCATATATTGATACTGGCTCAATTTCACAATTATTAAGGTGTTTATATATTCTTATATTTTTATCCAATATAACTCCAAATAAGTGTCGATACTGCAAAAAGAGTGTGATACAGGTATATAGAATATGGTATAGTATTCATTCCTCAATTTCATGATGTTTAAAAATATTTCATATGTACCACACCATAGTTTCACAATGTGTTACCTATAAATTGAATATATTATTTAATATTTTCATTAACTATGATCTATATGACCTTCTTAGGTCCCCTTCTATTATCACCACCCCCTGTGGTCTGCTGATAATTTTCTGGTAATAATATCAACTTATTAAATAGAAAAGATATATTCTAATTTTTTTTCCAAACCCCAAAGTGAATTTTTTTAATGAATTGAATTTACTATTAGTGGTACGACTACATCACCTAACTAAATGTAATAATGGTTATAACCTTATTAGAGAGAATGTCATTAGTTGGAAATCCTATTTGACTATTAATTCATTATGAATAATAATTGTCATGGTTATCCTTGATAATTATGGTAATTTGTAATGATGGACCTTATTCATGTAATATCGAAATATGAATTGTGTCCCTTTCTTCTATTGAGATACCTATGCATGATTACACCATATATATACGATTTGAGTATGAAGTACCTATTCTTCTAAAATTGCACATGGAATCCCCTATTTCTATAATATTGAGCAGGGTGTCTCCTATTCTAGTGGTACTATGCCTGGATTTCC
This sequence comes from Viscum album, assembly GCA_963277665.1. Lineage (NCBI taxonomy): Eukaryota > Viridiplantae > Streptophyta > Magnoliopsida > Santalales > Viscaceae > Viscum > Viscum album. The sequence goes on from OY728164.1 coordinate 1,172,704,979, forward strand.
CTATTTTCATTATGTTGGTCATGGTGTCCTATAATTCTGTTGTATGAGGCATGAACACCCTATACAATGACACTAGTCCTATAATCCCCTATTTTTGAAATACTAGGAATTGTGACCATATATTGTAGTATAGGGAAGGATGTACATTACTTTTATGATACTAAGAATGTCTTCCCTTATTATTGGGATACTATGCATTATGAACCTTTATACCTTTTCATAGATATTTGTTCATGATATGAAGTAGGGTGTTTTATCTTGGATTCCTTTAGAAATTAGAGTGGACCCATTTATAGTTATTATTACTGATTTTTTGTTATATTTGAATAGTTACATGTTATGTAAATGTACTAGATATTTATAGAAGTCATTTGTGGTGGCTTGCTATGTTTATGTCACACCTAATCCTGGTGGCCAATGGTAGCCAAGAAGACTAAATTCATGAAGGTGTAGAAAGTGGAAGAATTATATTATAGATGTCTGAAATTATGAATCATTTGGATGAGATCATGGTAGAAGATGATTGGTTGGGAACACAAAATGGATGGATAAATTTTGATATGTTTTACCTTTTGTATATCATTATCTTCATTGGTTTTCTACGTCCACATATACATGTTTTTGTATTTTGTGGATGTAATGTCCCAAAACTAAAACGCTTATATCTCACAGATAGGGCATACTATTGAAGCACTAACTATCACGACAGAACCCTTACATCATGGAGGACCGTTGGGACACTACTTTTTGGTGCATAGTGGTGGACGAGGTACAACTGATATCTCGAGGGGTAGATTATATAGAACTTGAGCGCACCAGGTGAAAGTAATATTATGGATAGTTGTAACATGAAGAAAGAACATCGATCTTGTGTGGGTTAGCATCTATCGGATCTTATGTGGGTCAGCAGTCGACGCTCCTATGTGGGTCAGTGCAAACCGATAATGTGTTGGTCAGATCCTATGTGGGTCAGCACTCAGCGATGTTGTGTGGGCCAATGCATACTAATCCCCTGTGGGTAAGATCTTGTGTGGCTCAGCAGAAGTTAGTTACCTATCGCTCTTTTGTGGGTCAGATCCTATGTGGGTCAATGGGGGTTAGTTACATATCAATCCTATGTGGGTTAGATCCTATGTGGGTCAGCGGGGCTTAGTTACCTATCGATTCATTGTGGGTTAGACCCTGTGGGGGTCAGCGGGGGTTAGTTACCTATCGATCCAGTGTGGGTCGGAACACATTCTACTTCATATAATAATATAATATATCTCCTGACTAATAATTTGTACTTCTATACTTAATTCATTCCTGGGGTGAGATGAGTCTTTTACATTCGTGGTGTTATCTTCGTGATGTTACATGTGTGATACTTCTACCTTCATGGTGATACCTGTGTGGTACATCTATCTTCGTGATGATACCTGTGTGGTACTTCTACCATCATGGTGTTACCTTTGTGGTACTTCTATCTCTATTATGATACCTGTGTGGTAATTATATCTTCATTTTGTTACATGTGTGGTACATATTCATGGTGTCATATGTGTGGTACTTTGTTCTTCATGATGATACCTATGTGGTTCTTGTACCTTCATTGTGTTACCTGTGTGGTACTTCTATCTTCGTGATGATACCTCTTTCGTAATTCTATCATTAGAGTTTTACCTTTGTGGTACTTCTATAATTTAGGTGTTACCTATGTGGTACTTCTACCTTCTTGGTGTTATGTGAGTGGTACTTCAATCTTCGTGGTGTTACCTGTGTGGTACTTCTATTGTCATGGTGTTACCTGTTTGGTACTTATATCATTGGGGTGTTACCTGGGTGGTACTTCTAGTTTCTTGGTGTTACTCATGTGGTCCTTTGACCGTTATGGTGTTAACATTTTGGAATTAATTCCTCATGTATGAGACAAGTATATATTCATAACAAAGTTATATGTATGGGAATATACCAAAGTATTGTTGATGTCAATCGCTTCGTGCTTATAGATAGAGGTCTTCATTTGTGTCTATTACTTTGTGGAACTGTGGGAGACCTACAGGGGTCTCAGGGTCCCTAATTAGTATCATTCTACTCACCCCTTAACGAGCTATGCCCGTACCTTTTTGTGTCGTTTGCAGACGACTTACAACATTGATCGTGGCTAAGAGAGCCATGACCAGACGTTCTTGCAGGTGGACTATTAGGTGTGAAATGATGGAGGGACTACGAATCGTGAGCTGAACCTATCCTTCAGGTAGTATTATCAAAGGATGATCCAAGAGCAGTCCTGTACTTTTCAGTTGTATTTTTACATTTCTGATGAATTAGAACTTTTCAGTTGGGCTTTTATTCTAGCCTCTTTTACTTTCAACACACTTTTACTACAAAATTATACCCCATTGTTGCTTCTTGTTGTGTTCTTGTACTGTGTGTCTATATAGGTGAAAAAGGAAATTCATTCTCATTTTTTTGATACAACTTTCCGTTTCTGGCCTCCTACCCCTAGCCTATATAAGGTGGGCTTGGGTTAGTCACGACACGGGTTTTGAGGGATGGGTCGTGACAAAGTGGTATCAGAGTAGTCGGTACTACCAAATAACAAGGTCTCTGATCTATTCGATGTGGAAATAGTTTTGAGTGTTATGAGTTTGGTTATTAGTTTGAGGTATCTTGTGTTGGTGTGGTGGTCGATGTATCTATACACCAGGACTCAAGAATTATGATTTCCAGCTCAGTTCACAAAAACACTGAATGTGTGTGTTTTTGGAAAGTTTTTCCATCTTATTTTTTTTGAGTTATCTCACTAGGTATAACTTATTGACTTTGGAACACCTGTTTATTTCATGGCACCACCATGTAGACAACCATCTAGGATTCCTGAGAGAGTACAAGATGGCAGCCCACCGAGAGATGATTCTTCGGTGTAGGGCCCTCTTATGGTGTTAGACCGTTTGGGTGGTACACCAGTAGCATGGCCACCCGTTGGATAGTATATTACACTAGCCCCACCATTATAAGGTGCATTTTGACTGAGCTCATTGCACAAGTTTCAGTGGAAGAGAGCATTGAGTTTCCTAGGAGAGACAGATCCCCATGCTGCTAAGAACTGGCTAGAAGAAGTGGCTAGAGTTTTCCACCAAGTTGGAACACCAGCAGATCAGATGGTGATCCTAGATACATGTCTATATCAGTGAGTGACGATGAGGATGGACCACATAGTGATGAGGCATTAGTACGTGGATCGTTTCCCGATATGGTACCTTTAAGAAGTGTTCCAGCTATATCATTTCCCATTTTTCTGTAGTTACAACTGGTGGTACCGGTAGAGGAAACATATTGGATTAGTTCTTTACACGTGTATCAACATAATATACCCCTCAGGTTTCAAGATGTTAACATATCACAGGTGGCTAAGGACCGACTTGAGGAGGTGTCCATGTTTCCATATAGACATGGCACCATTCGATTATATGACAGTTTTGATAGAGAACATTTTTCGTGGAACAGGAGGATGATGACATGGTTTAGATTACCCTGATCTTGCGAAGAGGTGAATCTGCTAGGGAAAATCATGAAAACCTTCCTCAGATATTGGGGTCTCATACGATAAAAAATCTAAGGGGTGGTAGTTTCCAAGGGTTTTTTTAGCTTTGGGAGGATGACATGTCGGTAGTTGAGTATTCATTGAGGTGTAACGACCATCCCGAGTGCATGATGAATACAGTACAGTCAGTGCTTCAGGGCTTGGACCTCCGAGCAAGGATTGTTTAGGGACATCTGAGCCCGCAATTTTCCTCTATGCATTCCTACTTATGTTAGGGCGATAGAGATAACCTTTGTGGTTGAATTTTATTTGGATGAGAAGATACAACCAGTGGATGTTTGCAGTGGGAAAGTAGGAAACTCACACCAGTCTCAATGACTTAGGCGTGTAAAATGTTTTAGGAAGAGGAATTGTAAAGGAAAAATAAATCTATCGGACAATAGATTTGGAAGTGGAGTTCGAAGAGCAGCATGATGTGGTATACATTTCTACATGTTACAACTAACACCACAATGTGTTCCCCACCAGCATATGGGAGCTGGAAGATAGGGGAAGGGTGGAGCTTCATGCAGTCAAGAAGTGTGACCCAATGGCTTTAGAAATGATTAGAGGTACGGTCTATGTCTACTACTATATTCCGTATTAATAGAAATAGAAACTAATTATTCCTTTTTTTCGGGATTCATGTTCAAGTCCTAGATTTTCTGGTTAAACCATTTACATAACCCTTACATTTGTAGATAGATTTTTGAGGAGACTTGAAAATCAGACTTATGCCGATTGTGTGATCCGACCATTGAGGTGTGAGTTTTGGTTGGAACCTCTTGGTGGCAGTGTCGTGGCCTTATGACGTTAGATTGGATATGGATGATAGATCTATAGCTCATACTCATTTTGATTGTATTAGGAAAAAATTTTGTGGTTTATCTACATTGTTAAAATGGTGTTTTCCTGGGTCAGTAAAAAAGGAATCATTGGAAGAATAGGATAAAAACATGCATAGGAAGGTGCAGCCAGTCACTCTTCAGATGGCTAGCCTTACCCTCATGGAAGAAAGAGTATTGTGTTTTCAGTTACCAATAAGCGTGGAAGAGTGTGGGTATATCTTTTAAAAAATATGTATCTAGGATTACCTCCCCCAAGGGAGAGAGAGTTCAGCTTTGGCTAGGTACTACATTTGTTTTGAAACAAACTTCTCTATGGAGGAGACACCCTTGTCTGCTTTGACAATGAAGGGGGATACATTACTATGGATAGAGAAGTGTCAGTAGATATTTTAGAAGTTGAGGCATCGATGATGGATAGAGTTCTTCCATGACTATAACTTTGAGATACTTTATGCTCCTAGGATGGGGAACGTGGTAGTAGATGCACACAGCTGGATATTTGGTCTACCACTGCTGAGTGAGGCTTTAGAGAAGCTAGTCATGTTGCAGATACGCTTCGTTGATAAAGATAGACCAGCTTACCTCCATTCTGTGATTGTCACTCCCTCAATTCATCAGAAAATTCAGGGGGCACAACTTCCATCGTTGAATGTGGGGCTCGACGGGCTCAGATATCCTCATGATGGTCTCTTGAAGGATTTTCTAAAGGTGGAGAGCACATCATCCTCTTTAGAGGATGAACCATTGTACCACATATGCATTGGGAGTAGGTGTTGAGGGCGATCCATACAACCCCCTAGTGGTACATCCTGGAGTGGTGATGGTTTACCAGGAAATTCAGTGTCCGAACATGTTTCTAGGGATGAAGGAAGAAGTTGAATACTTTTCATCACGATGACTCACTTTTCAGCAAGTGAAGACTTTATAGAGGTAGCAAAAATCATATACTGACAGAAGGAGGGAGACCATGTCTTTCTACCGGTCTCACCTCGACAAGGTTTATAGAGATTTATCCAGGGTGGCATGTTATCTCCTTGGTTAATCAGACCATTCTATATTCTCATCAAAGTGGGTGAGCTGATGTACCATCTATCGCTTTCCTCACAGCTGCACAGGGTGTATAATGTTTTCCATGTGTCGAAAATGAGGAGATGTGTGCATGATCCATCACAAGTTATCGACTAGGGAGAGTTAAACTTTGATGATGTGGTGACTTTTATAATGATTCTAGTAGAGGTAGAGGGTCAACAGGAGTGATTCCGTCATGGAATGTGGATCCCACATGGGAAATTTAGTGGTAGGATGAGAACCTCCAAGAGAGAACATGTGATCATGAGGATCATATTAGCTCTCAAAACCCTCATTTGTTTGATTGGCCTTTGTTTTGGATTTTTTGGATGTATAGACATAGAGTGGGGAGACTTTAATATCCCATAATTTCCATATAAGTTATTTTTAATTATATTAAATTATTTCGAGGCCAAAAAATCTGACAGTGCATGATTCTGAGGCTCGGAGTGCCCAGAATGATCCATCAAAGTTATCTTAACCTTTAATTGGCACACGTGGGTAGTTTTCCTAAAAAGAGGAATAACACTAAAAAAGATTAATAGATCAGAATTTTGAGGGTGTCATTGCATTTAAGATGGCAGTTTTACCCTAGTCACGACATACATTTAGTTGGTGCATGCCTCCTATAAGAAAAATTGAAAATGGCATAACTGTAAATAAATAAATTAAATAAAGATTTTTTATTTTATAAAATTCATTTATCACACAAATGGCGTCTTTTATAAAATATCTGAGATGACTACTAAGGTTGTTAACGTATTCTCTCTTTTGGAAGATACTAACATTTTCCAGAGTGGGCCGCCAGTTAAAGTTAGTTTTTGGACGTAAATCAAATAATTAAGTGACAATTAACTTATTATAAAATCCAAAAATTCTAAATGGTAACTCAGATTGAAAATACAAGAGCAGCGTTGTGCTTGTGAGGGTGTTTTCTCTTTAGGTGAAGCCTAACCTCGTCTGACACAATTCGAGGGTTATTGTTGATAATTTGTTGAACTATATTTTCGAGTACGTTCCGTAAACGCCCGATCGGCGTTTCATATCTTTTGAATAGTTTCCCGGATTACAAATTTGAGGGCACTTTTGAATCTGCAGTGCTAGGATTCGCTTAAAAGAGAATTTACAATGACCGTAGTAGGTCTGGAGAAAAATTTCAATTTTGTGACTTTTAAAAAAATAAAGATATTTGGTTTTTTATTTTTTTATTTTCATTCTTATCCTCCAACGGACAGGTAGAGTGTGGGGTCAGTGATGTGTCAAGCCATTAAAAGGCTAGAACCATCAATATAAGTATAAAACTTGTGGGGGAATTAGGAAACTTCCAAATTAATGAGGCACCATTAATGTATAATGTCGTTAATTACCATCCCCCTCACCTATTTATATGGATCTTGGGAAGTGGTATCAGTACTATTTCACCATGAAACGAAGTGATAACCAAGTACCATAATGAAAAACCCTTGGAGAATGGAGCTGGTTCTGGAGGGTAGGGACGAGTGAAACCGAACCATGAATTGAAGATCGACGTACGAGCAGTGCCATTGGAAGATAGTTGTGGAGGAGTGCGAACAGAGACCCCCTTCAACAAATGCATGCTCTCCATCGCTCTTGAGGTAAGTGTTTGATTCTAGTTTAAATTCAAGTGAAATTATAGAACCCTTTAATCCCCCCTCTTTATTATGAGATGATGCAAAGGGAACGAGCCTAAAAATCTATTTCTGAACCTTCCACTACTTTTCTACCCATGTGCCCTCGGTGAAAGACCGTTGGGGTAGCTCTACCGACCGACTACGAAGGAGATGGTACACCGATGCACGCCACCAGAGGAGGTCCTGACACAAAGCCACATCGGTAATTGGAGCGGTCGGCACCGTCCAGCCGTAGAGGATGTGTGGTGCGCCATCATGTGCCATTGGTGAGCAAAGGGCTTTGTCTCATCAGCCACGACAGTCAGATAAGGCAGCGGCCACATCGGCCGACCACAAAAGGGAAGGTGGTAGGACCAGTGCACCGCCGATGAGTAGAGGGTCATAGCCAAATCCACGAGAGAGGTAGAACCCAAGAAACCTATGGCTTCTATGGAAATTGGGAAGAGCCTACATGGTACCGTAGTTTCAAAAAACCAAATGGACTCCAGGTCATTCAAGATTCTATGGGAAAACATCCCCCCTTTCCAGCTCGTGCAGACGGTGGTAATATCGCCTGCCCGGTGTGCTGTGTGCCTAGCAGGCCATTCCCCCTTGTGTGTTGGCCCTACCTTTGTGGGCTGCCCCACTTGTGGACTGGTCCATTCAATGCCCCAGCGGGCCGAGCCCTCCACGGCCCAACCTAGCCGGGTCGGTCCGGGTCAGACTGAACCCCAAAATACGTAAAGGGCCATAGCTTGAAATCTGGGCGTCCATTTGATGAACCATCAGTGAAGCTACGACCCTTGGTATGAGACAGTACTTTCTTTATAATACATATGTGTTTTGAAGATAGTTGGAGTGTGGATAGGTTCGATCGAACTAGAATCCAACCGGGATCCCATAACTAAAATGCTTATAACTCACAGACTAGGCGTCCAATTGACGCATAGTATGTCGTGTTAGGACACCTATGACATGGAGGACCTTTGGGATACTTTTCTGTGGAGCACAATGGAGGACATGGTATGATCGATATCTTGTGGGGAAGATTCTACGGAACTCAAGCACATCGTGTGTGAGGAATCCTCTGGCTGGCTGTAACATGAAGAAAAAAATCAATCCTATGTGGGTCAGTTTCTATCAGATCTTGTGTGGGGTGTAAATCAATGAACCTGTGTGGGTCAGCGCAAACTGATCCTGTGTGGGTCAGCGCTCAAAAATCCCATGTGGGTCATTGGATACAGATCCTATGTGGGAGGAATCATGTGGCTAACTGTAATGTGAAAAAATAGCATCAATCTTATGTGGGTTAGCTTTTATCAGATCCTATGTGGATCAGAACGCAGCGATCCTGTGTGGTCCAGTGCATACATATCTTGTGTCGGTTAGATCCTGTGTGGGTCAGTGGGGGTTAGTTACCTATCAATCATGTGTGGGATAGATCTTATGTTGGTATGTGGGAGTTAGTTACCTATCGATCCTATGTGGGTCAGATTCTGTGAGGGTCACTCAGGGTTAGTTACCTATCAATATTTTGTGGGTTAGATCTTGTGTGGGTCAGCAGGGTCAGTTACCTATCAATCCTGTGTGTGTCAGAAGTAGTGCTACATAACAGAATAGGATAATATATCTTAAAACGAATCATATGTACTTTTTTACATATGTTATATCTGGTGTCTGTTGAGTCTTTTAACTTTATGGTGTTATCTTCGTGATGTTACCTGTGTGGTAATTCTACCTTCATGGTGTTACCTATGTGGTACTTCTATCTTCATGATGAAACCAGTGTGGTACTTCTACCTTCATGGTGTTACCTGTGTGGTACTTATATCTTAGTGATGATACTTGTGTGGTACTCTATCATTATAGTGTTGCGTGTGTGTTACATATATCATTACAGTGATACCTATGTGGTACTTATATATTTTTTATGATACCTGTGTGATACTTCTACATTCATGGTGTTACCTATGTGGATCTTCTATCTTCGTGATGATACATGTGTTGTACTTCAATCATCGTATTGTTATCTGTGTGGTACTTCTATCTTTGTGGTGTTACCTGTGTGGTACTTCTATCTTCCCGGTGTTACCTTTTTGGTACTTCTATCTTCGTGGTGTTACCTATGTGGTACTTCAATCATTATGGTGTTACCTATGTCATACATCTATCTACATGGTGTTACCATTGTGGTGATTCTATCATTGTGGTGTTACCTAGGTGGTCCTTCTACCTTCGTGGTGTTGCCATTGTGGAATTCTTCCCTCATGTAAGAGATGAGTATATATTGATAACATAGGTATATTTAAGGGCATATACATAAGTATTGTTGATTTATATCACTTGGTTCTTTTAGTTTTAGTTCTTTATTTGTGGATTTTTATTTGTGGAACTCTAGGAGACCTACGGGGGTCTTAAGGTGACTATTGAGTATCATTATAGTCATCCCTACATAGGCTATTCCCACACCTTGTTGTGTCTTGTACAGATGACGTATAATGTTGATCGAGGCTAAGGGGGCTAGGACCGGACATGATCGGATGTGGGCTGTTTTACGTGACGCGATGCAGGGACTACTGATCATGAGCTGTACATACCCATCAGGAAGGATCCTCGGAGGACGATCCATGAGCCGTCCTATTCTTTTTAATTGTATTTCTACTTTAATGTTGGGCTTTTATTCCACCCCCTTTTACTATCAGCACACCTTTACTATAGTAGTGTACCTCATGGTTTATTCTTGTTGTGTTCTTGGACTGTGTGTCGGTACAAGTTAAAAAGGGAATGCCTTCCCATTTTAGGTATATTCTTTTCTAGTTCTAGTCTCTAGCCCATAGCCTATAAAAGGCACGATTGGGGTATTCAGAACACGAGCCCCGAGGTATGGGTCGTGATAGTGGATACAATAAATCATCATCACATTTATATGATTTGGTCTAATGATTTTGATTATTATCTAGTACTTGGATGTTTATATAGTGTTTCATCTATATTAGGTTAGTAGTCTGCTTTTTTATATTCGACTCCAATATCATTTCCATTATTGATATGTTTCTAATATTTAGTAATCAGTTTATTATACAACATTCCTATATTGACGAGATGTCTTAGTCTCCCGGTGGACACACCTTAGTCCCTCACTACATGTTCAATGAATATGTAGTATGGGGAGGTATTTATGATAATGTGTGGCCCACTGGATCGGGGAACCATTTAACATGAATCAAGTCTGTGAAATCTCAATGAACATGTTCTCCTATACTCATTTTCATGTTATTCATATGTGATCATTGATATGTCCTTGTTTAACTCTATTGGAATCAAATCTTGGAATTATTATGTTTCTCTTAACCATGACATAAAAAAATTGTATGATAAGAATTGAATAGGATGTGACTAATTATGTTGGAGAATATATAGAAACTATTTGAATTTGTTGTATAAGTATCCACATTTCCAATGGATCTAAACCTATATGATTCATGTGTGGATCAATGCATTATGTATCGATAATTCATCTAATAAAACATGATATCTATGTATGTAAATTATGGTTCTATACATATATCATGTGGATAATGATTCTATCTTCATTGAGAATATTTACATTAATAAAATTAATAAAGTTTTTTCACATTAATTTTTAATTAATTGTTAAATATTTCATAAATTCATAAATTTTAAATATTCCCAACCAACCCTACATGAGAATCTTACAGTATCATAGATTAAAATAACAAGGGATTAAACATGAAATAATACATAGTACAAAATCAATCCCTCACTCTATTAATAAAATATTGGGAAGGGAAATATGTAATATTTTGATAACACATAATTTTTTTTCCCAAATATGCATGGTTTTCATATTCTAGAAATTCTATTTATGACCATTCATGTCCTGACCAAATAAACAACACACTAACCAATCATCTAACATTATATAATATAATATATAACTCTCACATCATACAACCCATATCATTACACATCACCACATCATGACATAACATTATAAATAACCACTGATATCATGACACAAAAGATCGCAATACAACAAATCTATTCTAGAAAAAATCATTAATTTTGAAAAATCCCTCTACACCCATCCTTCATGACTACCAACAAGAATCATCGAACACCATCAACACAAAAAAAATTAAAAATCAAGCATTTAGGAAATTTAATTATATTATACAAATATTTATTAATAACCATTACTGAATCATGGTTTTGAATTGTAAACCGCTATTTAACATTACCTCAATCAATATCACATGATATATAATTATAATATTATTGAGAACTAAATAAAAATTATGGATAAATCCTTTTATCTAGAATATAATTTTTTTCGCGCATATATGATAGAATGTCACTCTTATATAATGATTCTTACATAATTTACTATTTTTAAAAATGATTAATTTGTTAAAAATATCTCCAATCACATCATTAATGATTAATTACATATATGGAGAATATGAAATAATATCTTTAGATGAAAATAATAATATATGATAATGTTTTCAATGGTAATCATAAGAGAATCACTATAATATATCAATGGAGGCCAATATACATTACATGGAAAGTTGTGAATGGTCTATATTGATGATCCTTAAAACATTTTTGGTCCAATATTTTTTCCACTCTAAAATAAAAGGTTATGAATCTCATTAAATTATTAATCCATAATTTGAAATATAATTCTATTATTATTAATATTTATATATATATAAATATGGAATTCCAAAAATTAAATTTTTTTATAGTGTTACTAATATTTCATTCATATAACATTCGAAAAGGATTAATTTCTAAATAATTCATCTTCTAGGTTTTAAAACCTATATAAATTTAGAATATATATATTAACAATAATATTTGTATTTTTTAAATGGATGAAAATATTATTTGAATGTGTGGTTATAAATGATATAAGTTTATACCATTTATTTTTTATCTATATGAAATATAATAAACATTAAAAAATTGTTTATAAAGATTCAACAAAATATATTCCATTTAAATATATAATTTTTTACTTAATATTTTGGTAATAAGAAAATAAATCTAATTATTACCATCTATAAATAATTATAAATTTATTCTATTTGATAAAACGAAATCGTTCATAATGTAATTATTTCAAATAAATTAGTAATAAGATTTTATATGTGATAATTCCAATATAAATATATCATTTTATTGAAATTTACAGAATAATGTAGTCTCTTATATATGTGTTTGGTATAGTATCAGTTACATGAATGACTCATAGATATAAAATTGAACAAGAAAATTTATAAAAAATAGTTTTTTTTTTCTAAAACTCATTCTCAATGTATTTCATATCCCCATTAAATGGGGTAAATAACATACAAATACAATATATTACACTTCATTAATGGAACATTATACCAAATGATTTTTATTTTTGGTATCATATTGTAGAGACACACAATTAACGTGATATGTTCTATAATTATTTTCAATATATCTTATATCCTCTAGTATTTTCATCGAAGTAACACCTCTAAAAAATTTCATATCAAGGGATATAGATGTATCCATTATCTATTGTGACCTACAAGAAAATATAATATCTATCTTAATACTTTGATATAGTATATTTATAATTTTTTGTAAATATTTAATATTGATAAAAATAACATAATATCTCATCTACTTGTAATCATGTGTGTTTTACTTAATTCACTGCTAAAAAATCTTACATTATCCATTTATCCTAATATATCATTCACATGACTATATGTGGATCCAACTAGTGTGATAACATATTATACATTTTTGAATACCAAAATGATTATGTATATTTTTTATATACATATATGAGATAATATTACATCATCAATTTTCTATGATATTTGGAAACTATGAAAAAACAATTATGTTCACCCCTCATTCTTGTATTCTTTGGGGAACGTGGAAGCGTGTGATGGGTGGTGCCCAAAATTTATTTTTCCATAATTTATAATCAATCCATTATATATTAAATGATGAATTTCGGGATCCAAATAATTGAATCAAATTTATAGAAAATGGATAATATCACCCAAACTAAGAGAGAGGAAATAAACACATAATTGTTATAATTAGTATAATTAGATAATGATATATAGTTAAGGTATTATTTATTCATTGGTTAATCTGGTGATATATTATTGGTGTACCAATGTTGCATTTTAGAAAATAGGATCATATTTCCTCTATTTGTGATTGGCACATGTTCTAGGAATCTACCAATGTCACCGGTGTAGTCTCCATGTGCTAGCATGTAAGATCCTTACTCCTGCATCGTACACTATGATTTCCATCAGAATCGCATCCAAAACATTATCCTTTATCCTTTCGAGGAGGATTCATTTCTATTCCTGGGAGCATTATTGTAGAAGGTATATCTCTAGGATTGAGAGGATTCACCGTGATTATTGTTCATAACCAATAACATGAATTGTCTCTATGAAAAAATATCATAACTAGGATTATATATCCCAAGGGTTAATATAAAATAATTTCACAAGATCCTTTAATTATTTATTTATTCATAGAAAAACCCCAAGTAAAATAATAAAATTATTTCTACACATGAACTTAAATTGAATATTATAATTACATGTTATTTAATCAATTAATATTCTACATATATTATTTCCCACCAGACATAAAAACATTGACTACCATTCCTTGAAAATATTTATTAGACGTTGAATAATGATTATTTATTAATTAAAAATAAATCTCTAAATTTTTCATCAATCAAAAAATGAATATAATATTTAATAAATATAAAATAAATATTTATATTTCATCAATAATATGTGAATAATTATTAAACAACAGACAATAATAGTATTTATGCAACATGTTAAACAATAAAAAACAATATGTATTATATAACTAAGATTCTAGATACAATTATCCTATGACCCTCTAGGCCTCTTTCCCATTTTCATAGGTGATGAATCCTAAAGTCTATGGTTAGTATCTAGAAACATTCCAAGGCACACATAGTGAAAAATTATAACATCGCAACAACATTTTACCTCATATGAAATCTTACTATGTTATATAATCCCACCATCATGATATCTTAAATTAAGTACATCACATGTGGGTGTCATCATCCTATGTTCATACTATCTCTTTCATTAACATTCTCTAGATTGAAATTCATAATAGAACACCATGGATATGGATTTTTTAGGATATATCATTTCCATCAGAGATCTAGAGATATTAATATCTTTTAATGAATAGAAGGCATAAACCCATTCAACCATAACATGTGCTACAACCATACATTTGACGAACCGTCTGTGGGGATGGAAACATTGGATCGAGATGTTCCTTTTCATATACCACACATGAGTCTTGGATAAAGATGGTGTCTAGAGAGGTTGGATCAAACATGAATCCAACCTGTCCCTTGGGACTAAAAGGCTAATATCTTACAGACCATGTGTCCGATTGACACAACATCTATTACGTTGATACCCCTTTTGCATGATGGTACATTGGAATACTTATTCATGGAACTTCATGGTAGTTGGAGTATCAACCAGTGGCTTGAGGAGCGGACCCTCCCGGAATCAAGCGAGCTTACCGCAGGAACCCTGTGGTTCACTTAACATGAGAAAGGGGTCCTATGTGGGTCTATTTTTTGGGATCCTACGTGTGTATTTGTTCTAGTATCCCTCTTAAATCTGCTATAGGAATCCACATTGGACTACTCTAGTTTCCGATGTGGGTCTACTGTACTAAGATCTTGTGTGGGTCTGATGATCTAGCTTCCAACCTGGGTTTGATGATTTAGGATCTTACGTGGGTCTTCCTCTTAATTGAGTTAGATGATTCAGTAGTTACATCTAACCTTCTTTACTACCGTACCTATTTTATACCTGATGTGAGCCAAGAGTTTAACTTTTTGGTAACACCTATGTTGTATTTTTTTGTGTGGCATACCATTGTTGTACTTTTCTTCGTGGTGATACCTTTGAGGTATTTTTATATGTGGTGTTACCTTTTGTGTACTTACCTTTGTGGTGTTATCTTCGAGGTATTCCTTCCTTTGTGGAACTGTTGAGCTATGTTCATTTGAGTTAGAAACTGTTTCCTCGTGAATGAGATGGTTATACTTGATAAATTATGTATATATAAGGACATATAATTATGTAGGGTTGTCAGTTGTTTCCTTGCTTTGTGGTTTATCCTTTGTAGATTTTGTGAGACCTTTAAAGGTATTTAGGTCCCTGCTGAATATCGTTATACTTACCCCTACATAGGCTATGCCCGCACCATGTTGTGTTTGGTGTATAGGACAGAAAATGCTGACTGAGGATGAGGGTACCAGGACCGGAGGTAGCTTAGAGGTGGACCTTAGACAAGGAGTACTATAGATACAACCATTCGAGTGCAATACCTACCCTTTAGGTAGTATCCTTGGCAGTTGTTCACATGAGTTGTTCCATTTTACCTGAACGTTACATTTTTCTTGTACTTTCAAGTTGGGCGTGTATTCTGGCCCCTTTTACTTACTGTACACACTCTTTTTGCTATACAGTTTTCATGTGTTCGTATATTTTTTGTGATTTGGTGAGTGTGGCTATAATATATAAAGGCAATGCCTTCCCGATTTTAGGGAATACAATTTTCGGTGCTTGTCTCCAGCCCCTGGCCTATGGAAGGCAGGCTTGGGGTAGTCACGACATGAGCCCCGACGGATGGGTTGTGACAAATAGGTTTCATACGAGTCAGTTATACCAGAAAATATTGGACACTTATCTTTTTAATGACAATAGTGTTATGTGTAGTGAGTGTGGTTATCAGTTTAGGTAATACATTGTTGGTGCGGTGGCCGACGTATCCATACACCCAGACCTTGACTTCTGATTTCTGACTCAGTGCATGCAAAAAATGATTGCATGTGCGTTTTGAAAAGTTTACATTGTGAACTCTTTGAGTCAGCTCACCAGGTATATCTTATTGAACATGGCACAACTGTTTTTTTTTTCAGGATGCCTCCACGTAGATAGCCAGCTAGGGTTCTGGGTATGGTATGTGGGGACAACCCACTGAGTGATGAGGCCTCAGTATAGGGCCCTTTATTAGTAGAGGCAACTATGGGGGAAGCAACATTAACATTACCCGTTGGGCTACTGATGCCACCATCCCCAGATGTAGAGAGTGCATGCCTCTTGAGCACGTTACCCAAGTTACAACACCAGAGGCCACCTAGGATCCTGGGTAAGACAGACCCATATGCGAATAAGGATTGGATGAAGGCCATGGTGAGAGTCTTCTGACTGGTGGGTACACTAGCTGATCTCATGGTGACCCTTTCCGCCAGTCTTCTATAGGTAGGAGCAGGATGATGGTGGAGCTTGATGCTCCCGGCTCACGATGAGGTGACACAACTCTGGGAAGACAATGAGAGCCTGTTTTGGGTAGAGTTTATCCCAGTGACCCTTCGTGAAGTACCTAGACTGGAGCTTCTTCATCTGCAGCCGGGAAACATGACAGTGGATCAGTACTTAGGGATGTTCACTGACCTCTCATGCTACTCTACTGATATTGTTCGGGACCCATTCTTTAGGGACCGAACCATTGACCAGGGACTCAGGTGGGTGATCAGGGCATTTATTATTTCTCTCAGCATCCCGACATAGGAAGGGGTGTTAGAGTGATCCCTCTTAGTGGAATTTTTATTGATTAGCTGTCACTCATAGCGAGACCCCCCACTGGGTGTCATAAAGTAGAGTCTTCTACAGATGGTAGCAGAAAGATGTCACAGAGGTACAAGCAGACCAGACCTACACGTGGATGACCGCAAGATTCAGGGTTAGTTGTGCGGGGAACCAGAGATGAAGCCAATCATGCGAGGAGTAGGAAATGTTACACATGCAGCAGGTAGGGTCACATGGCTTGTGACTACCAAACCCACAGTACAGATGATCAGATGATGGTCTAAGGACCACCCAATCATAGACAGATGATCGATTAAAGATGTCCATAGGGAGGAGGAGGACGTGGCAGAGGTGTTGGTCGTGCAGCTGGCAGTGGGCGATGATTCAAGGTGTTACTACCACCACCACCAGGCAGTCCACCCCAACTATAGATAGCAGGTTGAAAGGGGAGAGCTCAAATCTAGGTAGTTGAGGCCTATGACAAAGGCGCTTTGGAGATGATACAAGGTACAATCTGTGTCTACTACACCATAACTACAGTACTTATAGACACAAGTAATAGTCATTATTTTGTTGCCACTGACCTTATTTGGAGCTTAGTGATTCTGGTAGAGCCATTGGCTCGATCTTTATGGATTGAAACTCTTACAAGAGAGAATTTGATGATTACACACTACTGCCCGCAGTGTTATCTTACTCTAAAAGGAGAGAGCTTTGGCAGGGATCTTCTAGTAGCATCGTCGAGGCCTTACGACGTCATATTGGGTATGGATTGGTTATCTATAGTCCATGCTCAAATAGACTGTATTAGGAGCAATGTGCGGTGTGTCCGCATTTATGGGACTTGTTTTACCTTCACTGGAGAGAAGGGATTCTTTTCTGTAAAGACCCGTAAATTTCAAGGAAAATTTTTTTCTTAATTTTCTTTGGAATTTTACAAGAACGCAGTTTCTAACGGCGCGTGATTCCGAGGCCCGGTGTGCCCAGAATCAATTTTTCGAAGTTTGGCTCGGGTACGTTCAGTGAACGGACAAGCGGGTTTTTCTAAATTTTGAACCGGTGCTCGGAATCAAATTCTGAGGGCACTGATGGAATCGCAGCGCCGGTAATTGCTTAGAAACGCCTCTTCTGGAGTTGTGTTTGCTCGGGTGTGGTTTTTAAATTTCGGGCTTAATGTTACGAAATATAATAATTTTGCGACAACTTTATTTTATTTCACTAAAGCCACTTGGAAGCCACTTAAAGCCACTTAAAAGAGGCTTAATCTGAGTTGAATCGGATAGGGTACTATCCAGAAATATCCTACCCTCTTGGTAGGATATTTGTGAGGTGGGGCCCGCACGAGCCCCGCCGTTTCTTTCCGCTAAGTAACGCACCCGTGAAAACCCGTCTTTATGAAAGTCAACTGATGCCTTTTCTTAAATTTTTAACAGACCATTTAATTGGTCGGTTTATTTCGTAAATTAAATGAGCTGTTTCTTTCGTTGAATTAATTTTACGAATTAATGGTTCGTTTCTTATCTTTTGAAATTCAAATGATTAGTTGTGTAAATAAAATAAGGCTTACGCTTATTTTATTTTGGGTTGGTCTCCATTGCCACCTTAAGAGATTTTGAGATGCTCTCTCCATCATCTTCAACCTTGACGAAAAACACGAAGAACACTTAAGCTCCGACGAAGAACGCCGCTTCTCCTCTTCGTATCCGGTGTGTTTCCGAAGATCGACGACGCCGCTTCTTCGATCTTCTTCCCGTGTCAAAGAAAGGATACGCCATTTCCTCCTCGGACTATCTCCGTCAGCTTACGAAGCTTCTCCAGCGACGTACCTCTTCGGACACACCTCGACGTCAACGGAAATGACGTTCGATTTCTGCGACGCCCGACCTCTGCGATGCTAGTCTTCCGCGGCTTGATCGGCGTGCTCCGCACAAGAATCCGAGGTAGGGGATTGTTGATATTTTATTTATTTATTTTCCATTCTTGATTCTAGAATGTCAAACTTCGAGGTTAAAGGATTAAATGTTATTGTCTAACAAGAGGGGGGCCCGGACCGCACCAACACGGCCGAAACCCCCTCCTATGTTCATAATTGTTTTCTTGTGGATAGAACGGGATGGCGTGGTGTCGTCGCACCACGCGGGAATCACACGGCAATTATTGCGTGACGCCGTCAGGCCGCGCCGTGGGAAGAAATCCAAGAACGCGACGTCGTCGCGTCGCGTCGAAAAAAGTCAAAGGCGCCGCGGCGGAGGGAAGCGATGTCGTCGCATCGCGCCAGACGGCATAGGCGGCGGCCGGAACCGAGCCGCGGCGGAGCAAGATAACCGGCGGCCGGCACCGGGCAGCCGGTGTCGGCGAAGGAAGGACCGGCCGTCACCGGTCCTTGCTGGCGAAACAGGCCGGCCAGTGCGGGCCGGCCGGACAGTGGAGACCGGGGGAATTAATTTCCCCCGTCCGGGTCTCAGAAGCGGCACCCATTAAGGGGCCGCAGTTCTCAAAAGGGGGGGGGGGGCTTTTCCCCCCGCGCGTGGCACCCAAACGACGCCCAGGCCGTGCCCCTGTGCCGGTCCGCGCCGCTGCGCCGGCCCGCGCCGCCGGCCGGGCTGGGTGTTCCGAGCCGGACGGGGTCGTCGGGCCCGGTCACCGCCCGGGGCGGGTCGACCTGGTTCGGCCGACCCAGGGGGGGTCGGGTCGGGTCGGCCCGAGAAAAGACCCCCCAGTTTCAGACCACTTTCGGTCAAATGCATGTATCTTGGGCTACGTGCCTCCAAACGACTCGCCGTCAGCGGCAACGCGATCCTTGGATCGAGACGGTCGTTTAGATATACTATACTCAAGGTGCAACTTCCTTTTTGGGAGTCTAAGTGGTTAAAACTCCATAGTTAAGCGTGCTTGGCCTAGAGTAGTGAACAGGATGGGTGACCTCCTGGGATATTTCCCAGGGTGGGTGTGGAATGAAAAAGCCAATAACTCTTAGACCGGGGCATCCGATTAACACACCGTCTGTTGCGTTGAGTTCCTGTTGATGATACGGAACTTTTGGCATCCTTCGCTGAGATTTGGATGCAGATGGATAGTGGCCGGGTTGGATCGCACCGAAATCGAACCGGGCCCCTGGAACGGAAAAGCTGATACCTTTCTGACAGAACGTCCGTTTGACGAACCGTCAGCGGCGTTGGTGATCTCGTTGAGAAACAGTCCCTACGAGTATACCCTATGGGAGTTTGGGGTATAGTTGAGATACGGCCGGGTTGGTTCACTCACAATACCAACCGGGCCCCTGGGACGAAAAGGCTAATAACTCACAGATCGGGCGTCTGATTGACGTGCCTTCTGTTGCGTTGAGACCCCTATGATGAGGTGGTCCTTTGAGATACTTCTTCGTGGGACTTTGAGATACTTTGAGTATCGACTAGTAGCTTGTGGAGCGGACCCTCCCGGAGACGAGCATACGGAGTATGGAGACCGTGTAGCCGGCAGAGACCTGAAGACTGCTTGTCCGATTCGATTTGGAGTGACTTACGTAGCCCAGTGGGGAGAACTACTTTGTGAGGTGGAAGACCCACAGCGGAGGAGCACTACTATGTAAGGTGGCAGACCCGCGGTACTTGACAGGAGGAGTACCCTTGTAGGCTATGATGGGGGAGCACTACTATGTTTGAGTGGCAGACCCCGGCGGGAAGCACTACTGTGTGAGGTGGCAGGCCCGCGGTACTCGACAGGAGGAGTACCTCAGCAGTCTTAGGTTAGTGAGCAGTACCTCAGAGTCGTGACAGGACCACTGTACACTTCAGAGATGGAGCTCTTCAGCAGTTACGGTTAAGATAATGAAAATCATAGTTTGAGCTGAGACTTTTGACCTTTGTGTATACCTCATGATTGAGATGGGTCACTTGATAACTTAGGTATATGTATGGGCATATACCTGGGTAGTGGTCATCCGTTGATTTCACAATCCTTGTGTTTCCTCATGATTGAGATGGGTTACTTGATAACTTAGTAATATGTATGGGCATATACCTAAGTAGAGGTTATCTATTGAGATCTTATTTGTGGTTATCCTTGTTGATTTTAGTGAGACCTTGAGGGTCTCGGGGTCCCTAGTGAGTATCGTTATACTAACCCCTGCACGGTCTATGCCCGCACCTCGTTGTGTTGGTTGCAGACGACGGGCAGTGCTGACGGAGGCCGAGTGTTCGAGGACTGGACGGTACCCGGTGGTGGACTACACAACGAGCCAGTTCCCGGAGGTGGACTACACGATGTGACGTCTCACAGAGGAGGTTGACGGACGAGAGTGTGGAAGAGGCTATTTTTACCTACCCTTCAGGTAGGATTCGAGGTGGACGACCCAGGAGCTGCTTCCTTCTTCTAGCTATTTGTCTTTTTGCTGTTGTACCTTGTTCAGTTGTAGTTGTTCTTCCTTTTGGGTTTGTATTCTGGCCCATTTACTTTTCAGCTTTACTATTGTACTTAGTGTTTTGTTTCCACTTGTACTCTGTGGTGCTTGTTTTTTTATAAAGGCAATGCCTTCCCAGTTATCGGGAATTTACACCTTTAGTGCTAGTCGCCAGCCCCTGGACTATGGAAGGCAGGCTTGGGGTAGTCACGGCACGGGCCCCGAGGACGGGTCGTGACATATGTATGGTACGAGACCCATTCTTTAGGGCCCGAACCTTCGAGCAGGGGCTCAGGCGGGAGATCAGAGCTTCGGTTGTATCGCACAACATTCCGACGTAGATAGGAGTGTTGGAGCGAGCCCTCTTAGTGCAGAGTTTCCTTGCTGAGCAGTCTCCAGCAACAGGACCCACCACTAGCCGGCATACGGCAGAGTCTTCTGTAGCGGGCAGTAGACAGATGATGCAGTGGTCTAGGAGGACCAGACCAGCAGCTGGACGATCTCGGGTTTTAGGATCAGTGGTGCGGGGCACCCGGGGTGGGGTCAGAGCCAGGCGTGCCAGAAATGGAGAGTGTTTCTCCTGCAGTAGGAAGGGTCACATGGCACGTGACTGTACGACCCCCCCGCACGGTTGATCAGCGGGTGTTGGAGGAGCCACCGAGACAGAAGCAGCGGCAGGTGCTTGAGAAATAGCCGAGCAGTGGACAAGGTAGTAGATCTCCAGGAGCAGGTGGACAGGAGCGGAACTAGTGGATACATCCTTTGTACATCTAGTTCCATGTTGCTTTTGTATTCTTGTCTTTGTACTATAATCTGCAATAATAAAAAAAGACACTTATATTTGTTTGTTTTCCTATCCTTTTGTTTGGTTAATACTGAGTGGTCCCGGTTAAGACTGTTGCCTTGACCCTCACTTTCGAGATTTCTACTGGAGGAGACCCAGTGACCTCATACTGATGTCGACAGTGTGACTCGACCCTTGGAGGCGAGAGTGACGATTGGATGTCTTGGTAGTTACGTCGAGGCCTTACGACATCATCCATGGCATTAATGCATCATTTATTTCAGGATTGACTGTATTAGGCAACAAATGTGGTTCATCCAGGGGATGAGACCAGATTTCTCTTATTGGCAAAGAAGAAATCATAGCAGCTCTTGTGAGACTAAAGAAGGTCCAAGTCATCCAATAGCGTATGAAGACATCACAGTGTAGTAAGAAACAGGAAACCGATGCCAGTCTTAGAGACTCGGGCGTGTTAAATGTTTCAAGTAGAGGAAGCTTAAAGGAGAGATGAGTCTACAAAGCATTAGACGTGGAGGCAGAGCTAGGAGAGCAGCATGAGGGGGTGTACATCCTAACATGGTACAACCACCCGCCTTAGTTATTCCCGCCAGGCTCAGGGAGCAGGAGGGCGGTGGAGGAATGCGGCTGCATGCGTTCAAGGAGTGTGACCCAATGGCTCTAGAAATGATTCAAGGGACGGTCTGTGTCCACTACTAGCAGCTGTAGTAACAGACGTCGATATAAATCATTAATCACTTTCACAAATCTTGTTCCAGACCTAGAGTTTCCGGTAAGACGTGGACTTGACCCTCACTTCTAGAGATACCTTGGGAGGAGACTCGATAATCACACTTACGCCAACGGTGTGGTCAGACCCTCAAGGAGAGAGTTCTGGTTGGAATCTCTTGGTTGCATCGTTGAGGCCTTACGACATTAGTTTGAGTTTGGAATGGGAAATAACTGTTCATACTCAAATTGACGGTTTTAGGCAATCGTCGGGAGGGGTTTTCCTTGGTCGGCAGAAAAGGAAACCCCAGGCAGTGCAGGGTAACTCTTGCATAGGAGGGTGGGACCGATCACCATTGAGTCGGTCAACCTTACCCTCGTGGCAGCAGTCGTTTTGAGTTCCAGTTCCAACAGGAAATAGAGACCCCTGGAGTTCGAGGATGAAGATCACGTCCTTATATGGGTCTCACCTCGATGAGGTTTACGGAGATGTGGCCAAGGTGGAAAGTTATCTCCGAGGTTCAACGGACCTTTCTAGGTCCTCAGCTGGGTAGGCGAGGTGGTTTACCACTTGGCCCATCAACTTCAGTTGCACTAGGTGCACGACATTTTCCATGTTTCCCAACTGAAGAGACACGCGCTCGACCCCTTTGCATATCATCGACCATGAGGAGCTGGACGATGGCGATGAGTGTCTTCTACGGAGGATCCTGTGGGGATCGAGGATCGACAGGAGCGGATCCTAGGAGTATGGTCGATTCCTCTTGTGCACTTTCTTTTGCAGCGCGGGAACCTCTAGGTGAGCACATGGGAGCGAAAGGCTCAGATGCGTGCTCAGTACCGCTTTGTTTCCCTAAGTTTATTATGAAGCTTTACGGGGATGTAAAGCCCTGTGGTGGGAGTAATGTAAAGACGCGTAAATTTCAAGGAAATTTTTTTTCTTAATTTTCTTTGGAATTTTACAAGAACGCAGTTTCTGATGGCGCCTGATTCTGAGGCCCGTTGTGCCCGAAATCAATTTCCGAAGTTTGGCTTGGGTACGTTCAGTGAACGGACGAGTGGGTTTTTCTAACTTTTGAACCGGTGCTCAGAATCAAATTCTGAGAGCACCGATGGAATCACAGCGCTGGTAATTGCTTAGAAACGCCTCTTCCGGAGTTGCGTTTGCTCGGGTGTGGTTTTTAATTTTCGGGCTTAAAGTTAAGAAATAAAATAATTTTGCGACAATTTTATTTTATTTCACTTAATCCACTTGGAAGCCACTTGAAGCCACTTAAAAGTGGCTTAATCTAAGATGAATCGGATAGGGTACAATCCAGAAATATCCTACCCTCTTGGTAGGATATTTGTGAGGTGGGGCCCGCATGAGCCCCGCTGTTTCTTTCCGCTAAGAAACGCACCCGCGAAAACCCATCTTTATGAAAGTCAACTGACGGGTTTTCATAAATTTATTAACAGACCATTTAATTGGGAATTTTATTTCGTAAATTAAATGAGCTGTTTATTTCGTTGAATTAATTCTACGAATTAATGGTTCGTTTCTTATCTTTTGAAGTTCTAATGTTTAGTTGTGTAAATAAAATAAGGCTTTAGCTTATTTTATTTTGGGTTGGTCTCCTTTTCCACCTTGAGAGATTTTGAGAAGCTCTCTCCATCTTCTTCAACCTTGACGAAGAACACGAAGAACACTTAAGCTCCGACGAAGAACGCCGCTTCTCTTCTTCATAGCCGGTGTGTTTCCGAAGATCGACGATGCCGCTTCTTCGATCTTCTTCCCATGTCAACGAAAGGAGGCGCCATTTCCTCCTCAGACTATCTCCATCAGCTTACGAAGCTTCTCCAGCGACGTACCTTTTCGGACGCACCTTGACGTCAACGGAAACGACCTTCGATTTCTGTGACGCCCGACCTCCGCGACGCTAGTCTTCCGTGTCTTGATCGGCATTCTCCTAACTTGAATCTGAGGTAGGGGATTGTTGATATTTTATTTATTTATTTTCTATCCTTGATTCTAGAATGTCGAAATTTTAGGATAAAGGATTAAATGTTATTGTCTGACGAGAGGGGGGCCCGGACCGCACCAACACGGCTGAAACCCCCTCCCATGTTCATAATTGTTTCCTTACGGATAGAACGGGATGGCATGGTGTCGTCGCACAACGCGGGAATCACACGACAATTATTGCGCGGTGCCGTGGAAAGAAATCCAAGAACGCAACGTTGTCGCGTCGTGTCGAAGAATGTCAAAGGCGCCGCTGCCGGAGCGGCGCCGCGGCGGAGGGAAGCGATGTCGTCGCATCACGCCGGACAGCATAGGTCGCGGCCGGTTCCGGGCCGCGGCGGAGCAAGATGACCGGCGGCCGGTCATTGCTGGCGAAACAGGCCGGCCAGTTGCCGGTCATTGCTGGCAAAACAGGCCGGCCAGTGCGGGCCGGCCGGACAGTGGAGACCGGGGGAATTAATTTCCCCCGGCTGGGTCTCAGAAGCATCCCCAATTAAGGGGCCGCGGTTCTCAAGGGGGTGGCTTTCCCCCCTGCACGCGGCACCCGAATGGCACCCAGCCCGCGCCCCCGTGCCGGTACTCGCTGTCGCGCCGGCCTGCACCGCCGCGCCGGACCGCGCCGCCGTGCCGGACAGCGTCGCCGCGCCGCCGGCCGGGCCGGGTTTTCTGAGCCAGACTGGGTCGTCGGGCCGGGTCGACCCGGTTCGGCCGAACCAGGGGGGTCGGGGCAGGTCGGCCCGGGCCTAGACCCCCCCAGTTTCAGACCACATTCCGTCAAATGCCTGTATTTTGGGCTACGGGGCCTCCAAATGACTCGCCGTTAGCGGCAACACGATCCTTGGATCGAGACGGTCATTTCGGTATACTATACTCAAGGTGTACCTTCCTTTTCGGGAGCCTACGTGGTTAAAACTCCATAGTTAAGCGTTCTTGGCCTAGAGTAGTGATCAGGATGGGTGACCTCCTGGATGGTTCCCAGGGTGGGTGTGGAACGAAAAAGCCAATAACTCTCAGACCGGGCGTCCGATTGACACGCCGTCTGTTGCGTTGAGTTCCTGTTGATGATACGGAACTTTTGAAATCCTTCTCCGAGATTTGGATGCAGATGGATAGTGGTCGGGTTGGATCACACCGAAATCCAACAGGGCCCCTGGAACGGAAAAGCTGATACCTTTCTGACATAACGTGCATTTGACGAACCGTCAGCGGCGTTGGTGATCTCGTTGAGGAACAGTCCTTATGAGTATACCCTATGGGTGTTCGGGGTACAGTTGAGATACAGCCGGGTTGCTTCACTCACAAAACCAACCGGGCCCCAAGGACGAAAAGGCTAATAACTCATAGACTGGGCGTCCGATTGACGCGCTGTCTGTTGCGTTGAGACCCCAATGACGAGGAGGTCCTTTGAGATACTTCTTCGTGGGACTTTGAGATACTTGGAGTATCGACTTGTAGCTTATGGAGCGGACCCTCCCAGAGACGAGCGTACGGAGTACGGAGACCTTGTAGCCGGTAGAGACCGGAAGACTACTTGTCCGATTCGATTCGGAGTGACTTTAGAAGCCCAGTGGGGAGCACTACATTGTGAGGTGGTAGACCCACTGCGGAGGAGCACTACTATGTGAGGTGGCAGACCCGCGGTACTTGACATGAGGAGTACCTCTGTAGGCTATGAGGGGGGAGCACTACTGTGTTTGAGTGGCAGACCCCGGCGGGAAGCACTACTGTGTGAGGTGGCAGGCCCGCGGTACTCGACAGGAGGAGTACCTCAGCAGTCTTAGGTTAGTGAGCAGTACCTCGGAGTCGTGACATGACCACTGTACACTCCAGAGACGGAGCTCTTCAGCAGTTACGGTTTCGATAATGAAAATCCTGGTTTGAGCTGAGACTTTTGACCTTTGTGTATACCTCATGATTGAGATGGGTCACTTGATAACTTAGTTATATGTATGGGCATATACCTGGGTAGTGGTCATCCGTTGATTTCACAATCCTTGTGTTTCCTCATGATTGATATGGGTTACTTGATAACTTAGGTATATGTATGGGCATATACCTAAGTAGAGGTTATATGTTGAGATCTTCTTTATGGTTATCCTTGTTGGTTTTAGTGATACCTTGAGGGTCTCGGGGTCCCTAGTGAGTATCGTTATACTCACCCCTACACGGGCTATGCCCGCACCTCGTTGTGTTGGTTGTAGACGACAGGAAGTGATGTCGGAGGCCGAGTGTTCGAGGACTGGACGGTACCCGGAGGTGGACTACACAACGAGCCAGTACCCGGAGGAGGACTACACAACGTGACGTCTCAGAAAGGAGGTTGACGGAAGAGAGCGTGGAAGAGGCTATCTGTACCTACCCTTCAGGTAGGATTCGAGGAGGACGACCCAGGAGCTGCTTCCTTCTTCCAACTGTTTGTCTTTTTGCTGTTGTACCTTGTTCAGTTGTAGTCATACTTTCTTTTGGGTTTGTATTATGGCCCATTTACTTTTCAGCTTTTCTTTTGTTCTTAGTGTTTTTTTTCCGCTTGTACTCTGTGGTGCTTGTTTTCTTTTATAAAGGCAATGCCTTCCTAGTTATCCTGATTTTACGCCTTTGGTGCTAGTCGCCAGCCCCTGGCCTATGGAAGGCGGGCTTGGGGTAGTCACGACACGGACCCGAAGGACGGGTCGTGACATTTTCAGTATAGGATGGACTTACTCGGAGGTGAGTGCAGCCGATAAATCATCAGTTGGCTAGCCTTACCCTCAGAGCGGTTGACATTGAGAGTCTGAGCTACCCTGTAGTGGTGGACCAGTACGCGGATGTATTTCTTGATGATGTTTCAGTTCTAACTGCTCGCAGGGATGAGGAATTTTACATTGATTTTTACCTCGGTATGGCACCAATATCTACACCGGCATATTGGATGGCTCCCAAGGAGTTTCGTGAGCTGCAATTACAGCCAGAGGACTTGTAGGGGAAGGGAATCATCCAACCAAGTGTTTCTCCATGGGGTGCCTCGATTTTCTTCACCAAAAAGGAAGATGGTAGCTTGAGACTTTGTGTTGAATATCAACAACTGAACCAGATGATCATGAAGAACAAGTACCCACTCCCGAGGATTGACGACCTTTTTGATCAGCTGAATGGAGAACGGTGGTTCGTGAAGATATACCTCAAGTCAGGCTACCACCAGCTCAGAGTACAAGAAGAGGATATGCAATGGATGACTTTTAGATGTCAGTACGACCACTATGAGTTCTTAGTTATTCCATTTGGAGTGACAAATGTTCCATCAGTGTTCATGGGACGAATGAACAGAATCATTCAGCAATACCTTGATCACTTTATAGTAGTCATCATCGATGACATTCTGATCTACTCGGTTATAGAGGAGAAGCATGCCTATCATTTGCAGATAATTTTGGACACACTCCGAGAGAACCATCTTTATGGTATAATCTCTATGTGCTAGTTCTGGATCCGAGAAGATCACTTTCGGGGACATTTTATCTTGGTGGCAATATTTTCGGTGGATCTAGTGAGGAATGAGGCGATAATTACATGGGATCCACCCATGAGGGTGACCGAGGTACGAAGTTTCCTGGGATTGAACGGATACTACTGGAGGTTTGTGCCAGATTTCCCCAATGTTTCAGCACCTTTATCAGCATTGACGAAGAAGGGTTAACCATTCGTGTGGTCGGAGAGATGGAAGAGGAGTTTTCAGGAGCTGAGGTAGTGACTGACTAGTGCCCCCATCTTGAGGCTTATGGAGGAGGACGTTGGGTATGTAGTCTACTACGATGCATCAGGGACCAGGATCGGTGCATACTGATGAAGGATAAAGTAGTTATGGCTTATGTTTCTTGACAGTAGATACAACATGAGCATGACTATGCTACCCATGACCTTGAGTTAGTAGTAGTGGTATTCACTTTGATGATGTGGTGACACTATCTGATTGGTGTGAGTTTTACTGTCTACTCTGATAACCAGCGTCTCAGGTATATATTCTCTCAGATGGACCTGAACATGAGACAACGAAGTTGCCTTGAGTTCCTCTAAAACTATGACTTCGAGATAGTCTATACTCCTGGGAAGGGGAACATTGTAGAAGATTCACTTAGTAGGAGATCTAGTATACAACATCTAGGTGAGGAGACATAGTAGTTGGATGATTTGAATATAACCTTTATAGATCGAGATGGATCATCTCTTCTTCAGTCTCTTAATGTCAGTCCCCCACTCCATTAGTGAGTCAGGGAGGCACAGTGTGGGGACACTGACTGTGAGGCTCGACATGCTCATTTTTCCACATGACAGGCACCTGATTGATTTTTTGATGGTGGGGAGCATGTCATCCTTTTCAGAGGACGTACCATGGTGTAATGTTACTTCAAGAGCAAGTGTTGTGGGAGTTCCACACATCCCCTCTAGTGGTACATTCAAGAGAAGTGAAGATGTGCTAGAGTCTCTGACGACAGCAATGGTGGTTGGGAATGGTGAAATATGTAGTATAGTATGTCTCTCTATGCCTCACTTGTTAGGAAGTTATGGGGGAGCATCAGCTACTAGAAGGAATAGTTCAGCGTTTAGAGGTCCTAGAGTGGAAGTGGTATGGGATATCCATGGACTTCATGACAGAACATCCAGGAATATGTACGGGTCATGATTCTATCTGGGTGATCATCGACCAACTCACCATGTCGTTCACCTTCCTACCGATCTTTATTAGGGTTCAGTAGAGAGCTTGGGAAACCTCTATTTGCATAAGATTGTGAAACTACATGGGGTACCCTCAATGATTGTCTCTTATTGTGAAGAAATTTTCACTTCCCATCAATGGAAGAGGTTTTAGGAGTATTTCAGGATGCATCTTCATATGAGCACCAACTACCATCCTCAGAAGGATTTACAGACTGAGCAGACCATTCAAACCCTTGAGGACATCCTGAATGTTTGCGTCCATGACTTCAGTCACAGCTGGGAGGATCACATTCCCATGGTGGAGTTTTCATACAATAACAGCTATCACTCCACCATTGGGATGGATCCTTTCGAGGATTTATATGGATGACCTTGCAGATCAACTTTGTGTGGGACTGACCCAGGGGAGTCAGCTCTCATGGGAACATATATAGTACGAGCTACCATAGTGATGGTGTAGATCATCCAGGAACAGATGAAGACTACATAGTGCTAGAAGAATTCTTATGTCGATATGCGATGAAGACATCTAGAGTTCGAGAATGATGATCATATCATTCTATAGGTGTCCCCACATTGAGGTTTGCAGATATTTTCCTAGGGTATCAAGTTATCTCTGAGGTTCATCCGACCCTTTCAGGTCCTCAGTAGAGTTGGAGAGGTGGCTTACCGCTTAGCTCTTCCACCTCAGTTGCACCAGGTGCATGACGTTTTTCATGTATCCCAGTTGTGGAGATACGTGCACGACCCTTCCCACATCATTGACCGGGGTGAGCTACACATCGATGATGGGGAGATGTTTACAGATGTTCTTGTGGATATTGAGAATTGACAGGATAGAGTTCTTTGTGGGTGACTGATACCTTTGGTGTGTGTACATTTGCAGTATGGGAACCTCAAGGGGACTACATGGGAGTGGGAGGCTTAGATTCATGCTCATTACTCCCAATTTTTTTCCTAGTTTTATGATGTTGAATTCGGGGATGCTAAATCCCTGAGGTGGGGAGAATGTAAAGTCATAGAAATTACAAGTATTTTTTTTAATTAGATCTGAATTTTATAGGGCCGCGAAAATTGAATGTACGTGATTCTGAGGCCTGGTTTGACTGGAATGAATTTCTGAACATTTATTGGGTAAATTCAGTAAACATGCGAGTGTGTTTTTTTAACTTTTCAACCGGTGCTCGAAATTGAAATTTGAGGACACCATTGAACTCTCTACACTGATATCCGCTTAAGGAGACCTTCACCTCGACCACAGTTGGTCGTGGGTGAATGATAATTCTTCACTTATTCATGGGAGAAGAAAAATATAATTATTTAACATTTAATTTTTATTTTAAAACTTCTCTATTTGAGTAATGTAGGTGGGGACCACCTGAACTAGAGAACCTCCTGAATTTGAATTCAATTTTGGGGACCAATCGACCCTTGAACCCCCACACCTTAATGTGAGATAACTCTTGGACTTCCTATATTTTAATTATACCACTTTCAATTAATTGATTATTCCAACATCAACTTAATTAATGGACACCTCTAATTGAATTAATAAAACATAATTTAATATGTTGGCTATATATTTTTGGTGGAATTGGGGAATTATTGGAAAAACTGGAGAACATTGGAGGAACACCTTTCTCCAACCAAGAATGCTTCCTCCAATGAATATTGCCTTCTCCAACGAAGAACTCCGTTGAAGGATCCCCAACATGGAACGTCTTCAATGACGACAAACCAAAGTCTGTCTTTACTCTCTATCCTCACTGACGACAATGAATCTTCTATTTAGTGTCTGTTATTGGTATACCCATTACCATGTTCTTGACGTTCTTCATGATTCAAGAATAAACAAGCCCCTTGCGACCATTCTAACATGGAGGGTTTGGGGAAAATGAACACGACTTGACCTCTCAACAACCTCTGTGAATTAGGATGGTCATGAAATGAGGGTGACAACCTGGGACAAGTGCGGATGTCTATGGAATGAAGAATGAACCACCAGGGTGTGCCCGATGACCAAAAGAACATCCTCGGCGACTGTGCCGGCGACAGACACCGGTGGGGCTCGAGAACGGCCACCAAAACTCCTGTCGGCCGCGACAATAGTGACAGTGTGATCGCACCACTGGGCATGTTGGATCCATGGATGAAGGCAACAATAGAGAAGGTAGGGCGGCCGGCTCGATGTCGGCCACTGGTGATGGTATGTCACACGTCTACACCGCGCGGAGGAGGCTGCCTGACCGTCCAGCCGCGGACAAGAGGGCCACCCAGCAAGGGCTGCGCACCACAGGAAGGGCCGCACTGATGGGCCGGACCGCACCACCAGGCAGGACCTAGTGGGCCGGGTCGATCCGACCGGGTCATACTGGACCTGGACACACTTCAACCCCTTTTCTCTCTATCAGTCATAACTTGTTCTATGAGCTTCAGTTTGACAAACCGTCTCCGGTTCCAAAAACCATGGGTCGAGAAGGTCCGTTTGGTATTCAACAAACGAGTTTTGGATAAATATGGTGTACAACCAGGTTGGATAGAACACGTATCCAAATAGGCCCTTGTGACTAAAAGGCCAATAACATACACATCGGGCATCCGATTGATGCACCATCTATTTTGTTGAGACCCCTTTTATGTGATGGTCCATTGGGATACTTCTTCATGGGTCTTCGTGGTAGTTGGACTATTTGATTGTGGATTGAGGATCATACCCCTTTAAAATCAAGAAATCTTAGTGCTTGAACCATGTGGCTGGCTGTAACATGGGAAAGGGATCCAATGTAGGTCTATGTTATGGGATCCTACGTGAGTCTGTGTTCCAGTATCCCTATTACATCTGCTCTAGGAATCCATGTGGGAAAACTCTAGGATCCAATACGGGTCTACTGTACAAGGATCCTATGTGGTTCTGATGATCTAGGATCTTATGTGGGTCTGATGATTTATGATCCTACATGGGTCTTCCTCTAGACAGAGTAAGATGATTCAGTAGTTATCTCTAATCATATTTACTAAGATACCTATGTTATACCTGATTCGATTTGAGTCTTTACCTTTGTGGTAATACCTATGTGGTATTCTTCTGTGTGGCGTACCTTTTTGGTATATAACTTCATGGTGATACCTTTGTGGTATTATTCTGTGTGGAATTACCTTTTTGGTACCTTTGTGGTGTTACATTCAGGGTATTCCTTCCTTTGTGAAACAGTTGAGCTATGTAATTTTGAGTTAGACCTTGTTTCCTCATGAATGAGATTGGTATACTTGAAAAATTACTTATATTTATGGGAATATAACTAGTAAGGGTTGGAAGTTGTTTCCATGATTTGGTCTTAGGGTCCCTAATGAGTATCTTTATACTCACCCCTGCACAGGCTATGCCTACACCTTGTTTTGTTTGGTGTAGACGACAGATAGTGTTGACTGAGGAAAAGGGTACTAGGACTGGAGGTAACTCGAAGGTTGGCCTTAGACGAGGTGTACCGCAGAGATGAACATTCAAGATATGTACCAACCCTTCTGGTAGGATCGTTTCCAGGTGTTACCAGGAGTTGTTCCATATTATTTGTACTTATGAATATTCTTGTACTTTCTAGTTAGGCTTGTATTCAAGCCCCTTTTACTTACTCCACACACTCTTTTTTACTATACAATTTAGTTGTCTTCGTATCTTGTTGAGTTCTTTGTTGATTGTGTTTATAGAATATAAATTCTATGCCTTCCCAATTTTATGGAATACGCCATTCAGTGCTAGTCGCTAGCCCCATGCCAATGGAAGGAGGGCTTGGTGTAGTCATGGCATGGGCCCCGGGGGATGGGTCCTGATATATAAGATCAAAACATATTATATATAATTAATTTAATTAGATAATAAATTACCACTAAAGATTTTTTTCTTCATTATAGAATTTGATGACTGATCGGTGGTGCACCATCGTTTCTTAGTATAAACCAAGTGTATATTTTCCCTAATGGTGATCCAGATGTGTTCTCGGAATCTCCATACATAACCAAAGTAGTGTTTGGAAGCTTGTATGAAAGGTCTAGGTGCATGATTCATTCTCCTCGATCATCTCAAAAATCACATCAAAAACATTCTCCTTGATCAGATGGAGGAGGATTTATTACTATTCATAGGAGCGTTCTTAGAAAAAAGAGATCATTATGATTTAGAGGATTCTCCAAGATTATTGAGAAAAAAAAGAATTGTATCTATGAGAAAAATTACACAACATGGTTTGTATATCACTAGGTTTACTCCAAAATTAGTTTATAATTCCCATTATTTATTTATTTAATCCTTGAGAAACTCCATGTCAAACTATAATATTATTTCTCAACATGCACTCAACCTGCGAATTATAATTAAAAATTATTTAATCAAATAATAGAAAATATTTATTATTTTTCCCTAGACCTAAAAACTCTGTCCTCCATTCCTCCATAATATTTATCCAATAATGAAAACTAAATATTTATTAATTAAAAAAATATCACAACATTATTTTTCAATAAATAAATAATAATTATACATATTAAATAGAAAATATATATATTTTTATGAAATCATAAATACATGAAAAAAACTCAACCACATAATAGAATAATATTTATTCACATTGGTATAAAAAAATATATAAATTATTTAATTGATATTCTCGATACACTTTGTGGGTGACCCTCTATGCCTAATTCTCATTAGAATTAGGTGATGTAGCATAAAATATAGGTTTAACATCCAACACCACTCCAATGATCCCAGGGAGAAATATGTCAATTCCACAATGACAAGACAACTTAGAATAATTATTAATTTGTAATATTAACCCTTTATCATGATATCTCAAATCGAACAGGTTACATGTCGTTGCCATCAACGAATGTGTTTGATGTCACATTCTTTGAATTTCTCGAAATAAAATTTGTCTATAGAACACCATGTCCATAGATTTAATTATGCTATATCATTTCCAACAAGGGGACTCATGAATTAACTTACATGATAGAATAGAAGGGATATATCCTTTATCACATCTACTCTATATACTTATCCTGGATTTTCTTATACAATGAGTCCATCTCACAATCATCCACATCAATTTTTCGTAACGTTTCCTTCCTCCAGTTATCCATCTCGCCCGACCATGCACTATCTATAAATATTTGTGCCTCCATATCCCGCTTCCACGGAGGTTTTCGCCGGTTGCGACATAGATAAACCTTGCCCCTGCCTCCATCGCCCTCCCTCTCCCAGTAAACTCGTAGTCTGTATTTCTATGTCTACATCCTCAACCTTCTCCCATTTTGAACTATAATCTTTATAGTTTTCATGCATCCAGTTGCAGTCAGGATTATTCTATTTTAAACCTATGGTTCTTGAGAATTCCCAACAATAGCATCCTCCTCATCCCAGTTTCACTGTATTCCATTGTGCTCATATTTCGTCTTCCCCCTTATGACATTTTCAGAAAAAATATCTGTCATGTTTTATCTCTTACTTTCATTTCCTTCAATGTCATCCCCTCATTATCTTTAACACTTTCTGTTTTCCCCCTCTCCAATTCCTACTGATGGTATCACAAATCTCATACCACGACTCTCCAACGATACCTATACCTTAACTTCTAGCTCTGATCTTCCACCACTTTAATTTCCCTCCTCTTCCCCAAACTCTTCCTTCCTCAACTCCCCCTCCTGACACTATTGCCCTCCCTAAATCCCTCCTTGACCCATGTCAACAGCTCCTCACTCCCCGCCTCCTTATCCCACCACCTCTCCATCCATTACTACATCTAAATCTCACCTCTACCTCTACCTACATCATCCTCCTCAAATACCCACTCACCATCAGTCCCCCAACTTCTCCTATCATAAAAATGTGGAGCTGAAGAATTTTAACATTCAAATCAAGATCTAGAAGCACCTAACGCACATCTTAACTAGTAAAATGTAAGATCTTTCATAGGTTAATATTTTTTTCATATATTTGTATTTCTTTGCATCATTAAATTATCACCAAAGGTGATGGATCCTCTATCTCTTCAATTGATCCATCGGTTCATCCCCTCCTTCAATAGTATGTTCCAATAATGGAGGTCTTTGACTGTTGTATGAAAATGCTTTTAAAAATGTAGTGTGTTGAAGCTCTCCATAGATCAGTATTCTGTGAATGATTCTGAAGGGTTTTGTCACCAGTAATTGAATATATAATGATCGGGTGTGGCTGGCTTCCATGAATGATAATCATCGATTCCCAACACTCCATGGAGGTCAGTGTCTGAGATTTTCCACCTCCAATTATTCATATATATGAGTCTCAATGTATAATGGTGTCTCTGCATCTTTTTTTGGGAGGGGGGCTCTTATGATGAATTGAATTGGGGTTTCTCTAACTATAGAATTTTTTCGTCCTTACTGTGGCATCCAAATTACCTTCTAGTATTTTGGTCAAGGATTTTTACAAAAATTTAGTGATTTTTTTCTGAACAAGGTAGTGTATTTATTATAGATTTATATCTGGATCCATCATGTATAAAATTGGTTTTATCCATCTATACAATTCAGTTTCTTATGTTAACATACATTTTGTTATGATTTCTTGGTATTGAAATATCTCTTGTGTGACATTCACAATAAAAATATTAATATTTCAATATTCATTAATATATATTCTTATTTTTTAACAATAATTTGTCTACCAAAAAATCTGTAAGATGATATTGAAGTTGAAGAGTTATTAAATGGGGACAACACATTTTTTTCTCCTTACAATTTATCTTTTTTTGTGATGTTCAAATTTTCTTTTTACCTTTATCCTTGAGTCATAAAAGAATTAAGTAACTTGATTTTTCTAAATGAGGTTGTAAATTTACTATATATGATGAAAAACAAGTAGCATGATTTCTAAGATAAAGATTCAATAAAATCAAATATAATTATTAGTAATCATTCTACAACATCTATTCACTACCCGCGAATGATAATGTTCTATAAATAGAATCATGAATAATCCTACTGGAAAATTAGACACACTTTTTATCAGTATATTTTGAAACTTTTTATTTTATAGTTTGTTAAATAAATATTCATATATTATTGTTATCATCAGTTTTATATCACTGTAATAAATATTGTTTTTTTCATTTTTAAATGAAATATTTGTTCTTTTGTGGTTTTTATTTTAAATAGTTATTGTGTCTTCATATAATTTTACTTTTTAGTTTCTATTACTTTTTTATAATTCGACTTTCCAAGTAATAAATATTTTTTGTTCATTATTTTGATTATTTTCTATTATGAATTTATTACACGAGTGATAAATATTTTGTTTTTAATATAATAAATTTCATTTTGAGAAGTTGTATTTTATTCTAAATATTTGTTGATCAGAATTTCAATCATCCATTTGATGGATGATTTCATTCATTAATTTCAATTATTCATTTTGAAAATAAATTTTTATTCCATCAGATTTTTAACCATTTATTGGTAAATTTACAACTATTAAAAAACATATCCGTATGTGCAACAAAACCTTTTGTTTACTAACATGTTGTAATATTTTTATTGCATCAATCATAGAGGACTTGGGAATTCATTGAAAAATGGGAATTTTAAGGGAAGGTGTTGCTTTAGATGAAGTTGGTACATAATGATTACATAGGTACTTTTGTAGATTAATTCTTGTATTGGATGGGTACGTTCAGGCATTTGAATTTTTCTACATTTTGTCTGTCATTTTCTTCAATCGTGTATATTGAATTTTTATTTTCTGAAAATGGATTTCGCAAGGGGTTGATATGTGTTGATGTTTTTTAACTATCACAATATTTGAAAAGCCTCCTCCTTTCATTCCTAAATAAATCATGGAACATGGGTACTTTCTAGAGGTATGCACTCATATAATAATTTTAATGTCTTAGTTGTCCTGCATAAATTGTTATTCTAATATTTAATTAGAATTTATTATAATTTTTATACATTAAATTTATATTTTTTTCAATTATTATGTTCAAATATTGTAAATGTGTTGGGAGATCATGATTTTGAAGATTTAAAACCCTCTATGTCCCCCCTTGGGTGGGGGTTTCTGTCATCTGCCTGAAAATACAGCTTCTCATTCACTACTGTGACTCTCAAAGTCCCGCCGAACCATTCTATCTTCTACCACACCATGGCTGGCTATCCACGATGGAGTTTATCTCCTTGTACCCATAATGGATGGGTTCCTTTATAGAGGTCACCTCTCCTTCCATGTCTCACTCTATGTTGAACCACCACAACCCACACTAGCTCTAAAGTGGATGACTCCATGTCGTTTGAGATGTTGGTGGATAACACTCTTATGTTGCTCGGAGTTTCTAAATAATGATCATTTGATGACCTACTTCACACCCAGAACACAATCTTGGCTGACTTCAAGAATGAACCACACATCATTGCTCAGGGGACCCTTATAAACAACAACATATATTTTATTTTGTTATCTAGTATTTATTCACCAATTCATTATTTGGTTCACATTCTACAAAATAAAATATTATTCTTGATCTCTACATTGATTCAAAATTGCATGATTATAAAAATGGTGTCCAATGACTTTACATATCTTCTTTTATTCTCGTATCCTTATCAACATCTCCTACATTTCTATCATATGGTATCAAATATTCAAGGTAATTTTTTCTCATTATTATTTCTATTTCCATTTACAGAATGTTTCATTTATGTTTATTTGTTTGAAATAAATATTTGTTTGATATATTATTCTACTGCATCTTCGAGGAAATTAGGGTTCCATGTACTTTATGATATATATATATATATATATATAAACTATTAGTTTTCATTAAATAAAGTACTATTTGTAATGGAAAAATGATTTTCTTAGATTCACCCTGTTTGTGATGCAAGCATGCCTATACGTTCATCTCAGAATTGGGCCTTATTTCTAATGTGAGTGGAATTTGGGGTAATTTTGAAGGCTTTTATTATGTGCAATATATTTCTGTGTTTGAATTCATGAAATATGACATTTTTTATTTCTTTAAAAAATTCATGGGTTTTGAGGTTTATCTGAGATATGTTCCAGGGATTAGTTTTAGTGCTGATAATGATCATTTCAAGGTTAGTATTGTAACCAATAATGGAACATTAAAGAAAAATTTATATGATGTTTCTTTGGTTTTCATTAATAAAAACTCTAATCAATTTTTTGCAATGAAGGTGATAATGCATAATCTTACAGTTAAAATTGTTAATGGGATGAATGAAGGATTGTTCAAATCCCAAGGTGGCCCTATAATATTATCTTAGGATACTGAATTCTAGAAATAAATTTATTTAATATTTATGTTTTTTTAGAAATTCATCTTCATTTTTATAAAACAAAATATGAAGGTTTTTAGTAAGTACAAGATATTACTATGTTTGAAGAATGTAAGACTATACATTCATCTCAGAATCAGGCCTTATGTATGATATGAGTAGAATTTCGGGTAATTTTGTCGGTATTTATTATTTACATGATATTAGGTGTTTGAATTAATTTACATTGACTATTATTTTAATTATTTAAAATGTACAGGGGTTTCCCTGCTTGGCATAAATATGTTCTAGGGAACAATTTCGAAACTAATAATGGTGCTTTGAGGATTAGTTTCAGAACCTATAATGGTCCATTCATGAAATCTTTCAACGATGCTTTTTTGGTTTTCAATCCTTATTATAATTTAAATTGTATCTATAGGGGCTCTTCCATTTCAACCGACTGAAGACTTGGAATTTTTAGTTGATCGAATCATTCAAAATGGTGAACCCATCATCAATTATTATATGTATAGTGCATTTGTTATATTTTATTCTTTGAGGTGTAATTTTTTATAGGTTTCTAATTGTTGGAATAATATCAGCCGATGCTTCTTCTATATTTTTTGAATATGGTGGTAGTACCATGGGGGAAATTGTTTTGGCAGGATGTGTACATTTTATATGTTTTTTTGAGTATTTTTTAATTTTTAACATCAAATAGTAATAATGATTGTAGAAATGACGCATTTTGTCATGATATTACAAGAAGATAACCTCTATCATTCTAAATTTTCTGCTTCACTAAAATATTTTGTATTTATCTTTTCATATATTATTTAAATGTTATTAATATACTTTTAATTTTATAATTTTTTATTTATTGTTCTGTGATTTTGGAAATAAATTATGTTCCATTAAGATAATATTTTCATGTTGTTGTACTGCATCCTGACTTTAAGTGTTTTTTGGATGAAATTCTCTCCATAAATTTATTTCTCTTTTAGAAAGGTTGGGAATTATGGGTATTTTGGGGCTTCAAACTATAATGTATTGAGAAATATGAATCTTATCCTAAAAAATAATATGTCATGAAATTTCTTTTAGGGGACCCTAATATATTAGATGTCTCCATCCCCACTGATATATCAATATTGTTCTTAAAAATCATGTCAATGTAGTTATGGGATGTAACATTTCTGTGCACTGCATAAGGATAGTTCTTCATGATTTCTAAATTAATTTTCCCTTTTCTGTAAAATTTTTTTTATTTACCTTTTCTTATAATTTTCTCACATTTTATTACAATACATATAATATTATGATTCAAAAATTTTGTCCCATTTCATTGGTAATAAATGATGTTCGATTATATTAATATTTTCATATTGTTGCATTACATATTGTCTTTAAGAGTTTATGAGTTTTCATTTTGTCTTGAAATAGGTTTATATTTATTTTAAGGGTGGATCTTCTCAACATTATGGGGATTCCAAGTATAATGAATTGGGAAATATTAATCTTCTACTAGAAAATTAGTTGTCGAGGAATGTCTTTCTAGGGAACATACTGTCTTGGATACATATCTATCCCCACCGACTTCTATATATTGTTCTACATTGAATGTCAATGAAGTTATTGGAAGTAACATGTTAAACATACACATACTATTTATATAAAATTTTAGTTGAATAGAATGGTGATATTGATTCTCAAGACACACCAAGATTCAATCTTCCTTAATATATATATTTTTAATTCAATATCATGTTTCTAGGTCTTGTATAGTGGTAGAGAGGTCTATGTTAAAGTTTCATAGCATGGGTGAATGTCTCCAATCAATGAAAAAAAACATGTCATCCCTGCCACTTTCCATTTATTTGAATATATTTATATATGCTTTAAATATAACAAAAAAAACTCTTGAAATTGAGTTAAGAAACCTCAACATTTAATTTGTCTTCATCTACTCATTTTTAATCAATTTAATGTTTTCTGGTATTATAATGTTTTTGAAGGATATCTTCACATGATTCTTATCATGGGTGACTGTCTTCATTTAGGGAAATGATATATCATTTCCCCTCTGCTTAACTATGATTGGCCTCAATTCAAGAATGTTTTAAAAACAACACATTTCGATGTTATTTATCTTCATTGTCTTTTATTTTCATTACAACTTTGTATTAGCAAATAATGAATTTTTTCCGCGTCATTTTCATAGTATCACTAAAAAAATCTTAAATTTTATGTCTCATTTTTCAATTTGTAAACATAAAATTATAATGAAAATGATTCTAATAGAAAGGATTTTTTTCAACTTATTGTTTTAATTCATTTATTCAATTAAAAAATATTTTGAATGAGTTTTTTTTCATTACATCTTATTGAAGAGTTTCATTGTCTCAAGATGATGCGTCATTAGCAATCCATTTCAACAATGGACATCCCCATTTAGGTGGTTCATTTTAAATGTACAATTAAAACATTATTGAAACTACTTTTTTGAAATTATCTAATACATTAATATTATAAATTTAAACATTACATTTATTAAAAAATTTAGGTTTCCTGTACTAATACATATAATGCACACACTAATCTTATGTAATTATTATAGGCTTTACAGTGTAATGTTTTCCCAATTTCTTTTAAATTTATTAAATTTAATAGCTATAGTCTATGTAATTACTTTCAACCACCATCCAGAACCGGTCGTCGAATGTTGTATAGATTCATATATCTAGAAGGCTTGAAGTAATAGGGGGAACCATTATATGTTAGTTTTACAGTCACACCAGATAAAGAAATTCTATTATTGTTGTATTTTTCACAATTATTTTATCAAACAAACCTTTCGCTAAAAAAATTTGTTATGATTCAATTGTTTCAAACCAATATCTTTTCTATTAAGTGTTAGAATTTCAATTATCATTTTCCAATGTTTATTATTTCTATTTATTATTTGAAGTGTATGAAACATCATGTACTATTTTTTCTGCATGGTGAAAATAAATTTTCATTCATTTTTATATAAAATTTTAAGAATTTCTATTGTGATTATGTTTCACCAAAACCATAACTATTCCTATGAATTACCTTATTGGTTATAATGCTTTAATGATGGATCCAATAATTATAATCATGCAACAAAATAGTTTCAAGATAATTTATTATTAATGCAAGCTCAAAATTGTTATCGCGTAGAAGATAATAATTCGTTCCAATATTACAATATAATATTGTTCACACTTTGAAACATTAAAATATTTATTATTCTCTAAAAATTAATTTTTGTCATTAAAATATTTTTATTCTCACCTTACTTTTTCTTCTCAACTTTTATAAATATTAATCTATTATTAAAAGAAAAACCAGTAATCGAATATGTTGCGCAATAGCATATGCGAGTACTAGTTATTCATTGATGAAATATTACTTTTGACACACCGAACGTATCCTACCACACTAAAAACATTTGTCATCATGGTTTTCATCAATACATCTAACCATGTGACTCTTAAACTAATTAATAA
This sequence comes from Viscum album, assembly GCA_963277665.1. NCBI lineage: Eukaryota > Viridiplantae > Streptophyta > Magnoliopsida > Santalales > Viscaceae > Viscum > Viscum album. The sequence goes on from OY728164.1 coordinate 1,172,747,249, forward strand.
TAAAAATCATATCTAAGGACCAATAAACACATCTGCATATATTATATTCCAAGGAAACATTTAAATTTAGGCTTCCTACTCATGGGTCCCATTCTCATGATATCTTATCAGATATTACCAAAGGTGTACACCGTCAGAAGGTTACTCAATGTCCTATGATTCTCTACCCCTGATAGGCTATATAATTTGTGTCCATTTAATGATATAATCAAGCTATAGAACATACATTAAATAATTTTTTCATATCACATAGGGGTTATCATGGTAGCAGGGAACTACTATGATCACTTAATGAGATAGATACACTTAGGATATTATTACGAGCTATGTAATGTAGAAGATAATATTAATATTGTAATTAGTTAATTAATATTTAAAATAATGTATAGATTTTTTTTATAATGTAAATAGTAGTATGTTTGAGGGTACTATCTCTAACAATTATCTTCTGTTATTTAGTTATTATGGTCCTTCAAAAACATTATTCATATTATTTTATGGTGGATTTGTAAATTACGATGTTAATATATGTTATTTTAATTGAAGTCCCATTTTATAAATTCATAAGGGAAAGGGTATGATCTTAACATGTATTAAAAATAATTTTTCTAATATAACTTAATCTTATTGAAAATTTCACTCCCTCAACAATAATTCTATTGATTAATGTTCGATGGGATTTTATAAACATGGTGTACAAAAAATTAATTTCATATTCCAAGTAGTAACATTGAATAAATTTATTAATCAAAAAATCATTTAAATAATGTATTCATTTAAAATATTAAATAATTTTAAATTTATATTTTCCATGATGTTGACTAGGATTGAGACATATTATTATATACATAACTATGAATAATTTTCATCAGATTATGTTCCCTCAACAATATTTTAACCATTGAAAAACAGTATATCATTATTCCAATTTTTATGATTTTAAAATCATTTCTTATTAATGGAATATATAGTTACTATAACTACATTATTTCTATGAAATTTTAAAAAAATTCATATCACATTCTATAAAAATTTATTGAGTCATAGATATATATGATTTATATTGTAATTGATTCCAAAGGCATCATATTCTAATCTAAGATGAAATCAAGAATGAAATCGAATATTCTAAAATTAGTTTCATAAAAAATATCATAATTTATTTTCTTGTCAATATCATTAATAGTTTTTAATGGGATAATGTATAAAATTGTATATTTATTATGAAATAAATTAAAATATTCCATATTTAGTTGATTATTATATTTTACGAAATTGATATCTATGTTTATAAAAATGAATACCTTGTTATTATAAAATAAATTAAAATATTCCATATTTTTTTACCATTATATTTTACAAAATTAACATCCATGTTTATAAAAATAAATTATTTTTATTCAACCATAAGATCTTATTTAATGTCCAATTTAGATGTGAAGCATAAATTAATTTTAAATGTTGGAAATTTTTAAAATTGAATTACAAAGGGATCTGTTTCATCATAAATCACATGTTTCTTCTATCTAGAATTATTAATACATTTTTTTTTGAAAAACTAATAATTCTTTTCAAAAATGATGTTTCTTATAATGATTCTAATAATTTATTTCTGATCAAATTTATGAATATTTTTATTAGTAAATAGAATGTAGATATTGTATCTAAAACCCATAATGATAAAAAAAATTTGTATTTATGAATTGAAAATTTCATAAAGTGTTTTCATTCTATCATAATATTGCTAAATATTATTTATATTATATCCTAATATATTTACATCTCTAGTAATAGAATTATATATTATTTATATTTTCATATAATAAAATTATTTATTTCATGAATTTTTTTTTCAAAATAGCTCATACTGTTATGATGTTCTTGGTTCCAAAATAGTTTTCTTCATGTGATTATCTATATAAAAAATTTCAGATATAATATTATAATATTATCTCTAATTATCACATCAAATTATTTTGATATGAATTTTATTTTTATTTAATGATTTGTTGAAAACTATCTTAAATAAATTTAGTTTTTTTATATGACCAAAATAAATCCTAGGTAAATATATGGTAGTCATCAACTAAGTCAAACAGAGTGTTAGGTCTACTAGGTTAGATACCCTGAGAGGGGTGGGGGTGAATCAGGGTATGCCAAATTAAAACAACTGCCCCTTTTGATCCTGTTTTGTTGTTAGACAAAACCATATTCTCTATCTCATTCCCATTGAAGAGTATGAATGAATCTTAAATCATGCACAGGACATAAAAATTTTATATGTTTCACCCTCACTGGGCCACGTCCAAGGAGCACACACAAAAAATGTGTTGATGTTCCAAATCCACTGTAAGCGCACTGCTATTTACTTGTTTGGAGCAGACTCACTATCCATACTGGTTAACAAACACTCAAAATTTGAAAGCTCACTACTCTCTAAACTGAAGTGCACTAACTCCTTATTCAGAATATCCATGCACATGTTTTAGAACTGTAGGTCTCTTCATTATCTCTAATGAAATCTGCATCCTTAGCTGTTGAAAGATGCTCTGTTGATGTCCAACTTTCACCCGCAGATGAATCTTACTTTGCACCGGTTGTACCGAGAAACCCCAATTTTTAAGAGCAACCCTCACTGTGCCTTGAAAATAATTCCTTTCTATGGAAACAAATCCACTTTTTGTGAGACACCTATTTTCCACGCAACCATTTCTTTTATGCGCAACAAACTTCTTTTAGCTGCAACATTTTATTTTTACGTGAAGACTTTTCTTTACGTGCAAATAATGATTTTATGTGAAACTACTATCTTTTACATTCAACTTTATTCTTTATGTGCAACCACTCCTTTTACACGCAAACTTGTGGTTTACGTGCAACTCCTTTTCATACTCCATTTTCATTCCCAGAGCTCGGATACTCTCTATGTCTTTAGCTCTACCGAATGAGAGGGGTCCCTTCATATTTATAGGAAAAATAAATACATGTGAAAAAAACCCTCCTTCCATATGTAATCCTCATTGATAATGAAAAACCCATATTCTACGTAGCACCATATTTCAAGCCATGCTCCAATTTTTCATGCACCTTATGCCTTTGCTAATTTTTGTGCTTCTGATATCAAAATACCTCTTGAACAAAAACTCTATTCCTTTATTTTGTGTACCACTCCAATATTTCATGCACCTCTCTAATATTTCATGAACCATGCCAATTTTGCATGCACCAGTTCATTTTTCTCAGACCACACTAATTTTGTGCTCACCTCCCATTTCCTAAAACACATCTCTCCATTTTCTGATTTTCAGGCACAAAAATATGAAAACCACAGGAAAATAGTGACACCTTGTATATTCTCTTTTTCTACCACCTCAAGATCATCTATTTCTTTTTTGGGGTTCTTATGTCAAACATGGATAGCCAACAATATCTCTTGAACTCAAAAAATCACCATGTAAACCCCCTTTCCAACAGGGATCGTGATATTCTTTTTGAACAAACATAACATGGAGGCCCACTTTCTCTATAAACACAATCACCTTAAAAACAATTCAATGATGCATTTTGGGATTTTTTTCCCAACAAAAACTGTTTTCCCATAGATACATGAATATTTTTTTATTATCAAAAAATCAATATAAAGTAAATGTAATTACTTATAAGGTGATATTTGACAATAATATTTTAAAACAAAATGTTAGTTTTATTATATATAGGTAGATGTAAAAAAAATATGTGAAATGTAAATATTATTGATAAGGTACATCATTAATAACTTATTTAATAATTATACAAGGTATTAAAATTTCAATTACTTTTTTATTTATTCCAATGAAAATATCTACAAATAATTTACCTAATGTAGGAAATATTGTTGATGAAGAACTATTTTATCTCATGTGTTTAAAGATTATGAAATTTATTAAAAGATAAGTGAATGAGTCTACATGAATAACATATTTTTATTCTTGAATGAAAAGAAAAGTTGGTTATTAGAAAAAATATAAGTGATCAAATGATTATACAGGGAGAAATGGAGGGAAACATATATTTAGGAGGGGGAGTAAAAAATGATATACTTTATAGACTATTATCAAGTAATGGATGGTGTAAAAAAGAATAAAATTAAATCTCTAAGAAGATTACAACATGAATGAAATTATATTGGAATGAAATGTTGGCATGAATTACATTTAGAGTTGGCTGGGAGGTTATGAGAACATCAATGGTCGTGAATTTTATGACGAAGAATGAGTGGATTGTTTTTTACATCAATTTCCTATAATGTTGGAGGACAAGGAAAATTAAGATATAGAGGATTTTCATGCTTATAAGTAGACTAATGAATTTTTTTTAATATGAAATCCCATAGAATTATAGGTATCCAAGGGCTCCTGGGATCTGTGACAATGATAATGATATAATTTGAAAACAAGTTATGGATGTAGTGTGGGAATTGTTTATAGGTGTGGTTCTTTTTGGGTTGTTTTTGCATCTAGAGTGATTCCAATTATAAAAAGGCAACATCATTCATTTCATTAATCAATATCATCCAATCTATGTATATAATTATACATAAAAATGCTTTTTTGGTCATGTGAACAAGAGACTCAGGTGAATTGTTCCTAGAATTGTGGTTGAGGAGTGGCATGACTTCATTCAGGGAAGTAATATTGAAGTTGTTAGAGGGTATCACAAGATATGGTGGTTGATGTTAATACAAATAATCAGGGTTAAAAAAATAGTATTAATGTAAAAATGGATAAAGAATATTTTTGGATGAAGTGAGTCAGTATTATAAAATTCATGATAAAATGGTATTTAATTAATGAGTTTGGACTTTTTTTTGAATTTATTCATCTCGGTGGTTATCAATTTATTTCATGGGGAATAACATTGTTTTTATCATGATGGTTCATGGTCTTCATTGGGGTGATATTTTATCTCATAGTAATTTACCATGCCTCAGGATGTACTCAACAAGAATATAAAACAAATTTTTTTGGAAGGATCTATTAAAAACTATAAGAATAGGTCTGATATAATATATGTAACACACCAAGAGTTTTTGAAATATATTTTTTGAACTATTATAATATTTTTTTCATTTTTCTTTTTATGTAATAGTGAAGAGAGTCATTATATATGTTAAATAACTATGTCTGGCATGAATTATTTGAAATTACAAGTTAATAATAAAATAAATTCAATATTATGGTTATATTTCTCGATATGGAACACTAATTTTAGCTTTTTTTCACATAATACTTACTTTACTTGATGAATTACGTAACATGAAAAACCAAGTGTCACCAAAAAAAATTATATAAAATTTTGAATATTTAACCAAAATGAAAAATTAAAATTTATGAATATTATCAACTTACATAGGTAATTATATTATTTTTAAAAAATATAAAATGAATTAATTAGTTAAAAATTATATAGAAATGAATGAATGAATAAATTTAATATAAAGGGAGTATTTTTAATAGAAATCTATTTTTATGCTCATAATTATTTTTTATCCTAATAAATTAAAATTAATTCAAATTATTAAGTGATATTAATGTAATCTATATATATATATATATTAAATTAAATATTTTTTATATTCATCCAGTAGATTAAATACAAATAACATAAGAACAAACATAATTTTACACATAAAACCGTTTATTTTTATTATGGTACTTTTAATGAATTTTGAAGGAAAACCTACATTAAATATAAATTTTGGAACATTAATAAATTTTATATGTCACCGTAGAATTTATATTTATTGTTAATTAAAAAATAGTTAGGGGGATTTTTTTTATATGATGTATACTTTTTATTGAATAGTAACAATAATGAATTTTTATTGAAAACTGCATTTTCATTTAATTTATTTATATAGTTAAATTATATTTTAGTTTGGTTTACAGTATAATTTGAATAATTATTTATCCAAAAATCAAATTTAGTTCATTGTAATAAATTCCACTTTTAAATTTACCATATTAACTCACCGAACAATTGAAAATTTTTACTTTAAAAACCAGCAATGTCGTTCTATCAATGAGATTAAATTCAAATTAATTTTTTCCACTACTGTGAATAGAATTCTAAAAAGTGTATTAAATATTTTTTATAATAATAATTTATATTTTTTAATAATATCAATATTTTGATCAAAAATAGTATTGATGGTGTCATGAACAATGTCTGGTCGCTATCTGAACCGACACCCAACCCAATCCGCAACATAGCCCGAAGGTTGTTCCCAAACCCCACATGAGGGAAACTAGTTTTGGGAATCCAAATGAAATAGTTAAGAATTATTTTTTCCATAAATCCTAGAAAAATAAATAACTATAAACATAACAAAATAAATAAACACTAGTAACTAAAATAAAATAATGTTCGACAACAAAACATACATCGAAATGGCCTCTTAGGTCAACACAAAACATGAATCCACACACTCTCCAAGAGTGATCAAAAAATAGTGGGAAATGAAATTTAAAATATAGAGTATGTCTTATAAGCAATATTCTCAATTGGAAATCCCAGGATAAACAACCCCTTATGCCCTAATCATTAAAAAGAAACCCAAAATATGCTAGTTTATAAATAAGACATAATAAAATATTGTTTTCAGTCTTTCAAAATTAAAGTAACAAGTTTTCATTATCATAAAAATTATTTCTAATCCACTTATGTATCATAATATGTTCCAAGAATTAATTAACAATTAAAAAATAATGGAAAATAATTTCGATTAAAAATATGGGTTTCACAAAAGAGGGAAAAATAATGAAACAACCAAATTTAAAATTATATTACAAGGACCATGGGAAATCCATAGAAAGATATTGTTATTTACTGAACTATAATCCTCATGCCTTAGTGAAAAATGGTATAGAAACCAAAATAATTAGTATTATCATGCACAAACCACTAGGAGGTGAAACCTAGTTGGCCTAGTGTTCCCCAATAATCATAACTGTTTTGTTAGTGTTGTAGAATCACTTCAGGTAGATAATACAAAGAAAAAAAACTTCTAAATCATATAGTATACTATTATTAGTCTTCATACCTTGGTACATAGTGTTTTTTATGTACTATATTTATATTATGGTGAGGTTTTATCAAGAGAACACATATGAGCATAACATTTTTTACCCAAAAACCAATTCAACCTATCAGGGCTCTTCTCCATCCATAATCATGTTACCCTCTTTTATATTACATAACAAAACAGAAGCCTCAACACTAGGAACACATAAAAAATTACATGTTGACACCTAAATCACATTTTTTAAACTTAGGGGAATGCCTCATGATGGGTTTTCCACATTCAAAAACCATACTCAATGTTCTGCATTGAATTAATTACTTATAAGAAAAACATTTCATTTTTTGACACAAAATCACCTAGCACATTTATGTTTCCAAAACCATTTGAATGTTCAACTAGACCAACAACATACTATATATTTAAAAACAAGATTTAAACCATAATTATGATGATGAAATCATAATAATGAATGTCAAATAATCTTTTGATCTCATGTTCTCACAATAATCCATTAGGAAAATCGATTTGGATGCCTTTGGAAAATAATCATTCATGTCATTAAAATTTTATAACAAAATATGTTTAAAGGCTATATATAATCAAAAATGAGCCTTTCACATTCAGAACATATAGAAGAAAAAAATTTATGAACCATGCCCATTTTGTGTGTGTGTATATATCATGTTCATTTTATATAAAAAAATATGACATAAATTTAACGAACAACAAACAATAATGGATATTCTAATTAAAGGTATAGGAAAAGGGAACCAACCTCAGGGTGGGACCAAACTGAACATCCAGCTATTGGCTCTTTCTAACTTGATGTTGATGCTCTCCGACTATGAAAATTCTCTTTCACAAACATATAATTACACCTAGGCACTATTCAGACACTTTCATGGACATGAACATGATCATGGGGAGTCTTACATATATGATTATATGCATATACATGTCACCACTCTACTACATATGTATTTTCAAATATATACAATGGAACACCTAGATGCATACATGTATGTTTGCTACCATGTATGATTATACATGTAACAGGTTAACCATAACCCCCCCACTCACATATATATATATATATATACCTATGCACATGTAGGTGATCCATAAAATACACTGAGACTTGAAACCATAAATCAAGGACCACACACTAGACATATAATTTAATAAATCCAATAAAACAATTTACAAAATAGAAACAATTACCACAAAACATGTTTACACAATAAAACATAGACAATCTCATATAAAAATGCCAAAGTAACACAAAATACATAGAAAGTCCACATTATAATGTTCATTCCATTATTCAGAAAACTTTTCTGTTCAATTTCAATGGTGCACAACAAAGTAGCAATTCATGACATAAAAACCCATATTCTTTAAAAACACACATTAAATACATTCTCATATTATGTTCCTTAAGAAACACATTTTGATCCATCCATTAATGGAATAAAACCCTTTATAAGAAACATCACAATAAAACATTCACAAACAATAACATTCCCCTTTTTATAATCCAATTTCAACATGAACGCATGGAGAAAAGATTAAAAAAATATATTTCAAACTACACAATTACTCCATAAAACCATATTTAATGCACAAAATTCATATTAAAATTATATATAAATGTTATGTCAAAGAACTACATACCTCGAACCATGGAGCATTTGGAAAAATTTGGTGGAGTCCATCTCCACCTCAACCGCACCCCAAGAGATCCAAGATAGTCACTAAAAAAGAAAAATTTACCCCAAACAACAAAATACAACAATAAATCCTAACCAAACCCCATTAAATTCATTTATATACCCAATAATAAGGGTTGAGTTTTATCATTGGGAATGGGTGTTGCGGCATGGTCACACGAAGGAGGGACACCGGCTGGGGTCACGGTCTCTAGAGAAACATCATGTCCGAGAGGGGCCGACCAAGGGGAAAAAATCCCCCAAGAGGGCCCTCAGCTTTGGGGGGTGGGTTCTCTGTGCTGCAGGGCTGCACGCTTCAGGTAGGGGGTCACAGCTATGGTGGTGCCAGTAAGGAGGAGGGCCGACCAAGGGGAGTGTCTGCCAGAAGAATCACTGGAGGAGTATGTGCCTAGGGGTATGTCGTGCTATGGTTTGTGCTGAGAGGAACAATATAGAGACACACTCAATGGGGAGGGGGACCCTATTAAGAATAAAAAATTTAAAAAAACTAATAATTTTAATAATTTTAATAATAGTAATAAGAATAATAATTATTAATATTATAATACTATTAATAATACTAATAATAATAATAATAATAATTATTATTATTATTATAAAAATATTTATAAAAATATTTATAATAATTATTGTAATTATTATTATTATTATAATATTCCTGCAAAAAATAATATAATTACATTTATTATTATCAAAAAAAATATTTTTAATTTCATTTTTATTTCTCCATTTTATTTTATTTTCTTTTAATTATTTGTAATTTGGTTTTAATTATTTTGAACTTTGGGATTGCCATGTGGTTATCTGGGTGAAGCTTCATGTCTTTGACCCTGGTATGCATGTGCGACGAATACTTTCAATCTAAAAAAATTCATTTATCAGTAAAAAATCAATTGATCTCAGCCCATAATGTCAGGACCCATCCCCTGAGGCCCGTGCTGTGACTACCCCAAACCTTCCTTCCATAGGATAGGGGATGGTGACTAGCACCATAGGCATATTCCCTAAAAATATGAAGGAATTGACTTTATAACCTTTAAACACTCCCAACCAAGCACACACAAATATACGAACTCAAGTAAACTGAATAGTAAAAAGAGTGAGTACAGTAAGTAAAAGGGCCAAAATACAAACCCAACTGGAATGTACAAGAAATTGAAATTAAATGTAAATTGGAACATCTCCTATGATCACCCACCAAGAATCCTACCTAAAGGGTCAATACATCTCTCAAATAGTTGTCTTTACGGTACGCCTCCTCTATGTCCACCGCTGAGCAACCTCCAGTCCTAATACTCTCATCCTCAGTCAGTGTTGTCCATTGTCTTCCCCAAACACACCATAGTGGGGGCATAGCCCATGTAGAGGTGAGTATATTGATACTCAATAGGGATGAAAATACCCTTTAGGTCCCACAAAATCAATCGTCCATAAATCAAAAAGTAAGAAATAATTTGATAACCTTACTTACGTGTATGCCAAAAAATATACCTAAGTTATCAAGTAAATCCATCTCAATCATGAGGAAAACACAGAGTTACAGACTCAGCTCACACAAGGATTTATTCTAGGTGCAGTATTAAGTAATATTCACATTCACAACGTCAAACACCTCAGCTACTAGAGAACTACTCCTCTATCGAGTACAGTGGGTCTAAAACTCTTGTGGTCCCCACCTCCATAATATCTACAAGAGGGTGGTCTCAACAAATAAAAAAAATTTGTGACTATTTTATTTTATTATTTCCATTAAAAACCCAAAAATTATCTATCACCCTCGACCATCTCCCATCGAGGTGAAAGTCTCATTAAGCGAATACTGATGCTGCGAGTTCAACGGTGCCCTCAAATGTCAATTCCGAGCACTGGTTCAAAAGTTAGAAAAATTCACTCGCACGTTTACTGAACGTACCCGAAAAAAAGTTCAGAAATTCATTTCGGGCACTCCGGGCCTCGGAATCACGTGCCGTCAATTTTCGCGGACTCGTAAAATTCCCATTTATTTAAAAATATTACATGTAAATTCCGGGTATATACCTAAAACATGAAAAAATATTCTTATAAATCAATAATAATAGAATAAAATTATTTTTGAAGTCAGGGTATGATAATAGGTAATTAAAATTGATTACAAAGAATAAGAATAAATTAACCATAACAAGGGAATAAATCCCAAACAGAAGATATAATTTGACATATAAACTATTAAAATATCCATTTTCAGTCCAAATTTTAACCCTATCCAAACTTGTATCTACATTTTACCATTATAAGATAAACTTTCGACAATAAAACGTGGGTGGGGTTTCCCTTCTTCCCAAATATTACAAGAGTGTCACGCCTCCTCCACTATAAAAGTCGTCCTTTACTACCACTTCCTCGCACACCTCTATCCAATTTGTTTCCGCCAAACTCAACAGAAATTTGTATCAAAATACCATCACTTCCTCCTTGATTCTTCGCTTTTAATATATATCCAACATAAGAATCCAATTGGTGAAAACCAAACAGACTTAACCAAGAATAGCTAACATCATTTCTCAAGCACTGTACTATCATTTTATTTATACCCCCATCTCAAATCTCTTTATTTTTGGATTCTATATCAACAATATTATACTCTGTATACTGATATGGGGTTACATTATGTTTTCTACATACACTTACACACACTACCATCTAATGGGGTTGAACATACTGTTCTTTTACAACGAACTACCACCACCCTAAACGAAGATTTTCTGTTTTTTCTTTTCCCACCATTCATGACTAGAAATTATTATAAAAATGCTATCTCTATATGATATATATGATATATATAATTCCGTTAATCTTATTTATTTATTTTATATCAAATTCCTGTATTATTTCCATTACATGTATACATAATAACATTACTTGAGGAAGTGTGGACTACCGCCCCCTCAAAGAGATGTGATTCGGTCATACACTACATAGAATGTATTAAGGATTAATTTAGTTAATATATATGATATAATAAAGGAAATTTAACAATTATATATATAATTATATATATATACATATATTACATTTACATTATTTCTTTCTATATGATAATTAAAAGAAACTAGCGTTCATGTGTAATTGTGGCTTATTGTCTCAATGAATGGTGTATTATGTTTCATACGTATGTATTATATGTAATATTATAATATCAATATAAATAATATACATTATTTTAAAACAATTTCATAAATTCTCTAAATCATGATATAAGTGTATGTATATAAGAAATAAAAAAGTAACACACTTGAAAAAAATAAAGTGTATATTAACCGAAGTGAAACCTTAAAATAAAATTGTTAAAAAATAGGTAATATAAAGCCACAATAAAACCAAATATAGTATTAGATGTAATAATATGGTTATATTGTAGATTTATAATATATTTATAATTATTATATAGGCATAATGAATGATTATTATGAGATTCAAGACACAAGGCAAGGGAATTTCATCATACTCATTATTCCCGTGAGATACATTTTTTATTCACCGCTCAAATATTTTGTATGGTGTATACATTGCCCATGAATGTATTATATGCAATTTATTATTAAATATATGTGTATTTAATTACCCTTGTTATGATATTTCAATAGTGGTGTTTAATTTTGAATAGTTATCAAATATGTAATGTAATTTTATCTCAATTTTCCTTCATTGAGACACATGCCATGTTATAGAATTACATTTTTATATGAGGTTTATAAAATTCCATTAAAATGTTATATCATTAATGTATTTATATTCATGATAGTTTAATATCCATGTAATTTAGTTTTCTTAAATGTTGAGTAGGACTAAAATTTACCTTGTGTTAAGACTTTGTTGAAATAATCTCACAATTTTTCGAAATGGTTTATGATCAACTTTTCAGTAATGAAATATTAAGATCAATCATTCTAGAATATTCATTAATTTTCTTATCATCTAGTTAGTCTTGATGTACTCATGTATTAGTAAAATATTTTCACTCTTTCAATATTAATATAATGGTGAAATATTTATTAAGAAAATATTACCTTACCCCTCACTTCGGTCAGAAATCAACATTATTTCTAAACCATGATTTCCAAAAAGGGATTCCATGAATATTATAATAATATCATATCATCATTTATTTAATATTTTCTTTTTTTATATTTTACCAATATTTCAGATGATTCTTCTTGACTAATTCTAATAAAATAATTTTTCTAACCTTTTACCGTGAAAAAGAATATTATTTTTTACCTAGTACGACATGTACCAGTTTACCAGATGCCATTTCATTGATGATTCCTATTTATGTTTAAAAGGAAATTTTTTATGAAAATATTTTAAAAGTGATACTTAATGAAATGGTTTTTATATAAATTTCAATATTTCTTCATAAAATTTCAATGTATTTTTCTAGAGAAAGTGGTTTTCAAAAGGCATTCAGGATTTTTTTAGATTTTTCAGGGGAATTTTTTTTAGAAGGTTTTAAATATCCTCAATAATTTTTCAAAGGAAAACAGATTTCAAAATTTATTAAATTCTTCTACAATATGTTTCTTTGTTTCTTTTTAATGAAAATTATTTTCAATGTTTTTATCCATTTCAGAATCGTTTTTCAAAGGAGAAAGGATAATTTCCTCTTAAAGTGATTTTAGAATATATTTCAAAATTATTTCCAATCTATGAAAAAATATATTGGTGTTACTCATTCCATTTTGGGGAAAGGATTAAATGATTCCTTTTAAATTTTTTCTTTGAATGGATTATGTTTTTTTTCACGATGTTTGTCATGAACCAAAACAAGTCATCCCTAAACCGGTCACCCATGCCAGCACGCGACAAGTTCCGAGAGGAATTCCTGATCCTACTGGGATGGAGAAAAGAAACAATGGAATCAGTAGAGTACACATGGGAATGATTTCTCCCAAATATATACAATTTAAAAAATAGCAGAATTAAATTGACAACCCAAAATATATTTACATAAAAATTTAACTGAACATTATTTGTACAAGAACCTATAATTACAAATAAACCAACAACTCAACTGACCAAACCTGATAACAAACTAACTCCATGTGACCCCTCCGTTCACTCTCGATCAAAATTATCACACATTACCCAAGTTTATTTAACTCATGATGAAACATTTACAAGGGATAAAAATAGAAGAAGACTATAGGTGTGAGTATTAAAACCCAGTAGGTTAGACCAATATTCTATTCTCAATGCACATCATTTAAAATAAAAGAAACATAAACATAATGTTTTAAATACAAGATATAAAGGTATATATTCCAAATGAGGCCCCACGATATATAAAAAATACGAGACAAAAACATGCATGTTTTATAAACAAGAATGCTAGTAATAATGTTAAAATATGTGCAACATAAAAATGAAAGTAGTTTTCAAGAGGGCTTCTTTAAATAATTTACGCTTTCAAATAATTAACACACACTGATTAATTCATCAACAAAACACATCGTATGCCGATGATGAGTAGAAAATAGCCAAAGAGCACAACTCATGGGAACACCCCTAGGAACTAGTTAGTTATCAGCCCCAGGTACCTCGTATCTCAGTGAAAGTAACCATAATAAATATCAATTCTTTTGTATAGGAGAATCTAGTAGGGAGAATAGACATAAGCTATTAGTCTCCAAAAATCACCATCATCGTTGTTTATTTAGTGTTGTCGTCGACATACATGCTACGTGAAATAGGGGCCAAACCCCTTGCGATCATTAGCACACTAGTACACATAATCCCACCAAGATACCCAGGATACATTTTAGTACTCAATCAACATGAAAATATTATAAAATAAACATTTCACAACAAAATTCCAATAAAAAATCATAATCACAAAAAAATCCTACAAACAAGCCTCACATTTCTTTCACGAATCAATAAACCACTAAAAAGTTTCGTAAAACAATTTCAAGAAGTATAACGAGGCATTTCACATATAATCCATTAAAAAATGACCTCTTAATGCTAAGAAACCATCAATAACATAAAAAACCGGATTTGGAATCCCCCAATCCAAATAAATAAATCACTTTCATGGACTGTAAAATGGCCCCAAAATATAAAACATGAAATAAATATGGAAACCATTTTTACTAAAAAATTCCAAACTGGCATTTAAGACTCTTTCAAAACTATCATTTGACCAAGGTATGAATTTAAATTTAATTAATTAGGGGTATAAAAACTATTTAAAATAGAAAAAAAACATTCATAAATCCTTTAAAACACTCAGGTTACATATTCAAAACACAACCATTTTCTTAAGGTTGTGGATCATGACATTTTCCAATAACTCAGGCTAAAACATGTTGTAAACCAAAACCTTTTTGTTTTTAAAAACAAATACAGATTGGAAAGACATATAAGAACCCAAATATACAATTTATCATCCTTATTATTCTTTTATAAATTCAAACAAATCATTTTAAATTTCACAAGACACATAATATCCAAAAGACAAATTTACTGAACATGTGTCATGAACTCTTTAACAAAACAAATTATTTTAAGCACATATAAAGGGATAAAATAAAAATTTAATGCCATAAATTTATTCAATATAATGAATCATATTCAAAATACAATTAGAAAATAGATAAATCTCATGGAATAATTTATCAAACAAGAGGAATGCACATTTATACCAAAACAACTATATTTTTTAACAAAATAAGGCTTAAAACATCATTTTCACACAAAAAAATATAAACCATGTTTTCACTGAATCACATATCATATAAAAAAGGTTATAAAATTGTGACAATGATGAAACATAAATGGTAATTTCTTTTTCAAGGGGTATCATACCTCAAATCCTTGGTGGAAAGGAAACACACACCCAAAATCACCTGCCACGGTTCCCAACAATCTAGACCTATGAAGACCCACACTCAACGAACCAAAACCCAATAATAATCTTTCTAAAAAATTCCCAAATTTATATCATGACCATAATATACTAGTAAAGCCAATGACTACTGAAGGAGAATGGAGGGGTAGATGAAAGGAGAAGGAATCTCACCTTGTAAACTAAAGGACTCTTCATATTCTCTTAGATCTGCACCCATAGAAGTAAGATAATGGCCTAAAACTTCTTTCATATTCTCCTTAGGTCTCGAAGAACCACATAAATGTTATTTGGGGTAAAAATAGTGAATGATAATGGATTTATAAAAGACACAATTTACCTTAGATATTCTGGACGATTTTTGGATTTTATAGAAGTTTCGCTGTAATACTCAACAAAGATGAGGTACAAAGAGTTAAAATCGGCAATGGGGGGTGTGACTTGGTATCTTGGGCTCTCTTGGGAGGTGGAATAACTGAGAATGGTCAAAAAAATAAAAATTACACAACAGAAACAAATTAATATTTTAAAAGTGAAATGGGCCCACGGGATGGACCAAAACCTGAATATATAACCCAAATTCACCATTATAATAATTTATAAATGGGTCCAAAAGGATATATAGGCTTTAATATGTCATGGGAAGATAAATAAGAAGTTTAATGAGTCAAAAATGTAAAAAATGAAGGATTTATAAAATAAACGAAATATGTTTTTAAAACTAGAAATGGGCTCACGGTTTGGCCCAAATCATGACGTAACCACCCTTTCTTCCAAAACTCCCAAAATAAGAATTGAGGAACCCAAATATGGATGATTATATATAGATGAAACTCCAAAAAAATACTTCAATAATACCCAAGACCCAAGAAAAATACTAGTATTTCAATAAAACATATCAAAACAAAGACCAGAAAAACCGGGTGTGGCAATTCTCCCCGCCATTAATGTTTTTCACCCCCAGAAAGACATAACACTTTCCAGCTGAAAGATTAAAACCTAAGTAATCTTTATCAATAGGATCCATTCTCTAAATCCAAGGAAATATCATTCATAATTAAAGTAACTTAAGCCTCCTTCCTAAAAAAACACCAACTCCCAAGCAGTTCTTGAGAATCAACCGATGGACCGAGTCACAACCTACAGAACAAAAGTAGGAACCATATTGTTGAGACTTCACCCAATGAACCCAATGATCACCCAAACCAAAGGGCACTCATGAAAACCAAATATTCTCAGGGAATCAATAATGGAATCCCACCATTAAGAAATAACTTGTACTAGACAACTTCTCCGGATGAAAATCCATGAGACCCATGGTGGGTCTCCCTACCATTAAAAACCAACTAGCTACAAACAAACAAGAATTAAACATAAGCTATCATATGGCCTCAATCACACAAGACCACCAAATATTTTCTACAAAAACATACCAAACCATGTTTAGAGGAACACAATATGAACATTTAAGCCACCCATTCTCGAATGGTGGTAGCAATAACTGGGCCAACACTCTCTGCACGGATCAAAACACCCACCAATTAGGGAGTGGAGGGGAAGGGAACCAAACATAGGGCCATTGAAACCACAAAACAAACAAAGGAACTACATCACTAAAATGGTAAAGGTACGAGTTTAGTAATACTACCCACAATACTAGGACTCCTGACTACGTGTCAGCTTCACTCTGAATCCTATGGGTGGTACTATGATGGATGAAGCATCTCCTACCTCCCAATCAGGATTTGATAATCCCCAACGTGTACTCCATCCATTAGTTCCAAATAGTACCACACAACACTCCTAGTAAGAAATAAAAGATTAAGAGACAACATGAAACTCTATTCCTCAACAAATCATTTTTACCAACACAAGAACATGGATAGATACAAAATTATTTTCTCTCACTCCAAAAAATGTGAATGGTGAACAAGGAACCCAAAAACACCCACTAAACATCAATGAGAATAACTACTACTACTGAAATAATCACCATAAAGTGAAGGCACTTTAAATTGATCCCAAAAATCTCTCTATTTCAACATATGGGTAGAGGTTTCATTCTAAGAGGTGTATTTAGCATTAGAATAAAACTATTTGGTTGATATACTTGAAAGAATACCAATGGAGGACCATCCATGGACACATCACAACATCCAACACATCTTTAGAAACCCATCGAACATTATCCCAAAACTGAGCCACACATAAGATCCCATCTCAAGATGCAACAAGACTGTGACATATCAATAAAAAATATTCATAACGAATAGAAAACACTTGTAAGACCTAGGATAAACCATCCACATAATTTCTCATTCATAACAAACACCATAAATTTTAATCATAAAACACTTTTGAAAAAAATACTAACTTGGTGGATTTTCACATTCGCCAATGGTGTTTAATAAATTCTCACTAACTTGAACATTTACGTTCCATCTCAAGTACTCGAATACCATGGCATTCTGGACATTCATCCATATATCCACAAAACCTTGCATGTGAGAACCCATGAAAAAACCAAATGAAAAAACCTAACATCCTCATTACAAAAATAATCATGTATCTTCCAAAGGCATTTCAACGACCAAATAAAAAACCATTTTCAGATTTCACAAGACAAGCCATGCTTTATAAAGATCAATTTAATTAAAAAATAAAATGTATTTCATTTAATAGAACTTCCAAAAATAGCCATTCTATTCCAAATAGCCCTTTACCGTTTTAAAAAATTTCAGCAAGGTTTCTTTTCATAATCTGACCACCATAATGGCCAAAACCACTTTCCAGAAAAACACCGGCCGCCCAAAACCACATTTCCAAAACCAATTAATCAGATTCAAACACATTTCAACATCACCAAACACCCCATTTAAAACAATGTTTCAGAAATAATTTAAAATTATTTACACATTTAAAATAGTATATTTCAACAAGCCGCATATTTAGATTAGGGAAAATCCAATCTTGTTAAATCATTTCCACTTCCTCAACATAATTTATTTAAAAAAACACAACCTTACCAAAACCATTCATATATTTAATTTTAAAAACCCCCTTTTCCACTTTTCAAAATCTAGTATTTCCTTTAAAACCCATTTTTATAATTCTCAAGAAAGTATTTCCAAAAGAAAAATTAAGAAATCAAGAAATCTCTAAGAAACCTATAAAAGGTTACTAGTGTAAGTGGGTGACTTGACCATATTGTTGGCGGCCATATGTCAAACACAACTCCAAAAGAGAGAGACTTATTAACACAATTACCCATATACACATGGATTCCCAGGCCTTGCGAGCTTATGGAGGCAGTTAGTTAGACTCACATTGTCATATCCCAACACCAAACATTAAACCAGTACAAAAGAGACTAATAAAACCTGACATCCCATGGAAACCAAAGGATTAGATCGAGAAAGAGTTTGTGAATCTCTTCCAGAACATACCCCTCATGTCCCAACAATCCAACACCATCTACCTCGACATACCCCAAATAAAAAGGGTGCTCTAAAAAGAAAGTTCTACTAAGATCCGACCTCCTTTGATACCATTTTTTCATGAACCCTCTTGAGTCGACCCAAAACCAGTTTCCCAGGCCATCCCACAAGAAGTCCCATTAGGCATTCTAGATCCTCCCGGGAAGGCGACAAGCACTGAGGGAATTATTATAGTGAACAATGGAATGAGTTCACTCAAATATAAACAACAAAACAAATAGAAGAAAGAAATGGACATCCGAAAATACATTTACATCAAAATTGAAGTGAACATTCATTGTAAAAGAAACTGGAATTACAACAAAAAGAAAAACTCAACAGACCAAACATGATAACCAAATAACTCCATGTAACCCCTCTATTCACTCTCCAAAAAAATTATCTCACATCTCCAAAAGAAATTGAACTCAAGCTAAAACCTATACAAAGTCTAAAATCAGAAGTAGACAAGGCATGAGTATCAAAACTCTGTATGTTAGCTTGATTTTCTATTCCAAATGAACATACATTAAAATAAAAGAAACATCAATCCATGTTTTATATACATGAAATAAAGTTAAGTTTTCTAAATGAGGTCCCATTCTAAATAAATACCAGAAAAAAACATACATGTTTTATAAAGAAGAATGTTATAAAAAAATTTCATATAGGTACAACTTCAAAATGAAAATAGTTTTCAAGAGGGATGATTTAAATAATTTAAAATTTTAAATAAATCACACACACGGATGAATTCATCAACCCAAAACACCATATGTCAATGGTGTGTACAAAAATAGCCAGTGAGTACAACTCACAGGAACACCCCTAGGCAATGGTTAGTTATGAGCCCCAGGTACCTCGTATCTCAGTGAAAGTAACCATAATAAGTATCCATTATTGTGTACACGATCCACTAGTAAGGAGAATGAACATAACCTAGTGGTACCCCAAGAACATAACCATTATAGTTTAGTTATTATTGTCATTATCAAACTTGGTATGTGAAATAGGGGCCAAACCCCTTGGGATCACTAGTGTACTAGTACACGTCCGCCCACATAGATACACGAGATTCCATTTAGTGCTAAATAAATTTACACATATTATCAATGACACTTTTAACATAAAAATTCCATTACGAAACCATAAACTCACAAACATCCTGAAAACATTGTTCACATTTCTTTCACATATCAATAAACCATGAAAAAGTTTCTGAAAACAATTTCAAGGAGTATAATGAGGCCTTGCACATAAAATCCATTCAAATTTGATCTTTTAAAGACAAAAACCCATAAATAACATAGAAACCAGATTTTTTATCCCTAAATCCAATTAATTAATCACATTCCTTGACCATAAAATGGCCCCAAAAGATAGAACATGAAATAACGATGCAAACTATTTTTACAAAATAAAATACCAAACATGACTTTAAGGCTTTTTGAAACCGAACATTTGACAAAGGTAGGAATTTCAATTTTATTAAAGAGGTGTATAAACACCATTTAATGAGGCAAACAAAATTCATAAATCCCTTAAATCACTATGGCTACATATTCAATACACAACCATTTTCAAAACGATGTGAAACTAGCCATTTTCAAACAACTCGGGCCAAAACATGTTGTAAACTAAAACCCATTTGTTTGTAAAACCAAATACAAATTGTAAATACGTATAAGGACCCAATATTACCATTTATAATCCCTCGAATTAATTTATAAGTCCATAAAAAATCATTTTAAATTGCAATAGGCACATAAAATCCAACCGAGCAATTTACTGAACACACGACACACACTATTTAACAAAACAACTTATATTATGCACTTAAAAAAGAAAAAAATACCATTTTATTGACATATATTTATTCAAGATACTAAAACATATTCAGAATACCATAAAACAATTGCGAAATCTCATGTAATAATTTATCAAAGAAGAGGAACACACATTAAATAAACAACTATATTTTTAACAAAATATCGAATAAAACATCATCTGCACAAAAAAAATTAATACCAAGATTTAAAAGAAGAAAATATCAACTAAATATGGTTATAAAATAATGATAATGATGAAACATAAATGTTAATGTCTTGTGCAAGTGGAATCCTACCTCAAATCTGTGGCGGAAAGTAAACACACACCTGAAATCACTTGTTGTGGTTCCCAACACTCTAGAACTATGAAGAACCACCCTAAACGAACCAAACCCCAATCAAAAATCATTATAAAACAGTAGCACAGATCTATCATGACTATGGGATAAGATTAAACCAAAATAAAATTGAAGGACAATGAAGAGGGAGATGAAAGGAGAGAGAATCTCACATTGGAAACTAATGAACTCTTCATATTCCCTTTGATCATCACCGATAGAAGAACGATAATAGCATGGAACTTCTTGGAGATTCTCCTTATGTCTAAACTAACCATGGAAATTTGTTTTGGGGGAAGAATACTTAATGATAAAGGATTTATGAATGAGACTATTTACGTTTGAATATTTGGACGATTTCAGGAATCTAGATAAGTTTGGTCATAATACTCAGCTACGATGAGCTCCATAGAGTTTTAATCGACAATGGGGGTGCTCCTAGTTATCTTGGTATCTAGTGTGAGGTAGAATAACCAACAAATCTCATGAAAAAAAGAGATATAAAAGAATAAAATTATTTTTTAAAAACAGGAAATGGGCTAATGGGGTGGCCGAATACCTGAATATATAACCAAAATTCAATATGCTTATTAATTATTAATGAGTCCAAAATGATATGAAGTATTGAATATTTCAGGAAAAAAAGAATTCTAATGAGTTAGAAATGTAAAAAAAAGAAGTATTTACAAAATAAACAAAATATATTTTTAAAACAAGAAATGGTTTCACAGTTTGATGAAAATAATTAGGTAACCACCATTTTAACAACAACTCCCCAAAAAAATATTGAGTCTCCCAACGATGGATGATTATATATAGATGAAACTCCAAAACGCAACATTAATCTCACCCCAACCCATGAAAATTATCAGGATTTTCAATAAACCAGAACAAAAAAAAGACATAAAAAATCGGGTGTGACAATGTTTATGAGATACTTTTATCTTTCATGTGTTATATTCATATGAAATTATCATCATTTAATGGTTTATTATATGATTAAATGATTATGAAATATTTTTATTTTACAAAGGTTAAGATATGATTACATGTTTATGAAACCAATTTCATTGCATGGGTTTTAATATGATTGATTATGATATTATGAAACATGTTTTTTTTATTTCATTATAAGATGGGTGGGACCAAAATCTCACTCCAATGAATTGGGTAGATATTTATATCACATGATATAGAATAATATGGTACTGGGAGTAAACCCTAAATATTAATATGTCAATGGGATTGAACCATGACTACCAATATTGTCTGAGGAGTGAAATCATGAAACTAATATGACCATGGTAGTGAACCATGGCTACCAATATGGTATGGCTAGTGAAACAATACTACATAAATTGTCTTTTTAGTAATAATATTGCTACTATAGAAATAATATTATATGCTTATGTGTTTTACATAATTCCAAGTCTCATTCCCATGTTATTCCTTCAGGGATTCTTTTTTTAATTTCATTATGATTCATGTCTTGTGAAAAACCAATATTTATTGCATGATTACTTTTTATGATCATTGATATGAATGTTATGATCTTAAGCTGTCTTAATATCATTCTCATACCCCTATGATCGAGTTTATTCATAAATGTAAACATTATTTACCCCTACTGAGTATATATTCACACAATTTTTTATGTTTAATTCCCCATCTTATGAATATATGTATTATTTATTATGTTTATAAGAAGGGTTCGAGTCTAGATGAACCAAATGAGAGATAATATAGATCATATATGTACCTTGGTTTATGATTCTAGGTTTCTAGATACACTATACTAATTCAGTCATTATGTGTCTATTTTTGTAATGTTTTAATTATTCCTCAAAAGTGATGAAATGTCCAATTACATAAATAATGGGTCATTATAGTTTGTATAAGTTAATGTTTTATATATCCATGGGAAAATAAGATGAGAATATCATACTGAGAACTGTAGTAACATGTCTAATGATAATTTTAAGTATAAGAAAAATTATATGAAAATGTCCATGAATTTTTGTAAATGACATAGTGATTGGTATCCTAGAATTAAATCCTTGTCTATATACTACAAGTGGATGTGCCTTGAGAATTGATGTACATAGGGGTAGAAACAATGAAAAGATGTACCTGTCCTTACTGGGGGTAATCTTATACCAGACAACGGGCCTTGCTGTACACCTGGTTAGATACTCAAGAGGGGGGGGGGGGGTGGGTGCTTTTGAAATTCACAAAATATACATGAAATAATATTAAGGTTATGATAAAATAATGACAATGAACATACTAGGATAAACCTAAGGATTCATCGAATCAATGATTGGTGTCATGATTTAGAAATCCTATAAGTAATTTTTCACTATTATTTGGGTGTGTTCTATGATATGTGTTTCTCAAACTTTTATTTCTGGTTTTATTCAACGGAGATAACTAAATGAAACATGGTTAACATTGATTGTTTCATATGAAGAAATTATGGGAAATTTGAAAATAGATTTCCCAAGTGCAAATTTGATAAAGGGAATTGGGATTGTGGTATGAGTATTTCTTATACTTTTTGAAGATAAAGAAACATCCAATGAAATATGAACCATATGTGATGTTCTACTAGTATTTATTACATTTATCAAATTAATTATGATTAGATTTAGGTAAAGAAACCAAAATACATGAATCATATTACATATTCTAGGAAAGAGTTATTAGGGAATATATTGATGAAGTGTGAGTAATAGTTTAATGATAAAGTTGGATGAATTTAGTACTTATTGTTTGTAATTCAAAGACTATGTTATATGAATCATGAAATGTATACATATTTTCAATATAATATTTAACTAGGGATTAAAAAAGAAAAAGTTTAAATGGTTATGAAGACTTAGAAAAGTGATATTTGAATAAGGAGTGTTAACCATTAATCTGTTCACGAATTTGAGATCACTATAATTTAATGGGATAAAGATATGATTGATTTGGATAAAGTAAAGTTGATAGCACCGATTTCCGTAGATCTGATTATTGATTGGTAGAAAAAGTGTTCAATGTCATAGTGAATAAAATTTACAAAATAATTGATTAATGGAATATATACAACAACATTTAATATAATTAAGCTAGAATGCTTTCTAAAAGTATTAATGGTATTTCAAATTATTACATTGTTTCAAGAGAATACATGATGAGGATATTCAAATCATTGGAATGTGGAAACCAATAGATACATGGTTCTATATAGGGTATCATTGTTAATCTGATTTTGAGACCTTCTTCGTAAATATTTCCAATTTCACCTTTTAAAAGGGATATACAGTTATCCATTTTTTGGAAGTGGACGATAAAATTTGAATGAAGTTTTTATTTATTGAGGATGTATACAAAAAATAAGTTAAATAGATATCTAGTGATTAATATTATTTGAACGATTTACATCATAATTATTTTTGAAATAATGATAATGTATTTTAGAAAACGACATCCAATATGCCTCGACACAACCAATCTGGTTTGGAATGGATGTAGGTCTTGGACCCATGACTGAAGGATTATAGGGGTTTCATGCTTTCCACTAGCTTATAAAATAACCCATTTAATGAGTATAAATATACGTAAAAATTTTTATGAACATATATCTTGTTTGTGATTTTTAAACACTATCATCCATAATAATATTTAAAATTTTCCTCCATGTCAATATTTTTCAATTTTAACCTATGTTATCCCATGTGTAAACTTAGTTATGAGTTATAGTGGGTAACAATTATCTAACCAGCTTTACTTTTTTACCGGAAGTTTTAGTATTCCATTTTACAATGTGGTTTTTTATAAAATGTAATATCAACAATCAAAGCAACGATAACCCATATGAATTTTTGGGTGAAATTTAATTTAAGGGGTGGTAGAATGTAACACCGCAAGATATTGTGAATTATTTTTTATTTGAATTAATTTAATCTTTTTGATATTTTTCAATTCATAAAATACTAGAAATAGTTATATATATATATATAATCACTATATTTTGATTCCGTTATATAAGATGTAAAGTAAATCATTAACTATAAAAAATATAAAGGATATGTTTCATTATATGGAACAATAAATTTAGCTCATGTTTCAAGCAATTTAAACTTTCTCCGACGGATATTGTAACAGTGCAGACTAACTATTACCGAACAATAATATATTATTTAAAAAATATAATAATATATAACCTACTACTAAAATAAGATTTTCTGACTATTATAATAAAAATTTTGTAAATATATTGTTTTCAAAAAATATATAATTAATTAATTAGTTACAAAAAATATATAAATTAATATAAGAACCAATTGAATGTAAAAGGTTTATTTTTTATCAATAACTATTTTTATGATCACAAAGCATTAATATCATGAAAAATATATTTCAATAGAAATTTTGAGTGACATTAAGGAAATATATATAAAATATTATTTTCAATCGAATATTTTTTATATTCATCCAATAGATTAAATAATAAGAATATAAGAACACCCAAATTTTACACATAAAACCAATATTTTTATTAAGGTACTTTTGCCACATATTGATGAAAACATAATCTACATCTAAATTTTTAATTTTTATAAATTTTATAAGTACAGATAATGATCAAAATTTAAATATTATAATAAAAAACATTTTAGGTTAAATTTTTTTTTATTTTTCTATGATGTTTTATATTTTAATGAATTGTTAGAAATATGGAATTTTAATTCAAAACTGCTCTTTAATATAATTTATTTATATAGTTAAAATATTTATTATTTTTGTAGTAATGTTTAATTAAAATATATATTTATCAAATAATACAATTGAGTTCATTTGAAACAATTTCACATTGAAATTTACTATTAAAATATATATAACATTTGAACATTTTTATTTTGAAAACCCATATTCAAATTTCATCTATGGGAATAAATTTAAATTAATTAAATTCAATTATGTGATTTAAATTAAAAAAAATTAATTCCAAACTTGGAATCAGAATAATTTATAATTTCTAAAATAATTAACAACATTTTTGTCCAAAAGTATTGTTGCAGGTAATATAAATTAATTACAATGACTAAGATTATCAAGGGAATAAAACCTGAGAAATGATACCAAAAAAGTCCAATAAACTTTTCATGAAGACATTTTATTGAAATATTTCGACCCTATACTCCCTTGGGTATATAATATACCATTATTGGTTACATGGGAATTAAAAAAACAGGCATGTGGTTTCCCTTTTTCCAAAATAGTACTGGAGTCCCACTCCTTCTCTAGTTTATATTTCCTCCTCTCCTCCAACTTCCTCACACATCTCAAACACCATTAGATCAATCAAAAACTACCCAAATAGATCCATAAAATCCCTCTATTACACATTGAATACTCTCTTTTCGAATAAATCAAATCAAGGAAGCAATTTGGTGAAATACAAATAGATTCAACAAAAGAAGAGGTGAGATCTTTCCTCAAGATCTTTCCAATTATTATCTTTCCCCACCACATAAAATCTAATTATTTATTATATATTAAAAAAATAGTATCCATAATATACTGATATGTTTTTGTATTAAGGTATGGACCTAAAATTACACACCCAATAAACTAATGGTTAAAAACATATGCTTCATGTACGGTGAACTACCGCCACAAGAAACGATGATTGTTCATTTTTTATTTCCCTCCTTTCATAGATTGGAATAAAGATGGAAACTCTATCCTCCTCCAATGGCTTGAAGACCTTTATTTTTTATTGATTTTGATAATCCACCTTTCAAGGGGTGACGTGGAACTATTAAAAGGCCTGTAGGGGAATGTATTACCTGGCCCGTAGGCCTTAGAGAAATTCATTGCCTGTAGGCTTCAAACATTACATAAAACCGAGAATAACTACTTGGAACTGCTCCTCCCTAGCATCTTCATCGTGAAATCAGCTCTCCACCTTCGCATGGCTGTTCGAATAGGCATTCATGTGCATGCACAAGCTTGTCCCGATGGCAGGTGCCATACCCTCTCTATTAATATATGATATATATGATATATATAATTCCTTTAATCTTACTTAATATTTTATAACCAATTCCTTTGTTCATTCCATTATGTATAGACATGATAACATCACCTATGGAAGTGTGGATGACCTCCCCTTCAAAGGGATGTGATTCATTCATACACTATATGGAATGTATTATGGATGGTTTTAGTTAATATATATGATATATATGATATATTAATTTTTGTAATAATTACTTAAATATATATATTTCTTTCTTACTTAATTTCATTCAACATGAAAATTGAACATAAATAGTTTTCATGTGAAGGTATGACTTACCGTCTGCATGAAAAATCTTTTCAATTTAATACATATAAATTATTGAAATTATTATGATACAAATATAAAATTTATAAATTAAATTTAAATCATGTATTAAAATATGGAAATCATGAAATAATTATAAGGTTCAAAGTTATAACTAATTAAGACAAGTGGAAGAAACAAAGTGGATATAACCTGTTGTGAAAACATAACATAGAATTGTTAAAAAGGGAATAATAAAAAGACATAATAAAATCATGTATGGAATTAAAAGTATGATTAATTTTTTGTGATATATGTACAATAGAAAAAAGACCAGGAACTGATGGAAGCCGAACCTATGGAAATTAAATAAAAGAGTAGGAGAGTTAGGGAAACAAGGGGTTATTACATAGAAGAGTATACAACACCCACATATAACATCCTACATAAGTGGGGGGAAATAATCAGGTGCCGTGAATGACCACATCCCACCAAGGTCAATGAGTGCCCACTTTTCCACAGCATCTACCACCCGGTTGGCCTCCTGATAAACATGTGAAACCATTAAACACATTTGTGCAACCTTGTTGAGATAATAAACCCATTGAGATATCACACACCAAGGCATATTACATTTATTGGAATTCAGCGCATGAACCATAGTCTGGGAGTCAGATTCAATCCATATACATTTCCAATTAAACTGGACAGCATACCAGACAGCATATATCATGGCCAAGATTTCAGCTTCCTAGGCATTGCGAATTCCAATGGCATGGTGGAAGAATCCCTTTACAAACTCACAGTATGTGCAGAACACTCCCCCACATTCTGAAATACCTAGTGAGCCCGACGCAACTCCTTTAACATTCTCCTTGATACAAGGCACACTGGGTGGAATCCACCGAATATGTTTCAGCATTTGAGAATTGCACGACCGAACTGAAATGCCATGCATTCTCAGAATTTGGATATCATAAACAGTGTTAGACATGGTGTCATCCTGGACCATTGATGCAGTATAAAAATCCCTATGGACATCTATCATACCTTTCTGTACCGTGGAGTGTGCGTAACCAAACAACATTTGGTTCCGGGCATCCCAAATATATTCAATAAAAGCAGCAACAACCACCAACAAGAGGTTCTAAATTTTCTCACTGCATTGAGCATACTCCATGTTGGACAGTAGGTCCATTAATGTCCTATAAGTGTCGACCACTATCCCAAACAGATATCCAATGTAAGACCAATGATTTATGGCATGACTTCAGTCCATAAATACTTGCTGTAACGAGTCCTCCACAGCCTTGCAAACAGAACACATAGAGTCCGTTTGCAGGCCAGTCCATTTTAGAAGGTCAGTTGTGGGCATTCGATTTTTTTAAAATTCACCATATCAAGTAGAACCTAATAGGCTGAATGGAGGAAACACGTCAAATCAATCCAGGTGATGATGCTGTTACAGGTGGATTGTTTGGGCTTCTAGGCGGGGATGGAAAGACACAGTGGGTGGAGGGGAAGCTACCTACATAATTAGGCCCAGTTAGTATAGGTGAGGCTACTGTAGATCACATTGGTGGAGTGGAAGAGCTGCCTACTAATAATTATGCCCAAAACCAGTGTACTATTATGGAGAAGGAAGCCATCGGGGAAAATCAAGTAATCAAGGAGCATGATAGCACCAATTTCCCTGGGCATGGCCTGAAGAAGGTACAGTGAGGTCAATGGAAAAAAGGGCACATTCAAGTCTCAGTGGAGAAGAAAGGGGGACCTCTGACAAGAGGTATGGTTTGTATGTAATGAGGATTCTATATTGGAATTGTTGAGGGTTGGGGAACTCCCTCAGGATTAGGGTCCTTTGATATTATATTTTGACCTACAAACCAATGTTTTTCAGTATTGCTAAACCAAAAGTTCTATTTTTTAACTGGAAGGGTTTCAGGTGGGACTCACTATGATACAGTTTTGTGTCCAGCAATCAACATGCATCCTTTATGGATCACTTGTGGGTGTTAGTGCATGAAACCCTATAGATTACTTCATGTGACAGTGGTCCCCAAAGTGTTCTGGTTTACTGTAGCATAGCTGGAAAAAATATTTCATTATCATTGTTTTATACTTCCAAATCTTATATCTGGATGAGGGATTTATGGGAGGTGCTCAAATTCATCTCTAAAAGGATGGATAAAAATGGTTTATAATTGGTGGTTTCAAAACTATTTTGAAGACCGGGGAAAAAACTGAAAAAAACAATTTAATAGGAATGATGCCACTGAATTATCTGAGTGTGTTGATTCTTGCTATCTGGATCAAGTTACAATTTATGGTGATGATTTCACATGGTGTAGAAACAAATGGGACAGAAAACAAGCTATAAAAATTGATAGATTCTTTGTTCATAATTATGATCAGGATAAAACATATGGTGTTTCTGAATTCAAACTTTTTAAACACCAATCTGACCACAACCCAATTGTTGTCGATGTTGAGACTTAGGAGACCAGGCCATCCCCTATTACTTTTAGTTTCAACAATGGATGGCTTGTGATTCCAGTATGTAGGGAATTTGGCTTAGATGCATGGAAACATGAAGCAATTGGATGTCCACTATAAATAATGGCTACAAAACATAAGCTTCTTAAGGGGTTGTTAAGATCATGGATCAGGGATTCTATTTCAAAACTGGATGAACATATCAAGAAATTAGAGGATGAGTTGGCCTGGATTCAGACTGGTCAGGGGCAGTAGTTGAGGGTGTCTCAAGATAAAATAGTAGCCCATTACAAGATTGATTATCTTTTAAGGGCGAGGGATAGGTCGGTCAAAAACCAACTGAATGTTCAGTGGTTAAAGGATAAGGAAAAAAATTATAACTACTTCAATAGATTTCACAATAAAAAGTGGACTCGGGGAGGGACCAAGGTGATTAGCATTGATGGGCATCTCTACACGGAAGAGAACGAGATTGTAGTGGATGTGGTTGAGTACTTTAAGGGAATACACTCTGATAATGGCCAGTCCAGTATTCAATATATGGTGGGAATCATCTTCTCTTGCATTGATGAAAAGTTGAATCACCTCCTAACTGCTTCCCCATGCAATGAGGAGATTAGATCCGCCATCCACTCTCTCAACCTTGAGAGTGCACCAGGACCTGATGGATTTATGAACAAATTATTCATGTTTTACTGGAAATTTTTTAGAATGATATTGAGAAGTTCATTAAGAACTTCTTCTCTCATTATTACATGTCACATGGAATGATCTCATGTTTTATTGCACTCATCCCCAAGAAAGAGAATGCCTTTGACATCATGGACTTCAGGGTGGTGGCTCTTGGGAATACAATACCCATTCTTATCAGTAAGATCGTTATGAGAAGGATGGGTGGGATGGTTGATGGTATGATCAACATGAACCAATTTGGATTCCTCCCTGGTATGAACATCCAAAAGTTCATATTCATGGCCTCTGAGAGTGTCAACATTCTAAGAATGAATACAAAAGAAGGGAACTTTGGCAACAAAATTGACATCTCCAAGGCTTTTGACACGTTGAAATGGGGATTTGTCTTGGATTTCCTTAGAAGGTATGTCTTATCTTCTGAATTTTTGAACATGATCCACATTATTCTTGGCTATTCAAGGCTGTCAATTATTTTCAATGGGGTCCCAAGGGGGTTTTTTTCCATCCACTGGGGGTGATATATGGTGATCCACTTTCTGGGAATATTTTTCTGCATATAGAGGATTATCTCATTATTTGTATCAATAACCTTTGTAAAATGGGATTCTACAAGCAAATCAGGGCTCGTGTGAGTGGGAAGGCCACATCTCATCTCTTGTATGCAGATGACATCTTATTACCAGGACAAGCTTCAAGGACAACTATATAGGAAGTTAAGGCCCTATTTAGTCATTATGAGGAGGTGGTTGGTCAGGCCATTAGCTGGGACAGGTCATCTATCGTCTTCGGGAATTGAGTACTGGATGGAAAAAGGAATAGGATTTTAAGGTATCTTGGGGTGACGAGAGGATCACATCCATTCCAATATCTTGGGGTTCCACTGTTTTTGGGGAAGGTGAAAAGGTAGTATTTGGAGGGAATTTCGAATGGTATTATACATCAACTAGGCAGTTGGAAAGGGAAGGCTATGTCACTGGTTAGGAGGGTCTGCCTGGTGAACTGAGTGATCACATCGAAGTTCATTTATTCCTTCTCCCTTTATAGATGGATGAGAGGACTTATTAAGGAGATTTAGATCATGGTACGATATTTTATCTGGACAGGGTCACCACATGAAAGGAAAGTGATTACAGTTGGGTGGAAGGAATGAATAAAGCCTGTGATATATGTATAATAAATTTTTATTTATTAAATATGAGGTTTTAATGAGTACGATGAGAGTCAAGACACAAGGTAAGGGAATTTAATCTCACTCTTTATTTCTGTGAGATACATTCCTTATTCACTAATCACTTATTTTATGTGGTGTATATACTGACCAAGAATTTATTATATGACTCTTATACATAAATATATGTGTATTTACATAACCATTTAATATCATTTATTTAATGGGTACTATGTTTCAAAATTTACCAAATCGATGACGTAATTTTTTCTGAATTGGTCATCTTTGATACAGAATCCATGTTTTACACCTATATTTTTATATTATGTGTATAAAATGTATTGGAAATATTATATCATGAATCTAATTATTTTCAGGATATTTTAAGCTCCAGTTAATTTCATTTTAATATATGATGAGTATGAATCAATGTTAGTATGTGGTAAGACTTTATTGAAATAATCAGACAAATTTTCAAATTCTTTATTATAATGTTTTCATTAATTAAATATTATGATCAATATCTCTATACAATTCATGGATTTTAATATCTTTTGTTTAGTTATGATATCTTTATTTATTAATAGAATTTTTCAACTCTTTGGTGCTAAGGAAAATTATTAAAATTCTTTTTTGAAAATTTGAACATTCCTCTCTATTCAGTCGGAATTCTATGTTAATTAAAAACCATGGTTTCCAAAAAGGGATTATAAAAATATTCTACAAATCTAATAGGATCATTAAATTATATTTTTACCCTTTTTGTATTTTACAAATATTTTCAAAGGAATATTCATGTCTCTTTCAAAAAAAAATTTCTAACCTTTTATCATGTATAAGAAATATTTTTTTTTACCTCATATAGAATGAACCAATTTACACACCATCATTTATTTGATGTTTCCTTTTCATGCTTAAAATGATAATTTTTAAGATAATGATTTTAAAATCAACATTCAATGAAATTATTTTAAAATTATTTTCAGTATTTTTTATAAGTTTACTATGTATTTTTCAAGGAATGAGGTTTTCAAAATACATTCATGCTTATTTTTTATGTTTTCAAGGAAAAATGGGTATCAAAAGGATTTTAAGATTATTTAAATTTTATAAAAGAATAAAGGATTTCTAAATGTTTTCAATTCTTACTCTAAATGTTTGGAAGTATATTTTAATGAAAATAATATTTATCTTGTGTAACATTTTAATATACAATTTATAAAAGAGAATTGATTATATCCTGGTAATTGTTTTTAAAAAAATCATTCAAAATAATGTCTAGTCAAAGATATCATATTTTGGTGTTAATTATTCTTTTATGAGGAAAATATTTAATGTTTCCATTCACATTTTTTCTTTGAATGATTTATGTTAAATATCATGATGTTGGTAAAATTTATTTCTCCTTTACAAGTTATATGATTATGATACAAGATTCTCGTTAGAGGTTATCAATTGGTAAAATGATTACGAAACCTGCCTATTTTCTACATTTTATCATAATATTAAATGTTTATGACACCCATTTAATTTCAGAGGTAATGATATCATTTTTATGATATTATGGAACATGTACGTGTGAATTAATTGTAATTTTTTTGTGACATACATATATCTCTAAATCATTGGGTAAAGATTTATAACCCATGAGATAGAATAATATAGTCTTAGAATTGATCCTTGACTACTAATATGGACATAAGAATGAACCGTGAAGACCAAGATGGAATGAGGAGTGATCTCATTCCTCTTATATGGTAATGAATGTGAACCATGACTACCAAGATAGTACAGGGAGTGAACTCATACTACTAATATGGTCATGGAAGAAATTTACTGGCTAATCTATTAATCATATTATATGCTTATGTGTTTTCAAAATCCCATCTATTATTCCTATGTTATTATTTCATGGAATATGTTGTTCATTTCATTATTATTCATGTCTTATGAACATCCAATATTTATTTCATGATTCCTGTTTATGATCTTTGATATGTAGGGTATGATCTTATAGTTTTTTAATCACATTTTCATACTCCTATGGTCATGTTTATGCTTGCATGTCTGTCTCTTTTACCATTACTGAACATATAATGTCACCTATTTTATGGTTCCTTTCCTATGATTTGATGATATGTATTTATTATTATTATCTAATAAGGTCTCTATCTAAGAATAACCTACAAAGGTATATTTTAGAGAACTTTTGTACCAATTTTTGTGTTTACAATTTCTAAAAGTCACTATACTAATTATGACTTTTGATGTCTATTTTTGTAATTTTTATGTATTCAGAAAATATAATGTATTGTCTATATACATCAATAGAGTTTCATTATAGTATAATCACTAATTTTAATCTTGAAGGAGACATTATTTTTGTAATAACTAATCAGAATATGTCTATCAGTGGATTGAATATAATGATTGGGGAATACATAATTAAATGAAAAAAGGAATAATAGATGAAAGAAAAGTGACTATATCTAATACAGTTTTCAAGTTCCCCATATAGGACCATTCAAAAAAATTCATATGAAAATGTTTTATTTTCTAATGATTTACCTGGGTTATCACATTTGATATGGTAGAACAAAGAATAATATAATAAAAGGAATACTAAGTAATATTATTATTTGAATAAGAAACTGAATGAATAAAATTTTTTCAATTATTAATACTGGTCAACATCATACTATCTTCCATTCATATTTATGTACTTTAATTATAAAACATCAAAATGGAACATCGGTCTAGAAGAGTAAATTATGATCAATTTCATTTTGTATAAAAATGATATAAGAATATTACATAGGGTGCCTTCAATGAAAATGGAAAGGAAAATAAATGAAGGTGGTATCAACCTATATGATGAATCTGAAGTGAAGCACACCATGCATGAAAAAATTAGTGTGGGAAAATATGGATTTCAAAATTCTATGTGCAAGGTTCATGAGAAATAAAGATGTGGATAAGGATGGAATATATGGGATGTTAATGAAAGGAATATTTGGATCCTATCAAAGGGTTTGATTAATCATTTTGATGTATTAGAGGATATTGTATCCTGGGTGGTAGGGCATTAGGAGATTAAATGTTATATTGAAAAGTGGACCGGTGAACTTTTATTCATTCCTTTTTCCCAGTGAGAGATTTATTTTCGGAAATTATATTTTTTATGTGATTATATTAACTATATATTGGGTAAAAAATAGGGAAATATGATAATATTATTCTAATATATCATACCTATATGTGTTATTTTTTATGGATTCGACAACCAAGTCATTTAATAGAAGGTATAATCCTGAGATGATTCATATTAAAAGTGGAAATGTTCAATGGGTGTTGAAGCATAGTTGAAATGGGTTAATGATAAATATTAAATTTAGGATATGGGTGATGAAGAATAATTCCCATTCAAAGGAATATGATATACAACAGAAGTCTATTTCCTTAGAATCCCACTATTTTTTATGTATCTTGATGCACTAAGTATCAACAAGGAATCTATTTCTCATATTTTTTGGTTTATGGGTAATTGGATTTTTATACAAAAATGTATGGAATTGACTAGGGATTGGAAATATATCATCTATTTTTTGAGTCCTGGTTCTAGGGTGTTATCATAACATTGAGGTTGTTAATGCTCATACCCTGACATTTACTACGAACTATTGGGCCATCTAGGAGGAAAGAAACAAGTGGTGGGAGGGAAGATTTTATTTAAATTTATTTATCAAGGGTTGGGTGAAAAAATTTATTGCAGATCATGGTGATCATAAAAATCACGGCTACATCTTAGCATCACATAGGAGTATTATTCCATGTGTTTCTTGATCAAAGTGTAAATGAATGTAGAAATAAGGGGGAATCGGTTTTTTGGAAACCACCCATAAACTTGTTGGTAATAAATGTTTAAGAATTATGTGTGAAAAAGAAAATGAGAGGTTTGGGGATTGTATGCCATTTTAGAGGATTATCCTTATTGTGATTTATATCCTTCTATGGAACAAGAAACATTATTACAGATGAAGCGAGGGTGATGTCCATTACCCTCTTATTGTGTAGTTTATAAAAAATTACTATTATGGCGTTGAAAAGATATTCCAATGTGATTGTAGGTTTTATTCATGTAATAGTTAATACCCAATGGTATTTGGATTATATTATTAGGTTATGCAAGATAATAATAGAATAGGGTATCGAGTTTTGTTACACAAAGTAGGAATGAAACATTGATGCTAATTCTTTAGCTTGTAAATGGTTTTTTAAAGGATATCATATTATATTTCTATATGTTCACACCCCTTAGTGATTATAATCCTAATTTTAGAAGATAATAAATTGGTATTTATAATTTTTTAAATAAATTATTTCATTGTTTAAATTATAAAATAAATAAAATCTAATTTTATGTCAACAATGGTAATGGTGAAATTATAACTCATTTTTTTGATTAACATTTTAAAAAAATTCATAATTATATTATCTTATTCTATAAACCTTTAACATAAAAATCAATTGTAATTTTATTTCCCTGAGGATTGATATATAACAAATTACAATGATTCTACAATGTGTATTTCCCTTAACATTTTCATGTCTACCTTAAAAATATTCTATTTTCAAAATATAGATTACATTCTTATCATTTATTTATATTACCCATTATCGTTGTAAATATGGTTTTTGAAACTTGTACTCAACACATTTTTCGAAAATATTATTGACTATATTGTTTACCTATTTTTTGTTGAAAAAATAATAGAAAAAAAACCTTTGAAAACTAAAACTATTAGTATCTTATATTGTGAAAAACTGTATTATTATTACATAAAGAATACTCATTTTTAAAATTATTGTGATTTTATTAAGTAAATAACAATATTCTAATATCAATTTTTTATATATATTAAATAATAAATAAAATAAATTTAATTTATAATATTAATTTATGTTACAAGAAAAAAATTTCTATATATAGCTTGAAATGACTTCCTTATATGTATAATTATATATATAAATTTATAAAAAATAATTACATTTATATAATAAAATATTTAAAATTTAATTCATTGTGTTAGGATATAAAACATAATTCCGATCGTCAGTAGGTATAAAAAATGGAATCATTTTGGAATTCAATATTGATGTAATTTTTGAGTTATCATCATTATCATCTACATGATATTTTATATAAATATTATATTTGTTCTTTCATGAAAATAGTTTGAATATATATTCAATATTGTAATTTCATAAAAATATTTAAATTTATAATAAAATTGAAATAAAACAATTTTGGTCAGAGTAGGACACTCAGGGTGGGGGTAAATTGAGTTACTATAAAAGTTTATGTTTCTAAAATATTTATTAGAAGTCACAAATTGAAAAACTAAAATGTCTAGTTAACAAAAGTAGCATATTTATAATAGTTTTGAATTTTTAATTAATTTCTCAAATGATTGATTAATACTTAGTTATAGCAATTCGGAAGATTTATGCATCTCTTGAATGTAATTGTATAAATTAAAAATAATTATATACACTAACTAAGACTAAAATACAATTTAAAGTAATGTTTCCTAGTTTGAATAATGAAAAGTAGAAAAGAAAATAGAACTTTAGCACAGTGGATAAAAACAAGAGGTTTAGTTTCAGGTAGAGACCTAGTCCTCTCAACATAGTGATCACCTGACACCTAATAGTTGACAAAAAATATTGATCCACACCCTAGATCCGGGTTTACAATAGCATACATGTTTTCTAGCTCAACTAAACCTATACCACATTTTTACATGGGTAACAAAATACATCCAGATCACACAGAGAAATATTCCACTGTTAGACGTCTGAGTAAAATAGTATAGAAATATGATTGAGTGAGGATATATAATATCCATTGTCTTAGCTTAGGATACAATGTCTGTTTGTAATAAAGATATACTATAGCTACCCGAACATTTCATACATTACTATTACATCATTTCAATGATAAACAACATAATTGTATGACACATAGAGGATCCAATGGTTTAGTATCTTGGCCATACTAGGACTACACATAGCAAATTCAACATTAACCATAAACATTTATTTAATTTCTTCATCACTAGATTCTTAGTGGCACTTGTCATCTCCTTAGTACATGTAGCCACCTGAGGATATACATAAAAAGGGGTGATATAAAATCCCATTAAGAGGATATATAAGAACAATATATCATGGGGTGAGCATAATCATAACATTGGAAAAATATCATGAACATGAGAGGAGCATAAATAATAGACTTGAAATGTGGAAATGCATAAAAATGAAACATCATGTCTTAGTGGTTAAATACCACACATATATTTGAACCAATATATCATATTTTTCACACATCATTTCACATTTACTCATGAGATTCATCACTTTACCTAATGCATTGGAGCGCTATATAATTTCTGGGTGCCCCCGTCATATTTAAACATTCATATTGCGCTATATAATTCCAGGCACACCCGTCACATCATAAAATTATCATTTATCATGAATACCACAATGAAAATATAAAATAAATTAAAATAAATAACCCATGAAATTTAACAGGTTTTAATCTCATAAGAAGACATTCATAATCTTTGGGTTCCCAAAAGAAAGAGGTAACAACATTCTTGATACAAGAATCATCAACCTTGAATGAGAGATAAAAGTTGAGTTCTAAAGAGAAGAGTTCTTTCATAAAACCTTTTGATTGACATAAACATTATTATAAAACATTTATATCCCAGAAAAATAAAATATAATGATGACCATTGAGTAACCATATCAAAAATGGAGTGAAAGAGGGAGAACTCGAAGGATGAAAGTTGGATTCGAGAATTTCCCCTTACCTTGTACCTGAATGCCTCCTTCTCTTTAATGTCATGTATAATGAAATTATAATAATTAATTAGAAATCCAGAACCATGTGTACATTAATATGGTTCATTCTGGTTTCATTATTTCATATTATATTCCTTTGTATGACTTATAAAGTTTAAAAACATTGTTCGGGGATGTTCATTTTTATGGTTTTCTTGAGCGGTCAACTTGTATTCTTAAATTGAAGTTCAGGTAGATCATGGGTAAACATCCAGAAATTATATTACATGTTATTAGTTATATTAAAGGATCTTTAATAATTTTGTAATGAATTATATTATATCCATGCGGGTGAATCAATAGATAAGAATTAAATGATGATTATTTGGGAAAATTTGAGCGGTTTTTGGATCACAACAAACTTGTTTTAACTTTTCACTTAGTAATATGGACATAGGTTATTTCCAGAACTTAAAATAGTACATAATACATATAAAATATTTTTTTTCAACCATAAAAAAGGTTTTATGACCATATATGAAGGTAGAAATTGAAGAAGAGAGCATGTCATTTTTGAAGGTGATAAATTAACACCTCATGAACAACTTTATCTTTAATAAAATAAAAGGAGGGGGGAAAGTGTGTGGGGTTATATAATATACCATTAAAATCATAAAAATACAGTATAATTATAACACTGGAGTTACAAAACAATTTAGATGAATATAGGTGGGGAGAGATAAAGAAAGGAACTTGAACTTGAAAGGAAATTAAAGGAGAAGAGTGAGGGAAATTAACTCTAGAATCCTTCTCTTGAGAACCTCTTTAACGGCCTAATATTGTTCTTTTGACGATAACAGTTGCTTTTGGACGTGGGGGAGGGGATAGGGAAGGTGTTTGGGTAGATTTTAGAGAATGCTTGGAGCTTAAGAGATGTGAGGAAAAGAGGGAGTGAAGGGTGACTTTTATAGTGGAGGGGAGAGGGGATTCCTTAATATAAAATTCATTAGTTTAGTATTTCCCCACATGACAAGGAATAGTGAGTCATGAACGACCAAGAATAGTAATTTTATAATGAAATCACGCACCAAGTTGGTTATCATTAGCAGACCATCATCGATGACTCAATTAATACATTATTTAGCATTTATTGTGAATTATCGGAACCGACTATTCATAAGAAATTCACGTAACTCAGAAAAATCCCAAAAATTATCTCCAAACATTTTTCGACGTGTAGAATCTAAAAATGATTTCCATTTTTCAAAAATAATTTCCTAAATATTATTAATTTATTATTTAATTAAAATCATAATTTACTTAAAATAACAGTTTTAAGATTAAAATTGATTTATAGTGCTTTCAAAAATTTCGTAGGGTCTCATAAAATTATCTAAAAAATATTAGACATTGATTCAATAATTTATGAATACATTTTAGGGAAATAAATATTCTTTTAAATTAATTAATTTATTATAATAAATTATTTATGACTTATAAAATACGAAAAACGTTTACTAAGGTCAAATTTTCACTTTCAAAGATGTGTAAATTTTATATTATTATTCATAGGTAATGGTACTCTTATGTTGGATGATTTACTATTCATAAGGGTCATATTATTATTTATAAGGGTATGTTACTATTCCTAAGTGTACATTACTATTAACCAAAAATTATTTTTGTTTCCTTAGACTCCAAATATCATCTCGAACAAAACTATGTATGTCAGATTTTCAATATTCCAAACATAAGAGTGACAAACATATGTTTAAAGGTCACTTATCACTTAGTAGTTCATTATATTGTGTTTTCATGTTATTTTATGACATAAATATAAGAAGGGAGTTTTCCATTGAAAAACGTTGGGTCGTTACATTCTTCCCCCCTTAAGAAATTTTTCCCCAGAAATTTCAATTTACAAAAACAGGTGAGGGTACTTCTCCTTCACTGCCTCTTCTGGTTCCCAAGTTGCTTCCTCAAACATATGGTTCCTCCACAACACTTTGACAAGATTGGTTGTCTTGTTTCTTAGAACCTTATCTCTCTGATCCAGAATCTTTACTGGCCGGTTCTTATTGGAGAGATCATCTTACAGCTGCACCACCTCTAAGTTTAGTACATGTGAGGGGTTTGGTATGTACTTCATTAGTAGTGATACATGAAACACATCATGAACTTGATCCATATTTGGTGGAAGTGATAGAAGATAGGCCACATTTACTATATGTTCAAGGATCTCCGAGGGGCCAATATACCTTGGGCTTAGCTTCCCTTTCTTCCTGAATCACTTGACTCTCTTCCATGGAGAAATTCGAAGGAAGACTTTATCTCCAACGTCAAACTCCAAGTCCCTTCGACGGTTGTCAGCATAGCTCTTTTTCTGACTTTGAGCATCTTGGATGTGTTTCTAGATGACTTGAACCTTCTATGCCATCTCTCGAAAAAGATCGGGCCCAAGTAGCTTTCTTTCTCCAACTTCATCCCAACAGGTTGGATTTTTACATCACTTTCCAGAAAGAGCTTCATATCAAGCCATCTGAATACTCGAGTTGAAGCTATTGTTGTATAAGAACTCAACCAATGGGAGATATTGATCCCATACACCTTTTAATTCTAGAGAGAAGGCTCTTAGCATATCTTCAAGCATCTAAATAGTCATTTTAGACTGGCCATCAGTTTGTGGGTGATAGGTCGTGGTGAAATTTAATTCTGTAATTAAGGAATGTTGAAGACCTCTCTAGAACATAGATGTGAACCTTGGATCACAGTCAGAGACAATTGAGAGTGGAACACCGTGCAGTCTCACCACTTCCCTCACATATATATTTGCAAGTTGATCAAGAGAAGGTTTTTCCCGAATAGCGATAAAATGGGCAGTCTTGGTGAGTCGGTCAACCCCAACCTATATCGCATTACTTCCCTTTGATGTCTTTGGGAGACCTGTGACAAAGTCCATAGTAAAAGTTTCCCATTTCCACATTGGTATAGGTAATGGCTGCATCATACCCTTAGACTTTTGTCTCACAGCTTTAACATGCTAACATACCAAGCACCTTGATATATATTCTGCAATCTCCTTCTTCATGCTATCCCACCAGAAGTGTTCTCAGAGATCACAATACGTCTTGGTACTCCCAGGAAGGATAGAGAAAGTTGAGCTATGTGCATTATCCAATAGATCCTTCTTTATCCTGGGTGATGAAGGCCCGAAAAGATGCATTCCAAACTGAATTAAACCATCATCATCGATATAGAACTCTTGCAGCTTCCATTCCTTTACTGCATTCGCCCTCTTTTGTATCTTCACATCACCCGTTTGACATCCTTAATCATCTCTTGGATGGATGGTTGCACAATAATTTGGGAAAGGTAGGATGTATCCCCTGACCTTACGATTTCCAAATCCATCCGTTGCATATACAAGAAGATAGGGTTTTTTTCAATCCACAACTTGGATTGAGTAGTAGGTTCTTTTTTGCTTAGAGCATTAGCTACCTTGATTGCCTTTCTAGGATGATAGTGAATAGAGAAATCATAATCCTTAATTAGCTCTAACCATCTCCTTTGACACATGTTGAGATCCTTCTGTGTGAATATATACTTTAGGATCTTGTGGTCAGAGTATATGTCACACTTCTCTCCATAAAGATAGTGCCGCCAGATTTGCAAGGAAAACATCACAGCTGCCAGCTCTAGATCATGCGTCGGTAGTTCTGCTCATGGATCTTCAATTGTCATGAGGCGTAGGCAATCACATTATCATTTTGCATTAGTACACAACCCAAGCCTTTATTTTAAGCATCACTGTATATCACAAAACATTCTCCACTTTTCGATAGTGTGATTACAGGTGCAGTGATCACCATTCTCTTTAGCTCCTTGAAGCTTCCATCATATTCTTGTGTCCATACATACTTTACCCATTTCCTTGTTAACTTAGTTAGCGGGCTTGACAATCATGAAATCTTTCTCAAAAAATGTCTGTAGTACCAAACTAATCCAAAAAAACAACGGATTTCTATGACACTAGAGGGCCTGGGCCATTCCTCAATCGCCTTTATCTTTGAAGGGTCTACAGAAATTCCCTCGCTTGTGATCACATGTCCCCAGAACATGACTTGATTCACCCAAAAGTCACAATTGCTGAACTTGGCGTACAAATTCCCCATTCTCAATGTCTCCAACACAAGTCTTATATGTTATTCATGTTCCTCCTTTCTCTTGGAGTAGATGAGAATATCATCGATAAACACTAACACAAATTTTTCAAGGTAATGTCTAAAGACTCTATTCCTAAAATCCATGAAGTTTTCAGGGTCATTAGTACGTCCAAAGGGCATCCCCAAAAGCACATAGTGCTCATACCTTGTACGGAAGGTAGTCTTCTAAATATCTTCCTTCTTCACCTTTAACAGATGATATCCAGAATGAAGATCCACCTTTGAGAAGTATTGAGCTACTCTTAACTGGCTGAACAAGTCATCAATCCTTGGGAGAGGATACTTGTTCTTTATGGTGATCTTGTTGAGTTCCCGATAATCAATACACAATCGCAT
This sequence comes from Viscum album, assembly GCA_963277665.1. NCBI lineage: Eukaryota > Viridiplantae > Streptophyta > Magnoliopsida > Santalales > Viscaceae > Viscum > Viscum album. The sequence goes on from OY728164.1 coordinate 1,172,790,658, forward strand.
TGTTCCATCCTTCTTCTTCACAAAGAGCATTGGTGCACCCCAACGTGATGCACTAGGGCATATGAACCCTTTGTCCAGATGATCTTGTAGCTGCTTCTTTAACTCCTCCAGTTCGATAGGAGCCATTATATAGGGACACATCAAGATAGGAGTAGCTCTGGGTATGAGTTCAATAAAGAACTCTTCCTCACGATCCGGGGGAATTTTGGGTAACTCTTCGGGAAATACATCACTGTATTCCCTCATGATGGGAATTTTCTCAAGGTTGGAACTTTCCATCCACTCAACCATTTGGGTGAGGTATGCTTCTTCATAGGGAATCAACACCCACACCATTGAAGGATTTTTCAAATGAGATTCATGATCTTTCTTTCATTTGTTGAGGAGCATGGGATGGTTTGGAAAATGAAATGATATTTCCTTTTCTCGACAGTTGATATGTGCTCTATATAACGAGAGCCAATCCATTCCCATTATAGCATCGTATTCCACCAAGGGATGTAATACAAGATTTTCCAGAAGAATCTTCCCACATACTCTAATAGGAGAAGTTTCAAACACTTGGGGTGCAATGGTTTCACCACTTGGTGTTTTTAGTGATATCTCTACTTCAAGGTTTCGAGGCTTCGATTCTATAGTTCTAGAAGACTTTCAAGAAATAAAGGAATGCGTAGAACCAGAATCAAATAATACTTTTTCAATTCTGGAGTGAATAGGAAGTGTACCTTGTATGACTTCATTATCATGCTCCACCTCTGCAGTAGTGATGGCATAAGCGTTCCCTTGTTCCTTTGGCTTTGGTGGCTGCTGAAGATGATTACCCTCGAGAACTTGAGGTTTAGTGCACTGGTTTTCATAGTGCCCAAGCTCCTTACAGTTGTAGCATTGAACCATGACTAGTTCTCTACTTTCATCATCTACATTCACCTCCCTTTTGTTGTCTTTTCTACACTCTTGAGCATGGTGTCCTTCTTTCCCACACATGATGCATTTCCCCATCCCTTTGAGGCAGTTCCCATGGTGCAACATCCCACATTTTTGGCATGTGGGTCATTGATTTTCCTTCGCACATTTTTCATTAGATCCACCGGCTTGAAACTTTATCTTTTGTTTCTTATCCCCATATCCATAGGACCATTCTCCATACTCCATATCCACTTTGAGAGCACACTGAACAACTTCTTAATAACTCCCAAAGTCTCAAATTGCAAGAGCCTTTTGAAGGTGTGGATTTAATCCACTAAAGAATATATAAATTTTTCTATCATTGTTGATAACAAAACCCGAAACATACCTTGTGAGCCTTGTGAAATTCCCTTCATAGGTTGTGACATATTCTCCTTCTTTTTTCATGATCTTTATGAATTCTCTCTCCATCTTTGTGAGAAGGGTTCTTGGGAAATACTTGATAAGAATCATTATCTTAAAGTCTTCCCAGTCTATCTCTTCAATTTTTTCCCTTGGCTTGGTGTTCTTAATCAAAGTCCACCATTGATCAGCTTCTCCATCTAGATGATAAATTACTAGAGTCACCTTCTCCGTCTCATAATAGTGAAGCACTGAAAAGATCTTCTCCATGGAGTTGACCCACTGTTCCATAACTAGTGTATTAGAAGATCCACAAAAACGTCGGTGGTCATTGCCGCTTAAAACATTTGATACCTAGTTGCTCCCTCTTTGGTGAAGGAGGTCATTCCCCAATATTATGGTTATTATTCATAACCCAAGATAATTGGGTAAGCATCACCATGAAGTTTTTAACTCCACCTCCCAAATCAGTGGGGATGTCGTTCGGGCAATGGTTGCATTGGCCCTCGCATGAGTTGTTGACCTGATTTCTCATGGTTCCCACCATTTTCTAAAATAGAAAAGGCTAGAACAAATCATATGTAAAAAAGTCAGGAATAACATATTCATTTAGAAAATTATACAAAAAAAATAATGTATGGTATGCCTAGGTAAGTATTATTGTGTGTATATTTGTACTTAGTCTCATGTTGTAGGTTTTCTCTAGGGTTCACTAATCGTAATTCCCCAATTAACAAATCCTCCCTCTGATACAAACTATAGCGACCTGACCTTTTCAAAAATTACTATTACATCATTTCAACGATAAAAAACATAATAGTATGACACATAGAGGATCCAACAATTTAATATCTTGGGAAAACTAGGACCACACATTACAAATACAACATCAACCATTAACATTTATTTAATTTATTCTTCACTAACATCTTAGTTGAACTTGTCCTCTCCTTAGTAAATGTAGCCACCCGAGGATATACATCAAAAGGGGTGAGCTAAAATCCAAGTAAGAGGATAGATAAGAACAATATATCATTGGGTGAGCATAATCATAACATAGACAGAATATCATGAACATGAGAGGAGCATAAATAATAGACTTGAAATTTGGAAATGCATAAAAATGAAACATCTTGTCTTAGTGGTAAACTACCACACATACTTGTGAACCGAGACAACATCTTTTTCACACATCATTTCACATTTACGCATGAGATTAATCACTTTACCCAATGCATTGGAGCGGTATATAATTTTGGGCGTACCCGTCACATTTAAACATTCATATTGCGCTATATAATTCTGGGCGCACCTGTCACATAATAACATTATCATTTATCATGCATGAAACAATGAACATATAACATAAATGAAAATAACTAACCCATGAAGAGGAATGGGTTTCATCTCATAATAACACATTCATAAACTTTTGGTTCCCAAAACAAATATGGAACAACATTCTTGATACAAGAATCCTCAACCTTGAATGAGAGGTAAAAGTTGAGTTCTTAAGAGATGAGTTCATTCCGAAAACATTTGGATTGACATAAACATTATTATAAAACATGTATATCCCAGAAAGTGAAAGACAATGATGACCAAAGAGTAACCATATAAAAAATGGAGTGAAAGAAGGAGAACCTGAAGGATGAAAGTTGGGTTCGAGAATTTCCCCTTACCTGGTACCCGAATGGTTCCTTTTATTTAATGTTCTGTATAATGAAATTATATTAATTAATTAGAAATTGAAAACCCTGTGTACATTAATAGGGTTCATTATGGTTTCATTATGTCATATTATGTTCCTTTGTATGACTCATAGAGTTTAAAAACATTGTTCGGGGATGTTCATTTTTATGGTTTTCTTTAGCGGTCCACTTGTATTCTTAAATTGATGTTCGGGTAGATCATGGGTAAACACCCAGAAATGATATTAAATGTTATTAGTTATATCACAGGATCTTGAATTATTTTATATTGAATTATATTATATCCATGTGGGTGAATAATTAGATAAGAATTAAATGATGATAATTTGGGTAAATTTGAGCGGTTTTTGGATCACAATGAACTTGTTTTAAATTTTCACTTAGTAATATGGCCATAGGTTATTTCAAGAATTTAAAATAGAATATAATACATATAAAATATTCTGGTTCAACCATAAAAATTGTTTCATGACCAAATCTGAAGGTAGAAATGGATGAAGAGAGCATGTCGTTTTTGAAGGTGATAAATTAACACCTCATGAACAACGTTCTCTTTAATAAAAAAGGAAGAGGGAAAGGGTGTGGGGTGATATAATATACCATTAGAATCATAAAAATACAGTATAAGTATAATAATGTAGTTAAAAACAATTTTTATGAATATAGGTGGGGAGAGATCAATAAAAGAACATGAACTTGAAAGGAAATTAAAGGAGAAGAGGGAGGGAAATTACCTCTAGAATCCTTCTCTTGAGAACCTCTTTAAGGGCCCGTGATTGGTCTTTTGATGAATCCAGAAGCTTTTGGACGTGGGGGAGGGGCTAGGAAAGGTGTTTGGGCAGAGTTTAGATAAGTCTTGGAGCTTTAGAGGTGTGAGGAAAAGAGGGAGTGAAGGGTGGCTTTTATAGTGGAGGGAAGAGGGGTTTCTTTAATATAAAATTCATTAGTTTGTTATTTCCCCACAAGACAAAGAATATAGAGTCTTGAATGACCAATAATAGTAATTTTATAATGAAATCCTGAACCTAGTGGGATTACATCATCCGATAATCATCGATGACTCAATTAATACATTATCTAGCATTTATTGTGAATTATCGGATTCAACTATTCATAAAAAATTCAAGTATCTCATAAAAATCACAAAAATTTACCCCAACCATTTTTCAGCGTGTAGAATCCAAAAATTATTTACATTTTTCAAAAATAATTTTCTAATTATTATTAATTTAATATTTAACTAAAATCATAATTTACTTAAAAAACAGTTTTAAGATTAAAACCGATTTATAGTGCTTTCAATGATTACGTAGGGACTCATAAAATTATCTAAAAATTAGTAGAAATTGATTCAATAATTTATGAATACATTTCAGGAAAATAAATAGTATTTTAAATTAATTAATTAATTATAATTAATTATTTATGACTTATAAAATACCAAAAATGTTTACTATGTTCAAATTGTCACATTATAAGATGTCTAAATTTTATTTAATTATTCATAGGTAATGTTACTCTTATGTTGTATAATTTAGTATTCACAAGGGTCATAATACTGTTCATAAGGGTATGTTACTATTCCAAAGTGTACGTTACTATTCACCAAAAATTATTTTTGTTTCATTAGACTCCAAATATCATCTTGAATACAACTCTGTATGTCGGATTTTCAACATTCCAAACATAGGAGTGACAAACATATGTTTAAATGTCACTTATCACTTAGTAGTTCATTATTTTGTGTTTTCATTTTATTTTATGACATATATATAAGAAGGGAATTTTCCATTGAAAAACATTGGGTCGTTACATATACAAACTACTCAAAAAATAGTAAAATTATACACAAAAGAGAAAAAATAATGAGAGAGGGTTTAGAATGCTCTAAGTGACATGCTTGATTCTATTAGACATCTTTAGTAAGCATATGTGAAGCTCGAGTCCACTTTTGGAAAATACACACAAAAAGCAGTGTGTCATTGATGCTCTATATTCTAGATTCCAATGAGATCCTTCATGTAGATTCTCTTTTTTATTTGTTGCTGCCTAGATATTCGAACTCATTCGTTCATAAAAAATTCATTATTTTTCATAACACGCAATATTGGTGTGTATCAATTCTCACATCATGGTTTTGTGTGTGACACCTCCTATGTCAATATGTTTATATGACACTATTTATTTAATATCAGATTTTTTTTGATGATAGGGATCATGATTTCCATCATGTGTAGTAACCTCATACCTATTACTACCAACTATCTAGGGTAGAACAGACCATTAATAAAATTAGAATCATCAAATAACTCAAATATGATAGTTATTAATAATTTTGAATTTAAATTATAAATGAAGCAATTATTATGTTGGGAATGGTTCTATAGAAGTGGTGACACATGAACTGGGACTCTGGAGTTTTGACTCAGCATTTTTTTGGGAATAATGTATTAATAATGGTGTCTTAGACTTTGTGATTATTCTGGACCAGTGTCATAAGAACAGTGTCTTTTCTGTTGCAAAAATTTGGGACCAGTGTCATACGAATGGTGTCTAGTTCATATCAGTCTTGCCTGGTACATTGCAAGAATTATGAATAAGTAGGAATGTTGTCTTATCCTTGTTAACGATGTCTGGTCCTTTGTGAAAATTATGTAATGGTATAATGAGAAAACTGTGTTTTTCACTTTACATAATTTCAAACTGAGCGATGTCACTGAAATAGTGACTCATAATATGCCAATTTTTTTTATAAACGGTTTGACCAGTGACTATGATTCCACTGACCAGTGACTCATACTTAGTAAAATATTTTTATTATGTGTTATGAAATTATACATTTCAAAAAAATAAATATTATACAAAATCATATTGAATTATAATGAATCAATATTACACATGATTACCAATTATTTCTGAGTATTAATACAAGAGGACCCCCATAATCTCCCCCTTTTTATGATCACAAATCATGGCATTTACATGCCATACATAATGATTATACTAATGGATGAATGTTTTATGTAACATATCCAACTGATTATTGTGATGTCAAGACATTAAATAAATATTAATTAAATTCAACTTAGACAGAATAATATCAGAGAATATATATGTATATATATATAATATCAGATCTCATACTCATATGTTGGTATCATAGCTTCATAAGAGTGTTATGTGATTTAAATTTCATCACCATGTTTCCCACCATTTTGTATTATCAAAATGACAATAGGTAAAGGAAAACAAATAATAAACACAAAAACAACATCAATAAGTGAATAAAAGAGAGATCCTATTTGACTGAATGCATGAATTCAAGAAAATCACCAAAATTTAACATTATATCCTTAACAAAAATCATCCAATAAATTAGGATCTAAATCTACCACCTCTTTTCCATTGTATGTTAAATCAGGTGTAGAAGTAGTAGTTTTCGGGATGGAGGTACATAGCCTGTAAAGAGTGAAGGGAGAGGCAACCCTTAAAAAATAGAATGTGAAAGGCTTGGTCGGTAGGAAAACTGAGGTAATCGATGCTCAGTAATGAGCAGTCTGATCTATGTTATAGAATGATTAGGGGACATTATTACAGGTGAAAATGAAGTTTATGTAGAATAATTCAATCAATGTCTCAAAGATGTAGTAGGTGGATAAACATGTTTTGTGTTGTTATGATGAAGATATGGATTCAACCTATTGGTGAAGTCCTTAATGACATCACCCCAATACTCCATTGTATTCTCAAAATTATCCTGGTTCTGCATGAACATCTTGAGTTTAAGAGTAATGTACTTCAAGTATTTTACTTTCTCTTTGAAATCATGAGTCACTAGAGGTATCATTAAATTATCTACATAATACATGAAATGATTTTCTAGCTGGTTCTTGGAATATATCCTCTTATAATAGTAATCCACTTTTCTGAAGATTTTTTTTGACCATCAGTGGATGTTTTGGAAGTATGTTCTAACCATGTCATGCACATACTCACTGTGCTTTTGAATCTTACCAAGTCTTTACTAATAAGAACAACCAATCATTGTTTGAAGATCCTCTCTAATCAGTGATCTAATCAAATCATTGTACAATGGTCGACAGGCCTATGTATAAGGTGATTGAGCTGGAGCAGATGAGGTGAGGGTATTAATGCTTTTAAGAACTATCTCCAATGAGGCTTTATATTCACTTTTCAGTTGATTTGAATGCATCCATAATCCCAACAATCTCATTGGTTAATTTGGTGTTGTTCTTGACAACTTCTTCAACCACTAAAATCAAATTAGGTTGAACTTGACATACAATCACTCCAGATACCATGTGAGAATCACCATTACATACACTATAAACAGAAGATGGAGTAGGAGGTGCTTGAAATTCCTTCCTCATCTCCTCAACCAATGAGTTTAAGGACATCAAAAAAAATTTCAGATGTAAATTTTCAAAACATCTTTATTTTGTTTCATGAAGAATATTGTGTTGATTTTTCCATATTATATTTTTTAAAAGAATTTTTGTATCCCTTTCACTATGATTGGTCATAAGAGAAGGTTGTGACTTCAATAGATTTCCAATTCCAGATAATAAGTTTTCATTGAAGGCATTCAAATCATCATGAATGACATAGTTTTGGGTTTTTTGAGAAGGTGCATTAATATGTATGGTGTCTTCAATTAAAATAACTTCTTTACATGTGATGGGATTGAGTTGAAACATTGTTGAAATATTCATTTCCTTAACAGAGGATCTATGGGATACATCAACATCAAAATAACATGGAAAACTGTACCATACATCAACTAAACATGGATGAAGAGTATTTTGATCTTTAATCCTCCCTAGAATATGTTTTCTCTCCCCATAAATAGATGATTTCCTTAGAGAGTTAGTTTATTCCATCACCTAAACACTTTCCACATCTTCTAATATATTTTGATATATTTTAGTCTCTACTACATTTTCATCATTTTGAACATCCCTATAAACACTTTTTGTTGTATGTAAATAAACATTTATTTTATTGATTTGAATAATATTATATCCATTACCCGCATTGGACTATTTTTACATATCGTTTTCTCTTCCATAAGATTTTATAGCTTCAACTATAATGGATTCTGCTTGTTAAATTTCTTCTTCTTCATGCTTCTCTATATCAAAAACTTTTCCCACAATAGCTTATTCCTTATCAAAAGATTCTTCTTTAGTTATATTTTATCCACATTAATCATGAATACCATTGTTCACGTGATTATTAGAAAAATTCACTTATTCATTATTGTCTACCATTTCTTCTTCTCAGTATTTTACTACCTCATCTAGTTCCAAACTAGTGTCAATGATATCCTTGGGTCTTGTGGGATGTCCAAAAGGATAAAAATATTTATTACTCTTTTCAATATCTTCAACCCAATTCCTATTCCATGTATTCCAACTGATTTCTATTCTCTTTCATATCTACTTAGACAAGAAGGCAAAACATCCTTAATATATTTTTCATTTCCACTTACCAACCATTGACTTGTTGAATTGCCAAGATAAAACATGAATAAAATAGGGAGGTTGATTTTTAAAAGGTTTTAATCATATCACACATATAAATGACAATATATTTGAACATGTTTAACGTATTACCATTTTTCAAGAGATATAACAAGAATGAATCTTGTTATTTCAAAGTATCAAAATCACTGTTCCTTGGATATATATGATTTTGAATGAACTTGAACAGAAATATGGTTTCCATATCCAACTCAGTAGTAAAAGATATAATTTTCTTCTCATATCTTGTCAAATCACCTAATTCCTCTTCTAGGATAAAAATACTTGTTTTAGGTGGAGGTCCTCCTTGATGATCCTTAAGGATACCCTCAAAAATTATTTTTAAATGAGAATCCCATAGCCCTGATGAAAAATATATATGTTTCCATTTACCCAACTTCTTGACTATGAAATAATATTTGGCACTAAACAAAAACACAACATACTAATAATACTCAAAAAACAAGCTTCAGGGATAATGTTATTTTTTTCACTAGTAAATCATTTTATCGATAAATTATCTTCCAAAACTCTATGATCAATAATCTTACATGAAATAATATGTTTTTCACAAACTTATTTTCAATCATTATTGATCTATTTGTGAGTCTACGTTTCAATGATTTCTTAGGCATTCTGAGAGGAGTCTTTATAAATTTTCCTGTTGATTTTTGTTTTTCTAGTGTTGAGGAATATGAGAGCATCAACCATTCCATTCCCAACATGTATAGAGAGAAAAAAAGAAGTAATAAGGGTTCAAATCTGGGAGATGAATTTTGGTTTCATTATTTTGATAGCAAGAGTGAAGTGGGATGTGATATGGATTGACCACGTTTTATCATTTGGTGATTTTAATTTGTAAAAAAATGTGGTATAAAATTAAGTGATATAAAATTATAAATGGACTGATTTAGAAAATATTTCAAATTATAAAATATTGAGTCCTTGTAGAATGTTTTTAGTTGTTTCATCACAAAGGTGTCACCTCGAACCATGTGACTTCAACTGGTGAGGCCACATATAGAAATTCAACCAATAGGGAGGTATCAATTGGTGAGACAAAAAAATGTGAGACAGAAACAAATGAGACATCAATGTGATACTCAAAATTGATTGTACCTAAATCATGTATGATGTAACTCATTCTTTCTAAATTTAAGGGATTAGTAAATATGTCAGCAAGTTGTTGTTTGATTCCAATTAATTCAAAAGTGGTATCACATTTTTTATAACGATCTCTCAAAAAGAGATGTATTATGTAAATATGTTTTCTTCTTGAATTAGAAACTATATTTTTAGTTATGTTAATAGCACTTGTATTATCAAAATTTATTGGAACATTTATAAATTTGTATCCATAATCTATCAATGTGGGGTTAATCTAAAAAATACAAGCACAAAAAATACCAATAGTTTTGTCTTCAGCCTTAGTAGTAGATAATGCAACTGAATTTTTCTTTTTAGTACACCATGATACTAGGGAATTTCTCAAAAAGTGAAATTTTCTATAGCTTATCTTTTATCTAAATTACAACCACCAAAATAAGTATCAGAATAACTGAATAAGCCAAATGATTTTCCTCTATCATAGAACAATCCTACATTTATAGTATGTTTGAGGTATTTGAAATTTCTTTTAACATCATGAAGATATGACTCTTTTTTATTTTTTTGAAAATGAGTACACATACAAAAACTAAACGTAATATCACGTTGTCTAGCATTCAATTAGAGTAGACATACCTTCATACCTCTGTAAATAGTTTAATAAAAAGATATTACATTTTTATCATGATCCAATTTATAGTTGGTACTCATAAGAGTATTAATACCTTTATTGCTATCAAAATTAGTGCATTTTAGAATATTTAGGTATACATATTTTGATTAAAAAAATTACATTCATTATTTTGTATGATTTTAATTCCAAGAATGAATTTAATTTCACCCACTAAACCCATTTCAAACTCATTTTGTATCATTTTCGAAAAATTAACACAGAAATAATTTTACGTAGATCTAAAAATTAAATCATTAATTTAGATTTTTACTAAAGAAATTTTTTTTCAAAATATTTTTATAAAAAGTGTATGATAAACTGTACATTTTGTAATTACTTTAGAAATAAGAATGTGATGAGACTATCAAACCAAGCACTTGGAGCGAGTTTTAAAAAATATAAGGATTTTTTAATTTAATGAAATGATTTTTAAAATTAGGGTTTTTTAAACTATGGGGTTTTTCAAAAAAAATCCTCAACTATATACCCAGTAAATAATGCACTTCTAATTTCCATTTCATATAGTTTGAAATTTAGATTTGCTCTATATTCTAGAAATATACTAATGGATTCATGTCTAGAAACTGGTGAATGAGATTTTTTTTAGTCAATTCCTTATTCTTGAATATATCTCTTCAAATCTAGTTTTGAATTATTTCTTACTATGGTTCATACTTCATCTACATTGTTTTTAAACACCCATTTAGAGCCTATGGTCAATGTTTATTTGGTTCTATCCACTAGATTCCAAACATAATTTCATTCAAACCTATTAAACTCTACTTGCATTGATATCACCCAAAATTCACAATTTATTGCATCGTTAATGTTTTTTTGGATCAATATGTGACAAAAAGTATTGATGGTCAACCTGGATTCTATGAAAATTTCTTGTTTGTGTCCATTAATATTAGTCTCCAACTACAAAATATAAGGAATTATTATTAAGAGTTTTAATAGATCTATACAAAGAAGAACTTGTAATTTCATGTTCATATGTAGGGTTATGTTCACTTTGAGTAGAGCATGCATATTTTCTAATACTATAAGATTTTAAATATTTTTTAATAGCATCATCTGGGGGTCTAGCATTTTTTTCTTTATTTGATAGATCATCCAAAATATTTTTAATTGTGGTTTTAGATTCATATGGATATATTTCATCAAATTTAACATGTACAAATTGTTTCTCACATTTAGATGTTTTATTAAAAAATTTATAGGCATTGCTATAGGTTGAGTAACCTTAAAAAATAACTTCATCAATTTTGGATGAAATTTTTTCAATATTATCATTAGTGTTAAGAATATAGACATTGCAACCAAATTTTTTCATGTAACTGACACTGGGATTCTATTGATCCGTAGCTCATATAGTATTTTCTAAAGAATTGGTCAGACTAAGACTCTGTTAATTATGTAAAAAGATGTCTTCACACCTTCATCCTAAAAACAAAATAGGTATGTCATATTCAGTAAGAATATTTTGGGCTATTTCTTATCAGGTTTTATTTCATATTTCAATAACTCCCCTTTGATAGGGAGTTTGAGGATCATAGTAGTTACGATTATTTCCATTTTGAGATAAAAACGATTCAATATCATGATTCTGAAACTCACGACCATGGACACATATTAATGATTTAATCCTAAAACCACTTAGGGTTTTTAATTATTTAGCACACTTTTTTAACAAATTATAATCTTCACTCTTGTGAGAAAAAATGATGGTCTAAGTACACCAAGAGAAGTAATCTATAATAAATAGAAATAGTTATTCTCATAATGACTTGAAACTGTAGATAGTCTAAACTATTCCATGTGAACCAACTCAAGAGGTTGAGAAGTTAAAAAGTCTTTTTTTGGATTGCATGATATTTTGTGTTGTTTTCACTTTAGACATGTATTGTAGACATTATTGTATGGAAATTATAGTTTAGGTAGATACATGACAATACATTTCTAGGGATATTTCAAAGGTATTGAGTGATAAAATAACCTTATATCCTTTTCCATATCCAAGACTCGTTGTGAAAGGAACTTATGAACGAAACATTTAAAGAAACTAAGGAATCTAAATTAATAGTACACACATTCTGATTTATAAATGCTATAATAACATAATCATTTTTAAAATTAAAAAAATTTATAACTTAATATACAAAATTTTCATGAAATACTTCATCACATAAAAAAGAAATGCTATGAAAATTGTATTCTAAACCACAATAAAAAAGAACGTTATAAATTAAAACTTAATTAGAGTTACCAATTCGGTCATGTCCAATGATTTCCCCTTTTTCATTATATGAAATAGTGACATTCCAACAATCAAATTTGACATGATTCTTGAAGCTTGATTAGTCCCTTGTTTGGTGTCTTGAACTTCTACTTAACATTTACCATAATATCTAATCGGATATCATCAAGAATGATTCTTATAATAATAAATTACACAAGAAAAGATTTTGGTAATTAGTCTTTCTAGGGTCTAGTAATATTAGTGATAAAGGATTTGGGAAGGAACATTTGTTTTATGGGTTTCTTATAAATAGTTTGTAATGATTTTGAAAAATAATTTTTTTTTCTAGAAATACTACAAGTAGGGAAAGACTTTCCATTGATAGAACTAGTAGAAATTTTTTCAGTTTAAGGCACACAAACTGATTTTCTGGATTCTATTGTAAAATTAAACTATCCATGTTTGTATCCAAGAACAGTAGTATATTTTGTTTCCACTTATTTATAAATAATTTATATGAGTTTATTGTTTCTATTTGTAAAATTTTCTAGGTGACTTTCATTTTTCTCATTAGACAATTTGAGTTCATTTTTTTCTTCAATCAATTGAACATAATTTTTTTTCTCCATAGTAATATCACATTTAAAAGTTGTGGTAAGAAAATTTAGTTTCTTAAAAAAATTATATTTCTTTTTTAACACATTATATGTTTCCTAAATCATTTTTAATTACTCAAAAATTTCATCATTATTCATGTTTTTATAATTAGATTCATCTCTAGAATATTAAGAATTCTGTATATAAGATTCATGTGTTATCTTAGATGTGTTTATCATAAAACAAATATAGTCTTTAGTTTCCTTTTCATCAAGTGATGATTCTGACTCACTAGAGATATCTCTAGAATTTCTCCTTGATGTCTTTATTTCCTTTTCATATCCTCAAAACTTATCCTTATATTTATTTGTGTACATTAATTTTAGAAATTTCTTCATTTTTGGTTCCTCTTATATTATACTCATAATAATATATTTCATTTCATTTTTCACCTCTCTAGCAGTCTTTTTTCCAATTTCCCTTATCCTCATTCTTTCCGTTGTAATTGGGATTCCTGAAAAATGATTTTTTTCTAGAGAAATGTTTGAAACTTCTAGATATATATGCCATTTATTCATCAATTTCATATGATTTATTTTCATTTCTTGAACTTTGAGAATGAGTTTGTGCCTTTTCCTTTTATTTTTTATTAGACGTAGTGGTTTTCAATTCTACTGGCATTCTCTTTCGTTCATCATCCACTTCTTTGTAGATGTTCAATTCTTCCTCATATATTATCACTATACCTATCATCTCCTTTCTTGGAAACGTACAGATGTTATATTATTATAATATTAACACCAATTTTCCACTCTATATATCTTTAAGAAAAATTAGAATTCACATGATTTGTTCCTTATCTATAACATCCTTTCTAGAGAGATCACAGTATTTTCAATTTCATTGATCCTGAGACACATGTCAGGGAAAGGTTCACCAGGATTAATTTTGATGTTAACATAAATAATACTATATGTGATAAGTATCATTTCATTAACATTACTAGTTCCTTCATTTGAAATAGTTAGAGTATCCCAAATTTCATGAGCAGTTTATATATATAAATCCAACTGAATTATTTATCTCCTAAAGAACAATATAAAGAATTCATAGCATTGAAGATATTTTTATAAGCTATCATGGTTTGGTCATTCCATGTATTTTGGGAAGTAAATAGAATATTATATTCATATATAATGGAAGACCAAATTTTAAAACCTATACATTCTAAATTTATTTTAATATTAATTTTCTAATTGGAATAAATAATTAAATTGATAATGGAGGTCTGTTGGTAATGAACCTTCCAATATATTATCCAAAATAAAAAAATGATTAAATTTTTAAAGAGGAAAAAATGGAACTAATATAAATTTAAAAATATGTAAAACACTAATAAAATCATAGTTTAAAAGATTAAAATCAAAAATTAAATCATTGGAAAATAAAAGATTTTATTACCTCCCTATTGATAAAATTTTTTGGCTAGTGTAGGGCACTTGGGGGGGGGGGGGGTTAATTGAGTTCCTATAAAAATTTCTTTTATAAAAATATTTATTAAGCATCCTTAATATGAAATCTAAACTGTCCAGTTAGCCAAATTAAAATATTTATAAATTTTGTTAATGTTAAATTAATTTCTCAAAATTTTTATTAATACATAGTTACATTAATTTTAAATATTTTTGTGACCTTTGAATTTAATTTACTAAATCAAAAATAGTTATAAACACTATATATGTTTAACTATTAATGAAAATTAATGTTTTTGGTTTTTAATAAACAAAGACAGACAACAAAAAATAACATTAACACATTAGATAAAAACAAGTTGTTCAGTATCAATCCGAGACCTAGTCCTCTACACATGGTGATCACCTTCCACCAAGCAGTTTATAAACAAGATCAATCCACACCGTTGATATGGGTTTACAAAAACATAAAATCTGTCAATGTCAACAAGAACTCTACCATAAATTTTTGTGGAAAAAATACAACTAAGTCACAATGTGTCATCTTCCATAGTTATTCATGGAAGTAAAACCGAATAGAAAGATGAGTGAGTGGGGATATCTATTATCCTAGAACATAGCTCAGGGGACAATGTGTGTTTGTGAAACAAAGACACACACATCTGGAAAATAAGTAAAATTATACACAACATATTATAAATAATGATAGAGGGCTTATAACTCTCTTAATAATGTTATTGATTATTCTGTACTTCTTGAGTAAGCATATTTGAATATCATGTCCACTTCTAGAAAATAGTCACAAAAAATGGAGTTTTGTTGATGCTCTATATTCTAGTTTCCAGTGAGATGCTTCTTTTAGATTCTATGTTTCAAGGTTTTTCTACAAGGATATTCACAATTTTTTTAAAGAAAATTTGAGCTAGTTCACAAATATCTATATTGGCTTGTATCTGTAATCTCTTTTTGTCCTTGTGGGTCACACTTCCTAAGTCTATATTATCATATGTAACCTTTTATTTAATCTTTGGTTTTTATCTTTTGTCTAATAGGGAGAACGATCTATATCATGTGAAGGTACCTTGAACCATGTAATGCCTACTGATAAGTGTACAAAAAATCATTAATAATATCAGTACCATTATAAAACTCAAATATGACCATTATTAATAATTTTGAATATAAATGATAAATGAAGAAAGTACTAAGTCTAGAACGATGTCACAAGAGATGTGACATATGAGGGGTGACTCATGAGCAGTGACTCATCTTTTTCCCTGAATGGTGTCTAAATAATGGTGTCTCAGACTTTGAAATAATTCGGGATTGGTGTCATAAGAATGTTCTTTTTTCCTTTGTAAAAATTTGGGACCAGTGTCATATGAATGGTCTCTGGTTCATATCAATAGTTTCTGATACTTTTTTAAAATGTTGAACAGCTATGAATGTAGTCTTGTTCATATTAATTGTGTATGGTCTTTTTGAAAATTCTATACTGGTAGATTGAGAAAACATTGTCTCACACTTTATTGAATTCCTGACTGATTTGTGTCACAACAACACTGACTCATACTTTACAGATTTCCCAAATGAACATTCAGACTGGTGACTATGATTCCACAGACCTGGGCCTCATACATTTTCAAGTATTATTAGCATTTCTTATGAATTAATACTTGAAAAAATATATTACGATTATATATAAACATTATGAAACATAACGACATAAGATTTAAAATTATTAACCATGATTTGTGAACATTAAATCTAGAGGATTCCAAAAAACAAAATACAATTTGAAACGAAATGTATTATCATTGTGAATTTTTATAAAAGATGGGATCAGAAAGATCCTTTGTATACTCTTCATATCTTTATATACTCATGGTATATAGAACCCACTAAAAACATAAATATTAATGGGTAGTCACTACCTAATTACTACTTGTTGTTTCTTTTTGTGGGAAAACAAAAAAAACTACTATATGATCATTAGTGGGGATTAACCGAATAATAGCAGATTTTTTTTTGAGGCACATCAAACAAAACCCTTCATATTATAGAGGTATATTTAAATGATATTTCTATTAATAGTGGGTCAAAAATTAAATTATTAATGTACACTTAATAATATTAAAAATTTACAAAAACAAACAACTAATGATATTCAACTAATGTTAGATTATTGTAATAGCTCAATAAATTTTGTAATGATGTTCAAGGAGAGGAATTCATGCTACATAATTACAACATATGTGATTGAAATTTTTCTTATCAATACATATATTTCATGTGTTTGTTCTTTTGATTTTCTCTATGCTCTATTTTGTAGTTATTTATTAAAAATAAATATCTTAAAATCAAAATAGATGATGATAAAATTCTACAACTAGAAAATTGGTCAAAATTATATCATTGAAAATAATGAATGACTTCTAAGTTGGGAAGTCATTTATTTAAAAATTAATATCATTAGGGTAACAATTCCAAAAATAATTTCCTCCAAATAACTTCTACAAATTATATATACATTATGTTGTCAATAAATAATTATGGAAGTAATACCTGAATATGACATCCAACATCTTTAAAACAATTTATTGCATGATTTTTTACCTAAATTTACAAATTATAAGATCCCAAAAGATCGTAAGGCATATTGTCATTGATAAATTAGGTACATAAAACATCAATATTATGAATGGAATGAATAACATTATATAATATTTCCTCAATATTATATTGAAATTTTATTTTTATTTTCATGATTCCCATGATAGAATGGGGATATACATAAGAAATCGGTTAGCTATAAAAAAAATTATTGGAAAAAAACAAATCATTCTATAAGGTACTAAATTAAATTTTTCCATTGGGGATATCTAGGTTTATGTGAGGGGTGGTAATCATAATCATGAAAAATGAGTCATGACATAACATGATTACATAATAGAAACAATGGAATGAGGAAAAATCATGAAACAAGAAATCAAAAAAATAGGTCACTATTAATATTCAAGATATCATAACATATTGTAAAATGTACCATAATGTATTAGTTTTACTCACTAATAAAATACGTGATGTTTCATGAGAAAATAACATTACATAATGCATTGAAGTGCTACATGGGAGGACAAATAATTTTTTATATTGAACATGCATAAGTGTTCCACATGATTAATATAAAATAATAATTCCTTCCATTATTTTTAATCCCATGATCTAAATGTGTGAGTTATTTAAATGGTTTCCCCAAAGAAATATAGGATATTTATTTCTAGTTGAATAATCATTAGTGGATATGAAGATTCGTATTCAATAAAAATGGAATGGAAAAGTATCTACATAATTATGGCAGAAAATAAATGGTATGTAAACGTACATGGGAGGGATTAATGAGAGTGAAAGGAATATCTCATAAAATTAACCAAACAAGGTTAGTAATAATGTTATTTTAAATAAAATCCCAATATAAATATTTTTAAAACAATAGGAAAACATAAATGTTGTTATTGTATATTGAGGATAAGCATAGGATCCCTTACATTTAGAGGGTGCTTCCCAATTATTAGGAGGATATTATTAAGAGAATGGGGAAACCTTGGGAAGAATATCGAGATGTAAGGGAATATTAATTTCATTATATAAGGTTTTTAATTTATGAAAAATTTTTGTTTGTTAGGGTTTATATAGAAAAAATAAGGCGAGATATTTATTAATTTCCAAAAAATGGATTTTTAATATATATGTTGAAGTATTAAAAACCAAAAAATAAACCTTAAAATTTCCCTTGGTTTTAAAAAAAGGAAATTTTTATTTTTTAACATTTTTACATACTGATCTAATTAAAAAACCCACGGTGATATTTAAATTCGTCATGATTACATGGAACTGATTTTAAAACATTAAAATGAAGTAAGGGGTCTAAGGGATACCTTAAGGATTTAAAAATTTACGCAAATAAAATCAAAAGAACTATATTTTTTTAGAAACCCTATCCATTTAGACATATTCTTTCAGGATTTTAACCAAACTAATCCATTAAATATAGACAAGGGATCATAGATTCTAGTGTCACGGTAAGATTAGATTCATAATTAAACAACACGAAACCAAAATAAAACATTTGTTGTCTAATATTCATAAGGAGATACAAACATCCATTTACCCCTTATATCTACATAGAATAATGTGGTTATACAAGAACAATGGGATGAGCTAAATAGCACCATAAGGGAATATATTTGTCAAAAAATCTAATCACATGGGATAGAAAGAAGAACAAGATAACATAAAACATAAAACATGAATAAAAATAAGGATGCATGCCATGTATAATATGGAATAATTAAAAACTGGGTTTATAGGAATGTGGAGTCAAAAGAAATAAGATTTTATAAGTTATGCTCCATTTTTTTGAATTTGTTGATGTTTTTCCCCTAAATTAGTAAAAATATAATAACGAGAGAACTATAGTAGAATTACTAATCTATTAATATGTATTACTAATAATATCATAAATATAATTTTGATTACTTAAATATTTCTCATAACCATCCATTTAAGGTGGTTATATTAAATGAAAATCATCATTTGTGTAGGTAGTGGTCTGCTCAAAACACAAGGGATGTATCAATAATCCAATGCCTGATAAAAAGATAAATATGATTTTTATATTAATATAATAAAATATTTTAATATAAATATAAATGAATATATTATATATGTAATAACAATAGGTATAAAGGAGGTCATATGACGAATATATAGATCCAATGGTTAGGGAGTGCATAGTACTCACGTTATGGACATGAATCTTATCTTGAAGGATATCTTAGAAATTCAGTGTTTGGGGATTCATCTATAGACTAAGAGTTTCTAAATGTGTAATAGTATCATAGTGGAGTAATAATTTGGATTGTTTCAAGGGAAGTTTTAATTTTATATGTGGAATGATGTGGGTGGATGTGAGTTTTTTATATGTCATTTAAATTTTTATTTTCGAATAAATAAATGCAAGGTGTATTGTAACAATGGATACACATGGGAGTTAGGTAAGCATGGTTATGAAATTTTATTGAGACATTTGATATTAACTTACAACCAAAATAATGGTATTATGGTATTTAAAATATATATATTTTACCACACAAGGATATATATATATATATATCCACTAAATAAATATAATGTGGTTTTTAGATTTCTCTACACACATCACCAAATTTTGATAACAATAGAACATTTATTAAAATTAATGTAAGTTTTTTCCTGTTTTTATTAGACTATAGGATTTAAATATGGTTATATATACAATGAAATTTATTTTAATGATAAATAATTGTCAGATATTATTAAATTTAATTTGTATAATTAAATAACTATTATATTATTTTATGTGTACAATATGTTTTCCTAATTAAGTTACATTTTTTATTCCATGGATGTTATTATATTATGACAAATAAAAGAAAAAATATGTTAAATAATATATAAAAAAATTCATTAATATTCATTGAATATTTTTATATGATTTTAATATATTTATTTTATTCATGGATGATTTCTTTTTCATAAAATAATTTAATTCACATATATATTACTGTTTATAAAATATTTTATTATATTTAAAAATTAACAAAAATTGATATCATTTAAATGATTACAATAATATGGTGTTTATAACTATATTGGAATAATATTACTTTCATTGAAAATTTATTTTATATACTATAAGGATCCTATAACAAATAAATCAACATTTTTACGAGAACACATTTTATACAAAATTTTTTTTTAATTTAAAAACTAATTTCCTAATAAATAATTAGTTTTAATAGATACAAAATCTAGACTAATTTAATAATTTTTTTATGTTTTATATTATATTTTCTTGGAAAAATAATTATCATGGTTAATAGTTTTCAAGATTGTGAACTGTTAAAGTGGTTATTATCATGACGATACAATTTTACTAAATCAATTTATCATATATACTTTTATAAATACCTTTGATATATTAATATAAAAAAATATGTTTAACCAAAATTTCATTATATAATTCACCAAACACTCTAAATCTACATTACCCCCATAAGATACAATTATTTCCCCTTAACTAACAAATAATTTCCATGAAAATCATATCTTTTCACCAATAAAAGGGGATCACCCTACATATTATATCATACTTATAAAATTTAATGGCATTAAACATGAAATTTACTTTCCTATATCTCTCAATATCCATTCAAAGAAGTTATTACTGCTCTAAAGAGTCCTCCCCATGCATTTAGAACATACATATCATGGTAATGGTTTTCCACCACTTCCTTTTGAGTCAAATACATTTTTTGACAACCCACATTTGTTTGAAAGGTTTATTATATCATATTAATATAATAAATACTTTAAAATCCATATAAATCAATATTTATGTTATATTTCCCTTCCCAATCAGTAATCCAATTATATAAACTATATTGTATAGTCGTTATGCTGCTGAATCAACTTGCTGATTTTCTATTCCACACATTCATGTTATGAATAAAAAAATCTAATGAATGGAATAATATATACCTATATTTGACTACCTATCTATTTTTGGAAAAAATGATTAATAAAACCCACATTCCAAAATTTTGTCACCGAAATTATTTGATAAATTTTTATTTTGTATTATTAATGTGCCATGCATAATTATAGATATATGAAGGGGTTTAACTGAGAATGTTTCAATTCATGGGGTGAATATTTAATCTATATGGATGAAATGTTTAGGAAACTTTTATGTATTCCTTGGTAATGTCTTATGATACCATGGTGAATTTTACAGGTACTATTTATTTTTAAATTTTATTTTAAGAATATTATTTTTATGCTTCAAACTGTCTCATGTATATATTATAGCCACATTTCCTTGTTAAACCTTATGTATATACGATCATGTATTCATTTGGTTCTTTTGATCATATTTTGACACTATTATTTATGTTTATGTTCATATAATATTCATAAAATATTTCCCATTTTGTTTATTTATGCCCCTTTTCTATTTTTTATCCCATAGTTGGATTTATTCACGACCATCTCATTGAAAAATATCCCAAAGATATAATATAAAATGAGGGGATTTATCATTCCATAAATAATTTTAATTTTTAGAGACTATTTTTATGTTTCGATTGTGATATATGCATTACATTTATTTTTTTCAAACTTTTCAAAGACTCCAAAACTAAAAGAATTATTGAGAAAATCATCATTATATTAATTTTGTGAGAGAATTGTCATTTAAAAAATGTAATAAATTATGGAAAGTCGTAGTTTGTATCAAATATACTTTTAGGAATTTTTTGAAATTTTTACTACAGAAAAAAATTTGGAAATATATATATATGTGTGTCTATATATGGATAAAAATTAATTTTTTATATGTATAGAGTAAAAAGTTCATGTGAAAATAAATCACTACTCAGATAGTATCTAGTAGATGGAACTATGGAATAGGTGCGCCTATGGGTAATCATCTATTAAATACTAGTTGATTACTAACCTTGTCTTTAATATAGTGCATGATTAGTGGGTTTAATACTACACACAGGGCTAAAACACCTAGAGGATAATTTTAAGTTATTATATTTAAATTTTCTAACAATTAAGAAGGATGTGAATATAACATAAAAATATATACACATATGTAAAAAAAAATTAATTTATATGATCATAGAATCTAAATATTAGAAAATATATAAGAATAATATTTATTTTGAAATTTATAATGCTTTTTTAGTACCCTATTTCTTATTAATTATATCTTATATAAAAAAATGGACTTAAATATAAGGACCCATAATCGAAGCAACATCTAAAAAAATTGTGGATTTTCTAATATGGTCAAATAATAATATAAAAACTTTTTGATGATGTTAAATAATATATATATTATTATTATTAATTACTATAATCATGTAATACAAATGTTTCACCATTGTGGGAACTACCGTGAGATAAATCATTCACGCACCAATGACCACCAATATATAGTGGTCACATTGTACCATTTTGATAGAAAAATGGATCAGTGTTGTAGGAATGAAACATTATCTACTACATCATCCAATGAATTAAAATGTTTCCATTTATAAATACCAATTTCAAGGTGAATATGAATTGTAGTTGATATTGATCTAAAAATCTATTCCAAAATATAGGGAATAATATATATAGTGGGAAGAGTTTAGGATTATCATTTTAGGAATATATTTTCCTTGAAACCTCTAAATGTAAATTGAAAGTGAGTTCATAGTGGTAATGAAAAAATGTGGGTGAATAAGTGGATTTTAATATGATAATTTTTTTTTGTATTATTTGAATTAGTTAATGATTTTTCACTGATTTTGTTCTTGTTATTGATCAATTCATCAGGATACTGAGACCATATATATAAGAATTTTTGGTAATAAGAAACATTAAATGTGATGAGGATATGATGTATTATGATCTACATGTATTAATGGAATTGAAATATGATTAGTGGTTCTATATGTCTAATGATAAAAATAGAATCATGGAGAAATATTTTGGAATGAAATTTTAAAATGAAAAAGTGGGGATAAAATGAATAACGCACACAAGAAATAATTGTGGTATGAATTATTTTGGGAATTTTCATCAAATATTTTGTAAATGATGAATATATAGGATTTATCACCTAACATATTTTAAATATCATATATTATGAACTCCATAAAAACTTAATTCTTGTTTAAAATGAATTATGGTGGAGTCTTAACATGTTGTAAAATTATAAAAGTGAAAATAACATGGAAAATTTTATGATTTATATTCAAATAAATTAATAATAGAATGAATTTTAATTCAACCATAATGGAAACCAATTGATTAAGTTCATAATTTTTTGATCTAGAAAAATTATGTTGAGACTTAGAAGGATGAGGGGGTATGTACATCTTTTTTTCACTCAAATCATTCTAGTTATTTTTTTATCTGGTTATAAAAATACTAATATTTATGCATGTTTTCAAAATACATGATGTTGAACATTTCTCTTTTAAAAGAAGATTTTTTAGTTAGACCACTTATGTGGTTTGTTTAATCCACGAAGATATATAATATGATAACTCTTCACATTCATGATTATAATTTATTATTACTAATAAGATATTTCATACAATTATATAATTGAACATAAAAAATGTATGGATCTACTCTCAATGTAAAATTTCGATGTAAATTAACGAATTATGGATGTTTTACTGATCTTGGATGTAAAATATGAATTTATTTTACACTAACAGATATCCTAGTCTCTTTTTATCATGATACAAACTCTTGTAGAATTATATATGTCATTAAATTGTAAATAAGGGTGTGGAATTGAATGTAAAAATGGTAAAATTTAAAGATATTATTCGCGTGTACAAGGATATGTTCCCACGACCACCGTAAGAAATATATGAATAATTATTTATTGAACTCATAACTAGATCAAAACATATATAGAAGACCCCATATAGATTAGAGAACATTGAGTTAGATAAATTGAAGAAGAAACCATAAGAAATTTTTAAAAATCGGTTTACACATCCATGTGCCTCTTTATAGGGATAACACATTCTGTTTTTGAATAATAACAAGTGTTCAATGGTGTAATGAAAAGATTATAGAAGAATTAATGAGATAATAGTAATTAAATAACACCCACTTAAATAAATATTTTTTTTCTCAGACCAGGTTCATAGATAAAACATTCTTTCTATGATTGAGATCTTAGTAGGTTATCATAAACTAAAATTGAAGAAATAAGTTATTCTAAAGAATCATTCTGATCATGGTATACATAGTAAAAGATTTTCTTAAAATGATTAGTGATTACTAATGTACCTTATATATTTACATATTTCATGAATAGAGTCTCCAAGGACTAACATGATAAATATTTGGTGTTCTTTATTTTTAATATCCTTATATATTTCAAAGTTGAAGAGTAACATGAAGAAAACCTAATGGTTATCCAAAAACTACATAGAAATAAATTAATTTTTTAGAATTCAATATATGGGAGTTATTTTCAATAAAAGTAGAATTATATAGACACATATTATTTTTAAATGTATTCTATGTAAAAATAAATAATACTATGGTAGTATAATAGTTTTCTTAACCAAAAATATTATATGATATTCTCATTTTTTATTTCTAGTATGCTAATATTGATGGTGTGAAATTAATAACGACTTCATAATATGTTAACCATTTCAACTAAATAGATATTTATGTTCAACAATATTATATAATGTTATGAAATATTTAAGGAACTAATGAATTTGTGGGTTATAAACCCTTCTCAAACATTACCCTATATTGGAGAATGATATTTCATTCATAATGACTAATTAAGGAATAATCATGGATATATGATCATGTTGATTGATAAGGTCATTTATTATACATCACAGAAAATTATGATTCATTAGAAGAAACATAATAAAAATGGTATTGAGTTTGTTTTGATTAGTTCTACTTTAATGATATGTAGACAATATACTTATAAAGAGAAGTGTTGTAGAAACCTAGAGAAAAAATACTAATGTGTAGAATCACAAATAAAGAATGGATCATAAAAAAAATGATATTGGTTTAGATTCATAATAAATATTTATTTCCAAAACATTATCAAAATGAAAATAAAACAATGTCACTAATCTACATTGAAGGAAATTACCTAGAGATATTTAAATGATGATAATTCATGATTATCCATTATTCAGGTACATGGTATGTATGAAAAGCTATGTTGTAACTGATGGGACATAATCAAAACATTCTAAAATGATATCTAAACCATCATTACTGGATATAATTAAAAAAATAAGATAGAGATGATCCAATTATATATTCGAAGATATAAGATCATAAAATTGGGTTGTTTACAAACATATATATTGATAATGATGGAGTAATAATATCAATAATAAATGTAAAAATTAAATATATTAACGAAATAATTTACGAATTATTAAATAAATCTCAAGTATATATTTTCTGTATTCTTTTTAGACGTACAAAATAGTATAGAGATCTTCATGACCATTATTGGATGAATTACATGATATTGTGAATCATTTATGTCACATACCATATTTAATCATGGTATGAACCATTTAAATGTTTATTCCAATTCAGTAATGTTACACAGGGCATGTGCCTACATACCATGTTGCGGGTCTTGAGCATCTATTAAAATTATTATAATAAATGTATGTGTTTTATGAAAAATATGACATCATGCCCTAATGCAATGTTTTGGTTAAAAATAATTAAAAAGTGATTAAAATAAATAAATCGAATTTTATGGAAATAAAAATAAATGAAAAGGGAATAAGAATAAACAATTGGATAAAATCAGTTATAGAAGAGTGTAAATAATTAAAATTGATTGACCTATTTTATTAATTAAATACAATTATACATCACTCATTATTTTTATTTTTATATTTTCCATTATTTTATTTATTTTCCGTTTTCCTATACCTTTTTTTCTTATTTTTATTTTTATTTTTTTCCCTTCCTCTCCTCCCTCTCCTCTTGGGGCATCACACCCCCTTACCAGGTTGTATGCCTCCTCATGCTCTCCCTTCGGAAGCCCATTTCAACTCCTTAACTTATTTATTTCCAATATTGTCTGATGTGTTTTGAAGCTCTCAGTAAGGCAAACCTCATGCTCCAATAATTGGAGGATCTAATCCACTATCTATGATGAAATCCACCGCAGAATGTTATTACATCAAATTTGGGTTGTCTAAATTCATATGTTTTTTTTCAATTATAGTTTGAACTAAAGGTAGTCTTATAATGTAGGATCCACTATGATTACAAGGTTTTTTGTCTACTCTCTTTCCCTTCATTTATTAGAATATTTTTAGACTTCATGTTGAGCTTCCCATCTGTGCCTACCGACGATATTCCATTTTTCATATTATAATATAATTAAATTTTTTTGTCTTGACTATTGAAACCTTGTTTGATATTAAATATATTGTTTAATTTGTTTCAACGTCATTGGATACCCTTTTGGGTGTGCTAAATTAACTTGTCTAATGTCCATTAACCCCTAATATTTAATTTTTTAATATCAAGTGTTGTGAGGCCCCTATTGGGTTGATTTTTAAATAAAATAAATTATTTACGGTAACTATAAAATATTAATTTTGGGTTTTTTGTTATGTTTATGCCTCCTTATTTCATTGTTAATAACTATTATCGTGCTATGCTATTATAAAATAGAAAAGATCCTTTTTTCTTCTTTTTCTAATAAATGGTTTTGACAGTAACTATTTGGAATGAATGATGAGGATGTACATAGAAACATGTAACATAAATTGTTTCTTTCAGTTATAAATGAATACTCTATGACATATTATTTCTTGAAATCTAATTAAAATCAGGAATGTGAGACAATGTGGGATACATATTAAAAACCTACACATGGAGACTCTATTCCTGGTTGGTTACCACACTATACGCTAGGTAGGCAATGTCTTAGGCTTTTCCATAAGTGGGTTTCCCATGGTTTTCTGTATAATCATGAGTAATACCAGTTCCTTAAGGGACATTCAAGGATGGACCCTAATGAAAAGTGGTTTTTACATGCCTTGGATGATACTCAACCCCATATTTGTGTTTCTCAGGACAAATGCATGATAAACCCAAACCTCAAGAGATAAATTGTGATTTAGAAGATTGCATTGGAATGACTCGGTGGTATTGGAAAAATTGATGGATGTACCATAATAATACCCTTATTTGTTGTAGCTTTGTTTTCCTTATGAATTGAGATTCCCATTTAGTTCCTTGAATCATAGGTTGTTGACACATAAATTAGAAACAATATAAAGCACAAACATAAGGGTATGATCCATTTTTATTTGCCTTTTATTTTTCTAGACATGTTATATATACATCGTACTTATTACAGATAATTTATTTAGATTTATGGATCAGGCCGAACCAGGTGGTATGGATTGGATCTGTTGAGAACCCAGACTAACATATACTTATTTTTATGTTAATTTAATTTCATTAATTTATCGTATATTGGCACACTATATTTATTTACAACACGAAATGGAATGGCCCAGATACCGTGGGTGCCAGACCACTATGATTATATTTCACACACTGCTCAGGTTTCATTTGGTACCAGATTAGACTTTATGATCATAGGTATCGATAAAGGGAAGTATGATTCTTTCTATGATTGAGTGTTGCTTCTTGCCTAGCATAGATATTCGGGGAAGATGACCAAGACTTATCTTGAGATGAAGTTGTTTCACTTTGTGTTGTTTTTTATAGCTTCATAGTATGCTTATATTTCTATTTTCTATAATTTCAATTTATTAAAATCATCATTCCATGACATCTTTGTGTGTCTGGTTTGATTTATCAACTTCCTCACTTTTCATTTATTTAGTTTGTATTCTTTAATTTCGTCTTCCATAGATTGTTTATTTTTATACTTCTTCTACTTGTTATAAATTTTTTTCCTTCCACTATGTATTATCGATTACCTATGAGGGAATTTTCTCCACCAGATATGTGTTAAAAGGCCATCACTACTAGTCAACATCCTCTAGAATTCGAGTATATGCACTTGAGTTCATGTGGCCAAACCAGCTTGGATCACCCTTCTAGAGGCTCCAAGGTTAGGAAAGTTACAAAGTGGTATCAATG
Organism: Viscum album; assembly: GCA_963277665.1. NCBI lineage: Eukaryota > Viridiplantae > Streptophyta > Magnoliopsida > Santalales > Viscaceae > Viscum > Viscum album. The sequence goes on from OY728164.1 coordinate 1,172,819,070, forward strand.
TATGGTTATTTTTTCCTTTTTTCTTACTATATTTCTTATACAAAAGATTAGGCCATAAAAATTTGGAGTGTACACTACACATGGATGTATATAACCCATTTTTAGGTTAAACCCCAATTCCTAGGGTGGGATTGATGTTATTTTTTATGCCAATTATTGTTGATATGATTTCACCATTGTGTGACATAATAGTTTATTATTATTATTGATATTTCTATTATGAAAATAATGGTTTTTACCATTGAATCCCTATGATATTAAAGAAATACATTTACATGCATCATATTAGGCACCATAGGGATTTAAATAACATGCATATTCTTATTTCATATCTACGTTCAGCGTGTATATTCCAGTATTCATGTGAGTTCTATTGTGTGTAGTTGTAAAAATTTTAGGAGACTATTTTCTAAATATAATGTTGTGACAAATTGTTAAATGTTAACTTGAATTTACAAATGTAATAGGTTGTAGTCCTCATTTATGTGATCCTTCTTTGTTTTCTCTTCCTAATATTTTCACGACTCTTGATGTGGGCTATCTGTTTTGTAGTGCTTAGAGCAAGGATATGTACCTGCGCTCATTATTTCACCATTACCAATCTTCCTTTTATGCTATGAAATTGTTTCTCGAGATATGTGTCTGGATATTATAGATTAATTCCACTGAAAAAAATCATGTTTTATGTTAGGAGAGTGGTGATGAAAATATTCCAGAGATGGTGGGTTTCAAACCCCAAGAATTTACTATTTTAGTGCCTCATATAGTGTAACCAATAGTACAACAAATAGTTTCTTTTGTGGTACCACCTCTTACAGATCATCTGATGGTCCCTGATGATCAGTTTTATGAATGTCACCTTAGGTTAATGTAGTCATGTTCAGAATGTTCCCAAACATACCCTGTCTATGACAGAGCATACACAAGATATTCTATAGTAGCACACTCCCACCTTCTCAAGGAGAGGTTGTCTACATGCATCATATTCATTGAAATATTCCTTGAATTCTATAATCAACCATATTGATATTCATCCATATTATAGTGTCAACGGTGCTGTCAACATGGTTCATCACTCTACCAAACATTAGGGGGTTGTTATTTCACTGGGATTGCAGACTAGATACATGGATTGGGAATATATCCAAAGAGATTTCTATGATCACATATTTCCATAGACTATGATATATGATCATGATAAAGAATTCATACATCTTCAGCGGGGATCTATGATACTCTTATAGTGTTCTACTAATTTCACAAAGCTTCAACATTTTGATCCTTCTTTGTCCAGTGATTCCTAGACAAATCTGATACTCTATGAGGATGGACTTATATATACAATCTTATTGTAGGTGAACATTATCCATTTGACAACTATTATAGATATCTTAAGTTAGGCCCTAATTTCGGATTGAAATGTCAGGGAGGCAAAACATGTGTTCTAGGGCAGTTCAGTTCCGAGACATGATGATAATTATTCAGGCAATAGGAAACACCACTTTGATGGTGCACATAGAGAAAATTCCATCCAAATGACACATACTTCAACATTATAATATTTCATCTGTGTGACATGATCATCCATATGAAGCGTAGTGCTTGAGAAAATCATTGGAATACCATTCGTGCGGAAATATGGGTCAACTTCATCACTTATTCTAATCTTGTCATCAACATGCATTGGTAGATGATTCAAACGAAAACCCCTATTAGGTATAGGATCTATTTTTTAAAGGCAATTTCATGGTCAAATTCCAAGTCACAAAATATTATTTAAAAGGAAATTCAAGATTACAAGAGAATAAAAGTGGAAATTTTATTACATTATTTCTCATAAAAGGGTAGAGCTCAACCAAAAGGTCATCACTCCATTAATGTCCTGGTTAACTCCATTGTTGGAAAGACCGTCTGACGCCATGTTTTCTTTCCCAATAGTCATGAGTGGAAATGTATTTAATCTCCAGTAGAGAGTTAGAAATTTATTCCAATGCACTATGAGAGATCCCACAAGGTGAACCACTCCATTCCAGATAGCTTGGATAATGGAGGTAGAGTCACCTTCTATACAAAATGTTATTCCATCCACTTAACTTAACAAATTTGACTGCATTAATCACTGCCATCATCTCAGCCTCAAGGGAAGAGGCAATCCAACAGCCACCGAAAAATCATCCATGAGAATGCCCAAGAGGGTCCCTGAAAATGGAACTATAGCCAGCAGGACCTGGATTTCTTTTGGAAGTTCCATCAATGTTTATTTTTATCCAATCAAGAATAGACGATTTTCCAGAATATTTTAAAATAGAGCTTCAACTTCCTGTATTTCCCTTTGATTCTAAGCTGTCGAAGAATCATTAAATCACCAACCGAGTTATCGCAGTGGTCTTTTTGAAGCATAGAAGAATCCTTAATAACAATATGAATTCTCACCGGTAACACCCCAATCATTCGCGGTACACTTCTCTTTGAATAATGTAGTAGTGTGTGTTGTATGCAACTTCGAGATCTAACACACACTACAACCAATCAAAGTAGCTATTATGAATAGTAATGCCAACTTTTTGAAATTTTATAAATTTTAACTCTCCAAATGGACTTAGTTTTTGTATTCGGAATATTAGAGTTATCCTAAGTTGAAATTTTTTGTATTTTCTGAGAACATCCAATTTTTTATGAATAGTGAAAAATACTTAAAAAAAACTTTTTTAATCAAAATAATTTATAGTGAAAAATTATACTATTGAGTGGTTTTAAAGTATAATTAGAATATATTTTACCATTTTATCCAATGGTGTTCATTACAATTAATTACACTTTAAAATTAGACATAAACAATTGTCAATCTTTTGATATATATTGTTTCTTAAAAACACGCTATTTGTTGTGACAGCGGGAATTAATTATAAAATTAATTAATGCAACTTATATGTTTGGAATTTTGTAAAATAGAAAACATTTTTGAATTCAGAATATCAATTATAGCTTAGGGTGAAATTTTGGCATTGTTCTAAAAAACATCAATTTTTGATGAATAGTGAAACCACTAAGTGGTTGTTAAAAAACTGAATATTCATTTAAATGAAACACTACCCCTTTTGTGATTTGATTTTCAAAAATTCTATATTCATGGTTTTCATTAGGTTGTAAAATGTGGTTCAATGGGATTAATATAATTTTTTTGGTGAATAGTAACTTTTAAGTTTAATTAATCGTGATTAAAGGTAATTAGTGATATTTAAGGTAAAAATAATATTATAAAAATATGAAAATACCTTTAAACTTGGCCTAACCCTATTGGATGTGTCATGGACGACCAAGAAAATCCATGGGTCATCTTGGGGACCCCATGGATCTACTTTGGTAGGAAAATGACATAAATAACTTTTATTTAAAGTTAAAATAAAAATGTCACAAACATAAGTTGTTTTACTAAAACAATATTTAAGTGGGGTTATACAAGTCATATTTTTTAATATAAATATAAATTAGAAAGATAAAAAGATTTCCTACATCATGATAGTTTTTTTTATAATTTTTAGACATTACATAAATTAAATGATTTATGACACCATGATGATGCAGCGCTTACCTCATTAATTAACGATTTAAATAAAATGAAAAGATAATGTAAACTCTAAGGCATAAACCTGTCAAAAACCAATTGGATGAGTATATTTCAAACCCTTATTACCTTATCCTTGGATTATATAAGTGTGGGACCTTTAAAATCCGAAACTCATTATATAATAAAGTAAAATTTCATTACTTTCCAAGAGTGCCCCTCCTCTCCACTTATAAAAGGCCCCCACCACTACCTCCTTACTCACACTTTAAAAGCCTTTTGGCTCGGAAAACCTCTGCCCAAATACTCTCCCAACTTTCCTCCCTTACTCCTTGAAGCTTCACTTTGGCCAGAATTCTTCCCAAGGAAGCCTTTGGCTCAAATCAAATGAGTTACCAGATTTTAAGGTAATGTCTTCTCTTATGTTATTTTGTTTTATTTTGCTTATCCAACCACCTAAACTCTTTTCATTAATTTCTTTTGTAACAAAACCAGTGTAATAAATATACAAGGATGTTTTTATAAGAATTATTCTAGCTACACTTACACACACCTACATCTAATGGTTAAATAACATACTATTTCTGTGGATGGAGAATTTCTGCCTCCCGAAACGATGATTGTTCAACACTCATATAACACCTTAAATGGTGGCCATTAAGATGTCAATATATTTATATATATGATATATAATATGTTTATGTTTTACTTAAGATTCTTTATTTTTCATTTATGGCATACCTTTATTGTTTCCATTATAGGTAAACGCGATATTTTCATTTTAGGAAGTGCGGACTACCACCCCCTCAAAGTGATTTGAATCGTTAATCCCATATGTGGGATGTATAAAGGATGGAGTAAATGATATTATATATGATATTATACTGTAATTATAATAAACCTTTATATCATTGTTATTTCATTAAATACGAAATATAAATGAAAGTAGCGTTCATGCGTACGTATGACTTATCGTCTCCATGAACGGTGCATTCCATTTCTTACCTCTAAACGTTATGGAATATTATAAATGCATGTATATACTGGATATATATGAGATATATGATATATATATAATGAATATAATTCTGTATATAATGGATATATCACCACATGAACAACTTGTAATTATAAGAAGATTATTTTTGACTCAAGTACCAATGATCGACAAAATGACCGTTATTAACATAAATAATTACATAATGTTAATAAGATGGTAATAAGTGATATAAAATGAATAAAAAACATGAAAAAGGTTCTTAAGAAATTACAAATTAACTCTAGTTTATTATTCAGGAGGTTAAAGAACGGTCGAGTCAAGACAGGACGCAAGGTAAGGGAATTTCTTAACCCAATTTCCATTCTTTGGGTTAATCTCCTACTTTTAAATTATTTCATGATATTATTATGTCCTATCTTGTATTTGTACTTTATTTATGTGTAATTATAGTAAATACACATAATAGATCTATTTTATTTTAAAAATGATCTTTGTAAGGACTTCGTCTCAATCTCCTTTCATTGAGGCATATTTGGTTTTATACACAACTTTCATTTATATGGTCTATAAACTAATTTGACTTTTACTTTTTTTCAAAAGGGATCTTTTTATACGAAGTGTTTTACTAAACGACAAAAAGGAATGTTTTTCTTGTCATACGTATGCAGCGACAACGACTTCTCCACCGCCGTAACCATTTTTTGAGTTTCGGCTTCCTCTACAAGCCATAACTTTTTTTAAAATGAAAAATAAATACCAAGTTTTAATTTTCTTTTATTTTGGTATTGAAAATGGTTTTGATAAGGTTTTTATTATTTCAATGTGTTGTATTGATATCTTGTGATTGAAACTTGGAAATATTATGTTTCCTTTATGCACATTTTATGTGATAAAATTATGTTATGGTTTATGATATGTTTAAACCTCTTCATATGAGGAATTCATTGGACTTAATAAGTGACGGGTGGAGCCTATTATAGCTCCTCGATGGATCGGTAGGTCTCATGAGACAAACTAGTGTCTTGGCATGAGGCCTTGACAAAATCTTATTTGTGGTCTTAGCATGAGGCCTTGACTACGTGGTTATGATAGTTTGCCATTATGCATTCCATCATTATAAAAGTGGTCATTGATATTGCATGAGATTATTCGACTAGTAGAATATCCATGTGAGTATGTAAATGGAATTATTTAATTTTATTTTTTCCATATCATGCTGAAGATCAAGTTTAAAAAGGCTTTTGTTTTAGTTATACATTTCCTTAAATGTTAATGTTTATTTATGAATGCTTCTGCAATATTGTTATCCTTACTGAGCATCTGAGCTCATCCATTTCAATGTTTTAATATTTTCCAGGATATGAAGAAGTATTTTATGAATGACCTGCAGGGATAGTCATAAGAGGATATGAGTATGGACTATGGAGGCTTTGTTATTGTAGTTTTTCACTTTATGATGTAATGTAACATTTTTGAATGTATCTAGTGTTTCCAAGGCTACTGAACTAATCGGTCTTTCGAGACTTGATCTTTTGTGATCATGACAATGTTACGCAATAATGTACCGACTTTGGGTAGCTGGGGTCGGGGTGTTATAGTTGGTATCAGAGGTAGTTTATTACTAACCTTGGAAGCCAGATTTAGATTAACTCTGATTAGAGCACATAGCCTGAATATAGACATTGAGGATTAGTGTAGCCGAACATCCTATAATTTTGGTATTATATAGATTTTGTGAGTTTTCTGAGCAATACATCCATGTCTGGATATGAGTAGGTAGAGGAGGCTCTGGTATAGATGTACCTAGGTGTGAATGCCGAAAACACCGCTTTGAGCTAGACTCGAATGGGAACTGGTGCACGACAATGGTCCTTGCTGCACTATTGGTTACGACACTCCCAGAAGATATGCTTAGGATAATTCTCGTTGTCTTTACAAACCACTATGAAGGGTTATGAGTATATACTTCCTCAAATAAAACTTTTTTCTGATTATGGATTATATCCATAAATATTTCAATTTATGTTAACTATTTTATATGTATGGAAATATTTATTTTGATTCATAAACTAATCTAGTTTATGCCATTGTTTAAAAATGGAGCCTAGTGGAAGGAATGGAAACTGTATCAATGCACGCACTCCGTGTAGGGATTTCCCTCCTGCTCAAGATAATTATTATGGAGCTGGAGATATGACTGGTGCCGATCAACTTATTACCATACTTGGACAACTCACTCAGGTTATGAATAATAACCTTACTCGTATAGAGCACCCTGATCCGCAATGTGGATGATCAATGTTAGACCTCTTCATGAGGCAAAAACTAACAAAATTTAATGGGGGTACAAATCCATTAGTAGTTGAGAAATGGATAAACTCCTTAGAGAATATCTTACACGCCTTGGGGAGTAGCGAAAGGGAGAAGGTTATCATGGCAGTCTACCGCCTCACTGGAGATGTCGATCAATGGTGGTCGCTGATTCAAAACAAAAAGGAAGATGAAGAAGTATCAAGTATGTAATGGAGGAAGTTTAAGGAAATTTTCATAGAAAAATACTTTCTGCATGACCATCGAGCAGATATGGAAAGGCAATTTCTGTGTTTGAGGTAGAAGGAGGATGACAATGTCGCAAAGTATGAGGCTAACTTTACAAGGTTAGTGAGGCATGATGTAGATTATAAATGTAACCCAAGAAGTAAGATTGATCATTTCTTTGATGGGTTAAAACCATTTCTCCATCGAGAATTAGTCTCACAAACCTTCTCGTCGTACGAAGATATTGTCTCGTGTGCTATCAAGACGGAAAAGGAATTCCCTAAGTCTCATGACTTTAAAGCAAAGAAAGAAAAGAAGAGATCTTTTGATCAATTTGGAGATGGAAATAAGGGGAAGAAGGGAAGAGTTGAATATCCGTCCTGCAGTAAATGTGGAAAGAAACACCCCTGTAATTGCTTGAAGGGAATGAGAGTCTGTTACAAGTGTGGTGAAAAAGGCCACCAAGCTCATGATTACAAGGTAAAGAAAGTTGTTCTCAATGTGGAATGATATAATTATAGAGAGATGGGGCATCATGCAAATTAATGTCCTAAGCGTCAGCAGAACTTAACTCAGAAGAGGCCAAGGGATCAAGGCCAAGCTTATGCTATCACTACTGCTGAGGTTGATGCTCCGAAAGACGTGGTGGTAGGTAGTTTAATGGATTCCTCAAGTTTAGAAAATGCATTATTTGATTCTGGATCATCGCATTGTTTCATATATTCTCAGTTTTCTAAGAAAATTAGATATTTCCAGTTTGATTTAATAAGAGAATTGTCAGTCAAAACTCCTAAGAGAAGTATTATTGCAACAACGTTTTGTGAATTAGTCCCCATTATAGCACATAACTTTTCTTTATCCGCTAATCTCATTGACATACCTATGATTGAGTTTGATATAATCCTTGGTATGTATTGGCTTTCAGACTATGATGCAATGATTTATTGTAAGAAGAAGGAGGTTATGATTTTTGATGATGATGATGATAAGGAACACCTTATTTTTAGAGCAGAATCGTCACCAACTAATTATTATTTATATCCACCCCCAGTATCTCAACTAAATTCAATTATTGGGGAGGAAGAGAATTAAATGACTAATAGAGAGGAAAGGAATGTTAAAATAGAGGATGTACCTATTGTGAAAGAATATGCAGATGTGTTTCCGGAAGATTTACCTGGACATCCACCAGAATGAGAAGTTGAGTTTTCCATTGATTTAATTCCTGGATCAAGGCTCATATCAAATAATCCTTATAGAATGGCCACTGTGGAATTAGTTGAACTAAAGAAACAACTAGAGGAATTGATTAATAAGGGATTTATTCGCCCTAGTGTTTCTCCATGGGGAGCGTCTGTCCTTTGGGTTAAGAAGAAATATGGATCTATGAGTTTGTGCGTTGACTATAGGGAGATCAATGATATAACAATAAAGAACAAGTATCCCATACCTCTCATTGATGGATTATTTGACCAATTGCATGGAGCTCAATACGTTTCAAAGATTGACCTTTGATCTGGATACCATCAGTTTTGTGTGAAGAAGGATGACATTTCGAAGACAGCATTTCGAACAAGATACGGGCATTACGAGTTTACAGTAATGCCTTTCGGATTGACTAATTCACCCTCTGTATTCATGGATCTAATGAATAGATTTTTCAAGGAATATATTGATGATTTTGTGGTGATATTGATTGATGATATCATGGTATACTCCAAAAGCTACGAAGATCATGAAAATCACTTGCGCATTATCTTGAAGACTCTTAGAAGGCATGAATTATATGGGAAGTTTAGCAAATGTGAATTCTGGCTTCAGGAGATTTCTTTTCCTGGCCATATTGTCTATAAAGATGGAATTTCCGTTGATCCTTCTAAAACCAAGGCAATCCATGAATGTCCATCACCGATGAGTGTAACTGAGGTACACAGCTTTATTGGTTTGGAAGGTTATTATCGACGTTTTGTCCAGAATTTTGCCCGATTTGCTAACCCATTAACAATGATCACATGTAAAGGGGTTAAATTTGTCTAGACAAAAGAGTGTGAAGAATGTTTTGAAGAACTGAAGAGAATATTAGTCAATGCTCCTATATTGACTCTACCATCATGGAATGATGGGATCTTTATTTATAGTGATGCATCAATTAAAGGACTTGGTTGTGTCCTTATGCAGAATGATAAAGTTATTGCCTATGCATCATGACATCTAAAAATTCATGAGAAAAACTATCCTACTCATGATCTCGAGTTAGCTATTGTAATCTTTGCCTTGATGATATGGAGACATTATCTCTATGGTGAAAAATGTGAGATATATACCGATCACAAGAGTTTGAAATATATTTTATCACAAAAAGAACTCAACATGAGGCAAAGATGATGGCTTGAACTACTCAAGGATTATGATTGCACGATACACTACCACCCAGGGAAGGAAAATAAGGTTGCAGATGCTTTGAGTAGAAAAGATCATGGAGTTTTGAACATGATGAGAGTGGAAAGGGATCCTATTTTCATGGATATAGTAAAGATGGATATGGGAATCACCATGGAGGGTGAAACATCAAAACGTTTTAAAATGGTTGCCAAACCAACTTTACTATAAAGGATAAAGATTTCTCATTCTGATGATGAATTGTTGAAAAAGAAGATTAAAGCTGTGAATGATGGGCGGTTGAGTGACTTTGTTTATGAAGATAGAATTTTGAAATTTGGGAGGAGACTTTGTGTTCCCGATATACCTGATTTAAAGAGGGAATTGTTGGATGATGCTCATAGTTCCAATTTCTATATACACCCTAGGATCACTAAAATGTATAGAGATTTAAAGGAAAATTTTTGGTGGGACAACATGATAAGGTAGATTGCCGATTTTGTGTCAAGATGTATGGTTTGCCAACAAGTGAAAGCTGGAAGGCAACATCCTTGTGGGGTATTGCAATATCTTCTCATACCTAAGTGGTAATGGGATAATATTACGATGGACTTTGTAATGGGACTACCAAATACCCCTAGAAGGAATGACGCAATATGGGTCAATGTTGATCGTCTCACCAAGTTAGCACATTTTCGTGCTATAAGGGAAGATCTTCCACTTGAAGGTCTAGCAAGACTATATATTAATGAAGTTGTGTGACTTCGTGGAGTACCCTTATCGATTGTCTTAGATCATGATCCCCACTTTACATCAAGATTCTGGAAAAGTCTTGAGAAGGCCTTGAATACTGAACTTTGTTTGAGCACTGCGTACCACCCTCAAACAGACGGACAATCAGAAAGAACTATTCAAACCTTAGAAGACATATTGAGATCATGCTCACTTGACTTTCAAGGAATGTGGGATCAATATTTACCTCTGGTAGAATTTTCGTATAACAATAGCTTCTATTCAAGTATTCAGATGGCACCATATGAAGCGTTATACGGAAAGAGATGTCGCACACCAACCTTTTGGGATGACGTGGGTGAAAGAAAACTTGTAGGCCCAGAACTGGTGGAGGAAACGATGGAAAAGGTGAAGGTAATCCGAAACCACATCAAAGCAGCTCAAAGTAGGCAGAAGTGTTATGCTGACAATCGAAGGAAGGATTTGGAATTTCAGGCAAGAGATCATGTTTTCTTAAAGGTATCACCATGGAAGGGAGTTATACGTCTCGGTAAGAAGGGTAAATTGAGTCCCAGGTACATCGGACCATTCGAAATTCTAGAACGAATTGGGGTTGTAGCTTACCATTTGGCAATGCCGCCAATTCTCTCCAAAGTTCATGATGTATTCCACGTATCACTATTGAAAAAATACATGCCCGACCCAATGCATGTACTCACCTATGAGGAATTAGAACTGGAACCCGACTTGTCTTATTGTGAAGATCCCTTTAGGATTCTTGATACAAGAGAACAAGTGCCGAGAAACCGGACGACTCGACTGGTAAAAGTTCTATGGAGAAACCATAAGTTGGAGGAGGCAACATGGGAACCCAAGGAACTTATGATGAACAATCACCCGAGTCTTTTTATAAAGTGATATTATATGAAATTTCGAGGACAAAATTATTTGAAGGAGAGGAGAATGTAACACCCCAAGCTTCTGCGGTACACTTCTCTTTGAATAATACAGTAGCGTGTGTTGTACGCAACTTCGAGTTCTAACACACACCACAACCAATCAAAGTAGTCGTTATGAATAGTAATAACCACCTTTTGAAATTATATATATTTTACATTTCAAAATGGACTTCCTTTTTGGATTCGTAATATCGAAATTAGCCTATGTTGAATTTTTGGTATTTTTCTTAGAACTTCCAATTTTTTATGAATAGTGAAAAATAATTAAAAACAACTTTTTTAATCAAAATAATTTATAGTGATAAATTATACTATTGAGTGGTTTTAAAGTATAATTAGAATATATTTTTACCATTTTATCCAGTGGTGTTCATTATAATTAATTTCACTTTGAAATTAGACATAAACAATTGTCAATCTTTTGATATATATTGTTTCTTAAAAACATGCTATTTGTTGTAACAGTGGGAATTAATTATAAAATTAATTAATTCAATTTATAAGTTTGGAATTTTTTAAAATATAAATCATTTTTGAATTCGGAATATCAATTATAGCTTAGGGTGAAATTTTGGCATTGTTCTGAAAACTTCAATTTTTGATGAATAGTGAAACCACTGAGTGGTGGTTAAAAAAATGATTTCTCGTTTAAATGAAACATTAACACTTCTGTGATTTGATTTCAAAAAATATGACATCCATGGTTTTAATTAGGAAGTAAAATGTGGTTCAATGGGATTAAAATAATTTTTTGGTGAATAGTAACTTTTAAGTTTAATTAATCGTGATTAAAGGCAATTTTTGATATTTAAGGTAAAAATGATATTATAAAAATATGAAAATACCTTTACACTTGTCGTACCCCTATTGTATGTGTCATATCCGGACAGGACAATCCATGTGTCAACTTGGGGACCCCATGGAGTCACTTTGGTAGGAAAATAATATAAATAACTTCTATTTAAAGTTAAAATAAAAATGTCACAAACATAAATCATTTTACTAAAAAAAATTGTAAATGGGGTTATAAAAGTCATGTGTTTGACTATAAATATTAATTAGAAAGAAAAAAGGATTTCCTACATCATGATATCTTTTTTATAATTTTTAGACATTTAATAAATTAAATTATTTATGACACCATGATGATGCAGCGATTACCTCATTAATTAACGATTTAAATAAAATGAAAAGATAATGTAAAATCTAGGGCATCAAATTGTCAAAAACCTATTGGATGAGTATATTTATAACCCTTATAACCTTTTCATAGAATTATATAAGTGTGGGACCTTTATAATCCGAATCTCATTATATAATAAAGTAACATTTCATTACTTTCCAAGAGTGCCCCTCCTCTCCACTTATAAAAGGCCCCCACCACTACCACCTTACTCACAATTTCAAAGCCTTTTGTCTCAGCCATCCTCTTCCCAAATACTCTCCCAACTTCCCTCACTTACTCCTAGAAGCCTCATTTAGGGCATAATTCTTCCCAAGGAAGCCTTTGGCTCAAATCAAATGAGTTACCCGATTTTAAGGTAATGTCTTATCTTATGTTATTTTGTTTTATTTTGCTTATCCAACCCCCAAAACTCTTTTTATTCATTTCTTTTGTAACAAAAAAAATATCCTCAATATAATAGGATGTTGTTATAAGAATTATTATAGCTACACTTACACAAACCTACATCTAATGGTTAAATAACATACTATTTCTGTGGATGGCGAATTACTGCCTCATGAAATGAAAATTTTTCAACACTCTTATAAAAACTTAAAAGGTGGCCATTAACATGTAACTATTTTTTTATATATTATATATAATATGTTTATGTTTTACTTAAGGTTCTGTATTTTTCATTTATGGCATACCTTTATTGTTTCCATTATGGGTAAACGCGATATTTTCATTTTAGGAAGTGCGGACTACCGCCCCCTCAAAGTGATTTGAATCGATAATCCCATATGTGCGATGTATAAAGGATGTCATAAATGATAATATATATGATATTATAATGTAATTATAATATACCTATATATCATTATTATTTCATTAAATATGAAATAGAAATGAAAGTAGCGTTCATGCGTACGTACGGCTTACCGTCTCTATGAACGGTGCATTTCATTTCTTACCTCTAAATGTTATGGAATTTTATAAATGCATGTATATACTGGATATATATGAGATATATGATATCTATATCATGAATATAATTATGGATATAATGGATATATCACCACATGAACAACTTGTAATTATAAGAAGTTTATTTTTGACTCAAGTACCAAAGATCGACAAAATGACTGTTATTAACTTAAATAATTACATAATGTTCATAACATGGCAATAAGTGATATAAAAGGAATAAAAAACTTGAAAAAGGCTCTTAATCAATTATAAATTAACTCTAGTTTATTATTCAGGAGGTTAAAGAACGGTCGAGTTAAGACAGGACGCAAGGTAAGGGAATTTCTTAACCCAATTTCCATTCTTTGGGTTAACCTCCTACTTTTAAATTATGTCATGATATTGTTATGTCCTATCTTTTATTTTTACTTTCTTTATGTGTACTTATAGAAAATACACATAATAGATCTTTTTTATTTTAAAAATGATCTCTGTAAGGACTTCGTCTCAATCTCCTATCATTAAGGCATATTTGTTTTTATACACAACTTTCATTTATATGGTGTATAAACCCCTTTGAATTTTACTTTTATTCAAAAGGAATCTTTTTATGCTAAGCGTTTTACTAAAAGACAAAAAGGAATGTTTTTCTTGTCGTACGTATGCGGCGACAACGACTTCTCTGCTGCCGTAACCATTATTTGAGTTTCGGCTTCCTCTACAAGCCATAACTTTTTTTAAATGAAAAATAAATACCAAGTTTTAATTTTCTTTTATTTTGGTATGGAAAATTGTTTTGATAAGGTTTTTATTATATCAATGTGTTGTATTGATATCTTGTGATTGAAACTTGAAAATGTTATTTTTCCTTTATGCACGTTTTATGTGATACGATTAGGTTATGTTTTATGATATGTTTAAACCTGTTCATATGAGGAATGCATTGGACTTAATATGTTACCAGTGGAGCCCGTTATAGCTCCTCGATGCGTCAGTAGGTCTCATGAGACAAACTAGTGTCTTGGCACGAGACCTTGACAAAATCTTATTTGTGGTCTTGGCACGTGGCCTTGACTATGTGGTTATGATTGTCTGGAATTATGAATTCCATCATTATGAAAGTGGTTATTGATATTGCATGGGATTATTCGACTAGTAGAATATCCATGTCAGTAAGTAAATAGAATTATTAAATTTTATTTTTTCCATATCACGCTGAAGTTCAAGTTTAAAAAGGATTTTGTTTTAGTTATACATTTCCTTAAATGTTAATGTTTATTTATGAAAGCTTCCGCAATGTTGTTATCCTTACTGAGCATCTAAGCTCACCCCTTTCAATGTTTTAATTTTTTCCAGGATGTGAAGAAGTATTTTATGAATGACCTGCAGGGATAGTCAGAAGAGGATATGAGTGTGGACTATGGAGACTTTTTTATTGTAGTTCTTCAATTTATGATGTAATGTAACATTTATGAATGTATCTAGTGTTTCCATGGATACTAAACTAATCATCCTTTCGAGACTTGACCTTTTGTGATCATTCCAATGTTACACAATAATGCACCGACTCTGGGTAGCTGGGGTCGGGGCGTTACATCGCCCGACCTGCCTAAATATTGAATGACTAATTTTAGTGAATATTGGAATTTAAATAAAACCGGATAACATGGAGGAGCTCTGCTACTATGGAAAGAATGATATTTCTGATTTGTGGCGAAAAGTACAGCTCAACACAACATTTGATCAGGGTGCAAATAGGGTGACCAAGTAACCATCTGCAGTCAAATATTTCAGTAATATAATTCCAAAGAGCAGTGGTTGTGGCATAAGATAAAAATAAATAATTTATGTCCTCCCTATGTTTATGGGATTGGTGACATATTTAACTAAGTTGAATGCCAAAGGATTGGAGGAAAACCTCAGTAGGAATATGATTATGAGTGATACACCAGATAAGATTAAGTTTATATGGTTTGATCCAAGGATTATCAAACTATTTCAATGAATAGAAATTAGATTCATAAGAAGAGAAAAACTAGTTATAATAAGTTTTAGAATCAAGAATATCATTTTTGGGCTGGATCCCAAATAAAAAAAATCATCATCACTGTATAAAATTTAACCATCAAACACATACATGATTTGATCAGGATGCTCTAAGTTAGGAGAGTGGATCACCTCCTTTATGGTACAACTTATGGAATCTAGAGCAGTATGAGAATAAAGAATAGAATTGTGAGGAGCACCGGTCCAGTTGTCAAGACAGAACTTTATGATGGATTTAGTTCTAACTATCGATAAATATTTGTCCATGATGTTGGAAAAGGATTTTCTAATGGATGGCCAAAGAGAAGAATTGACAAGATTCAAATTTCGATTTTTATGTTTTTCCTGGAAATGCTTTTTAAGAAAAGAAATCGAATCAGTCAATCTATTTATTAAATGAAATGTGAGTCTAGCATGGAGGTATTCATTAAAGAGCTTGAGGCTTTTGATTCTAAGCCCTGCTTTATTGAGGGGTTTACAATAGGTATACCATGGAATAGTTACCAGCTTCCATTTAATAAAATCCCCATTCCAAAAAAGGTTCTTAATATAAGAATTTATTTTATTAAGGAGACTGATAGGACCCCTGTAAATCATCATCAAATAAACCATTTTGGAAACAATAGATGATTTTACAAGGCAGATCCTACCAGTCATATAAATAAATTTTCCTTTCTAGGAAAAAAGTTGATTAATTATTTTCTCAGTGATTACATTAAAATACGATGATCTAGGCCTGCCCTAAAATATAGGAACTCCCTATTATGTAAAAGGAAGATATCCTTCTTTGATACTTAGAATCTCGATGATGTAGTGTTTTCTTCATGTGGGAAAACCTTTATTGGAGAAAATAAATGATTTTCTCCAGCTGATTGATTGACCTGAGATCTCTTCATAGTGAGATAAGGAATCTTTGAGATTATAGATTTTGTGTTTTCGAACATTAAGGAAAAATATTATGTCATCCGCATAAAGGAGATGGGTCAGAACATTAAGGTTTCAGGTAGCTTGGAGGAACACAATTTTTTTTGTTGAACCAGGGAGTCTAGGAGGCTGCTAAGGTAGTCCTCTGCAATGGAAAAGATGATATCAGAGAGGGGATCACCTTGTCAGACTCCCTTCAAACATTTTAAATAACCCTTTGGAGAGCCATTTATAAGGATGGAGATATAGGCTGAGTTGAAAAGGGAGTTGATACTGCTTATAAAACATCCTTGAATCCGAATCCGGGTAGAGCTTTGAAAATTAATCTCCGGTATATTGTATCAAAATCATAACTAATATCAATCTTAATAGAAATTTTACCACCTGTGGAAGTTTTATTATGTGTGTTGGTGGATTCCAAAGCCAGGAAGATGCATTCTTGAATAGAGAGACCCTTGGTGAACCCAAATTGGTTCCAAGATATTATTTTGTAATGTGGAGAGGATAGCATGTTTTCCATGAGCTTGGTAATGATTTTGTAGAGGGATCTGATAAGAGAAATAGGGCTATACAAATGAATTTCAGAGGCATTGGAAACCTTAGTAATTAGTGTGACAAATTTAGCATTGATAACATGCAGAAGGAGACCATTAGAAAACAAGGAGATGACAAGCTTACAAATATCCACATGGACAACATCCCAATGTTGTTGAACGGAACCATTATTGAAACTATCTGGTCGTGGCACACATTCAGGATTGATACTAAAGACGGTATTTTTAACCTCATTATCAAGGGGAGTGATCCTGAGAAAAAGGTTTTCTTTCTCTTGGACCAAGGATGAGATGATCCAGGGGAAAAGGTCCTTATTAATACAAGGCCAATTAAAGATATCGTCAAACTAAGAGACCACGTGATTAGCAATGGTTGTCTCAGAATCATAAAGAATGTCATTTTATTTAAGAAAAGAAAAGGGATGACAGACTTTCCTAATTATTTGCAGTGCATTGTAGAATTTAGTTTTTCATTCACCGTCAGTGTGCCATTACGTTTTTAAGACTTGTATTCTGATGTTATCCTTAAGAACCAAAAGGGAGTTGAGTTTCATAGAAATGTTGACCTCATTATGATGGTCAGAAGAAAAGTTATAATCGGTGGAATTGTTTTGAATTTTATTGAGGTCATTCTAAAGAGAGGATATGTCCTTATCAAGTTGTTTCAAACTAGTACTACACCAAAACTTGAGATTGGATTTGAGATTATTGAGCATTATAATACAAGAAAAGGTATCCGTGTGATGACTCATATAATTCCAAAAATTCTGAATAATTTTAGAGAAGTATATGTCCTCTGACCAGACATTATTAAATTTGAAAGGAATAGTAGGATAGCTTTGCTCGGAAAGAAAACTATCCAAAATAAAATGATGATCTGAGAAAATCATATGAAATGTAATGCTAGATATGGTGTCCCAGGCATCTAGAGATGGGACATTCACAAGATCCCTATCAAGTTTACTAGAAACCATCCTATTATAAATCCTTTTGTACCATGTAAACATATAACTATCTAGATTAACATCGACTAGATTAAAAGTTTTTATTGAGGTTTTAAACTCCCAGGAAGAAATGTGAGAATGGGAAGAACCATGTTTTTAACTAGGGTAAAGAATAGCATTAAAATATTCAATCACAAACCATGGGTCAGAAATGTAGTTAGAAAGATGAGACAGGTCATTCAAGAGAGGCCTACGTTCTGGATATCTTTTCATATAATAAAAAATAGAGCAGTGCATATGAAGGTCATTAAGAATATAGTCACAAGTGAGCATTTGATTAGAGATATTTTGAACATTAACATCTTTCAGAGAGGTGTGGTAAAAAATCCATAAGGTTTCTACCGCACTATTATTACAGCAAGCACATAAAAAATTATAACCATAGGTACAAAATTTCATGAATTTCAATGAAAAATTAACATTATGTTCATCAAGAGAAAAAAATTCCGGTTTATGCATCAAAATAGTTCTTTTAAGAAAATAAATAGTGTTAGAGTTGGTTGTTCCCTGCCAGTTCCAAAATATAACATCCATTAAGACCTGTGTTTGGAGAAGGGGATCCTTTTTTCTTCTAAGATCCACTTGAGCATTTGTTCCTCTTCGATCTACTAAGATTTTAAGAAGATGCTGAAGTAGTCTTCAAAACTTGTGTGCTCAAAGGGGAATCAAACAAAGTGTTAGTAGCACCAGATAGAAAAGGATCATTTATTTTATCAGGTGTCATATGATCTGTAACTAAGGAGTTAGAAATTTCAATAGGCCCAATAGGCATGCTTGGAGTCTGTACAGCAGGAAATCCAGAAGCGGCATGAATGCCTATTATCCCAGACGACTATAAAGATGGATCCATAACAGATGAGTCAGTCAATTTAGCACAAAATAATGATTTTGTACAGTCCGAGAAATTACCAATGATAGAATTATTTCATGCTTGAATGGGTTGAAAAATAGGGGAAAATAAAACAACAATGTGATTCATATGACGAGAGGCCACATCTCCTACAAGATCAGTTATCCAAGACATTATTTCCATCGGGGATGCAAGTGAAGCAAGAGTGGTGTCAACATCTATATGAGCTGGTGACTTGGGCATATTCATCTAAGATGGATCATGGTCGGTCCCATCTTTTCCAGAGACTAGGGTCTCAGAAATTTCTGGAACCAGATTAATTGAGTCTTCCTTCGAGGACAGGTTATAGACAACAAGAACAATATTATGAATACCTTCCAGAATAGAAAGATCAATATTAACGTCTTCTTCTACCTCTACTGGGTTGGCCAAAGTGGCTCCCGAGCTCTCACCCAGAAGATTAACTTGCTTGACCCAAACCTCTCAGTGCTTCTTGTGAGGATCAGTAATGGATAGATTCATAACATTATTTTTCTTTTTATACATTGTCTTCGTCCATCCATTGTCAATAGGATGAGCAACCTGACTTTTCAAACCCTGACCTTTCAGAAGAGAATTTATGACAATCTTAATGTACTCACAAAATGGTGGAATTCTCTCATATTCAACTAGATGATCTGTTTTGATATCATTCGTAGTGAACGCAATGACATCTGAGAGCTTAACCATTATATCAATGTCAACCATAACCCGTGCGTAAATACCGGTATTATTATTCAGCATTCGTTGATGGATTTGAAGCCGCATACATATGCAAGAAGCGATGTCGTTGAGGATTTTTTGATTCCAAAAATACCATGAGAGTCTATGAAATCGCACCCATATCTGCACCATGGAGCACTTTTCCATGTTCGGGTCGAAGTCAAAGTCACAGTCGGAGATGCTTAGAATGCCAGGCTTCAGTTGCAGATTTCATAATCTCCAAACCCAGTTGAGAGCATATATCATTTTTAAAAGCATGTGGACATAGCCTTTTACTATTGGAACCAGCTTCCAATTGGAGAATCCCCAGATGTGATCTATTATTGCTTTGAGTTTTGGATTGGACCATGGATTATCGCTGTTGAGATACGACATCCTCTCCATGATAAAAAATTTACACATCTGCGATCGTTGCTAGAGGGTGTAGGGGTCAACATCAACAATAAATTTTCCATATTTTATATTTTTGTAGTGTGGAGTACACATTTCTGATGCATTACATAGTTCCACATCCTTAAGAGCTTCACAGAAGGAGATCCCTTACGGTCGCATCAAAGGAACATCAACCTTTTTCTCATTTCCTTTGAAAAACACCGCGATAGACTCCCATTCAGGGTCGAATCCACCAATTTAGAAGAAATCGAAATGAGTCTAGAAATTATCCGGACAATCCCAGTTCAAGGAAACCTGACATTTTGAGTGGAATTCTAGAGCACATCCTCAAATGGTCATCTCGAGATATTTTCATCTTATAGAATTGACCAGGTATGGGATATATGACTTCACAACAGTTTGGATGTTCATTTTCCACCTAATGATTAGTCTGACATTGTGATGGAGGCCATGTTTAAGGAAATCACGATCAAGACTATTAGAGTCAGCATAGAAGAACAGCTCAGACCAGTTAGGCACCATCATAGGGTTGTGGTTCAGGTATTATATACATAGTGAAACCTATAGTAGAGTAGTAGAGTATAGAACCATCTATAGTGAGAGGTACAATTTTGGTAGCCTCTACATTAGATTCTTCCCTTTTTGATACTGGTGCATCTCACTCCTTTTTATATTCTATATTTTTTTAATGATTTCATTTTATAATTTCCTATATGAATGGCCCGAAGGCATTCGTTTTTATTTATTTTTTGATAACCCCCCTTTCAAGTGGTGAGGGGGAACCCTTACAAGGCTCGCAGGCTCAGAGATTACGTGGCCCGTAGGCTTAGAAGATTACATGACCCAAAAGCCTTTGGGAATTCAACCAGACTATCCACAAAGAATTGCCCCTCCCCATCATCTGCATCCTGATTGTAGCTCTCCACCTTTGCATGACCATCTGGCTAGTCTTCCCATGCTAGCATAGGCTGGTACGGATTGCATAGCCATACCTTCTCATTCTAATAATCTATTTGGCTATGCTCTGGTGAGTGCACCTTTTCTGAATCCTCTTCTAGGGATACTCCTTGTTTGTAGTGTGTTTGGGACATGTATTCATGTGGCATGAAGGCCTTGGGGTGACCCTAAGGCCTTAAAGTGGATCGAAGGCCTTTAGAATCAACAGGCTCGAAGGCCTCGGGTGGCCAGAATACCTTGCAGGACCCGAGGACCATACCAGTGGCCCGAAGACCCAGATGGAAGAATAGTTCTGGCTGCTATAGTACCGAACAATGCCTGCTACAGTACTACTACAATACTACTACAATACTACTATAGTACCATATAAATATGCCTCCACTAGGATTTGATCTCGGGTCTCTTAGATGCATCTAGCGAGTCCTCACCAACTTTGATGACACACATGTGCTTTGGTTTAATAATTGAGTTTCTTTGTGGCATCACATATCTCAACACTCCACTAGTGGTCAAGAAAGAGGGTATATTCCAGTGATAAAACTGCCACATTGAGATAAGTGGGTACCATTTCATTTTTAATCATTACAGCCTTGATTCGTCTTGAATTCACATCATTCATGGTATGAATTGTTTCGCTCCTTATCCTATGCTGGTGTATTTTTATCACTGTCATGTTTCATTTAGATCCCCTGGGGGAGATGCATATATATAATAAAGTGATTAGGAAATACATGCAGACCATGTTGGATATAAATGTGAAGGACTGGGAAGAGTGAAAAGTTAGCTTGAAATTATATTCCTAAGTGATCAGGGAAAAAAGATAGTTGTATTCCATCCCATTGTGGATCATTTTAGGGTTGTATTCCATTATTTTATCCCGCGCATAACTCCCATGACCGAAGAGAAGTTCACTATTGAGCTACTGCCAGGTGCGACAACAGTGTCTATTAATCCTTATAAGATGGCACCAACAGAGCTATATAAACTCATAAAGTGTCTTGGAGAACTTGAGGATAAGGGGTTTTATTAGAGCTATCATATCACTAGGTGGTTCAGAAGTTCTTTTCTCTAATATGGTGGAAGGTACCCTCACTTTGAACATATAATACTATTGACTCAACAAACATATAGTAAAGAATCAATATACATTACCTTATATAGATTACCTCTTCATCCATCTCTTAGGATAATTTTTTTTAACATTATTAAACTGAGGTTGAGATATCACCGCATACATGTGAGGCCATCTTACATACAACATTCAGAATTCCAGATCAGGTATGACTTGTAAAAGTATCTAGTTAATCTGTTCAGCCTCACGAATGCACTGAACTTCTTCATGGCTTTGATTAATAAGGGTTTTCATCTATAAAATTATTCCTTTATAGTGGTATCTGTTGATGACATGTTGGTGTATTCACCCTCCAAACATGAACATGAAGCCCATCTTGAGATCAGGCTGACTACACTGAGAGAGAAGCAACTATATGAAAAGCCTAGAAAATTACACTTCTTGATCGATAAGGTTAAATTGTTGAGTTATATAATATCTGAGGCTCGCCTGTCGGTTGACCCAGAAGAGGTGAGTTCTAGAGTTTCACGGGATAATCCAAATAATTTTTTCAACTTGCATAGTTTCATGGGGATTTCTTGTTATTATAAGAATTTCACCCAATATTTGTCCCACATAATTGTTCCTCTTATGGATCTGACTAAGAATGGTGGACAATTGATGTGGTTAGAATCTTGTGAAAAATGTTTTCATTAGTTAAAGTAAAGACTAACCTCATCTCTGATCCTGATTCTTCCTGAGCTAGGGGGAAGCAATAATATTGACTATGATGCATCATGAATCAGACTGGGTTCATTTTTTATTCAAGGTGATCGAGCCGTGGTTTATGGATCCTACCTTATATGAACTAATGAGTGGAACTATCCTACAAATATAATCATGCTATTTTTTTGGGTTTATTCTTTATGTTGTTGGAGACCACACTTGTTGGGTGAGTGGTTTGTTGTTTACATAGATCATAAAAGCGTTAAATATATTTCCACACAGTGACACTTAAATTTAAGGTAGAATAAGTTGGCCTAATACCTACAATCACTGTATTTTGAGCATTCTTATACCCCTAGTAAATTAAATTCCATGGACGATGCTTTGAGCTTCCAAACACAGACACCTTCCATCTAGGAAATCAGAAGTGAGTGAATGAAGATGGATTTGGTTTATGAGATGCATATAAAGGTTAAGGAAAACCATGGATAACCAACATTAACATCTCATATAGTGAAAACATATATTATGGAGAGAGTATATATTCTATAGTTATCTGATATAGAGTTTATTGTTTTGAGGGAGTGAATCACATGTGAGAACCCGCCTCCTCGTTGGGTTGTTGATGGAAGTGAAACTATACTCTACTGTTGTTGAGTATGGGTACCTTTAGATATAAATGACGAACTGATGTAGGAATATCATACCTTTTTTTGTAAGTTCACCCTATACATACCAAGATGTACATAGACATTTGTCGTTAGTACTTGTAGCCAGGTATAAAGAAGTTGATAATTGGTTTCATCACTTCGTGATCCACTTGTTATTAGGTGAAGGAAGATAACCAACAAACTACTAGAATTATACCACCTCTAGCCATTCCTGAGAGTAATTGGGATTATATAACCATGTAATTAATTATATTATTTCCATGATCTCCTCAAGGTAGCGACACATTATGGGTGATTGTCAGAAGATTGACCAAAGTCACACACTTCATACTTATATAGGAGACATTATATATTGATGATTTTGGAAATATGTATATCCAATAGATAGTTTTACATCATGATGTACCTCATTCTATTAACCCGGACATAGATGACTGATATACTTCAAGGTGCTTAAAAGGGTTGCAGAAAGCGCGAGCTTTACTAGTACTCTTGAGTACTTCATATCACATGTAGACTAATAAGCTATCTCAAGGGACCATACAAGTGTTACAGGATATGCTATAGGAATGTATCCTTGATTTTGGAGGTTCATGGGAGAAATATATTAAGGTTTTTGAGTTTTCCTATAAGATCATCTTTTAGGAAAATATTCAAATGGTTATGTATGAGTTCATATATAGTAGACTATGTCATTCACATTTCCACTGGCTTGAAGTAGGTGATGCAGCTCTATTAGGCCCTCATATCATTCAAGATACTTTTGATAAATTACATCTAATATAAAATCTTATGACTAAAGCTCAGTCCAGAAAAAATCTATTACCAATTGTTGCTGCATTCCTCTTTATTTTGAGTGGGGACAATGAGTATTTCTATGAGTTTCATTAAGGTTGGGTCAGAAAAAGGAAAAGAGATCGGGGATGTTATCATGGAGATACATAAGGCCATTAAATATAGTTGAGAGAGTTAGGAACATAGCCTATTAGTTACTATTACCTTATATGTACCATGCCATGAACAATATCTACCATGTATCGCATCCTCGAAAATATCATCTAGAACCATATCATTTGTTTTATCCTAACTACATTGATATGGAGGTAGATGAATCCTTTATAGAGTGTCTAATTGGACAGCCTTAATGGCACAATATTCTCCCAGCCCCTCTCGATCTCGTCGGTTCCTCCCCTAGGGTTTCTGTTACCCTCTCAGACGCGATTGATATCCCTCTTTTCTTTTTGCAGCCCTTTTCTTTTCTACATTTTAATCATCCTTTTCATTTGATGGTGTCCTACGGAGGCCCTCGGCCTATCTATCCTACTCTGGCCTCATGATTCTCTACACCTCACCTAGTTGGAGTTGGAGTAGAGGTCTCAAAGTGTCTTTTGGGTTTTTTTGGTTCAGCGGACGAAGGGTTTTTAGGTGCTACTAGAGCCAGACTGTTTATGGTCTTCTTCCTCTTCATCATTGCTGGTGTTTGGATACCTCTAATGCTAAAGCCCTAATCTGACATTGGGTTTCTCTGTGCGTCTCATATTCGGATATGGTTCAGGGGAAACTATGATGTTTTGGGATGTGTGGCTTAGCAGCCTTTGGTGCTCCTTGTGCGGGATGTGTCGATTTTCTCTTTTGAAGTCAGTTTTTAGTTTCTCAAACCTCTTAGTGATTCTGCGTCAAGGGTTTCAGTGAAGGTTTGTTGTGTTGTTCCATTATTCCTTATTCTTTTTAATATTTGTTCGGTGTAAAATTAGTTTTGGTTTCTAGTTTTGTTTATTTTCGTTTCTATTGCAATGTCGGATTTCGTGGTGGTGATGAAGTTTGATCTCTTTACCATCGACGGTTCCCAAAGGGTCTTACGGTGTTTCATCCTGCAAAAGCCTTCTTTTTCTCTACTTTGGTTCCACGAGGCCAAAATTATCTCCGAGGTGGAGATGTGTTGAGGTAATCAAGGTCCTTTAGGATGTGAGTATGAGGGGTGGTTTCATGAGGTTGATGGTGACAAATTTTCAATCATGGATAGAAAGGTTGTGCTTTGGTTCTAGTGTTGATGAAGACGGTGATTTGGTGATGTGGGACGACGTAATGTTACTATGACATGTTTCATCATTCTGGCGGTGGCAGTCTGAGATGCAGTCGGAGAGGTGGTCAGCGATGAGGATGATTTATAATGATGACAAAAGTACATGATGGTAGTGAAGGTGATACGATGTCAGGATGGCATTTTGATGATGGTAGTGGGTGATATTTGAGGTCTTCTCGTTGTTTGAAGCTAAATTGGGTGTTTTTTCTGCATTTTGGTTTTGAAATTTCAATCTTTTATTTGGAATTTTGGATGGTGGATATAACGACCCATACTTTACATACATTGTTAATACTTCAAAATTGAAGCACACTTATTACAACATATGACAAAACCACAAAGGACCGTATAGGTATAGTGTCTTTAGAAACTGGGAAACATAAACAACTGGTTCATAAATCTTCTACAGTATCTATCATTTATTTCATCATATCTAGGGTCGCTTTTAGAATATTCTACTTAATATCCATCTTCCTGACCTGGGGAAAAGAAAACATAAAAGGGTGAGCTCAAATGCTCAGCAAGGGCAAATAAAGGAAATAAAAATCATATCATATCTTTTTGAAAATCAGAACCTGCAAAAGAGATCATAATATCTTAACATGGAATAAATCATAGAAGTGAAAATGAGATCCCCATAATCATAACATGAAACTTGAATCTTTGTGGCATGCACACATAATCATGGAAAATCATTTCTTGTTAGTCATGACTCATTTACAAGACTATCTTAGTGGACAAAGTCCCTTTCTGAACCGAGTTCACTCCTCGTTTCAGTCCTGTATCACTGAAACGAAATAACCTTCTGTTCCATCCATGTCTATCTCATGAGATATAAATCATTACCCAATGCATTGGAGGGAGATATAGGTCCCACCCATCTTATAATGAATCCTTTCTTATGTGTGCCACATAATAATAAACCATACATCATAGCGTAACCCATGTAATAAAAATGGGATTCTTAAACAACATGACATCATAAAACAATTAATATAAGATAAAAGAATTCATTAAAATATTTCCATCACAACATAATCAAATCCATGTAATAATAGGGATAAAAATAGAACCCTTTTATTATCTTAGATGGAAAATAATTTTGATAAAATACTTGAACTCCATTCTTGAAGAAAATATCCTTTCTACTTCAAAAACACTTTTCCTTTCGTAACATGTCATACAATTTTAAATTAAAAGAAGTTGATTAAAAATAAACTTGAATACTTGTAAAGGAATCTTCTTGGAAATAATGTTTTATGAATCCATTCACGCCGTATAATATTAAAAAAACATTCTTTGTACTTTTGTCAGAAAAGTCAAAAAGTACCTCATACGAAAAAACGACAAAAGATTCCTTTAATATTCTTTACTAAAAACTCACCAAAGGGTAAAATTGGATTTAAACTATTGTAATTGGATGGAAACAATATTAAATATTGAGGGAACATGGATGTGGATGACAAAATACACCCCAATAAATACTTACGAATAAACAATCTCGGATAAAAATGAGATTGTGATATTTCCCTTACATTAGGTCTGATTTGCTTTGTATGTGTCCAAAGCTCTTGTATAATGGTTTAAATATTGTTATTGACTTATTCCTGAATCATACATATTGATATGATATCATATATGGTCATATTATTATCTTCTTGTTAGTAATATTTCATTGTTACTTGTTACTCGGGTCTTTATTGTCTTTTGTTCTTATGCGTGTTTTGCCAAATAAATTATTATTCTTCTTTTAAAATTATAGATACCTTATATCAAGAATGGTATTAGTGTAACATATATCATATTTATTCATTCAATTCATTTTTATAATTACTATGTAATGATGATCATGTAGAACGAGTCGTATCACATCGTGGAGACGGTATTCCGTACGTACGCACGAGTGATGATATCGTTCCTATGATCGTGGAATTGTATTGGAGTATATATATTTTATTTCAGTATCAATATTACTTTATAATAATTATAAATAGTTACTCATTACACCATTATACCCATCCTTGTAAGGTTATGGTGGAAAATAGATTACACCATGGCGTGGAGACGGTATTCCGTACGTACGCACGCGCGGTGATTTCATTTTTCCGTAGGATGGATAGAAGGTGAATTAGGGTTGTTTCATATTTATAATAACATATTATTATGTAAGTAATACTGATGTTATTACTTTATCATGAAATAACTAAAGAAGAAGAAATTGAAGAAGAAAGAAATTGAAAAGATCGGTAATGGATATTACCTCTTCTTTGAAACGCCTCTTTGAATCCTCCACTTAGGGAACTAAAATTGGTTTTTGAAGAAAACCAGGACCTCTAGAATTATTCTAGGGAAGTGTAGAGGAGAAAATGGCAGAGTTTGGCCGAGCTTGAGTGCCCAAATTGGTGTGAGGATGAGGGGGGGAGGTGCCCTTTTATAAGGGAGGAGAGGGGCACCTTAGGAATATTTCAAAATATTATTTTATATTAAAGTCAAAATCGGTTTATAATGGTTCCAAAGGGTCTTATTTAGAAGCTAAAGTGTGTATGGGTCGAAATCCTATCAACCAATAGGATTTAGAAAAGTTTAGGTTATTATTTTAACCTTATCAATTAGATTTAACTCTAAGTTAAATAATTTAACTTTTACCATGTCTTTTTGTTTTCTTTCACTATATGGTTAATACACCTACAATAACATGCCAAACGAACCCCAAATTGTTTATTATTAATATATATATCCTTATCTAAGTCATTTGGCAAATCCTTAGATTTTTAGGAATAAATTAACAATTAATAACATAATATTTGATTTAAAAACTATTTTGTGTCAACTTTGACACTATTTGATATATGATTTTTGTGAAAGTCATAACAGAATTATATGTTCGAAAAAAGTAGATTAAATCAACACTAATATATCATAGTAGCCTAGAAAATTAGTGGAATTCATAAAAAGTCTCAAATTACATTTATTTGAGCATTTATAACATCAATTATGTTAACATTTCCCTAAAAGGGTAATTACTGCATCATCATTGTGTCATACATAAATTAATTTATTTAAAGTCCAAAAATTATAAATAAAATACCATTATGTAGGAAAGATTTTTAGCTATCTAATGAATATTTATAGTCGAATTTATATTATGTATAACCCCATATTAAAAATTATTTAGTTATTAAACTTTGATTTTAACTATTTTAACCCTTCTTTAAATAAATTAATAATAAATGTACTAATCTAATCCAAGTGGACCTAAATGGTCATATTTTATTCATAAGTTTGTTTTTGGTCGAATTAAACTTGTTCAATAGAATTAGGACATGTGTTAGGGTAAAAATAATATCATTTTTACCATTAATTACCCTATTTACTTTTAACCGTGGTAAAAAAGTTAAAAGTTACTATTCACCCAAAAATTATTTTTATCTCATTGAACCACATTTTAGTCCTTGATATTAACAGTGTCTCTCGGATTTTCGAAATTCCATTCACAGAAGCGGTAAAATTAAGTTTTATGCAAAATTCATTTTTTAACCTACCACTTAGTGGTTTCACTATTCATCAAAAATTGAATGTTTTCAGAAAAATACTAAAATTTCACCCTAGGATAATTTCGGTATTCCGAATCCAAAAATGAAGTCCATTTTGAAAGATAAAATTTATAAAATTTCAAAAAGTGGTTATTACTATTCATAACGGATAGTTTTAATAATATTTTATAGCATATCGTTGTTTAGTGAAACTCGGTATTGCTTACGACGCAAGATATCGAGGAAGGTCGCGATTGCGTGTAAAGTAAGCCAAGCTAGTATGTAGTGAAAGATTCCTTGGATGATATATAAAAACAAAATATTAATCATAAAAATCTCGGGTGTTACATTCTACCCCCTTAAAAAGAATTTCGCCCTCAAAATTCGTCACTTTGTAACAAACAGATGAGGATACTTCTCCCTCATCATATCCTCAAGCTCCCATATAGCTTATTCAAGTTGGTGGTTCCTCCATAAAACTTTCACCAATTGAGTGGTCCTGTTTCGTAGGACTTTTTCGCTACGATCCAGAATCTCTATCGGTTTTTCTTCATAAGAAAGATTTTGCTCCAGCGGTACAACTTCTGAGCTAAGTACATGTGAAGGATCAGGTATGTACTTTCTCAGGAGAGATACATGGAACACATTGTGAACTTGAGAGAGATTCGGTGGACGCGCCAATCGGTAAGCTACCTTTCCAACACGATCCAGTATTTCGAAAGGACCGATATATCTAGGGCTCAACTTCCCCTTCTTTCCAAATCTCATAACCCTCTTCCAGGGAGATATTCGTAAGAACACTTTATCACCCACTTCAAACTCTAGGTCTTTTCTTCGGTTGTCGGCATAACTTTTCTATCGACTCTGAGCTGCTCTTATGTGTTGTTGAATAGATCTGACCTTTTCTGCCATTTCATCAACGAGATCAGGTCCTAATAGCTTTCTTTCCCCAACTTCATCCCAGCAAGTTGGAGTCCTGCATTTCTTTCCATAGAGAGCTTCATAAGGATCCATCTGAATACTGGAGTGAAAGCTATTATTATAAAAAAAATCCACCAAAGGTAGGCGTTGATCCCAACCTCCTTTGAAATCCATAGAGCAAGATCTCAACATATCTTCTAGGGTTTGAATTGTTCTCTCAGACTGACCGTCTGTCTGGGGATGATAAGCAGTGCTGAAACTCAACTCTGTATCGAGAGTATGCTGAAGACTTCGCCAGAACTTCGAGGTAAATCTCGGATCCCAATCAGATATAATAGAAAGTGGTACTCCATTCAATCTTACCACTTCCTTTACATATATCCTGGCAAGATGATCTAGAGAGAAATCCTCTCTAATAGCAATGAAGTGTGCAGACTTTGTAAGACGATCAATTATGACCCAAATAGCATTATTTCCTTTGGATGTTTTAGGAAGTCCAGTGACAAAGTCCATAGTGATGTTTTCCCATTTCCATTCGGGAATGGGTAATAGTTGTAACATCCCCTTAGACTTTTGTCTCTCAGCTTTAACTTGTTGAAAAACCAAGCATCGAGAGACATATTAAGCAACATCTCTTTTCATGCCATCCCACCAGAAGTACTCTTTCAGGTCCCTATACATCTTCGTGTTCCCAGGATGAATAGAGAATGAAGAACTATGAGCCTCATCCAGCGGCTCCTTCTTTAATTCGGGGATGGGAGGAACACAAACCCGATTCCTGAACATTATTATCCCATCACAATCAAGGTTGAATTCCGGAACATTTCTCACCTTCTTTTGTAACTCTACATCTTCTTTTTGTGCCTCTTTAATCTTCACATGTATAGATGGTTGAACATTCATTTGAGAAAGATAAGATTTTCCCCCTTCCATTATAATTCCAAGATCCATCCTTTGTAAATCCATAAATATTGGATCTTTTGTGATCCTCATCATGGATAAACTAGCATTGTCTTGTCGACTTAATGCATCTGCCACCTTGTTTGATTTCCCAGGGTGGTAATGGATTGAGCAGTCATAATCCTTAATCAGCTCCAACCATCTTCTTTGACGCATATTCAGCTCCTTTTGTGTGAAAATATACTTTAAACTTTTATGGTCAGTATAAATATCACACCTTTCACCATAAAGGTAATTCCTCCAAATCATTAATGCAGAGATAACCGCAGCTAACTCCAAATCATGAGTTGGGTAATTTTGCTCATGGATTTTCAACTGTCGTGAGGCATAAGCTATCACCATATCATTTTGCATAAGAACACACCCCAATCCCTTCTTGGATGCATAACTGTATATCACAAACCTTTCTCCACTACAAGGTAGTGTGAGCACATGTGCACTGGATAACCTTCTTTTCATATCCTTGAAATTCTATTCACATTCTTCCGTCCAGACAAACTTAACTCCTTTCCGGGTCAACTTGGTGAGTGGATTAGATAATCGTGAAAAATCTTTTACAAAACGTCTATAATATCCAGACAAACCAAGAAAACTTCGGATCTCAGTTACTGTTGTTGGTCTCGACCATCTTTCGATAACCTCTGTTTTTGCTGGATCCACAGATATCCCCTCTTTTGAGATTATGTGACCCAAAAATGAAACTTTTTGAAGCCAAAATTCACACTTGGTAAATTTGGCATAAAGCTTTCCCTTTCTCAGGGTCTTCAATATAATTCTCAAGTGATCTTCATGCTCTTCCTTGCTCTTTGAATAGACAAGAATATCATCTATAAAGACTACCAAAAATTGATCATGATAGTATCTAAAGACTCTATTCATTAGATCCATGAAGATAGAAGGGGCATTAGTAAGACCAAATGGAATCACTATAAATTCATAGTGTCCATACCTTATATGGAAAGCCTTCTTTGGTATATCCTCCCTTTTGACCCTTAATTGATGATACCCTGAACGAAGATCAATCTTGGAAAAGTATTGATCTCCACGTAGTTGGTCAAATAAGTCATCAATGCGTGGGAGAGGATATTTGTTCTTGATAGTGATCTTGTTAAGTTCTCCATAATCAATGCAGAGTCTCATTGATCCATATTTCTTCTTAACAAATAGAACAGGTGCTCCCCAAGGTGACACACTAGGGCGTATGAATCCCTTATCAAGATTCTCTTGGAGTTTCTTCTTCAATTCCTGCAACTCAATTGGGGCCATTCTATAAGGTGTCTTTGAAATAGGAAAAGCACCCGGTACGAGTTCTATTGAAAACTCAACTTCAAGATTTGGTGGAAGACCTGGTAATTCCTCCGGAAAGACATAATCAAACTCCCGTACGATGGGCATATTCTTAATCGTAATTTTCTCACCAACCATTTGAGATAGATAACCATCATTTAGTGGAATCAAGACCCATAAGATGGAAGGAATTTCCACTGGAAGGTTATATTCATCCTTGCATCGATAGACGATCGTAGATTGATCTGGAATATGAAATGTGACTTCCCTTCTCTGGCAATTGATATGAGCTCCATGCAGAGAAAGAAAATCCATGACAAGAATCACATCAAATTCCACTAAAGGAAAGATCACAAGATTTGCAGGAAGTACTTTCCCACAAACTTCGATCGGAGAAGAATTATAAACTTTTTATGCGACTGTTGTGCCATTAGGTGTTGTCACAGCTAACTCAACATCTAATTTTTGAGGTAATACGGTGATACCCTTAGAAAATTTTTCAGAAATAAAAGAGTGGGTGGATCCAGAATCAAATAAAACATTTGCTACTTTAGAGTGGATGGTAAGTGTACCTTTCCCCACTTCGTTATCGTACTCCACATCGCTGATAGAAATTGCATGTGACTTTCCTTTGTCTTTAGCCTTAAGATTTTGTTTACGTCGACCATCATCATCAACCCTTGGATTTGGGCATTGATTGGCATAATGCCCCATCTCATTGCACTTGAAACATTGAAGTGTAGTAGGTTCATTCTGTGTATCCCTTCCTTTGTTTGCATCATTAGACATCTTCTTCCCATTATCGCGGCATTCAAATGCCCGATGACCTTCCTTTCCACATTTGAAACATTTACTTGTCCCTTTAAGACAACTCCCTCCATGTTTCTTTCCACACTTTGAGCATAAGGGAAAGATCATCATCTTTTCAGTGTGCTCTTTAGATTTTCCTTTGAATTCCATCTTCCTCTTCTTAACAAACCCATGTGACAGATGGGTTACTCCAATCTCCATCTCGACTTTGAGAGCACATCAAATGATTTCCTCGTATCTATTGAAGTCCCTTATGGCTAACGCCCTTCGAAGACTTGGTTTTAAGCCACTAAAGAATCGATCGATCTTACTCTCAGGTTGGATAATAATACCAGAAGCGTACCTTGCAAGTCTTGTAAAATTTGCTTCATAGGTACCAACAGATTCATCATCCCTTTGATTTAGTTCAAGAAACTCTTTCTCCATCGTTGTTTGGAGAATACGAGGGAAGTACTTATTGAAAAATAAGTTCTTGAACTCGTCCCATTCCATGGACTCAATTTCATCCCCTTTCCTCGTATTCTTAATAAGATTCCACCATTGATCAGCATCTCCTTCCAAACGATACACTACTATGATGACTTTATCATGTTAAGAACATTGAAGATCTGAAAATATCTTTTCAGTAGTACTAATCCATTGTTCAGCAACTAATGGATCAGTAGACCCACTGAAAGAAGGTGGACGCTGCCTCATGAAGGATTCAACAGAATGTTGCTCCTTCCTTTGCTCGTTTGGAAGTCCTGCATGATTCATAGCTTGAGAAAGTTGTGTGAGCATGGATACAAGATTTTTCATTCCAGCTCCCATATCGTTTGGATGCTCAGGGGGACAATCATTGCATTGCCCATCACATTCCACATTAACACGGTTCCTTCGGGTTCCATCCATTGACTAAAACCAAGAAGAATAGTGTGAGCAACACTAATTATAATAGCAAAAACCATATAATTCAAGAATAAAATTTTCATGCTTAAGGTCTTATCCTAGGTTATTCATGGCCATTTCTAAAACACTAAGATTGTGTTCTATGCTTAGACTTATAATTAGGGTTCTTACTAAGGCTTTCACATCCTAGTTTCCAAAGGTTGACTATACCTTTCCTCTGATACCAACTATAACAACCCATACTTTACATACATTGTTAATAATTCAAAATTGAATCACAATTATTACAACATATGACAAAACCACAAAGGACCGTATAGGTATAGTTTCTTTAGAAACTGGGAAACATAAACAACTGGATCATAAATCTTATATAGTGTCTCCCATTTATTTCATCATATCTGGGGTCCCTTTTAGAATATTCTACTTAATATCCATCTTCCTGACCTGGGGAAAAGAAAACATAAAAGGGTGAGCTCAAATGCTCAGCAAGGGCAAATAAAGAAAATAAAAATCATATCATATCTTTTTGAAAATCATAACCTGCAAAAGAGATCATAATATCTTAACATGGAAAAAATCATAGAAGTGAAAATGAGATCCCCATAATCATAACATGAAACTTGAAACATTGTGGCATGCACACATAATCATGGAAAATCATTTCTTGTTAGTCATGACTCATTGCCAAGACTATCTTAATGGACAAAGTCCCTTTCTGAACCGAGTTCACTCCTCGTTTCAGTCCTGTATCACTGAACCGAAATAACCATCCAATCCATCCATGTCTATATCATGAGATATAAATCATTACCCAATGCATTGGAGGGAGATATAGGTCCCACCCATCTTATAATGAATCTTTTCTTATGTGTGCCACATAATCATAAACCATACATCATAGTGTAACCCATGTAATAAAAATGGGATTCTTAAACAACATGACATCATAAAACAATTCATATAAGATAAAGGAATTCATAAAAATATTTCCATCACAACATAATCAATTCCATGTAATAATAGGGATAAAAACAAAACCCTTTTATTATCTTAGATGGAAAATAATTTTGATAAAATACTTGAACTCCATTCTTGAGGAAAATATCCTTTCTACTTCAAAAACACTTTTCCATTCTTAATGTGTCATACAATTTTAAACTAAAAGAAGTTAATTAAAAATAAACTTGAATACTTGTAAAGGAAGCTTCTTGGAAATAATGTTTTAAGAATCCATTCATTCCGTATACGTTAGAAAAACATTCTTCGTACTTTTGTCGGAAAAGTAAAAAAGTACCTCGTACGAAAAAACGACAAAAGATTCCTTTCATATTCTTTACTAAAAACTCACCGAAGGGTAAAATTGGATTTAAACTATTTTAAGTGGATGGAAACAATATAACATATTGAGGTAACATGGATGTGGGTGATAAAATACACCCCAATAAATACTTATGAATAAACAATCTCAGAAAAAAATGAGATTGTGATATTTCCCTTACCTTAGGTCCGATTTTCTTTGTATGTGTCTGAAGCTCCTGTATAATGGTTTAAATAATGTTATTGACTTATTCCAGAATCATACATATTGATATGATATCATATATGGTCATATTCTTAGCTTCTTGTTAGTAATATTTCATTGTTACTTGTTACTCTGGTCTTTATTGTCTTTTATTCTTATGCGTGTTTTGCCGAATAAATTCTTATTCTTCTTTTAAGGTTATAGATACCTTATATCCAGAATGGTATTAGTGTAACATATATCATATTTATTCATTCAATTCATTTATATAATTACTATGTAATGATGATCATGTAGAACGAGTCGCATCACATCGTGGAGACGGTATTCCGTACGTACACACGAGTGATGATATCGTTCCTATGATCGTGGAATTGTATTGGAGTATATATATATTATTTCGGTATCAATATTACTTTATAATAATTATAAATATTTACTCATTACACCATTATACCCATCCTTGTAAGGTGATGGTGGAAAATAGATTACACCACGGCGTGGAGACGGTATTCCGTACGTACGCACGCGCGGTGATTTCATTTTTCCGTAGGATGGATAGAAGGTGAATTAGGGTTGTTTCATATTTATAATAACATATCAGTATGTAAGTAATACATATGTTATTACTTTATCATGAAACAACTAAAGAAGAAGATGTTTAAGAAGAAAGAAATTGAAAAGATCGGTAATGGATATTACCTCTTCTTTGAAACGCCTCTTTGAATCCTCCACTTAGGGAACTAAGATTGGTCTTTGAAGAAGAGAAGGAAATCTAGGATTATTCTAGGGAAGTGGAGAGGAGAAAATGGCAGGGGTTGGACGAGCTTAAGTGCTCAAATTGGTGTGAGGAGGAGGGGGAGGAGGTGCCCTTTTATAAGGGAGGAGCGGGGCACCTTAGGAATATCTCAAAATATTATTTTATATTAAAGTCAAAATCGGTTTATAATGGTTCCAAAGGGTCTTATTTCGAAGCTAATGTGGGGATGGGTCTCATTCATATCAACCAATAGGATTTAGACAAGTTTAGGTTATTATTTTAACCTTATCAATTAGATTTAACTCTAAGTTAAATAATTTAACTTTTACCGTGTCTTTTTGTTTTCTTTCACTATATGGTTAATAAATTTACTATAACATGACAAACGAACCCCAAATTGTTTATTATTAATATATATATCCTTATCTAAGTCATTTGGCCTAACCTTAGATTTTTAGGAATAAAATGACAATTAATAATATAATATTTGATTTAAAAACTAGTTTGTGTCAATTTTGACACTATTTGATATATGATTTTTGTGAAAGTCATAACAGAATTATATGTTCGAACCAAGTTGATTAAATCCACACTAATATATCATAGTAACCTATAAAATTATTGTAATTCATAAAAAGTCTCAAATTACATTTATTTGATCATTTATAACATCAATTATGTTAACATTTCCTTAAAAGGGTAATTACTGCATCATCGTTGTGTCATACATAAATTAATTTATTTAAAGTCTAAAAATTATAAATAAAATACCATTACTTAGGAAATCGTTTTAGATATCTAATGAATATTTATAGTCGAATTTATATTATGTATAACCCCATATTAAAAATTATTTAGTTATTAAACATTGATTTTAACTATTTTAACCCTTCTTTAAATAAATTAATAATAAATGTCCTAATCTAATACAAGTGGACCTAAATTGTCATATTTTATTCCTAAGTTTGTTTTTGGTCGAATTACACTTGTTCAATAGAATTAGGACATGTGTTAGGGTAATAATAATATCATTTTTACCCTTAATTACCCAATTTACTTTTAACCGTGGTAAAAAAAAGTAAAAAGTTTCTATTCACCAAAAAAATTATTTTCATCTCATTGAACCACATTTTAGTCCTTGATATTAACCGTTTCTCTCGGATTTTCAAAATTTTATTCACAGAAGCGGTAAAATTAAGTTTTATGCAAAATTCAGTTTTTAACCTACCACTTAGTGGTTTCACTATTCATCAAAAATTGAAAGTTTTCAGAAAAATACCAAAATTTCACCCTAGGCTAATTTCGGTATTCCGAATCCAAAAATGAAGACCATTTTGAAAGATAAAATTTATAAAATTTCAAAAAGTGGTTATTACTATTCATAATGGCTAGTTTTAATAATATTTTAATAGCATATCGTTGTTTAGTGAAACTCGGTATTGCGTACGACGCAAGCTATCGAGGAAGGTCGCGATTGCGTGTAAAGTAAGCCAAGCTAGTATGTAGTGAAAGATTACTTTGATGATATATAAAAACAAAATATTAATCATAAAAATCTCGGGTGTTACAGTGGATGGGGGCATTTTTGACATGAACTGATATCTCTTTCTTGTATGGTTCCCACTTACCCAAAAGTGGCTTTTAATAAATAAAAAATGAATTGTTTGTGCATAAAGTGTCTGATCTGTATTGTCAATTATAGCATAATGGTTCTATGAGAGAGTTATATTCCACTTGTTCAGGTTCTATGTTAGCATATATGTTTTCTGAATGAGTCTTGATTATGGGAGACTAATTTGCATGCTCAATGGTCATAGATTTTCTTAGATGACGTTCCACTACCCTCATAAGTGAATCTTGAGGATGAGTTGTCTTACGTAGGGGAGGTTTTAATGTCCCGAATTTAATAGTGGAACTGACCATTTAAAAATATAGTCCAAAATATTATAGAGGTCTTGGACGATTACATGTTCACCCTATTGTGGGTCCCATTAATATATTAAAATTATTTAACTAATTTCAATTGTTTTATTTAATATATAACATTGTTCCCTAGAACAACGTTTCGGTTAAAAATATATAAAAGGGATTAAAAAGGAAAAAAA
This sequence comes from Viscum album, assembly GCA_963277665.1. NCBI lineage: Eukaryota > Viridiplantae > Streptophyta > Magnoliopsida > Santalales > Viscaceae > Viscum > Viscum album. The sequence continues at coordinate 1,172,857,187 of OY728164.1, forward strand.
ATAATTCTATGGAATTAAAAATAAATGAAAAGTTAATAAAACTAAATAATAGTAAAAAAGTGGTTAGAGAAGTGTGGAAGTAATTAAATTGGGTTAATAAATTATTAATTAGTTTCCTTTCACCCTAATATTTTTTTTTATTTTTTGTATTATTTTTATTTTTCTTATTTTTTCTTTATTATTCCTTTTTTCGCATCTCTTTTTTCTTGTCTCATTTCCTTTTTTTTCTATCTTCTTCTCCTCCCTTCCTTCTTGGTGCATTGTTCCCCGCTTATAAGTGGTGCACCTCCTCCTCCTCTACCTTCATTAGACCATTGCGACTCTATACCTTTTTTGTTTCCATGGTCATTGGGTGTGCTATGAATATCATAGTAATACTAACCTCACACCCTTATAATCATAAGATCTCTTAAATTCTCCATCCTGAAATCCTCTGAGGATGGTATTTACCGAAAATTGTGGTTTTTTTAAATCATGTATTTTCTTTCGTAATAGGTCAAATGAAAGGTCTCCATGGATCGTAGGAACCACAATGACTACGAGGGAGGGTTTCTAATCTCATTACCATCATTTAATTGCTTTTTATAGATTTTATGTTATGCTGCTCGTCGGTGCCTAATAGTAATATTTTATTTTTCCAATTAAAATTAAATTAAATTACATGGCTTGACAATTGTATCCTTGTTTGAGATAAACTATATTTTTTAATTTTTGGCAATATAATTGGATACCCCTTTGTGTGTACCAACTAAATTGGTCTAAATTTATTTATCCCCTAATATTTATTTTATTAATTGCATATGTTCTGTGACCCCTCTTTGGTGGAGTTTAAATCAAATAAAATATTTACAATCATTATGAACTATGAATTTTAGTGTTTTTTGGGGTTTTATGCCTAATTATTTCCTTGTTTTAAATTCATACTAGGCATTGATATTATAAAATTAAAATTGAATTTTCTCTTTTTTTACTGATAATTTGTTTTTATTGTGACTATTTGGATTTAATGATCATGAATTGCATGGATCATTATCTCTTAAATTGTTTTGTTGTAATTATATATGCAGACTATGTGATATCATCTTTCATTAAATATAATCAAATTCAGGGTGGTGAGAAAATGTTGGTTCCATATTAAGGACCCACACATGGATTATTTATTCCTCATTGATTACCATACTACTCACTAGGGTGGTGATGTCTTAGGCTTTTCCAGTCGAGGGTTTCCTTTGGTTTTTAATACACTCAAGAGTGATATCGATTACCTAATTGAAAATCATGGTTGGAATCATTGGAAAAGTGTTCACGCTATTCATTAGATGATAATATACCCCTTATGTGCGATAACCAGAATGAAATCATGATAAAACCATTCCTCGAGCGACACTTAGCCTTTCAAATTATTTCCATGGACATGTTGAATGGTATTAGATAAATTTATGGATGCACAATAGAGTCATTTAAGGATGGGCTCGCAACACAAATCTAAAAATTAATTTAAAAATAATTCTAGTGTGTGGATGGTTTTTTTATATAGCTTTGGGTTCATTTGAATTTAGATACCTTTATGTATCATTGAATAATACTTTGTTAACACATAAATTAAACCCCTTCGAAATCACAAGCTTGATGGTATGATCGATTTTTTATAAATTTTATTTTTCTATCCTTATATATATACATATATATATATATCTTTCTTATTATAGGTACTTTATTCAGATTCTCGACATAGGCCAAAGAAGGTTGTGTAGAGGGGTGTCATTGAGAACTCAGACCAAGTTAAACATCATTTATTTTGTTCGTATAATTATTGTAACATACCAAGTAATTAATGAATAATAGATATTTTTATCTATGTCTATTAATGAATTATATAGTGTTTTAGAGGCTTAAAATGAAAATAAATCCAATCTTAAGCATGGAATACACTAATATTCTTAGAAGATTGTTTTACTGCCTTTTGACGGCAAACCCTTTTTAAATCTATCTTTTGAAGATTTTATAAGCTATTTTTGTCAAAATAAAATTATTATTTATGATTGGGACATCAAAATTTACTTCGTGTGAATTTTTTGTATTTTTCCGATAAAGTTCATTTTTTTAATGAATAGTGAAAAATACTGCATTTTACATCAAAACTGCTTTTTAATCTAATTTATTTATATGATTAGATTATCTTTTGAATTGGTTTTGAAGTGAAATTGGAATATATTTTTACCATTTAATCCAATTTTGGTCATTGGAATCAATTTCACTTTGAAATTAGACTTAAACTGGTGTCAATCTTTTGATACTTATTGTTTCATAAAAACACGCTATTTGCTCTGACAGTGGGAATTAATTATTAAATTAATTAATGTGACTTATATGTTTTGAATTCTGTAAAATAGACTTCATTTTTGAATTCAGAATATCAAATATAGCTTAGGGTGAATTTTTGGTAATTTTCTGAAAAACTCCAATTTTTGATTAATAGTGAAACCACAAAGTGGTAATCAAGCAAACTGATTTTTCAGTTAAATGAAAGTTTACCACTAATGTGTATTGAATTTTGAAAATCCGACATACATGGTTTTAATTAAGAAGTAAAATGTGGTTCAATGAGATTAAAATAATTTTTTGGTGAATAATAACTTATTAAGTTTTTAATCGCGATTAGAGGTAATTAGTGTAATTTAAGGTAAAAATGATATTATAAAAATATGAAAACACCATGACACTTGTCCTACCCCTATTGGATGAGTCATGGCCGACCAAGACAACCCATGGGTCGATTTATGGGACCCCATGGAGCCACTTGGGTGAGATAATGACTTTAATGCCTTTTTTTAAATAAAGGTGAAAATGACACTAACATAAATTGTTTTACTAAAAAAAATTTTATAAGGGGTTATAATAATCATATTTTTTGTCTATAAATATTAATTAGAAATATAAAAATATTTCATACATCATATTAATTTTTTTATAATTTTTAGACATTATATAAATTAAATTATTTATGGCATCATGATGATGCAGCGATGACCTCATTATTTAACGATTAAAATAAAATGGAAGCATAATGTAATATCTAAAACCTACACTTGTCCAAAACCTATTGGTTGGGTAGATTTAGAAGCCTTATCATCTTACATTCGAAATATATCAATGTGGGACCTTAGAAATTCGAAACACTTTTGAAAATAAAATAATAGTTTCATGATTTCCAAAACTACCCCTCCTCTCCTCTTATAAAAGGCCCCCACCTCTACCTCATTTCACACACTCCTCAAGCCTTTGTCTCGGCCATCCCCTGACCATTCACTCTCTCCACATCCCTATACTCATCCTAGAGGATTCTCTTTGGGCAGAATCCTTTCAAAGGAAGCCTTTAGGATCAAATCAAAAGGAGTTACACTTTTAAAGGTAATTCATTCTCTCTTGTTAATTTGTTTTATTCTGCTTCTCCAACCCCCTAAACTCTTTTTATTTACTTCTTTTGTAACAAAACCAGTATCTTCAAAATACTAGGATGTTGTTATAAGATTTATTCGATCTACAATCTCACACAACTACATCAAATGGTTAAAGAACATACGGTTTCCGTGGATGGAGAAATTCTGCCTCCCGAAACGATGATTGTTCGATACTCATTTAACTCCTTCAAAGGTGGCCATTATGATGTCACTATTTTTATATATGATATATAATATGTTCATTCTTTCCTTAAGCTTCTGTATTTTTAATTTATGGCATACCATTATTGTTTCCATTATGGGTAAACACGATATCTTCATTTTTGGAAGTGCGGACTACCGCCCCCTGAAAGTGATTTGATTTGTTAATACCATATGTGGGATGTGTAAAGGATAAAGTTGATGATATTATATATGTTATTATAATGGAATTATAATATACTCTTATATCATTATGATTCCATACCAGAAATACGATATATAAATGGAAGTAGCGTTCAGGCATACGTACGGCTTACCGTCTCCATGAACGGAGCATTTCATTTCTTAACTCTAAATGTGATGTAATATTATAAATAAATATATATTCTGAATATATATGATATATATGTTATCCAAATCATTAATATCATTCTTGATATAATGAACCTTTGACCAAATTAACAACATGTAAGTGTAATAAGTCTATTTTTGACTTAAGAACCAAATACCGACAAAATGAACATTATTATCTTAAATGATTACATGATGTCCATAAAATTGTATAAAATGAATAATGAACATGAAAAATGTTCTTAAGCAAGTAGATATTAACTCAAGTTTATTATTCAGGAGATTAAAGAACGGTCGGGTCTAGTCGGATACGAGGTATGGGACTTCGTCTCAATCTCCTTTCATTGCGGTATATTTTGTTTTATACACAACCTTCTTTAATACGGTGTATAAAACCCTTTGAATTTTACGTTTATCCAAAAGGAATCTTTTTTATACAAAGCGTTTTACTAAACGAAAAAAGGGAATGTTTTTGTCGTACGTATGCGGCGACAACGACTTCTCTGCCGCCGTGACCGTTATTTGAGTTTAGGCTTCCTCTACAAGCCATACCTTCTTTTTAAAAGAAAAATAAATACCATGTTTTACTTTTCTTTTATTTTGGTATCGAAAATGGTTTTGATAATGTTTGTATATCAATGTGTTGTATTGATATCTTGTGAATGAAAGATGGGAATGTTATGTTTCCTTTATGCATGTTTTATGTGATATGATTATGTTGAGGTTCTTGGGCATTATTATGAAAACGGGTGGTTCTGTGATAAACTAAGGGCGGGTGAGCCCGATATAGCTCTCCAATGCATTGGGTAACACGAAGGAGTGAAACGTTAAGGTTTCTCCGAAGATATTTTAGGGAATATACAATGATGGGTATTCCAAACGTAACCAAGAGGGTTACTCCCTACGTAAGAATGTTATGAATGCCTCAAGTTACCTTTATGTCTTATGATTTCTATGATTTATTCATTATTTGATGAGGTATGTTAAAGTGCTAATGTTTTATGGGTAAAGTATGATCTCATTCTTATGTATATATGTACCCATGTTTCCTTTCCATATTTTTATATCCCTTACTGATATTTTTATGCACATCCCATGTTTTTTTGAAATGTTTTTCACGGGTCAAGGGAAAGGTTCATGATATGTTGATAGTGTCAAGGAAGTGCCAAGAAAGAATCCATGTTTTATTTTAAATATTTTTCCATTGATGGAAATGAAGAATACTATCTTTATGTAACCACTTTGTTCATGGAATGTAATGCAAGTTTTATGATCTAATTCTCTAAAACTCTAAACCCGAAAAGATCCTCAGTGTTTAATCTTGTAATAACTAAAGATTATGTAAGGTTTAAGGCTGGGGCCTTATAGTTGGTATCAGAGATCGGTTTAGGTAACTTTAGGAGTTAGAATTCTATTAAATGATTATCCAAAATTTTTTTTATGGTCAAATTGAAGTGATATAGAATTTGAAGATTACCATGTTGGTTCATCTAAGACATGTTTGTTCAGAATGGTTTTCCGCAGAGGAAACAAGGAAGTAGTGATAGGAAGGCATACAGAAGGAAATAACCTTCCAAATCAGCATCCTGAGATGGTCGGAATTGGAACTGAATAGTTTGTTGCAGTAATGGCACAGTTGACTCAGGCTATAAATGGTGGTGGTATCCATGCACGAGATCAGACAGATCAACTGCAGAGGAACATGACAGTGGTGGAACATTTCATGAGGCAACATCCCCCATCATTTCGAGGATCATCTGACCCTGTGTTAGCTGAAGGGTGGATTAAAGCACTGGAGACGATTTTCGATGTCATGGGTGTTCAGACAATCAAAAGGTTAGTCTTGCTAGTTACCGTTTGGAGGGTGAAGCAGATCCGTGGTGGTCTATGGTTAAAAATATTAGGGACGCTGATGAGATTGATGCTCTCGACTGCGATGAATTCAATGGTATGTTTCTTGAGAAGTATTTTCGTAAATATGTTTGACTTAGGATGGAAAACAAATTCTTGGAATTGAGGTAAGAGGAAGACTCAATGGCTGCCTATGAAGAAAGGTTCAATCGATTGGCAAGGTATGCTCCAAATTTTATCCGAAGACCGCGTTCCGTACGAGATATGGCCATTATGATTTTGTAATAATGCCTTTTGGGCTAACCAATGCACCTGCTGTATTCATGGACATAATGAATAGAATTTTCCATGAGTTCTTGGATAAGTTTTTGGTGGTTTTCATTGATGATATTTTGGTGTTTTCAAAAAGTAAAGAGGAGCATGAAAGACATTTAAGGGTTATCTTGCAAACCATAAAAGAAAAGAAACTATATGGAAAATTCATCATGTGTGAGTTTTGGTTGCAAAAAATTTCTTTCCGTGGTCACATTGTTTCTAAAGATGGAATAACTCTTGATCCTGAAAAAACAAAAGTTTTGGAAGAATGGCCAAGACCCACAAATGTAACCGAGATTCGTAGCATCCTTGGTTTGGAAGGCTATTACCGAAGGTTTGTAAGAAATTTTTCACGGTTATCCAGTCCAATGACTATGCTAACGCGGAAGGGTGTTAAGTTTATCTGGACAAAAGAATGTGATGATTGTTTTCAAGAATTGAAAAGAAGATTGTTGAATGCTCCAGTTTTGGCACTACCTTCCAGGAATGGTGAGTTTGTTATCTTCAGTGATGCTTCATTGAAAGGACTTGGTTGCGTCCTAATGCAGAATGATCAGGTAATTGCTTATGCTTCACGATAGTTGAAAACTCACGAGGTAAATTACCCTACACATGATTTGGAATTAGCTGCTGTTATTTTTGCTTTAAAAATTTGGAGGCATCATTTGTATGGAGTAAAGTGTGAAATATATACCGATTACAAAAGTTTAAAGTATATTTTCACTCAGAAAGAATTGAACATGAGACAAAGGAGATGGCTATAATTAATCAGGGATTATGATTGTACAATTCATTACCATCCGGGAAAAGCAAATAAAGTGGTTGATGCTTTGAGTCGAAAAAGTAATGCTTCATTAGCAATGTTGCGTTTGGAACGTGATCCTTTGGTTGATGATTTGATGAACATTGTCATAGAAGTTGTTGGTGTAGAAAGTTCTTCTGTTTTGTTTCAGGTATTAGTGAGATCATCTCTATTATATAGAATCAAGAAAGCACATAAGCAAGACAGTGAGTTGCAGAAAAAGGTAGAGCTGGTTCAGAAAGGTAAGTTTACGGAATTCAACATTGATAATGATTGCATTTTGAGATTTGGAAAGAGATTGTGTGTGCCTTTTGATTCACAGTTGAAGAGAGAGTTGTTATGTGAAGCTCATAGTTCTCTGTTTTCAGTTCATCCTGGCAGTACTTAGATGTATAGAGATCTGCGGGAGTATTACTGGTGGGATGGAATGAAAAGAGATATTGCTGATTTTACAGTAAAGTGTTTGACATGTCAATAGGTTAAAGTAGAGTGGCAGTTACCAAAAGGGATGCTTCAGCCTTTACCAGTTCCAGAGTGGAAATGGGAGAATATATCCATGGACTTTGTTATGGGATTACCGAATACATCTCGAGGTAATAATGCAATATGGTTTATTCTTGATCGCTTGACTAAACCTTCTCATTTCCTTGCTATACAAATACTTTTTCCCTAGATCAACTTTCCCGTTTGTATCTTAAAGAAATAGTCAGGTTACATGGAGTTCCCCTCTCCATTGTATCTGATCGTGATCCCAGGTTCACTTCTAACTTTTGGAAAGGCCTTCAGAAGTCGTTGGTACTGAATTAAATTTTAGTAAAGCTTTTCATCCTCAATCAGATAGGTAGTCAGAACAAACAATTCAGACATTGGAGGATATGCTATGAGCTTGTTCTATGGATTATCAGGGAAGTTTGGACCAACATCTTTTTTGGTTGAATTTTCATATAATAACAGTTTTCATTCCAGTATACAGATGGCACCATTTCAGGCATTATATGGGAAGCGGTGTCGAACTCCAGCTCTCTGGGATAATGTGGGTGAAAGGAAGTTGATGAGACCAGAATTGGTAGAAGAGATGGCAGAAAAAGTTCAGCTGATTCCGAATCACATGAGAACAGCTCAGAGCAGGCAGAAGAGTTATCCGGATAACCGGAGGAAGGATCTATCTTTTGAGGTAGGTGATCAGGTTTTTCTCAAGGTTTCTCCTTGGAAAAGTGTGATGAGATTTGGTAAGAAAGGAAAGCTGAGTCCAAGGTTCCTTGGACCATATGAAATTTTAGAGATAGTTGGATCAGTTTCTTACCGAGTGGCTTTACCTCCGAGTTTATCTCAGGTACACAATGTTTTTCACATTTCGTTGTTGAGAAAGTATTTGCCAGATCCATCTCATGTTTTGAGTCCAGAGGTAGTTCAGCTGGAAGAGAACCTATCTTATGAGGAACAACCGATCCAGATTCTTGACCACAGGGAGAAAGTGTTACAGAATAAGGTGATTAATCAGGTAAAGATTTTGTGGAAAAACCACATGATGGAAGAGGCAACATGGGAATCTGAAAATGCAATGAGGGATAAGTACCCCCATTTATTTGATAAGTAAATAAATTGTGGGGACGCAATTTTCTAAAGGGGGGAAGGATGTAACATCCCAAGTAAGTAATGAATAATAGATATTTTTATCTATGTCTATTAATTAATTAGATAGTGTTTTAGAGGCTTAAAATGAAAATAAATCCAATCTTAAGCATGGAATACACTAATATTCTTAGAAGATTGTTTTACAGCCTTTTGATGGAAAACCCTTTTTAAATCTATCTTTTGACAATTTTATAAGCTATGTTTGTCAAAATAAAATTATTATTTATGATTGGGACATCAAAATTTACTTTTTGTGAATTTTTGGTATTTTTCCGAAAAAGTTCAGTTTTTAATGAATAGTGAAAAATACTGCATTTTACATCAAAACTGCTTTTTAATATAATTTATTAATATGATTAGATTATCTTTTGAATTGGTTTTGATGTGAAATAAGAATATATTTTTACCATTTAATCCAATGGTGGTCATTGGAATCAATTTCACTTTGAAATTAGACTTAAACTGGTGTCAATCTTTTGATACTTATTATTTCATAAAAACACGCTATTTGCTCTGACAGCGGGAATTAATTATTAAATTAATTAATGTGACATATATGTTTTGAATTTTTTAAAATAGACTAAATTTTTGAATTTGGAATATAAAATATTTCTTAGGGTAAATTTTTGGTAATTTTCTGAAAAACTCCAATTTTTGATGAATAGTGAAACCACTAAGTGGTAATCAAGCAAACTGATTTTTCAGTTAAATGAACGTTTCCCACTAATGTGTATTGAATTTTGAAAATCCAACATACATGGTTGTCATTAAGAAGTAAAATGTGGTTCAATGAGATTAAAATAAATTTTTTGGTGAATAGTAACTTATTAAATTTTTAATCGCGATTAGAGGTAATTAGTGTAATTTAAGGTAAAAATGATATTATAAAAATATGAAAACACCATGACACTTGTCCTACCCCTATTGGATGAGTCATGCACGACCAAAAAAACCCATGGGTCGATTTATGGGACCCCATGGAGCCACTTGGGTGAGATAATGACTTTAATGCCTTTTTTTAAATAAAGGTAAAAATGACACTAACATAAATTGTTTTACTAAAACAATTTTTAGAAGGGGTTATACTAATCATATTTTTTTCTATAAATATTCATTAGAAATCTAAAAAGATTTCCTACATCATATTATTTTTTATATAATTTTTATACATTAAATAAATTAAATTATTTATGGCATCATGATGATGCAGTGATGACCTCATTATATAACGATTAAAATAAAATGGAAATATAATGTAATATCTAAGACCTACACTTTTCCAAAACCTATTGTTTGGGTAGATTTTGAAGCCTTATCATCTTATCTTTGAAATATATCAATGTGGGACCTTATAAAATCGAATCACTTTTGAAAATAAAATAATAGTTTCATGATTTCCAAAAGTGCCCCTCCTCCCCTCTTATAAAAGGCCCCCACCTCTACCTCATTTCACACACTCCTCAAGCCTTTAACTCGGACATCCCCTGCCCATTTACTCTTTCCACATCCCTCTCCTCATCCTAGAGGATTCCCTTTGGGCAGAATCCTTTCAAAGGAAGCCTTTAGGCTCAAATCAAAAGGAGTTACACTTTTAAAGGTAATTCATTCTCTCATGTTCATTTGTTTTATTCTGCTTCTCCAACCCCCTAAAATCTTTTTATTTACTTCTTTTGTAACACCACCAGTATCTTAAATATAATAGGATTTTGTTATAAGTTTTATTCGAGCTACAGTCTCACACAAGTACATCAAATGGTTAAAGAACATACGGTTTCCGTGGATGGGGAAATTCTGCCTCCCGAAACGATGATTGTTCAATACTCATTTAACACCTTCAAAGGTGCCATTATGATGTCACTATTTTTATATATGATATATAATATGTTTATTCGTTCCTTAAGCTTCTGTATTTTTTATTTATGGCATACCATTATTGTTTCCATTATGGGTAAACACGATATATTCATTTTAGGAAGTGCGGACTACCGCCCCCTGAAAGTGATTTGATTCGTTAATACCATATGTGGGATGTGTAAAGGATAAAGTTAATGATATTATATATGTTATTATACTGGAATTATAATATACGCTTATATAATTATGATTCCATTCCATAAATACGAAATATAAATGGAATTAGCATTCATGCGTACGTACGGCTTACCGTCTCCATGAACGGTGCATTTCATTTCTTACCTCTAAATGTGATGTAATATTATAAATGCATGTATATGATGAATATATATTATAAATATGTTATCCAAATCATTAATATCATTCTGGAGATAACGAAACTTTGACCAAATTAACAACATGTAAGTTTAATAAGTCTATTTATGACATAAGAATCAAATACCGACAAAATGAACATTATTAACATAAATGATTACATGATGTTAATAACATGGTATAAAAGGAATAATGAACATGAAAAATGTTCTTAAGCAAGTATAGATTAACTCAAGTTTATTATTCAGGAGATTAAAGAACGGTCGGGTCAAGTCAGATATGAGGTATGGGACTTCGTCTCAACCTTCTTTCATTGAGGCATATTTTGTTTTATACACAACCTTCTTTTATATGGTGTATAAACCCCTTTGACTTTTACTTTAATCCTAAAGGAATATTTTTTATACGAGGAGTTTTACTAAACGACAAAAGGGAATGTTTTTGTCAGACATATGCGGCGACAACGACTTCTCTGCCGCCGTGACCGTTATTTGAGTTTCGGCTTCCTCTAAAAGCCATACCTTCTTTTTAAAAGAAAAATAAATACCATGTTTTACTTTTCTTTTATTTTGGTATCGAAAATGGTTTTGAAAATGTTTTTAGATCAATGTGTTGTATTGATATCTTGTGATTGAAAGGTGGCAATGTTATGTTTCCTTTATGCATATTTTATGTGATATGATTATGTTGATGTTCTTGGGCATTATTATGAAAACAGGTGGTTCCGTGATAAACTAAGGGCGAGTGAGCCCGATATAGCTCTCCAATGCATTGGGTAATGCGAAGGAGTGAAACGTTAAGGATTCTCCGAAAATATTTTAGGGAATATACTGTGATGGGTATTCCAAACGTAACCAAGAGGGTTACTCCCTACGTAAGAATGTTATGAATGCCTCAAGTTACCTTTATGTCTTATGATTTCTATGATTTATTCATGATTTGATGAGGTATGTTAAAGTGATTATGTTTTATGTGTAAAGTATGATCTCATTATTATGTATATATGTACCCATGTTTCCTTTCCATATTTTTATATCCCTTACTATGCTGTCTATGCTCATCCCAAGTTTTTTTGAAATGTTTTTCACAGGTCAAGGGAAAGGTTCATGATATGTTGATAGTGTCAAGGAAGTGTCAAGAAATAATCCATGTTTTATTTTAAATATGATTCCATTGATGGGAATGAAGAATACTATCTTTATGTAACCACTTTGTTTATGGAATGTAATGCATGTTTTATGATCTAATTCTCTAAAACTCTAAACCCGAAAAGATCCTCAATGTGTAATCTTGTAATAACTCAAGATTAAGTAAGGTTTAAGGCTGGGGCCTTATAATTATTTTCCTTAATCATATATAGGAATAATGAATTTATGTACAGTATCATATGGAATGGTCTAAACATTGTGGGTGTGGTACTAATGAGATTATATCTTACACCCATCTCGAGTTCCATTTGGTACACACATAACCTTTTTTCTTTTAGGTAGGGATAAAAGGAATTAGGCAGTTCTGATGATTGACTGTTGGTTTCTACATAAGATGAAGGTTTGGGGAGAGGACCAAGCCTTTCCTTAAGATATAGTTCTTGCACAATGTGTTTTTTTGATTATGTATTGGTGGAATTCTTGTATTCCTTCTTTCTGTACAATTACATTATTATATAAATCATACCATTAAATCATTGTGTATCAGGTTGGATTTATCAGCTTCCACACTTTTTATTTATTCAATTGGGATATTTAATTTATTCCACTACAATTTTTTTATTTAAAATATTTTTTTAATTATTATAAATTAATTTTCTTCCACTATGTATTACCTATTACAAAAGAGGGAATATTCTCCCCCAGAGACATGTTAAAATGTCCCTTTCAATTAGTTGGTAGCCTCTGGATTTCTGCAAGATATGCTTGAGGTCATGTGGCCAACCCAGCTTGGAGCACCCTTCTCGTCGCTCCTACTTCCGGGAAGTTACAATAAATTGTATGTTTTTATTTTTTTTATATCATAATTTAAACGAAGATAATTAAATTATATATGTAGTGTAGTAAACACTCCTTATACCATTAATAATGTGGAAAATCACTATATACATTCTTATTAGACTTCGTAAGACATAAAAGAGTAACAATATTAGAAAGGTAATCTTAAATAGATTAAATATTTTTGTTTATATCATTGTTGTATAGTAGGATTTGTACCTTCAGCAACATCATATCATTTTTAATCATAATGTTGTTATAATTCATGTTTCTCTACTCTCAGTTGACTTTGACTTTGATTCAATATTTACTTTCCTGTTCTGGATAATACTATAAAAGGATATGAATATGGAAGTTAACCTACACACAAAATGTCATCCTTAAAAAAAGAATTCTAAAATAAAAATTCAAACATTAAAGGACATGTTAAGGGAATGATCACTTGACTTTGAAGGTATTTTGGGCCAACATAATTCACTTTTTGAATTCTCATTCTCAGTCATTCAAAATTAACATTCTAATCCCTAATTATGTAGATAAATGTGGTGGTTTTGTTGTAGCTTAAATGATTCACACCATATAATGATGTAAAAATCATTTATACGAAATCAAATATAATTTTAGATGATGATACATTTAGTAGAACACCATTTTCTATAATGACTATCCACTGAAAATTTTTCATCTCTATAGGTTTTGATAACATTCATACCCTCTCTAATTAGAATATTTTACATATAGTAGAAATAAAAAATGTCTAATGGGATGACTAATTTTATTTGAATAATACCCACAATGACTTTGGAATTATATTTCACCACTAAAATATTAATTTTATTCAGCATGCACTTTGAAAAACTTATGTATGATTCTTATATATATTCCTTAAGGGAGTTTCTTAGTGCATAGAATGTCGTTAATCCTAAGAGAATAAAATATATTAAATAATTTACCAATCTAGACACTATTATATCTAAATGAATATTCCATAATTTACAATTTATGATTATTCTATTGTTGGGAATCATTAATTTAACTTACCCTTGCATAGTTTTTTCACATCCTTTTTTGTATGTGGTATTCCTCTTTAAAATCATCCATATTGATGTTGATATCCTCCCTCCATAGATAAGAGTTCCATAGTCTACCACTAGTTATTTATCATTATTTTTCAAGAAAAAAAGTGACTAATTATTACATTCTATATTTTTAGTACTTTATTTTGAAAGAAAATTGGAATCCTTTAAAAACACCATGACACGCTCTTTTTTTTCTTCATTAAAATGCAAACCCGCACCTCGTTAAATGAAGTAGTGAGTAAACATGGAATCAAATCCTCAGCATTTAAATCATCATACATTGTATGGTGTGATCCCAAATTAATCTAGAATATTCCCATAAGATTATGAGATAACTAATATACTCTTACCATGGACTCATGAAGAATCATCACTACCCTCCAAATTTCATTCAATTTTTCAATACACTAGCTTTAGTGGGAATATCATAGTTCTTAAAGAAAAAAACAAGAAAGTATATCATAAAAATATTCGTTCTATACCCTACCATTCTCAACCAATCATTCAACTCTTTCTCCTCATGTATCAATGTAAAAAAATCATTCAAAAAATATTCTCAAAATAGAATAAAGAAATGCATATGTGGGGATCATTCAGAAGTTTGATATTTTCATGTATGATCTCTTATTACTCAAAATGTTTCATGATGATAATTAAAAAATTAATTCTCCCCTATAAACACAATACATCCAGGACTAGGAACCCAAGTAAGATGAGGAATTATCACACCAAATTATTCTTTTAGTAAATAATATCACCACTTTCGACAATCCACCAAACATTATCATTCATGAAAAATAATTACTGGATCATTAAATACATGGGGATTGCTGGAATAACTTTTCCATCAACCAATAATCTCCATTATACCCAATTTTATTATTGAGATTATATATATATCACACAAAAATAATTCCCATCATTTATATAATACGTGAATCTCAACTATATTCTTAAATAATACACAAAAATGAATAAATTTATTCATCATCATTAACAAGTTCTGGAATACTTTTCCATGAGGCACAATGAAATTTTCATTCTTTTTTAGATTCAGAAATAAATGTAATCTTAGTTTTTTTAAAATATTATAGTTCCATTTTTTTCCTAGATGATAGATGGGTTATACAATGGTCTGGATGCATAGACACTAATAACAACTGTAATTCCTCCCTTAAATGATAAAAATTGGTTTTTAGGGTTGAATATAAATTTTTTTATATGATTTGTGATTTTATTAATAAAAAATCCTTTATGATATTTTCATATGATATGGGAGATTCGAGGTAATCAATTAGGAGTTTCCAACATTGGATACCCACATGTTGTGAACGATCTTACCTTGTCTGTTTTTGAAACACCTTGAGATATAAATGCTACACTTCTAGTGGTATTTCAACTTTTTTCTTCATTCAATGTATATATTCATTAACCAATTAAATACAAAAAACTTTTCCATCAATTTATAAATAATAACATGTCTACACTAAATAGGTGTTGATAAAAAATTATATTCCCATACAATTTTTTATATGGAAATATTTACCCCTTTTCCATGTAAATTTTTCTGTTCCCAGTCTAGGAATATTTTAATATAATGAATATAATATGATACATTGGAAATCTATTTCGTAACCCAGGAACAGACATGAAAAAAACATAAATTCATCTCCATGATCAAAATGGATATCCTTGGAGAAACATATAATTTGATGAACACATTGAAAATAAAATTATAAAATCCATTTTTTCCGTGACCAAATTAATTTCATGAATACAATTTTTAAATTTTCTCTTTCTATGTGACACATCACATTGTGAGAATGTTATGATGTGACTGGTGTTCCCATAATTATATTCCATCTATCTTATTTCGTAACGTGATATATCTCATTATATAATGTTTTGAATGATGATGATGTTGGAAATGAACTAAATTAGTATTTAACAATTTATACACATATATTATACTATTATAATTTCTGTACTTATCAAAAACAATTTTTGGTAGTTGAAAAATATGTATCAATTTTTCATTACTTTGTGAATTCCAAATTCATTTCATTTTTCAAATATTTCTCTCTTTGTTATTTGAATGATTCTATGTTTATGATACGATGATAATGATTATTCTAACAAATGTACTATTGATTCATATCCCTCATTCCTCTAATGTATTTCAACCACACATTGGGATTTAACTCAATTGATACATTGATGTATATCCTTATGAAAGACATGTACTTTAGAGATCATGAGTACTTATATGGACAATGAAAAATCAATTAAAATGTCACTATATTTTAATATGTACTAGTGGTTCATTAAACTAATTTTCCAATGATTATAAACCTTTTAATCTATGAATTTATTAATGACATTTTCTTTATCCTTAAACTAATACAATTGTAATGTGTGGAATATATGGTTTACTATATTAGGTATCACGAAACTATAAAGCTAATATGGTAATTATGAGTATGAATTATTTGTGAAAAAAACGAATATGATTTATTTTTTATGACGAAATCATATTATTTTGGTAAATTATAACAGTGTCATTTTCCATAAATGAAAACCATTTATAGATTCTATAAGTGTATATTTCTCTGGAATAGATGTATCTATGGGTGATAACCTCAAATGACATCTTGGATGTCAACTAAACATGTAAATCGTTCCGGAAAACATTTATTTATCACACACATGGTTTAACACTCTCTAGAGATATGAATCATTAAATAATAATATATATAAACCATTATAAAGTATTTATATATATAATAAATATTTAAATAAAATATAATGAATATAGAATTATATGATCATAGAAGAATCACTTGAGATAATGGATTTTGATAAACATATAGAAACTGTAATATATGAATTTAGAATGAATTTTCATATGAAAAAATACTTATTCATGAATTACCAAAATATTTTTTCAAATCATATCTATTTAGATAATTGTTGAGGCTTGGAGAAATTTCCCCCAAAAACCATGAGAGGGGAAATTAAATTATTTTATTAAAAAAATATAAATGAAAAGGGAATTATTGTTCATAACATCATTAATAAACATACATTTTTGTCTTAGTAAATTAACAATAACATGAACCAATTGGATTTTATGGATTGACCCATAAAGGAATAAATTTCCTTCAAGTCTCTTGTATTGAATTTACGAACAACATTTAGAAGATATTTGAATCTAAATGAAATTGAATATTGGGTAATGTTAGTGACAATTATATTGAACCGATCCACTATTCTATGAAGTATAATTTTACTATAGTAATATAAATATTATATAGAGTTGATTATTAAAGGTGGGTATTGAAATATAATTCATTGTAAAATGATGAAATGTATTGAAAAATATTTATAATTTATTTTTATATATATTATTTCCCTGAAACTATTTCAATAATGATGAATATTTTTTTTAAAATAATTACAAAGAGGTTGGATATTTCACCACATATATTGAAAAATTCAAAAGGTATTAAAGATACACATATCATATTTATATTAAAAAATACTTCAAAATATAATCATTCATTGCTATTTTAAACCAACATATCTGAAAGGTTATATCTAACATATACTTTGGGTGTTATTGGGAATGGTCCTTAAAACTATGTGGATTAAACTGAAAAACTTTGAAACATTCTCTAGATCCCAATACATGGTCGATGCATTGTTTATCAAACTATGTGACCAATCCATGGGATGACCTTGGGGAGGATGAAACCCTCAGATGGTTGGTTAATGGATTTACTGACCATGTAACCAAACTATTCACACATGGATTAATGTTCCAATACTAAACATTATGGGATATTCCTTCCATTCCATATCATTTAATTCTATTTTAATTATCCCACTCAAATATAGACACTTCAAAATCCATCTCTAGGATTTTATTCTCTTTTATGTTATATTCTAATGGATCCAAGGGAATTTATGAATCGAAAATTATTTTACATGACCCATGATTAAAAATTATCCATGTTTTCTATAGTTATATAATGATTCCCTAATGAAAATTCAAAGATCTAGTATGTCATTTTCATATCATGATATTGTTTTTCTATATAATGACTGATTCATGGTTCATTTCTTGTACTATGGAAGATCTAGATCATTGTTGGACTTATATTAATAAATTAATATACTAGTGATTTTGAAATATATTAAGAGTTTTATTTTAAGTGAAACCCATAGACATGGAATATTAATGAATCTCATTCTATGAAAATATTGTCTCAGATATGTGACAAATTTTAAGGATTTTTTTCTATGAACTAGATTTTGTTGGCGCATGGGTGTCATTCTGGTATTTTATTATGTCATATTTAGATGATTATTATAAATAAGCTAACCATTGAAAATCCATTACAATTTGTGTCCCTATTATACTGTTGATAACTTTCTTTTCAACTTGTGTTGTCATAACTTGTTTTCAAATTATTGATAGCGATTTGATTTATATTTTTTAGACCCATGATTCCCACATATAATTTTTTATTCCACCGATTTACAAATAAATAATAATAAAGTATTTGATATTAATCAAATACATTTTCATGTTTTATTTGATTCTCTGGATTACATTTTGTATTCTACATCTACATTCTCTACCCTATTGTATTTTACTACCATGCATTTATAGGTATTTTTTTAGATCTCACAATTAGTGGAGAAGCATTATATGGTTATCCCTTAGAGGGGAGGTCCACCTAATGTAAAATGATTATGAAGATACACTTGAACACATTGTAGGGTAATTAATTCCTTTGGGTCTAACCCCAGGAAGTGTTCTTGATAGTACATAAGGACATTGTCTCCTAGAAACAGAAATAATCATGACTTGAGTGCCTTCTAGAATATCCTATGAGTGATACATGGTAAAATATCCATGTGACCGGAATTGTGTTTAAGGCGGAATATGGAAGCCTTTTTGTTTGATCTGAATCAATGCCTTAATATAAACGATTTACGTGTTTACCTTCCTTGTTACTAGACCATGATTTCTATAGAAGTCTGTTAAGACCATCCTTATAGAATAAATATAAGGAAGGTATAATTAGGGATCGTAGAAGATTTTGCAGAACATGATTTGTTAGCATATTAGTTTCTATTCATGCTTCTGTATTTAATATTACCTTGGTATGTTGTAGTTATACTACTTTACACATGTTGTGGAAGAATTTTAGGATTCCTCCAATGTATTATTACTCTAAATCTTAACATCATTCTTTATGTTCTTAAAGAATTCATTATTCATGATCCAGGTATAGTCATGGGGCCCACAATAGATGGTTGAGTTGAGGATCACATAGGTTATAGTAGTAATAAGATGTATTTTACAAGATTTCCATATAATATTATTTAATTATGTTCTTATTCCAATATTATTATATTTAGTATTTCTATAATGGGGTTAGTTTATTTGTATGCATGACATGTGTATCATTTTTTATTTCATAATAAACTATTTTCCTTAATAATCTTGCTTGTTATATTTGTTTATGTTTATTGTGTATTTATATGTTTATTAAGTGTATAGCCCCCTGTCTACTTCCTTTGATAGTTACTATTAATCAAAAACCACATTCTTACTCGGACGTGTGCATGCAGCTTTGATTGTCTCATCATCAAACACTAATGATTATGTTAGGGAGTTAAAAATATTAACAGAATCTATTGATCCATTCATTTCCTATTGTTTATTGCTCGAAATGTTACAAAGGAGATAGGATACCTGGAACTCAGTTTGGTAAGATTCCATTTTACAGGTTGGCTCATGTGTAAATAAACCTCAATGTTATGATTTATTATACTAATATTACTTCATTATAGAATGTTAGAGTTTTCATGAATAAGTATTAAGAATTCACAATCACATATTATAAATATACCTTATTTATCACTATATAAGTTCTCCAAATAAATTCTCAGATTTGTGATTTCTATTTGGGATATACCTATGATCACTATTTAGTGTTATATTTCCATTATTTTTTTGTGATATATCTATATTTGCATTATTTTTAATGGCCATGATCATAATGGATTGCATTTAAATGTATATAATCAAGGGATATGGTGTAGGTATGCATGACTAGACTTGGAGCTTGTGTTGAATAATAAGGGTTACACTCTATCTGTTGGTATCTAATTGGATATGTTTTCCAATGAAATTCATATATGTGGAACATTTAATTTTATCATTTTTTAATAATATTATTCTTAACGGTGGTGTAAATGTAGACTTGTAATTTAAATTAAATTTTTCAATGGAGGATTTTAATTTATATTTCTTAGGAGTACATGATATTTCCTCTATACATTGTGTAGAAGGTTTCAACTAAGTTTTCTCCCAGACCCACTAAACTGGTTTAGGAGTTGGAACCACTCCAACCTATAGTATTTTTAATCATACATTACATTGTAAGAAGATTTCAAAAGACAATGGTATACTATACTTGTTTTATCCAACTCCAAATTCCACATACCTTTTAGATAATTATAGGACAATAAGATAAAAAGGTATGAAAATATACCATTTCAAGAATATCGAACATAGTCAAGAAATTAAAGGATCTAAGTGTCAATATTGCTATATTTATGCATTTAGAAACATATTGGTGATAGTGGTTTGTTATAGGACTATAATGTAGAAATTATGGTATCTCATAAGATTTAATCTAGAACATGTTTTATGGGGAATTCTTTACTAACAAGTTGATTTATAATTATTCTTATGAATTCATGGATCTACAATAGCTATCCACTATTTTATCTTAATACTAACATCATTTAATAAACCTATTTTGTTTTGTAACCTCTTGTCTAGAAATAAGTCATAAATGGCGAGGATCTTTGAGGCATTTCTTTATCATGTCACCAGAAATTAGGTTAGGAGTTTCTACCTAAAAATGTAATTGGATGTTCAACATAATGTATTCACAATTCATAAGGAACAAATGGTATATTGAGTATTTGTATTTCCTCCCTCCTTCATTTCACTAGGTAGTGGAACTCCGACCATTATAACGAGTGTATTATATAGTATTACAAATAAGTAGACACATTAATTTCAAAAGGTAGTGGTTTGTAGTCTAATAAGAGCATGTATTATTCATCCCCCTCATGATGTGTTCCATGGTAATTTAGATATGGAAAGTTCATATATTAACCAAGTTATATGAAACACCTCAACTAATGTGGAAGAAAGTAGAATTATAGGGAATATACATGAGATCATCTCTTGATCCTTGATGTCGGTTTTCCACATGGTCATAGAGAAGACATGATCAATGATTATTGGATTCATTCATAGTCCATAGTATAAGGACTAGTCACCCCAAAGTTCGTTATATTACTTGGTTCATGCACATTAGGTTCATCGTCATGTAGCTATAGAAGTACAAATATATTTGATAGATCATGTTCTAGATGAAAATAGAGAGGGATCAACAACTATTTATGGTACATTCCCAAATAAATGTTCTCATTATACATCACTTTTGGACGCTATTTCTTCCAATTAATTTTTTTTTTCTTTTCAAATTAGTATTAGTCATGATTTATAGATTATGTTGTGTCATAGTTTCAATATCTCTATGTAATTTTGGTGAAGAATGTAGATCAAATCAAAATATATCTGGAGTATCCAATAGTTTTTACCAACTATGATCATTTTTGGAATTTTGTGATATTTGATTTAACATGAATTTATGTGTTATTTGGAATGGAATGGTTGAAAATATTTCATGCACACATTGACTATTATCGGAGGCGCATATCCTTTATTTTAGATATGGGATTGAAGATTTTGATTCCCTATTTCTTGGATGACAAATATAGAATCATTTGACCAAATTTTATAGATATAAAATCCATCAAGATAATTATAATATTATTATATTTGAAAGGATGAATAGATGATAAGTCAGCAGTTTAACCCCAAATTATCATTCATTATCAAAATTTATTTCAAAATAAATTATTTGGTTTACCACATAACTGGGGATTAGAGTTAATCGTAGAACATGTCCCAGGAGAAAAAACTATATTGATTTCTTATTATTTTGAGGATTCAATTGAGATAAAAATCTCAATATTCTTTTGAGGTCCTCTAGAAGAAGAGTTTCATCAAACCATGAACTCATTCATAGGGTGACCCTATACTATTCTCCATCAATGATGATTAATTTTATCAAATCTTTGTAGAATATATAAATCTAAATATGGTTAAAATTAAGGATAATTATCCATTATTAGGTATTAATGATCACATCAATCAGTTATAATAAACATAGTTTTTCTCCAAAATTGATCTTCATTCAGGAAACTGACAATTGTACGTTTGATAGGATGATTTTATAAAAAAAATAAGTATAGATATGACGTGTATGAGTTAATTTTGACACATTATTGATTTATGAATTCATAATAATTTATTATATATTTAACAAATATAGTCTTAACAACTTACCTCAACTCTTTTATAATTTTCGTTTTTGAAAATATACTCATATATTCATATAATTATATGTAACATTCCATAAACCATTATATCATGTTAACTCCACTCCATGAACATCTACATATATATAAGGAATTCATATTTTATCACTTTTTAGTGATTGTAATATCTTCATAGTAATGTGGTCTCAAAAAAAATTTTACAGACATATAGAAAGTGAAAGTAGTTATGAAATGTTCTCTTCCTCATTTTTTTGAGATAAAGATATTCCAAGGGTTATATGAACACTACAAACCTTAAATTCAGTATATTTACCACATAGAGGAACTAATGATGGGGCTTACTAATAAGGGGGTGAAGATTAATGTCTTTACAAGTGTGAGAATATTTTTCTTCAACTGAACATGATATTTAAAATAGTTCCAATTTTTTTCGTCTATAGTATTATATTGTATATGTTTTTACAGTGATTTCTTAGGGGTTTGTGTAGAAGTTGTGAAGATAAATATATATTTGGTAGTTTCTAATTTGTTACATATGCTGAAATACCATTTTTATAAATTCGTGATGAACAATTAGCGTTGAAAAATAGTGGTTTGTGCATTGAATATTTGGTGATAAAGTCCATTTAGATAGTGGAGTGTTGTTTACATAAACTACATGAAACATTGATATATCATATCTCAATGGGGTATCAATGTGAGGTAATGGTATTGTGTACAATGTCGTCAAAAAGTTAATATAAAAATGGTTTATGATCCATGAAACAATATTTCTAATTAGTATTATCTGCGAAGGAAAATTCCATAGTTACAATATCCTAGAAAGTGGAAACCACTAAATGAATGAAATCTTATGAGATTGATGGTGGAAGGGATTAAAAGTACATTTATGGATCATGGATACATGATATGTGTTCCCATGGTCATATCATCTTTATTAGAGGGACATATGAATGTTGTCCAGGAGTTATATCTTATTTGTGATGTGATGGGGGGAATGGTCGGTTGGGAGTGACCTTTTTGCATGGATGTATGATACATGGTGATCACATGATCAATTTACATGAGTATTTTTCTTCAGCCTCTATGAGATATGATCTGATGAAATACTATTATGAATCAAAATGGGAATATGAACTAGGGATGATGACATATTATTATGATATTCGACACCAATTCAGGTGGCCTTATATAAAAATTGACATAACATGTTTTATTTCATGATGTATTACCTCACAGATGGAAAATATCTAGTATTAGGGTATCTATGGGTTTAAAATTCCCCTTTGGTATATGTTTAAAATTTAGATGTCATATTGGTGGACATTATAATGGGTTTACCTAGGTCTATGATGATTCATGGTGACATTTTATTAGCATTTGATCAATTTAGGAATGTGTATTATCTCATTTTAGTATTTTTTAATTACACTATAAATGATCTGGTAGTGATATCTATAAGTATGATTTTATGATTGAAAGGATATCTCATTAAAAGTTTATTAAGAAGATATGTGTGTCTCACATCATGGTTATATAATTTATTGTAGAAGATTTTGTGTACTCATATAAAAAATAGTACAATAAATCATTAATAGATTCATGGTTAATATGAGAGGACAAACCATATATTAGATGTTATCCAAAAATAATTAATCTGGGATATTTTTAGTAAATTTTATTATAATCAAACTTTTTTGATTTCTCATACAAAGGAATTATTAACTCATCAATTTAGATAAATCTAATTTATGATTGAAATGATCTTATAGGAAATTTATAATTATTCTAGAATGTAGATGGTCAGTTATATTTTTTGGTAGAAGGATGTTGTAGGAATCATATGAGAGAATGAAGTTAATCTATATGATGTTTAACATATTTTATAGAAGGAATAAATTATATTATGACATGAGGATATGATCACAAATATTTTATATTAGGGAAAAATTATACCTATTGGCGAATCCTCATTTAGTTCATTTCGTTTATCTATGATTGGAATGGTACCTATGAGATATGTTGGGTCATTTTTTAATTATGAGTGTATCAAGATCATGAAATACCATCTTGAAAATTATCTTTGTTATAATGGTAACCAAGATTGTATAATTTTATTCAACTCAACAGGTACATTCCTAATTATATGAATGTGTTAGATTGTGAGTATGTTGTATTTGGACATAATGATTCATATGTTGAATGCCCAATGGGGAATATAGATTACATAGAGAAGGTGTTAAGTGGGACAATATTGACTCTTTTCAAGATCCAGTTGTGGAATAGTAGGATATATGATGAATCAAGTGATTTAGATTCAAACAATCAGGCATTGTCGCATGATGTGTTTGAGAAATATTTCTAAATATTCATCTTAGAGATTAGTTATCATTACATGGGGGATTTTAATGTAATTTTATTTTTTGAGTGAGCGATTAGTAATTTTTGTAATTTACTCATGTTGTTTTTAGCTATGATTTTTTAGGATGTGTTGTGGTGGTTTATGGATGATTTCATATATTTTTAGTGGCCTTTTTGTAATAATGACAATATTTTAATATTTCAAAGTATTTTTTTCATTTCTTTAATCCCAATAAATTAATCAATTTGAGGTGATTTTAATCATTTAATGATTCTCGGTG
The DNA here is from genome assembly GCA_963277665.1 of Viscum album. NCBI lineage: Eukaryota > Viridiplantae > Streptophyta > Magnoliopsida > Santalales > Viscaceae > Viscum > Viscum album. The sequence continues at coordinate 1,172,882,237 of OY728164.1, forward strand.
GAGTTTGTGATTGAAAGTGAAAATTTATTCAATCAGGTCATTTAGCAATTTTTTGTTGCTTCAATTTTTCAAGAATAATGTCTAAAATTTGGATCCAATTCTAGTGATTCATTTTTTAGGCTTTGGTAGTTCTTGGACTACAAATTCTTCATCTAAGAAAATAGCGCATTCAAACACCAACAAGACCATAGAAATCATTCAATGAGAATAACTTTTCTTGTTAGAAGAATAGACCCTACATCATTCAATGAGGCATATCTTGGACTAACGACATTCAAATGGGATTATTTTACCTATTTTCTAAATCTAAATCCACATGAAACCAACAATATAAATTTTAAGGATAAATTATTTAACGAAAGCAGCCTTTGGATTGGTAAATGTGGGGCTCACGGAACAGTGTTCAGTGGAAAAAAAAATCAGTACTATTTTGGTATCCATAACATCATTTTAACAGCTTAATCATCTTTGAAATTTCAATGGTAGATATCCAAATCTTTTTTGAATATCCAATGAGAAGTAAACTTTACATGTTTTAGATATCTGTTTGAAAAAGGAGTAGAAAACTTCTAGAGGATAGATTCTGGAGGAAAATATTATGTTCTTAATTTTCCTCCTTTAATTTTTTTTTTGTTTTGTAAGGAATTCCTCATCCACATTTTTCATAATTACCCTTAACATGGTGGGATAATACTATGATTTATTGTGTAAGGAATGGTTTTTACATTTTCTAATGTTTGAGTTCCCGTTCATAATTTTAAAAAATCTACGTATCTTTTGCGAAGTTGGTTTAAATTATAATAATGGTTTTTAATATCATGTTTGAGTGTATTTTATTTTATATTATGTATTTATAATTTCTTGGGAATGTTAAAATTTTATCACTCCACTAGGTTATAGTCTATATATGATGTAATATAATAGTTAATATTGGTAATGTTCTTAGATATCATCAGTACATGTTGTAGGAGCAGTGCATATTCTTTAGTGTTTAGGATAAACAAGACCTAACTGAGAATTTCCTAAATGAATTTAGGGTTCTCTTTGAAACTAATTCCAAAAAATGCTGGATATTAGAAAAAACTGATATCATGGTAATTTTTACTCTCACCGTCACCATTGACTAAGGAAGTGAGAGGAATCGATCGTGAATCTTAATTTAATAAATTTTAAAGAAGTGGATTGAACAAAATGGAATAAGGATATCTTTGAAATTATAAAACTGAACCAGAACTAATCACCAAATTAATATAACTATTTTCAGTCGTTTAATTTGTAAAATTTCAGTTAATATTTTTATTTATTTATTTCTTTTATTTTGTTTCATTGTTTTCAAACTAAAAAAAATTCAAAAACAACAACCACTTCATTCTACTTTTTAAGGGGAAATATTTATTGTCATGTAAGACTATTAAAAGAAAACCATGATTGAACTCTAGAATATATTTCAACATAGATAATAATTGTTTTTCCACATCCATTAATAGGCATGTGTCAAAACATGGCCCCATTTCCAGGGAGGTAGTTCCAACAATCTAATTGAAACTATTTTACACTTTTCCTATATAAAAAACCATTATTTGTTTTATTATGTTTTCAAATGATTATTCCATTAATTCATTGAAAAATTTACCTAAATATAAATAAAAATATGTTAATTGGTATGATATAGTTTGGATGAAATAACATCTATATATCATATAAAAACAAGAGTGTAAATTAGAACTAGAATATGAATATGTCTTTCCAATGATGGAGATAACAAAACCTAGCCCCAAACATAATGATACCATGATAGAATAATTTCCTACTGATCTATAGTTTGGAGACCAACAATATATAGATTAATTCTAGAATGAGTGTGAAGAAATACATGAAACCACTATTCCTTATAGAGTTGTTTATAAAGAACTGTTGAAGTAAGACACCACCAAAGAGATGGAATTTGAAGAGAAGATGGAGGATCCTGAATACAGACCTTTATCTTATGAAATTTAACTACTATAAGAACCTCCCACTAAAGAAGAAACCAATGCTTACCAAAATCTTGGAGATAGTATTTTCATATAATCTATTCATTCTGATATTATTAAACAATAATTGAGTGTTACCTCACCTTCTTTTATATTTTCATATTCGGAAAACAATTGTATTGACTTGGATGATGAATATGAAAAATAATATTAAACTGATGGGGAAAAATGGAGCACCTAGATCTTTTTGATCACTTATTGGATGGATTTCAAGATGATACCAAAGTGTAGTTGGATAAGGATAAATATAAATAGGCTCCATACATTTAAAGTAAATAATTTTATATTGATTCATCATGTTTTAATTTTATTTTAACAGAATTAGAAATTAATTATCACATTGAATAATCTTTTGAGGCAACATACGTTGAGAAGCTGTTGGAGATTAAAGAATAAGGTGTGAATGTGGAAAACACGAAAATGGATGACTCATTCTTTATTCTAATACAAACATAAAACAAACACCAAATTTACATTGGGATGGATGTGATGAACTATATCCATGGTTTCATCAACGATAAAGAAGAAGTGAAAAATTAAAATAATAATTGTTGGTGGTTCATCACAAAGAGACTCCCCCCACCATCACATTGGGTATAACCAACTGAAACTACCCATTTGAAGTCATTCAAATGTCAGGGCCCACTTGGGTGATTAAAACAAGATCGGTCCTTCTTTCCCCACTCTATTTTTATTTTATTTTATTTTAATAGATGTCTTATGTTATTCTATCTAATTTTGGTTGGAGGTTTTCATGTCTAAATAACATAGGAGAATAACTCAATATTTCACTCTCAATAAGTCATCATGTACCAGTCCTTAACACATTCTTTATTTATATGATTAAATTTTGAATATGACTCTATGATAAATATACTTCACTAAATTGTAGACATTGAATCGTTTAAGTTCATTGGAGGGAGGCTTTTAATTTTAGGAATTTCAATTTTTAGTATTTCTTTTTTTAAATTACTATTTTAAAAAATTTGTTTGATTTATTTTTATTTTTTGTGTGTTTTTTAAAATTTTGATCTTAAAATATTACCATATCCATTTTGGAAACCCATGTCAAAGATTGAACCAATTTTCATACACCTCACTTCTTGAGAGTACCAAACCGTGCATTCTTTTACCAGAATTTGATTATTTTTTATCAAAACATGATGGTGTGAGTTACATGTGTTTCAAATGATTGAGGAATATCTTTTGTTTTAAATCCCCCAGTTCTTTAAAATACTTTTTATTTATCATATCATGAACATTTAATCCTTGTATCTCTTATCAACCAACAAAAACTATTATTATAGCCACATTACAAGCTGTTTTTCCTTATCCAACATTCCCTTGAATTAAAATTGGGGGATCTAGATGAAAATAAGTACGGGGGGGGGGGTGATATTTTTGGTGGTACCACATATGGCGATACATTGAGAGGAATATAGAAATTTAAATAATTTTTTATTAAAACAATTCATGATTGAAGACGTTTTGACTTTCTATATCTTTCATGATAAAAGATGTTGTGTCTTTATAGAGGTTTTAATAGAGAATGAATGTTTAGCCTATCTGAAGCTTTTCAGAATAAATATGCATGAGAAGATTGACATTTTCTCTACTAAAATGATGAATATTATGAAAATTACTTGATTTTAAATGATTATGGTTCTGAATTTATAATAATGATAGTGAAGAGGAAATCATACTTGAGTAAAAATTAGAATCATGCAATTTTTAATTAAAAGAGTCTAACCCTTCTTATTCTACCTCATATTTTCTCGCATAAAAATCCAACCAATACAAAGCCATAGAACAACCCTGAAATGTCATCAGGGTAAACATATTTCATTAACTCACATCAAGTGATAATTTATGAATTATTGATGCCATTGATGACCCTTTAATGAGTTTATATGATAAAGAAAATGTTTAAAAAATTAACATTTGTGCAATAAGAAATATGGAAGTGAGTTAAGTGTTTTTTGTGAATGGGATGATAAATGATGTGGATATATATAAAATGATATGAATGAATAACTTTAAATAATTTTTTATGAGGCCTAGTATCTTTTGTTTTATGATTTTAAATTGTTATATATCAAGGATACGTGATTTAAATTTTGTTTGATGTTTTATATTTACTTATCCGGGATTCCAAGTGCTAATTGTGGGAGAATAGATAAAGATAATATTTTCAAATTTAATCATACATTTTCATATATTTAATCAGAACATATTAATAAGTTTCATATTATTTTTATCATTTTATGATTTTTTGTGGAGTTTGGGATTTAATGTAAAAAATTATTAAATCTTGACTTTTTTAATTTTTCAAGTGATTCTATTATTTGATCATAAATTCGAAAATATGGATCCAATTAATGTGTTTAAATATTTAGAATTCATTGGTTCTAGGGATAAAATTTCTTCTTCTATACCAAGAGCCTATTCAAACTCTCAAAATCCCTAAAATCCATTCAATGTGAAGAGTTTTTTTTTCTGGTTGGTAGAATGGACCCTACCTCATTCAATGAGGAATATCACAAGATACAAAAAACATAATTAGATGATTTTATCTAGTATCAAAATACAACCTGATGTGTATGATAAAATGAAATTTCATTGTTTGTGCTTTTCATTAATGGCTCCCATGAACTGGTCAATGTTGGGTTGGTGGAATAGTGTTCAATATCCAGAAAAAGTCATTTATATTAAGGTGGCCATACCTACATTGACATGGATAAAAAATATTTTATATTTTAATGGTGGAAAAAAAATATATTTTTAACATATTATAAGAAGGGACCTCAGCATGTTTCATATATTTGATTGGCATAACAGAAGAAAACTTATGGAGGAACGATTCTGGAAGAATGTTTTTTGTTCTTATTTTCCTCCTTTCATTTATTTTTAGTTTTTTAATGAATTATTCTTTTCCCATATTCTCAATGAAACTTAACATCGTGGCTTAATACTCTGATTTATTGTGTATGGAGAGGTTTTTACGTTTTTAATGTTTGATTTTATGCACTTAATTGTAAGAAATGTGTCTCTCTTTAATGATGTTGATTTCAATTATAATAACGGATTTTGATATCTTTTGAGATCATATTTGATTTTATATTCAATTTTGATAATTAAAATTTTATATTAAATTTATCTCCCTCCACTATGTTCTAGTCTATATATTATGGAATAGATTAGAACATAGTGGTGATGTACTGGAAGATCGTCTGTACATGTGTGAGGAATAATGCATATTCTTGATTGTTTGGGATAAACAAGGATTGATCAAGAATAAAAAAATTAATTGGCGGTATTCACAACAATTCATTGAAAATAGAAGTAAAATAGTCCCAAAATAAGATATTTTTAATATAATGACCCGGAATGTTTGTGGAAATGTTTTTTCTTAAATAAAATGTAATTTTATGAGTCCGCGAGAACTAACGGCCCATTATTCTGAGGCCCGGTGTGCCCGAAATCAATTTATGATTTTTGTTCGGGTACATTTAGTAAATGTACGAGTGGTATTTTTATAACATTTGAACTGGTTATTGGAATTGAAATCTGAGGGAACCGTTGAACTCACAACACTGATATTCTCTTAATAAAACTTTCATCATGATGGTAGTTGGTCGAGAATGAAAGTTAGTTTTTTGGTTTTATGTGGGAATATTAAAATAATTTAAGTGCATGTTTTAAATTATATTATTTGTTATACCACCATGTTGATGTTGGAGGTGGGCGCCACAGCACCATAACCTCCCATGAGAGGTTATGGTGGTGGGGTCCACCAGAACTCAACCTCTCATGTGAGGATTAATTTGATGGGGACCACCCAAGGTTATAACATATTGAACACCCCATTATGTGGGGCGAAACCTCTTGAGCTCCCAACTTAATAGTGCCAACACCTTTCACATTAATTATTCCATCCAAGTGTTAGGAATTTTTTTTTGAATTTCCTACCAATGAAATAATAGATATTATAATATATTATTTGGAACATCTATTCACTTTGGTGATTTTAGTGGAGGATTATTGGTAAAAAGCACCAAATGAAGAATGCTCCTCCCAACGAAGAAATAACATTATAGAATAAAGAATGCCTCATCCTCCAACGATAGCCATATTCTTCTTTGATCTTAAATAGGAACAAGGGAGGATGCGTCATCCTTGAAGAACACTAATGACGTTGTCCTATACTTCTTCGTCTTCTTACCCGACATCAATGAATCGATTTGCGCTTTTCCATGTCTTCATCAACGATCAATGAAAAAAGGTAGGGGATTTGAATTTGATATTTTTCCCGTTATTCATCATTCAATATTGGTTTACCTTTAGCCGATTTTTATCACCATAACATGGAGGGAGAGGTCCGAATGAAAACAACCCGACCCCCTCCATTTTTACTCGATTGTTGACGGCGACAGTGGCACAATTGCACCGCCAGAGGAGTGAGCCGCTGCTGACGGGCTGTAGTGGTGCAAAAACAGCTAACATTAGTCTGGACGTGAAGAAAACTGGCAGCGCAGGGCCACCGAATCACCAGAAGGGCGTAGTGCCATCGTGCCATGAAGAGGAACATGCTGCGGCCTCTAGCCGTGTCGGTGCACACGGGCGGATGCCAGGCCGACGGAAGGGTGAAACACCGTCACGCCGCTCAGCATAAGAAGCTACGGTCAGGGGGTCGTGGCGGTGGAGTAGAGTCGACCAGCTGGACTAGCCACTAGAGGAGCTGACGTGGCTGGCCGCTCATCCAGCTAGACAAGGCTAGACCCACCTAGGTCCCGTAGGCTACCAAACAGGTGCCAGGCACCAGTTCTCTTTGGTAGATGATAGGGCACAACACCCCCCCCCCCCCAACGCGGCAGGGTAGTCCCCATAGGGGGACACTAGCTGATGGACACCCAGTCTAGGTGGGCATCCCCCAGAGGCCCTCTCAGGTCTGGCTACCTGTGCAGGCCACGTGGGCTGCACTACCCGCGTGCTGGACCGCCGCACGGGCCGGGCCACCCAGCGCGGGCTGTGCCGCTGCCGTGGGTCGGACTGGTTCCGGCGGGCCGAGCCAGTTTTGGCGGGTCGGGTTAGCCCAGGCAAGGTTGGGCTGGGTCGGTCGGACAGGTCCAAAGCCAACCCAGACCCGTTTGACCCAATTTCACTTTTTTCCCCATAACATGGGCTACATGTGTCTGATTGACGAACCTTCTGCAGAAACAGATAGCTTGGAGAGAGATTGTTCTTTTTTCATACCCCACTTGAGGTTTGGACATATTTAGAGTATGGATGGGTTGAATTGAACCTAAATCCAACCTAGCCCTCGGAACATAAATGCCAATAACTCACAGACCGGGCGTCCGATTGACATACCATCTGTTGCATTGAGACCCCTATGATGAGGCAGACCTTTGAGATAATTCTTCTTGGGACTTCATGGAAGTTGAGGTAACGAAGCACATATTGACTAGCGGACCCTCCCGAAATCAATCATGCTTCGTGTGAAACCATGTGGTTGGCAGTGTGCTGATGACTATTCCTGGATCCTATGTGGATTCGACAGCACCGACGACTGTTCCTAAACCCTATGTAGGTTTTACAGCATTGAAGACTGTTCTGGGATCCTGTGTGGTTTCTAAATCACTGACGACTGTTCCTGAACCCCATACGAATTCGACATCTCTGACTAATGTTGATGGATCCTTTGTGAGTCTGACAGTTCTGACTTCAGTTCCTGGATCCTGTGTGGGTCCAAAAATTCTATTTTCTGTTCTCGGATCCTGTGTGGGTTCTACATAATAGATGATTCAGTGGCTACATCATATCGTCACTATTCCTCTTCAAATGTTGTATACATGTGTGAGCTGAGTCAGTAATTTTGTGATTTCCTATTGATTGAGATGGATTACTAGATAACTTAGGTATTTGTATGGGTATATATCTAAGTGGGCTTATCTATTGATTTCATTATTTTTGATTTATCCTTGTTGGATTTTGTGATACCATGAGGGTCTCAGGGTCCCTACCGAGTATCGTTATACTCACCCCTGCATGGGAAATGTCTGCACCTCATTGTGTTGGATGCAGACGACGGACAGCGCTGACCGAGGCTGAGTGTACGAGGACTGGACGGTAACTGGAGGTGGACCTCACGACGAGTCGGTACTCAGTGGAGAATGATGGACATGGAGTGATGAGGAGTCTATATGTACCAACCCTTCATGTAGTATCCATGGGGGATGATCCAGGAGCTATTTTTCACCTTTCAGCTGTTTTTTCTCTATTCAGTTGTACATCTACTTTACAGTTGGGCTTGTATTTACAACCCATTTACTTTTTAGAAGACTCTTTAATACAATTTTACTTAGTGATTTGTTTTCATCTGATTACACTGTTGTGTTTGTTATTAGTTATAAAGAATATGCCTTCACAGATTTGGAATTTACACCTTTGGTGCTAGTTTCCAGCCCCTGGCCTATTGAAGGAGGGTTTGGGATAATCACGGCACGGGCCCCAGGGGACGAGTCGTGACAAATTGGTATCAGATTAGTTGGTTGTACCACATAACTTAGGACTATGATATTTTATGTGAAGTAATAGTTTTAATGGTACTGAGTGTTGTTTGATGTTTTGGGAGTCTATCGTTGGTGCTGCGACTGACGTATCCATACACTAGGACCCTGATTTATGATCTCTGACTTGGTGCACAAAAACACTGATTCTGTGTGTGTTTCAAGAGTTTTCTTAGTGATCTCTTTGAGTAAGCTCACCAGGTGGAACTTATGGACCATGGAGAACCTGTTTATTTTTAGGATGGCCCCACACAGACAGCCAGCCAGGGTTCTAGGGTTTGTACGAGATGGCAGCCCACTAAGAGACGAGGCCTCGGTGTAGGGTCCTATTACAGCGATGGCTCCAGCGGTTCCACTAGCCATTGAGCCACCAATGCCACTAGCCCTAACAGCCGAGAGTGCATGTCGCCTGAGCATGTTGCACGAGTTCTAGTGCCAGAGACTGCCCATGTACAAGGGCGAGACGGACCTGCAGGGAGATGAGGATTGGCTGGAGGCTATGGTATGTGTTAGTGGACTGATAGGGACACCAGCAGACCTTATGGTGATCTTTGCCAAATGTATCCTTCAGGCAGCAGCATGCAGATGGTGGAGCCTGATGCTTCAGGTGCATGACAAGGTGACAATTCTATGGGCAGACATCGATAGCCTATTTCGGGCATAGTATTTCTCATCCCCCCTACGTGTGGTGTAGATAGAGGAGATACTTCATCTATAGTAGGGTAGCATGATGGTAGCTCAATACTCATTGATGTTCATCGATCTCTTGTGCAAGTCCACAGAGATAGTGTGGGACCCATTCTTCAAGGATCGAACCTTCGAGCAGGGGCTCAGGCGATATATCATGGCTTCAATGATCTCCCTCGGCATCTCGGCGCAGGCGGAGGTGTTGGATTGAGCCCTCTTAATGGAGTTTTTTCTTGCTAAGCAGTCTCCAGCATCGAGACCCACCACTTGTCGACATGCAGTAGAGTCTTTTTTAGATTGTAGTAGACAGATGTCACAGAGGTACAACAGTACCATACCCACGGGTGTATGACCTCAAGACACTGGTTCAATTGTGCGATTCACACGAGATAGAGCTAGTCATTCGAGGAACATGCAGTGATTCACATGTCACATGCAGGGTATTAGGGATCGTGACTGTCTACCCCACTGTTCGAAAGATCAGCAGATATTTGATGAACCTCTCAAGCAGAGGAAGAGGTTCGATCAAGGTGATACTCAGGGCACAAGCATACGTTTAAGAGGAGATAGTCATGCATCTGGTAGTGGATGGAGTTTCGAGGTGTTACCACAACCACCACTAGGAGGTCCACCCCGACCGCATGGAGTAGGAGGACATTCGAGAGCTCAACACCGTGCATTTGAGGCTTACGGTCACTGTGCTCCAATGATGATTAGATGTATGATATGTGTCTACTCCACCGTAGCTACAGTTATTATAGACATAGGTTCCAATCACTCTTTCATTGCCACACCCTTAATTCAGAGCTCAGAGATTCCGACAGAGCCGTTGGCTCAATCCTTATGGATAGAGACTTCTATGGGAGAAGACTTGACGATCATGCACTGGTTCCGAAAGTGTGGTCATATTCTAGGAGGTGAGAGATTAGGTTGGGATCTCCTCTTAGCTGTGTCGAGGCCTTATGACGTCATCTTGGGTATAGACTGGTTATCTACAGTCCATGCTCATATCGACTGTATTAGGCACAAAGAGGAGTGTGTTCGCACGGATGAAACCAGGCTCACCTTCCCCGGCAAGAAGGGAGCCTTTGTAGCATAGGACAATTTTACTCAGAGGAGGCTGCAACTGATCACTCATTTTTTGGCCTACCTTACCCATAGAGTAGTTGATGTAGCGAGTCTGAGCTATCCTGTAGTGGTGGACTCGTACGCAGTTGTTTTCCCATACGATGTTCTAAGATGGCATCCTCATAGATAGGTGGACTTCAACATTTACCTGTACCCCAAAAAGACACCAATGTCTACCCCAGCGTATCTGTTGGCTCCCGAGGGGCATCAAAAGATGCGGGTACAGCTAGAGTACTTTCAGGGGATAGGATTAATCCATCCTAGTGTTTCTCCTTGGGTACCTCTGATTCTGTTTTCTAAGAAGGCAGATGGGAGCCTGAGTATTTGTTTCGACTACAATCTTCTGAACCAAGTGACCATGAAGAAAAAGATCCCACTCATGAGTATTGATGACCTCTTTGATCAGTTGAAGGGAGAATGGTGGTTCTCAAATATATACCTCAGATTAGGCTATCAACAGCTCAGAGTTTGAGAGGATGATGTACAGAACACATCTTTCAGATGTCGGTACTACCACTATGAGTTATTGGTAATGCCTTTTGGTGTAACCAATTCTCTAGCAGTGTTCATGGGACTCATGAATAGGATCTTCTATAAATACATCAATTTCATTGTCGTAGTCTTCATCGATGACATTCTGATCTACTTGACTACTAAGAAAGAGCATGATACCATTTGTGGTTAGTATTGGACACACTCTGAGAGCACCAAATATATGTGAAGCTCTCAAAGTAACAGTTCTAGATCCGAGAGGTTCACTTTTTGGGACATGTCATCTCAGAGTCTGGAGTTGTTGTAGATATAGAAAATATTGAGGCGGTACTTGCTTGGGAGCCACCCATGATTTTGATAGAGATACAGGTTTCCTGGGATTGGCTGGTTACTACAAGAGATTTTTTCCAGAATTCTCTAGAGTTGTAGCACCGCTATCATTCTTGACGAAGAAGGGGAAACCCTTCATATATTTGGAAGGATTACAGCAGAGCATTCATAAGCTAAGGCAGAGGCTGACTAGTGCCTCCATCTTGAGGCATCCGGAGGATGGTGAAAAGTACGTAGTCTACTGCGACTCATCGGGGACCAGAATCAGGTGTGTCTTGATGCAAGAGCGAGTAGTGATCGCTTGTGGATCTTGGCAGCTGAGACAACATGATAAAAACTATGATACCCATGACCTAGAGTTAGTAGTAGTGGTCTTCGTCTTTAAGATGTGGCGACACTATCTGATGGGTGAGCGTTTCATAATCTACTCTGACCACTAGAGTCTCAGGTATATCTTCTATTAGAAGAACCTAAACCAGAGACATATTCGATGTCTTTAGTTCTTCCAGGACTATGACTTAGAGATAGTCTATAATTTTGGAAAGAGGAACGTTGAAGCAGATGAACTCAGTAAGAGATCTGGTATACAACATCTGGGTGAGCCAATAGAGTAGATGGTTGCTTCACAGATATCCTTTATGGACCGAGATAGAGAAGATTTCCTTAAATCCCATATAGTTACTCCCCCACTTCTTCCGAGAGTCAAGGAGGCATAGCATGGAGTCGTTGACTGCGAGACGTGACATGCTCAGATATCCATAGGGCAGACACCTGATATATTTTCTGACGGTGTGGAGCACATCATCCTCTTCAGAGGACGTACAATGGTACCAGTGACACATCATGAGGAAGTGTTGAGGGAGCTCTACACATACCCTCTAGAGGTACATCTAGGAGTGGCGAAGATGTATCAGGTCCTTTGACGGCTACACAGGTGGCCAGGTATGGGGAAGGCAGTAGTGGAGTTTGTCTCTCGAGGCCTCACTTGTCAGCAAGTGAAGGCAGAGCATTAGGTACCATCAGGCTTGGTTCAGCCTTTAGAGGTCCCATAGTGGAAGTGTGATGAGATATCCATGGACTTCGTGAAAGGACTTCCACGTAAATCTAGTGGTCAGGACTCGATTTGGGTGATCATTGACCAACTCACCAAGTCGGCCCACTTCCTACCGATCAGAGAGAAGGGTTCAGTATAGAGTGTGGGACGCCTCTATGTGTAGAAGATTTTGAGGCTACATGGACTATCTTCTTATATTGTCACCGATCGTGACCCACAGTTTAATTCCTGGCTATGGAAGGGGTTGCAGGAGGCTTTCAAAACACAACTTCATATGAGCACCGCCGTCCATCCTCAAACATATGGTCAGACTGAGCGGACCATTTAGAACCTCGAGGACATGTTCTATACTTTTTTCCTAGACTTAGGTTGCAACTTGGAGTATCACTAACCTATAGTGAAGATTTCCAAAAACAATAACTTTCACTCCACCATTGGGATGTCACCATTCGAAGCATTATATGGGAGACCTTGCAGATCACCCTAGTGCTAGACTGATCATGGGGAGTCATAACTGGTGAGGCCAGAGATGGTACGGGCTACCAAAGAGAAGGTTCATATCATCCAAGAGTGTATGAAGACTGAACAGAGTAGGTAGAAGTCATATGCTGATAGGAGACAGAGACCTCTAGAGTTCGAGGATGCTGACCACGTCTTTCTACAGGTCTCACCTCGATACGGATTACGAAGATTTGGTCGAGTAGGACTGTCATATCTATGTTTAATCGAATCTTTTCCGGTCCTCAGTAGAGTTTTAGAGGTGGGATACCACTTATCTCTTCCACCTCAGTCGCATATGGTGCATGAAGTCTTCCACATATCCTAGCTCAAGAGATACGTCCATGACCATTCACACACCATCGACCATGGGGAGTTGGACGACGACGATGGGGTGACTTTTACATATGTTTTAGTGGATATTGAGGACCGACAAGAGTGGGTACTACATGGAAGAACGATACCTCTAGTGCATGTATGATGGTAGAACGTGAACCTCTAGAAGAGAAAATGGGAGCGAGAGGCTCAGATGCGTGCTCAGTACCCCCATTTATTCCCACAGTTCGAGTTGTAGCATATGAGGATGTAAAGACCTGAGGTGGGGATAATTTAAAGGCCTAGAATTTTCATTGACTTTTTTTTCATAAATATATTGGAATTTTTCAAGTCTGTGAAAACTGACAGCGCATGATTTTGAGTCTTGGTGTGCCCGGAATCAATTTCTAAAGTTTTGTTCGGGTATGGTTATTAAACTTACGAGATGTATTTTTATGACTTTTGAACCAGTGCTCAGAATTGAAATATGATGGAATTGATGAACTTATAGTGCCAATATTCTCTTTATAAGACTTTCAACTCGATGGATTTGGTCGAGAGTGAAATTTAGTTTTTGGGTTTTACATGGGAATAATAAAATAATTTAAGTTCATGTCTTAAATTATTTTATTTGTTATATCCACCATGTTGATTTGGATTTGGGGACCACCACACCTTAACCACCCATGAGAGGTTATGGTGGCGGGGCCCACCTAAACTCATCCTCCCATGTGATGATTAATTCTTTCGAGACCACCCGACATTATAACCTCTTGAACTCCCCATTAACTGGGGAGAAAACTCCTGAGCTCCCCACTTAATAGTGCCACAACCCTTCATGTTAATTTTGCCAACCAAGTGTTAATATTTCATTTTTATTTTCCTTCCAACGAAATAATAGATATTATATTTCATTATTTGGAATGTCTATTCACATTGGGGATTTGAGTGTAGGATTATTGGGAGAAATCTCCCAACGAAGAACACTCCTCGCAATGAAGAATGACAATCAAAGAATGAAGAACACTTCATACGCCAAACACAGAAATATTCTTAATTGATATTCAACCAGAATAAGAGAAGAAGAGCCGTCCTTTAAGAATGTTGATGACTTTGTCCTCGACTTCTTCATCTTCTTACCTAACATCAACTAATCGATGTCTTCTTTTCTGCATCTTCTTTAACAATCAAGGAACAATGGTAGGGGATTTGAGTTTTACTTTTTTCACATTTTTCATCATTCAATCTTGGTTTACATTTAGCCGATTGTTATAGCCATAACACAGAGGGTGTAGGGCTGAATGAACATTCCCCCTTCATTTTTCATTGCTTGTTGAGGACGGCGGTGATGCAACGGTGGCCAACGTCAGGACGGCCTTGAAAGAAACTAGTGGTGTAGTGCCATATAGTCGCTTGAAGGGTGCGACGCCATCACGCCACACAGAGGAACAGGTCGTGGCCCCTGGCTGGGGCCCCTGGCCGTGAAATTGCACACGGGAGGCCGCTAGGCCACCGGAGGGGTGCGTCATCATCGTGCCGTGTAGAAGAAGAATCCACAGCTAGAGGTACCGTGATGGTGGAGAAGAGGCGACACACTGGTCCGACCGCAAGCGGTGCATACGCGGCTGGCCACTCAGCCAGTCGGATGAGGCAGGACCCACCTGGGTCACTCGGGCTTCCAAACTGACACCATTTTCGTTCGGGAGATGAGGGGGTAAGGCACCCCCCTTACGCGGCTAGGGAGGGCCCCGCAGGGTGTCATCAGTTGCTGGACACCCAGGTCAGGCGTGCCGCCCCCACAGGCCCTCTCGGGCTGGGCCACCACCGCAGGCCACACTGGCCATGCTAACTGCAGGCTGGGCCGCCCAGCACGGGTCGGGACCCCAGCGCAGGACAGGCCGCCTAGTGTGGGCCAGGCCGCCCCCGTGGGCCGGACTAGTTCTGGCGGGCTGGGCCAGTTCTGGCGTGTCGGGTCAGCCTTGGCCGAGTTGGGCCAGGTTTGTCTGACTGGGTCGGGTCTGTCCGACTGGGCCAGGCCAGAATGCGTGGAGTGAGTAGGTTCTTTTAGAATACGCCAAATGAGGTTTTGACTCAGTTGGGGTATGGTCGGGTTGGATTGAACTTAAATCCACTCAGGCTCTCCGGAAAAAATGACAATAACTCACAGACCGTACGTCAGATTGATGCACCATCAGTTGCTTTGATAAACCAATGATGAGGAAGACCATTGAGATACTTCATCATTGGAAGTAGTGGTAGTTGAATTATCGACACTCATCTTGAGGAGCAGAAACTCCCGGAATCAAGCATGCTTCATGCGGAACCCTGTGGCTGGCTCTGCACTGATGACTCTTCCTAGATCCGCTGTGGTTTCGACTGTACCAACGAATGTTCTAGGATTTTGTGTGGGTTCTACATCACTGACAACTGTTTCTAGATCCTTTGTGGGTTTGACAGCACTGACGACTCTTCCTAGATCTCGTACGGATTCGATAGCTCTGACTACTATTCCTGGATCCTGTGTGGGTTTGATAGAATAACTGTTCCTGGATCCTATGTGGGTTCGACAGTTCTGTTTTCTATTCCGGGATCCTATGTGGATTTGACAGAAGAGATGATTCAGTGGATACTATCTCTCTTCAGATGACAGACAATGCTGACCGAGGCTGAGTGTATGAGGACTGGACGGTACCCATAGGTGGATATCACGATGAGTCAGTAACCGGTGGAGACTGACGGATGTGGAGTGCTTAGGAGGCGATCATTACCTACCCTTCAGGTAGGATATGTGGTGGACGATCCATGAGCTACTTTTCACCTTTCAGCTATTTTTTCCCTTTTTAGTTGTACTTGCACGTTACAGTTGGGCTTGTACTTCTGGCCCCTTTTCTTTTTATCACTCTCTTGTTATATAGTTTTTCTTAGTGATTTTTTTTCATTTGTGTACTCTATTGGGTGTGTTTTTAGTTATAAAGGAAATGTCTTCCCTGTTTTGAGATTTATGACTTTGGTGCTAGTCACAAGCCCCTGGCCTATGGAAGGCGGGCTTGGGGTAGTCACGGCACGGGCCCCTGTGGACGGGTCATGACAAGTAAATTTTACTCTCACATTACCATTTTTAGAGATAGTGAGAGGAATTGTTTATGGAATCTCACTTCAATCATTTTAGTAGAAGAGGATTGATCAAAATGGAAAAAGGATAAAAATGAAATTATAAAACTAAACATGACCTAATCACCCAAGTCATATCAATATTTTTAATCACTTTATTTTTCAAATTGAATTTAATATTTTTTTCTATGTGTCCAAAAACAAACTATTTATAAAGAACCACCACTTCATTATCATATTTTAAGATGAAATCTTTTATGTTGAGTAGTCATAGAAGGAGAAAACTAGGTTGACCGCTATATATCATTTTAATAGAGGAAAATATTTTGTTGGTCGTAACCCATGATATGAATGTAGCAAGTATGGTTTTCCAAAATTGTGCAGATTATATAGGGAACTATGTGGCTATTGGTGGATGAACCTATGGTGGGGCATGGTACATGAACATGGTTTATCAAACCATGGACTATCACCAAAAAACCATAAAGAAAAATAATATATCCAAAATCACAATTTGAATAATGTTTATCATAGCTAGAGATCAAATTGTGAGGATGAATAGGATAAAAAACATTCATTAATACACATGGAACAATGTTGCTAAATTTCATACAAAACCATGTGTACATGGCCTAGTGATTTAAAATTACTCTTTATTATCAATTAATTTTAGGTTTTGAAATGGTCGTTCTCCTTTATATGGATCCCTAGAATCTAGAATATCAACATTACAATATAAATGAATTCATTTCCTTTAAATCATTTTTCTGGTAGATATAAGTGTATTTATTATTGATAATTATTATATGGGATAAAAAAACATTTTCATTCATGTTTATTCTCTATCTATGTGTCATCCCATGTAGAAAATAATAGATATTACATTTCATTGGATGATCTTGGAATTATGATATTATATAATAATTGATTCGTTAATCATTTCTAAAATACTGATAGATTTAGAGCATTCAAATCCTTCACCAGATCAATCATAGTTCTAGGGATGTTGGAGGATCCTGATAGGTATTTTTCTGCTAATACAATCCCATGAAATTGTAATATTAATGGATTATATTCTTGAAACTTGATGTTATTTACTTGATATCAGTTATAGAGATTCATAGTAAGTGATCATGATCTAGTGAGGCCTTAGTTATGACACAAACATCACATTTTTTTGAGTTTTAATGGTTATCATCGAAATTATAATTGTTTGATTTTCTTGACCCTTTGGGGACCTTTTATTCAAGTTACGAACCAAGTTGGGTTTCTATCCGACCTGATACCTTGAGTCAGTCCAAGGCATGGCCTGAAGGGTGTTCTTGATCCCCACGGGCCAGAAAATGTTCTTGGGTATCAAGAATAATGGTTTGAGAATGATTTACCAATGTTTAGAACCATAATATGACAAACAATAATAAATAAGTCAATTCTGAAATTTTCCAACCAAACAATCCTTAAAAGATCATAATTGAATTACATAGCTTTAAACCAAGAAGAAGAGGGGTAAAAACTTGAATGGAGTAGTATTTCTTATATAAAACCCACCAAGGAGAAAGGTTACATCTCCCTCATGCCATCTCCACAACACCGCACCAAGGAAGGAAGCAAACAACCTAAACAACGGTTTCCAAAAACAATACCCTTATATACGACAAACACTACCAGGTCTACTTACACCCTTGGGTGTTAGGAGGGTGTGAGCCTAATCCTAGTAGGATTCCATCCAAAAATGTTCCACAATATTTACATTATTAGTTATAAATATGGAATTTTTTCATTAATAGTAAATGCTAATATCAATTGTAAAGGGGATAAGATTTAAATAAAAATAATTTTCAATGTGGAAAAATTAAAGAATGGACAATTTTACAGAAAACAAACATGATATTGAAATTAAAACCAAACAATCCTTATTCCTATGGTATGTATAATTTTAACATTGAGAAAAAGTTACAAGAAATACACCTTGGCACTAGCTATTTTTGGGGGCCTATGTACATCGCATCGTCATTTAAATATAACCGTAACCAATAACCTTTTCATTCATAAGCCATTAGGAGGGGAAACCCCAATTTCCAAGTTGTCCACAAACATCATCAGAGTTTAGTTAGTGTTTTAATCATTAATATTGCTAAGTGAAATAGCGATCAGGCCACTAACAGATCACTAGCATACAAGTCCTATTCTTGCCACTAAGATAATCAGGATTACCGTTTGTTCTCAATAATGTTTCAGATGTTATAAAAACCCATTTCAAATTGAAATTTCTTTTAAAAAACAAACACAAAACAAACATACCACAAAAATGTTTCAAATCCTCAATGTTGTTCATTAAACATTATAATGAATTTATAAAACAACTTCAAGAGGTGTTACAAGGCTTTTCACAAAAAAATCATTCAAAAATTCTATTTTATGGCCAAAAACCCAAAATAACACACCAAACCAAGATTGGAAGCCCTAACACCATTAAATAAATCAATTTCATGAATCATAAAATAAATCCAAACGATACAACATAGAATACACATTAAAGACACCTGATTCAATGTAAAAAATGCAACTTTAAAATTAACCACGTAATAAATTATACAAAAAAATGGTATTGTCAATTTCACAATACATTTAGAATGTAGAACTCCTAAAAAACAACAGTTTTACTTCAAAAATAACCATTAGAAAACATACACCACAAAAAAATTCCCAAAAATATTTTAACATTGTATACTATTCAATTAACTACATTCATAACTTATAAAACAACCCCATGAAACACTACATGGAATTAAAACAAAATCATTCACAAAATTCCACTTTCTGTAATAATAAAACACAAATACCAGACCAAAATATAATTTTCATCCCTTTCATCATTTTAAAAAACAATTTCACAAGTTATATAGGTCCACCAAGTGCTAATGAATGTGTTTAAATCAAAAATACAACCCATTTCACATAAAAATTATATATAAAAATAAAACACATGTTAATCACAATAAAAAACAACATTCTCACCCAATATATGATTCAATGAATATTATAAAGAAATTATGAAAACAGTATAACATTTCAAATAATGATTAGAGATGGAACCACCTACCTCTTGTGAAAAAACCAATAGAATTGGAGAAAATCATCAAGAAAACAAAAAATACACCCTAAGAAAGTGAAAATGAACCCTTATTAATAAGGTTGAAGCAATAAATCCATTATTAAATAATTGGGTCAAAACAGTAGCGGCTGAAAAAGTAGAACCTCGTGAAGATGGGAAAACCCCAAGAGAGTATGAAGAAAATAAATAAAGACTCTCTTAATTGAAGGATATTGAAGATTAACCCATAAAAACACCGTTAAAAATAGATTCCAAGGGATATTGATGGACCTTGGAAGCCTCCCATGGATGAAAATCATGAACGAAGAAGAAGATGATAACATTTGGTTTATTTATGGAAGGGAATAATGGAAAAAAACCATTTTATTTATTATTATAACACCTCGATTTCATTCACCCAGTTCTATCCCCCAAAAAACCGTCCATTTCTAAAAACCTAAATTTGGTGATTAGGGGAAAACTAGGAGAAATATAGGACATGAATATAAGCTTTAAATTCCCCAAAACATTGACCTCGTCACTCCCTGTTCCAATGAAAACGACCGAAATCTAGACTCATACTGGAATGATGAAAAAATAAACACCCTGGTCTGAGAATTCCATCCATTATAAATCATTCCATCCATAGAAATCCATTAACAATACAGATGAAAAACTATAACTGAATACTATTTACATGTTCAATGGGGGATCCCAACAAATGATGAACTAAAAGACACAAGTACAACACCATCAGGAAAATAGGGGGTGAGCTAACGCAAGAGATCAAGAAATACTCCCCCTATGAGTTTCACACACCCCCAAGAAAAAAACACATCTAGTTAATAAAATAAAATAAATTATTATCTCACCATCCATAATTTACACAACTTTTCTAATGTGGGAAAACATAATCAAACCACATTCCAAATGAAACACCTAAACCACTACCAGATGAAGCTAAAGAAATTTAACTAAAATGAAAAACAAAATAGAATAAGTTGACCACAACATTACCTCAACAAATATGTTGGCCATGCTCTAATAAAAAATTTTACCCAAGAAATAATTTGGTGTTTATATAGAATTTAATGAAAATACCTACCACCAAGCCAACACAAAGAACATATACGAGTCACTGATATGGGGAGACCCGAATAAATTTACAACCATTAGAAGTTAACTAACACCAGAGACTAATATAGAATATCAACATAGGGAGGCATGAATGGAATCCCCACCATAATTGATAGAATAACATTAGAATTTTTATAATATAACATACATGAGACCCATGATAAGTCTCCCCACAATAATAGCCAACCATCTCTACTAACGGAAACAGGCCGAAAAAGAAACCCAACAAGCCTATATTGGTTGCTTCCTACAAAATTTATTCTCCCTCTTCAGGAGGCTCAATCATCAAAATTACAAACCAGTAGAGACACTTTGTGGTTCAATACTCCCATAATATTAAGAATCTTTGAATGATTCCAAACGCAAATGAGATCAAAATGGACCTACAATGTTATTCAAACATAACCAACCATTTGATAGTCTTACCCATAAGAGTTCAAGCACTGGGGTTTTGAGAAGACAACACCACCAAACCTCCTCATATCCAATGATAATATTTTTCACCAACACGGAATAGAACCCTATGGAATATGGTCTGAATGTATCTTTCCACCACACTGGACCACTTAAATGGAAACTAATACATAGAAACCTCAAACTGTCATCACATCCCGTATCAGAGACATAAGTTAAAATAATATCCTTTACACCCATAAGTGTTTCTGAATATGAACAAACTTCACTCTAGGAACTATATATGGAGATCAGATGATTGAAGAATCTCCTGCCTCACATTAAACTACTGAAAACTCCCAAACAGAACATCTCATTATGGTTCCACAAGAAACAACATCACCTATCAGAAAAAACCTCCAGGACCAGACAAACTCAGAAACCCACTTTAATATAACACAACACCTTAACCAAGACAGTGGACTTGAAGATGCACATGAATTTCCCCTCTCATCTCACACAAGAAACATCAGATGAAAGAACACAAGGAATAATCATTCATTTAAGAAAGATAATATCAAGAATTCGTGGAAGAAAACATGATTTCATTTAAGCGTATGTCCAAGAAAAGTTCTATAACATACAATTTTTTACTTAAAATAGAGCACAACAATACACCACCAAACATGACCCTAGAAACCAATAATGTATTTACAAGGCATTTGACCTTGAACTGAGTCCCAATTAAAAAGAGATTGCCGCAAATAGCCATAACAACCTCGAACGACCAGATTTTCAACACTTGTGGCCTAACATGAATCCTTATTTTATGAGTAATCAAAGAAATACAAAAACTCACTAAAAGAATTTATCCAATACCAAAATCTCTCTATTTTTTATATTTCTTTAGAAGAATTCCCCTTCACTGCTTCTAGATAAAACCTATAGACACAATGGTGTCAAACTACAGCTTTTATGACTCATGATACTTAAGTGACTGAAGTCTGTTTCAACCATCCACAACCACTCACCTAATATAGAAGGATTCACATAATAGAAAAATAATATGGGTAGAATAAATCTCCAAATCTCAAGAATGAAGTCATTATGCAGATCAACTAGATGATCTTCCAACTAGAGGATCTTCTACACAAGGACCCTACCAAGCTAGTCCAATGGTCATAACAGATGACATTCCCAAAAAAAAGACACGCCACCATAAATCTTATTATCAAAAGATAAATTTTTCCTTAAATGAAATAATTTCATTTTAATTAAGCTCGGTGGGTGGATATCACATTCTACAATGGTGTCTCATGGACCTCACATATGCATGTTTCTGTGCCGCACTAGTATCCCTGCTCATATCCACCCCAAAAATCATCTAGTATTTCTATTAACCATCAATATTTCTGTGTAACTGAAACCTATGGGCACCCATGAGGATAACTATGATCAAAACTAAACATTTCCTCTTTTCAATATCAAATCACACTACAAAAACATTCACTTTATCAAAAATACTTACGAAAAAATAAAAAAACTAATTTAAATATTAATTTTTTTCCAAAATTTCCCCGATCATTATCATTAAAATCTATATTCACCACATAAACATTAATATAAAATCATTTCTCCCCATTTAAAATTAATATTTTAAGATAATTCTTGCTTTCCAAACGAAATTTTAAAAAACTCACAAAAATTCATTTCTACCATTTCAATTATCAACCCATTTCCATTTTACAAGAAGATCATGTCAAAAAATCTCATTTATTAAAACCAAGTCATTTTTTCATTAAATCCATGTCTCTGTAATTCCAAAATAAGGGATTTTTAAAATTATTTCTAAATATCAAAGAGACATAAGACACTTCTCAAAAAAAAATAGTGTCAGTGGGGGACACAGAAATAAAGTAATAATCCATATTCTAGTCCATCCACGATTATATATTGTGTTTTATGACCATATCCTAGGCTCCACATTGATTTCCAGGCACAATGAGCTCACTGGGACTGTTGACACAACTCTCATTTAATTTCTAAACAATGACCAACCACAAAGACAAAAAAAATGCATGGAAACTATCTTATCTTCATAAATCAAGCTCTAACATGTTGTGTTCATTCCAGGAAACTTACTCGTAACTTGAAAATTGAGTTATAACAATATTATCTCTATTCTACCCAGAACTTTCCCCAACGAACACGACCCAAAAAGTTTGAACATTATCTTTTACCATTTAATCATGAAATTATTTGGGTATCATTTCATATCGGTGCCTAAATTAGTTTGTTGAACGGCCCAAATGGAGTTATCTATCCCCATAACCAAAAACATGTTCTTGTGTATCAATATTGATGGTTTTGGAATGACTTACCCGATTTTAGAAACATAATTTGAAAAACAATAATAAATAAACCAAATCTGAAATTTCATAACCAAACAATTTTTTATCAAAATGAAGAATTAAATTACATTGTTTTAAACAAATTTCTTTTTGTGACACAACTAAAAATGATCACAATGACATACTCAATACCCACCATGCGAAAAGGTGACATCTCCTTCAAACCATCTCCAAAACAACACACCATGTAATGAATGAAATTACCTGAATTTCCAACTCCAATAAACCATAACCTTACCTACGACAAACATTACCAAGTCTACTTACACCCGAGGGTGTAAGTAAGTGTGATCCTATACCCAATAGGATTACATCAAAACACATTCCATGGTTTAAATATTATAGGAAAAAAGGTTGGACTTTTTCCAAAATAGGATATGCTACAAACAATTGTAAGGGGGTTAAACATTAAAAAAAATATTTTTAAATGTGGAAATGTTAAAGAATGAGAAATTATAAATAGAACGAAAATGCTTCTGAAATTAAAATCCAAACACAATGTATTCCAAAAGTAATTATAATATAACCAATGAAAACAAGTCATGGGAATGACCCCTAGGTACTAGATAGTATGGGGACCTAAGTACATTGTATATTGGTGTGAATGTAACCATAACCAATTTAGTTTTCATGAACGACCCTCTAGGTGGTGAAACCCCAATGTCCTAGTGGTCATCAAATGTCATCATATTTTATTTAGTGTTTTATTTGTGAATCGTGTTAAGTGAAGCAAGGATGAGGCCACTACCAAATCAGTATCTTACTAGTCCTAGTCTGCCAACCACTATACATAGGATTCCCATTTGTGCTCAATCATGTTTCAAATGTTATAAAATAAAATTTTCACATAAAAATTCCATCTATAATAGTAAAAAATAAAAATCTCTCAATAAAACTCTTCACACCCTCAATTTAGTTCTTAAAACCGAAAAAAAACAAATTATAAAATAACATAATGAGATGTTATAAGGGTTGCACAAAAAATTAATTCTGAAATCCACTTTTAAATCCAAATGAACCGAAATACCATATAAAACCATTATTAGAATCCCTAACAACATTTAATAGACCACATTAATGAATCATAAAAAAATTGAATGAAAACACATGGAATATGAATTAAAGACACCCAATTCCATTTAAAAATGATACTTTGAAATTTAACAATTAATAAATTATACCAAAAATGGTTTTGAAAATATTATAAGCCCTTTTCAAAGTAGTACACATTAGAAAAACCTTTCAATTCTAATATAACCATTTTAAAACATACAGTAGCCAAAAAAAATTTCCCAAATATATTTTTACTTCTTATAATATTCAATAATCCATTTTGATAACTTATAAAACATCCCCATGAAACACAATATGGCCTTAAAAAAATTATACCAAAAATCGCCTTTTTTTAATTAAACAAACAGTAATTCCACAGAAAACCTAATTTTTAGAATATTAAACATTTTTGAATGGTATTGAACAAGTTATATAGCACCACAATGAAATAACATACAGGGATACCTAAAAATTACACCCCTTTTCACATAATAATTCCATATAAAAATAAAAAACACAATAATCCATTTTTTAAACAACTTTCATACCAAATATAAAATTCCAATAACATGAAAATGAAATTAAGAAAACAAACATAACTCATAAAATAATGTTTAGTCATGGAACCACATACATTTTTTCCAAAACCCCAAGAAGCAATGTGTAACTTTAACATCACCCAAACCACACTGCAAGCAATTGAAAAAGAACCCTAATCATTAACATTGAACAATGAAACCAATGACTAAACCCTAGGGACTAAACCCTATATACTTGAAAAATAGAGCTTCAATAAACTAGGGATAAACCCAAGACAGATAGAATAAAACAAATAAAGACTAACTTACTTGATGGATCCTGAAGTTCCCCCATCAAAACCCCTTCAAAAATCTGTTCCAAGGGATTTGGAGGGATCTTGGAGGCCTCACATGGATGAAAATCATGAATGGGATGAATATGTTCCCATTAGGTTTGTTTCTGGAATGAAAAAATTGTCCAAAACTATTATATTTATTTTTTAAAACTTAATAATTGTGCACAGTACGGCTTCAAAGTTTAGTAAATCGTGAAGCCAAACTGTGTACCTAGTTCTATCTGCCAATAACCCTTTTTTTCTTACATAAATCAGGGGTCACCAAGGGGAGTCTTAGAAGGAATGATACGCCATGAATAGTAGTTAGTAATTCCTGAAAACCTTAACCCCATCAATCCTGGTTCCCAAGAAAAAGACCGAGAACTCGACACAAACTAGAATGAGGGAAAAAGAAAAAAACCCAAGTGTGAAAATACACATGATTCCATGATGTGGAACTTGTTATATAAAAACATTTTTTACTATTCATGATGGTTACAACATGTGTTTTTCTATATCCCATGAGACCGATATATAATGTTTATTTCTATGTGTATGCTAATATACCTTGTTATAATGATTACCTATGATATCATTCATTTTAATATTTCTATATATATTCATCATAATATTTTCTATAAATACATGTTCTATCCTGTTATAAATAATTTCCATTCCTTCGGAGATATTCATCTTGGTACCCAAAAATCGTGGACCGACATGATATTCTTATCCCGTATAGGTGATGTTATGGGCATTCAATGCTGCATATGTTAAATATAACCATAGGTTAGGGGCATGAATTTCATAATGTCTAAACTGATGTAGAGGTTGTGGCCATATGAAATATTTGTGGATATATCCAATACCTATTTTGAATATTTTTTCATTAATTGATAACCGGTTGTTGATATCGGGTTTGACAAGTTTGTGTAATGACACATGATAGACATGAGATAAAAAAACCATGTTTATCAATCAGACTCGAGCCTTGAATCTACTGAGAGACATGTTTACTAGATTTTTTGTGAGTTTTTCATTATGATTAATACATTTTAATACTTTTAATCTATCATGGAGGTGATGTATTAATATCAAGGGCTCATGGTGTAATTATTCTCAGTTGGGTGATAAACATGTGATTCTTTAGGATTTTGTAAATTTTTTTTTGGTAAATAACAATTATACCTGTGCCAAAATTTTACTAACTCATTAGCAGTGTCCAATCTGGATTAACAATCACACATTTCATAAGCATCTTAATTCATTAAAATACATCATGAATTAGGATCCTGGTTAGGGAAAGGGACCATAACATATTGTTATGAAGATGAGCATAGAGAATGTAGTAGTACTGAGATTTTATTTAGAGGATTTTCATATTGTGTTATTTGTTTATATACTTATACCAACTATAATCTAGTTTCTCATTCAACATTGGGACCTTGTTATGTTTATATATATATAATATGTACAAATTTTAAATATATCATTATTTATTATCATAAAAATAATAATCTTGGTTGTTATATTTTTTTTAAATACAATGGATGGTTTTTATTACATAGGGAAATAGTATCCCCACTACTTCCTTGGAGCCTCATCACTAGTCTGTAACAACTTACATAGGGGGGTACACCCAAAATTATAGGTGACTTTCCATCATAGACCTATTAATTTTATGTCAAAATGTGATAATAATGGAGATATGGAGTGAAAATACTATTTCATGTTAGTGGTTTTTGGAAAAGTAGGACTAATGATAATCCAACAGACATTTCAAATATTGTGAATGAAGCATCCCAAAAATGTTTTCATGGTCAAAAGAAATGATTCAATGGTATGAGAGAAGGATACCAAGAACAAAAACATTGAATACGCCTGATGGAATAAGAAAACATGAAATGTGAAAGGAATATATGTAGAAATTCAAAAAAATTGTTTAAATTCTTCAATTGTAAGTAGTTAGGTAAACATATAGTATAATGAACTAAACATTATGTTCGGAGGATAATAAAATTATATATATAATATTGATTAGGTATATGTATAAGCCTTATTCAACCACTCTTGGTAATATAGAAATTTTAAATGAAGACATAAAATTTATACTTATTTTTTATTCAGGAATCAAATTCTTTTTGTTCATTTTAGTTATATAAATTCCATTATTTCATACATGTTTCCTATAACAATTCAATAACGTCCACAAAACATTGAGTAAGAGATATTCATAAAAAATTTCTTTTAAATAATTTCATCCTAAGTGTCAAGAACCTATTTAATAAGATTTTTTGGCATTACACATTTGTGTAATATAATAATCTACCACATGGTTTAATATAATGCCATATGGGGTATGTATTTGCTATCATTATAAAACACAGATAAAAACTATTGGGAAACATTTTATATATTTCAAAAAATACTATTATTTTTAGAAAATCCATGTATGATCGTAAATATCCATTGGAAAATAATAAAATGGTGTTTATGGTATTACCAAATAATGTATCAAATCATTAACAAATGGTTCATTTATAGAAATATTTTTCCATTGAGAAAATTAAAATTAAAAGGTAATCAGTGATGTATTTTTTCAATATTTTCATGGACATCATAAATATTTATATATATTGTTCCCAATATAACTCATACATAGATACAATATTATTTTAAAACCCCACAAATGTATATAGTAAATTGGACTAGAGGAGTAAAATAATAAGCTACAATTTCCTTTGGACATTGGGTTTAAACACCCTATTACCTACAATTAATGTGTGGTTATTATCTTTTTCAATTAGAAGGATCAGAAACATGGCTATAAATTGATTACCAGGGACATAAAATTATTACAATATAAATAATTATCACATATTATGGATTAATGATGCATTTTATCAAAATGGAGGAACACAATACTTCTCAACCGTGAATCTTCAGCTTTATTTCATTTCCTGACAGTGATGAATAAATATATTAAAAAATATAACTATGTAAATGCTATGGACCTTATGAACTCATTATGAGTCCCATTATACATAATTTTTTACCATAAATCATCATGTATTTATTTAATAGTGTATTTTGAAACTAACATATTAAATATAGGATTTTATTAATTGATGATACAATATTTTACATCCAGTTATAGGAGGAGGATTAATAACATGTAAGGATTGTGTTTTCAGAATTATTAATGATGTAGTTTTATTATATGAATAACAAGTGTGATTTGATGATGCATAAAATCGCATTCCTAGGGAACATGATCATGGGTGATAGAATTTCTACATTAGCATCAAAGATATAATTAATTGTTGAATGGACATACCCAAAACTATCATTGTGAAAAATAGTTTTTAGTATAATAAGACATTTCCACTAATATAATAAATAATCGTCAAGATTTTGTTTCCCAATAAATACATTACAAAGAATGGAAAATTTTATATCATGATTTATGATTCTAAAGAAATCATTATATATATTATGAAGAGTTTAATGATAATTCATGTATGCACACTACACTCAAGTGGTCTGATCATTCTGATATAAAATTATTCATGAAAAAATACTTGGGATCTATACTCATGTGGACTGATAGTTAGTAATCATCTTCCTCATGAATGTTAATGATAAAATACTAGAACTACAAGAATTTTCTTCTTGATTTATCACATATGACCATTTCGTTGATGAGTTGCTGTAACTACCTCAATGATGATAATGAATAAATTTAAAAACTAAAATATTTTAAATTATATTTTCATATGTGTATAACTTAACATTAATCCATGAAGATAGTGATAAATTATCAAGGACTACGTGTTTTCTATTCAATACCATCGATAGAGGAAAATAATGAATCCAATTATTTTAAAATAAATAGACTTGCTACATTATCCATGATGAGGATTTAGAAAGACAATATCTCTTTCAATATGTAATTGATTGACATGAAAATAAGAACAATAGAGAACAAATAAAAGATTTGATAAAATGGTTTCCCAAATATCTATTGGTGGGATGGAAAAAGAGGAACATTTTGATGATTATAACCTTCATAATAACATTATAGTTGTAAATGATTGAAATTTTATGAATTTTAATTTTTATAAAAATGGTTTCATTAATTTTCTAAAAAATAATTGTGTTCCTTCATCACTTGATATAAATAAAGAGCTGAATAATAATTAACACAACACATCATACTCCATCCATCATGGAATTACCCTGATGTAATGTGATCTCTGAAAGAACATATATTAGTATAATAGGTAGATTAAGATTTTTATGTACCCCTAAATGTAATTAATTAACTATTTTGTTAATTAATTGTATCAAAATTCCAATGGTATGATGTAAACAATACCCATAACAACTAGGAAATGAGATAACTCAACCCTGTAAATAGTTAATTTTCACCGAAAGTCATCCAATGGAAGAATATATGGATTTTGTTTTGTTAACTATCCATGATTTAGCACTTAATCACCATTAATAATTTAATATCCATTTATCTACTATTCATGTTATACGTATAAGATGTTTAAAAGATGCATGGAGAACCACTTTTGATGATACTAGATTATGATCTGAGGTTCACCTCTAAAATTAGTAGAAGGCTTTAATATGATCTGAATAATTAATCAAACATTATTATGACGTATCTCCCTAAACTAATGTATTGTTAAAATTGTCTATTTAGAAATAT
Organism: Viscum album; assembly: GCA_963277665.1. Taxonomy (NCBI): domain Eukaryota; kingdom Viridiplantae; phylum Streptophyta; class Magnoliopsida; order Santalales; family Viscaceae; genus Viscum; species Viscum album. Next base: position 1,172,912,115 of record OY728164.1, read on the forward strand.
TGTAAAAAATTTAAGTCTTATCAATGTAATTTAATGTATAATGAGATTAACATATCAAATTGGGCGAGTTCTCATATAGTAATTGATTCTATATGAGTGTTCAAATTCCCCCATAAGAATCTCTATATTGTAGTACATGTAAAACTCTTATATATTGGTATTATGTTAATTTTATATGTATTATTTTACCTAATCATGTTTAAGAAATGAAATATAACGTTAAATTCCTTCAATAAAACACTATATCTTCTTATAGTCAAAAAAATATTTATATCAAAAATCATCAAAGGGAGAAAGATATTTACCATTAATAAAACGTTTTATAAAAAATTTCACCATATAAGAGAGACAAAATGGTAATAATTAATTGAAACTATATCCGTATTTAGATTATTCCCATTGATATCCTTTAACATAAAGGTGAATTGGCCTATAGGCTCACACTTTTTCTAAGCATGGATCATCTTCATGATGGGATCTATGAAGGACTCTTGAGGAATTACATACCCCCATCTATATACTAAATCAGGATGTGTTACTAATGGATTATAACCAAAGTTATGAGTGACACCTAGTGAAGATCATGGATCATACCTATAATGTACTATGGAATAAAGAAATTAACCTCTTAAATTGTTACAGAAAAATCACATGTATAAAGAAGAAATATAAGAACCTAAGGCAGAAATGAAAAAGAAGTACTATAATAAATTTGTAGTGGAGGATATGTGTTTAAATTTTTCTGATGAAATATGAAATGTTTAAAATAATAAACAATACTGGAAATCGGATCTTTCCCAACACTTCTATACCAACGGTCTGTAAAAACCGTTGGTATAGGCACCCTTTCCCAACGGTTCTCCCAAACCGTTGGGAAAGGGAGCTCAAAACACCCCTTTCCCAACGGTTTGGGAGAACCGTTGGGAAAGGGGTGGGTATTTCCCAATGGTTCCCCCAAACCGTTGGGAAAGGGAGCTCAAAACACCCCTTTCCCAACGGTTTGGGAGAACCATTGGGAAAGGGTTGGGTCTTTCCCAATGGTTCCCCCAAACCGTTGGGAAAGGGAGCTCAAAACACCCCTTTCCCAACGGTTTGGGAGAACCGTTGGGAAAGGGGTGGGTCTTTCCCAACGGTTCCCCCAAACCGTTGGGAAAGGGAGCTCAAAACACCCCTTTCCCAACAGTTTTGGAAAACCGTTGGGAAAGACCCAACCCTTTCCCAACGGTTTGGGAGAACCGTTGGGAAAGGGTGCCCCAAAATCCAACATACACCCCGACAAAAAAATATGCACTATCCCAACGGTTTTGCGAACCATTGGGATAGGTTATTCGATTTTTTTTTCAGGTCTACTACCCGAGAACATTATATAAATCTAAATTTTAAATAATTATTATAATATATATATATATTTATGAAATTATGTTTAAAAAAGTCATATTAGGTTAGTGGTCAAGTCGTTCTATTATAAACGAGGCGTTCAAGGATCAAATCACACTGAATGTATTTTTTTTGAAATACATATACCAACGGTTTTATAACCGTTGGAATAGATTTTCATATTACCTATGCCAACGGTTTTCAAAACTATTGGGATAGGTCTATACCAACGGTTTTCCCAAAACCGTTGGTATAGACCTATCCCAACGGCTTACTTCGCCACGGTTCTCCAAACCGTTGGTATAGGATATACCAACGGTTTGGAGGCCTATACCAACGGTTCCAAACCGTTGGTATAGGTTAGTTTTCCAGTAGTGAAAATATTCCATAAATTATATATATTAATTTTTTTTGTTTAAATAAATTATTATATTTAATATTATGTTAATTATTTATTTGAGACACATTCATCACATAATTAAATACTATTTTCAATTAGAACATAAATATTATGAAGTAATATGTCCATGATAAATGGAAATATTACCATCGTTAAATTAAAATATATTATAAATAAGTAAGAATAATAAAATTTTTAAGATATTGTTCCTGGAGAATCATTAATACATGAAAATATCTATAAATAAAATTGTACATTAGTAATCCAATTAATATTTTATAAATAAATTTTGTGGAACCAGAAGCTAAATTGATGAAAATATTGAATGAAGAAATTTTTTGGTATTTTTCTGACACAAAAATTTGGATGGAATAATAATATAACTATTGGAGTTGTATCTTTACCATTGGAATAATATCACTACCATTAGAAATAGTAACCCTACTGTTGAATAATTAAATTATTCCAAAAATAATTTAATTACATGTAAATAATTTTCCCATAACTAAATTGACCACATCTAAATGTCACAAAGGCATAAAAATATTTATAATTGAAAATAAATGAAACTTTATGTGCTCTTTGAATATATTTAATAATAAAATTTCATTAATTTTTTTTAAAAAAATTTAAATTTTAAATTAATTATGTTAGACAAATATATTGACAAAATAAACATAATTTTTGAAATAAACATGAAAATATTTGGTAATGGTAATTTTTTTGATTTTTTTAATATTAAAATAATTCGGTTAATAGTAAAATACCCTATTTACATAACCAGTACCTTAAAATTACATCAACGAATAAATAATAATGGCTTAAAAATATATATATCATGATGATCAACCAAAAAAATAATTTATTAAGATAAATGATTAATTGAAAGACAATAAACAAATTTAAACTTATAATGTGTATTATAAATATAATTTGGTTTTTTACTCCCTTAAAATCTAATTTTATATTTTTCAATAGTACTTTTTAATAGAGTACTTATTTCTGTTTTAGAAATCATTAAATGTCCTAAAAATGGATTTAATTAAATACGACATAATAGGTCAATAATTTCACTATAACAATGGTAACCATCATAAATTGTATTTTACCTAAAAAATATCCCTCCCTCATGTATACATACCCCATCACCCCCATGGAAAAACACATCTCCCTTACATAACAATGTAAAATATATATATCAGAATTCCCTAAATTATGCCCCTTAAAATACATAGGGATGTTTTCGAATCCCTCAACAACTATCATTAAAGGATTACAATTCCATAGATAAGAAACAAACAAGAGAAGATGTTATGGTTTTTGTATGATTGGTATAGAGTAAGAGGTTTCCAACCTCTGATACCAAATGTAGGATCGAAATAGTGATGTAGATGCTCAATATACAAGAGGGGGGGGGGTGAATTGTATACTTTAAAAATTCCTTTGGAACCTTTAAAGTTAGTTAATAATAACTATGTTTTCCTTAAGCAAAGGAAAAGGATAAGTTTAACAAAGTTAAACTATACAAATTCACAACACCTCTAACACCGAATGCATACTAGGAAAGAGATTCCGAATGAAGGTTCCGGAAATATGGTTCCGGAAATTGAATCTTAACAGATGATTACAATATGAGATTCTACCTTAAAGTGTATAGAATCTAAATTAATCAGAGTACAAGTAAGGAAGTATAAGAAAGTTATACTTTCCTTATAATACAAAATGCAGCGGAAATAAAACAAGTAGTTAAGCTACAAGTAACAAGATATAAGTCTTTTAACCCAAAGAGAAGGGCATCCAACAACCTTGGATAAAGGTCCCTTGATTTATACTTTCAAGAAAGTCTGTCTTACCCACACCAGGGTAAGCCCTCGATACGAAGATCGGAGTCTCTGTCTTGCTATCCCCGCAAGCCCTCAACTTTAAGGTAGTTGGCGACCTCTGTCTTCCTCAGCAAGGAAGCCCTCGAACTTTAAGGTAGTCGGCACCTCTGTCTTCCTATCCCAGGAAGCCCTTGAATGTAGTCACCAACATTCGGGGTCGCATGAAGCTTTGAGAGTTAATAAGAGCCTCTCTCTCTAGAATTCACTTCAACAGCATGTATGCACAAAACCAAGTTGTTCATCTGTCATCAGTTGTCAGCTATCAGCTCTTTCAAATGAGCTCCAATTTTTAGGAAAGTTCAGCTCCTTCTCCAATGGTCATATTTTCCTTAAAGATCGGAGGGACCTGTACACGTGTCACATAGACAACGGTTAGTTTATAACAAAACAGACGACATCGTTTTATAACAAAACAAATGTAACAGAATGTACGACATCGTTTTAAACTCTAATATAAAAGTTCGGAATGAAAACTTCAGAGTGAAGGTTCCGAGTGTAAGGAACAATAGTAAAGAGTATACAAATTTTAGAAGTGTAAGCAATATAAATGTTCGGAGTCAAATAAAGATATTTTTCGGAGTCTGAATTAATTCAGAGTGTATAAAACAAAGATACTCAAATTTTGTTTCATAGGTGAATTCGGAATGAGAATTCGGAATAGGAATTCGTCATCAGAAATCGTAATGAGAATTCATCATCAGGATTCGTAATGAGAATTCGTCATCAGAATTCGTAATGAGAATTCTTCATCAGAATTTGTAATGATAATTCGTCATCAGAATTCGTATTGAGAATTCGTCATCAGAATTCGTAATGATAATTCTTCATCAGAATTCGTAATGGGAATTCGGAATGATATTTCTTCATTAGAATTCGTAACCTGAATCTGGAATAGAACTTAGTCAGAGTTCATATCCGGAATTCGGAATGAAACTTCCTTATAGCTCTTATCCAGAATCTGAATCCTAAAACAGAATTCTTTATATCAAAGTTTCAATGATTCCGAGAAAATAGAAATGAATCCGAATTTCATACTTAAGAAAAAATATGAAAGAGAATATGATAAGGATAATTTTTCTTATAAAAGTGATTTTCCTTAAGAAAGAAATTTTTCTTATAAAAGCGATTTTGCTTATAAAAGAAATTTTCCTTATAAAAGAAATTTTCTTAAAGAAAGGGTGTTTGTGATTTTCAAAACAAGAAGGAATGGAAAAGTCATAAGGAAAACCTTATTGACTCAACAATCTCCCCCTTTTTGGAAAGCACAAAAATCCTTATGAAAAAGAAATTCTAGAAGAAAGAAAAAAAAATTAAGGCTTATCTCCCTTTGCTTTAAGGATATTGATGAATACGACTAACTCCCCCTTAGGCTTTGAAACTCTAAGGATCGTATTCGGATTTCCGGAGTGATAGATAAGAATGTCTTCTTTAATGAAAAAGTTCCCCCTTAAACAAACTCTTATTTAGAGTTTTTCGTTTTCTTAAGGATCTTTTTCTTCTCCCCCTTTGATAAAATCTTATTAGAGTTATTCTTTTCCTTAAGGATCTTTTCCTTCTCCCCCTTTGTGATTTTCAAAAAGAATTAGGGGGAATGGAAAAAAATAACAAAGTAGCTGAAAAATTAGTAATGACAACAATAGAAATGACAAGCACAACTTTCATTAATTTTGAAATCTCAGCATAAAAAAGAATACGACAAAAAGATCGGATTTGGTTATTTCAGATCTTTTTTCCTTTGACATGAGCCCCTTTAGAATAGTCTTGATCTTCTTCAGGTCGTTATGATATTCTTCAGCTTGCTTCTCTAAGACAACTATTCTTGCGAATTGAGCTTCAATTTTTTCTTCCTGGGATTTTAGTTTTTCTTCCTGAGCTTTGATCTTTTCTTCCTGAGCCTTCATCCTTTCTTCAAAATCAATCTGATGATCCCTTTCAAACTTCCAGTTTTGAGAAACAGAATTGAGATTCCCATTCAGATCTCTCACTTCTTGAATCCGGAAGTTCTTTTCTTCTGTCAACTTCTTCTTAAAGGATGCAGTTAACTCATTTATCTTCTTGTCCTCGGTTTCAAAAGCATCTTTAACATTTTCTTGAAACTCATCGAGCAACCTCATCTCTTCCAGAGTCTTCTTCGACCAATTTGTCATCCTCTTGTAAGATTTTCTATGAGCTTCGTAGCCCACGAAAAACGTTTTGAACTGAGCCTCTATTTCAACACACTTGTCCAAAACCATAGATACAGAGTCAGTTTTCTGATTCAATGCATGTTAGAGCATCTGGCATCTTGAATCAATACTTCAGAAGGTCGGAATGGTTCCCACCAACTTCTTCAAAAACTGAACAACAAAATCATGCCCCACTGAAGATGACTCCGAATCTGAAACTTTTCTTGGCGAAAGTTCTTCTTCAACAAGTTCAATCTTTCTCTTTGAAGAGCTACCAACATCCTTCCTCTTTCTCACTTCCGAGCTCGGAGTATCAGAAAGAATTTTCTTTCCCTTGTCTTTTTCCGGAATTGAATCCTGTTTCGGAGTTCTTTTTTCACTATCAGAAACTTGAACAACATTATCTTCTTCATCAGCGACTTCCTGAACACGAACCCCTACGATTTCCTTTTGAGAAACATCTAGTAAAATATGTTCTTCTTCTCCATGATAAGAAACTTCTTCTTCTCCTTTCTCTTCTTCTATTTCTAGAGTAACTAGCTTCGAAGATTCTGCTTCAGAAGTTCAGAGTGATAAGTGTTCCGAAGGTGTCCCCTTGTAATCATCTACTTGTTTCAGCACATCTCCGGTTTCACCACTTCCTTCAGCACCCTCTTCTACTTGTTCTACTTGCTCTACTTCCTCAGTATTCTTAGCAACAGCTTCTTCCGGAGCAATTAAATTTTTTCCTGGAGTCTCAGGTAGAGATTCCAAGGATAAAGATCTCGGAACAGGAATAGTTGCTGAAACCATCTCATTGAATTTCAACAAAGCCTGAGCTACCTCAGCCTCAGACATCTTCTTCTTGATCTTCTTTTGTTTTTCTTGTTTTTCAAGCCCATGAGTAGTTCTCTCCTTCAAGGCCTTAGCCTCCGCAAGGTCCAATCCAAACTGCGGATCCCCTTCTTTCCTTTTTTCTTTATCTTCTCTCCACTTTGTAACAACCTCATCAGGATAGGCTTTCTTCTTCTTTGGATTTGGAGGTGCGGAATGGACTTCCTTAGACTTAGGATTCTCTGCTTGTACTTCCACTTCTTTCAGCTTTCTCTTCCTTACTGGCATTGATGATTCCGGTTCAGCAGCTTTCGGAGCCGCTTCTTCTAGATTTGGCAAATCGAAGAACTCACCAGTTTCCTTGTTGAAATCCACATCCATCCTCTTAAGAGTACCATCGCTGACCAGCATGATCTTGAAAACTCTTGGCTTAGATTTGCAAGCCTTTTTGAAAGACTCAAGGCACCGAACAATTAATTTGGAGAGGATTGCTGGATACATAATAATCTGAGCTCTCAGATTTCCTTTCTTCAAATTTTCAATAGTAAGAAGAATGTTCTTCATCAAGTTGAACATTCTTAGATTTATCAGGAAATCTAAGATATATATCTCACTTTTCTTCAAGCTATCTTTGTCACCTTTCCTCGGTACGATAAGTCCTTGTACCCATAACTCCAGAATCTGGAAATTTGTAGATAGACTTGCAATCTTCGGAGCCTTGTCATCAGCCAGTCCGAGAGTTTCTAAGGCTTTTTCCTTGTGGATGCTACCCTTAGAGTCTGGCAACACATGTGAAATAAACTCGGCTTCTCCTTCATAAGACATCCCTACCATGCTTGCAGCGTTGGTGTGAGAAAGCTTGTAAGTCTTGCCATAAGACTTAAACGAGAACTTCTCCCTATTATCTTCCTTAAAGAAGGAAACTGATTCATAAAAATCGACAAGTAAGTCTGAATATACTTCATCTTGGTTCCCGGTTTTTGACACCGCAACATCTTCCCATCCACTGAACATAATGTTCTTTGAAATAAGGGAATAATAGTTGTTGAAGAATTCCGGATAGACTAACCTTTCTCTGTAAACTAACCATTGCGAAATAGGCTTAGTGGATGACATTTCTTGAGATGCTAACTCCGCAAACATTCGGATCTGAAGTCCTCTGAGAAGTTCGGAATGGAGAAAACTGAAGTTTGGAACGGTCTTAAATCAGAGAGGCAGAGATTCGGGACGCGAGAGCTTGAGATCGATGTGGGACGAGTATTTGGGTCCCCTTTATATAGGCAACGAGATGAAGGTTCACATTCCACAGTTGATCTAATGGTTGGAATAAGCTGAGATCAGATCTGACGGTTGAAGACTTGAATCCGATCTTTTTGAGGTTTTTATTTAAACAAGGAATTAAGAAAACTATAATCCGAAAACATAATACATGAAAATTCCAGCAAGTAAAATATGACTACGAAAACATGAGTTAGGAAATAATGCCTTTCAGATTGGATTAGGAGGATTATTCGTAATAGATAATATAAAAAGATGATTACGAAAAAAAACTTTATTATGAAAAGACAAAGTTCTCAAAAATTTAATACGAAAAACAATCTCACTACGAAAAACTCAGTACGAAAAAGTCAATACAAAAAACACATTACGGGTAAATAAATCGGTACAAAAATCTGGTTATGAAACTGCCAGTATGTAAATTTTCATTCAGGAAATTTTCAATACGAATACATCCATTCCAGAAGTATTCTGTACGAGAATGTCCAATATGAAAATTTGTAGTTCCGGAAATTCCATTCCGGAAATATTCTTTCGGAAAAATTTGAAAACAAACTAAAACAATTTGTTAAACCAACAAGCAAATGTACTCCCCCTATGAAAAGGAGTTTATTACTGTAAGGAGAGTTTTTCAACAGAAAGTTAATTAAGAAGGATTACCTTATGGTTATCATTCCTAACTTCTGTTTAATATATTCAAATCTATCAGAAGGCAAAGATTTTGTGAAAATATCAGCAAGTTGATCATACGTTCCGATAAACTGAAGAATAATATCTCCTTTGAGTGTGTGATCCCTAAGAAAGTGATACCTAATATCTATGTGTTTTTCACGGGAGTGATGTGCATGGTTCTTACTGAGGGAAATGGCACTTGTGTTATCACACAAAATTAGAGTTTTAGTAAAACTCAAGCCATAGTCTGTGAGTGTGTGTTTCATCTACAACACTTGAGCACAACAACTTCCAGCTGTTACATATTCTTCTTCAACAGTGGAAAGTGCTACAGAATGTTGCTTCTTGTAGGACCAAAAAACTAAAGAATCTCCTAAGAAATGACAAGTTCCGGATGTACTTTTTCTATCCATTCCACATCCACCAAAGTCAGCATCAGAAAAGCTTTTTAGAACAAAATCATTTCCAGAAGTATAAAATAATCCTAGATCCATGGTTCCCTTAAGGTAGCGAAAAATTCTTTTTACTTCCTTTAAGTGAGATTCCTTAGGATTGGATTGATATCTTGCACATAAGAATACTGAAAACATTAAGTCTGGTCGACTAGCTGTTAAGTAAAGTAGACTTCCTATCATACCTCTAAAAGATGTTTGATCTACTGGTTTCCCAGCTTCGTCAAGATCTAAAGAATTTGAGGTACCAATGGGAGTACTTATACTCTTAGTGTTGTCATAACCATAATTTTTAAGAAGATCTTTAATATACTTATGTTGAGATATGTAGGTTCCTTCTGGTTTTTGAGAAATTTGAAAACCAAGGAAAAAAGTTAACTCACCCATCATACTCATTTCAAACTCAGATTTCATTAGACTAGAAAAAGAGTCAGTCAAATATTGCTGAGTTGAACCAAATATAATGTCATCAACATAAATTTGAACAATCAAAACATTTCTCTTATCTTTCTTTATAAAAGGGTTGGATCTTCATTTCCCTTAACATAGTTATTTTGAAGCAAAAATCCAGTGAGTCTATCATACCATGCTGGTGGGGCTTGTTTAAGTCCATACAACGCTTTAGTAAGTCTAAAAACATGATCAGGATGTTTTGTATCTTCAACGCCAGGAGGTTGTTCAACAAAAACTTCCTCTTGAACATAACCGTTAAGAAAAGCACATTTCACATCCATTTGGAAAAGTTTGAAATTAAACAATGTCGCAAAGGCAAGTAGAATACGGATAGATTCATGTCTAGCTACTGGAGCATAGGTTTCTTCACAGTCTATTCCTTCTTGCTGATTATAGCCTTTAGCAACAAGTCTAGCTTAATTTCTAACAATGACTCCATTTTCGTCACATTTATTTCTGAAAACCCATTTTACTCCAATAACAGAAGTTTCCTTAGGTCTTTCAACCATGGTCCAGACTTTATTCATTTTGAATTCATTTAGTTCATCTTGCATGGCTTTGATCCAATCCTAATCACCTAAAGCTTCATCAGTTCTTTTAGGTTCTAATTGGGAAAGAAATGCTAGATGTTCTACTTCATTTCTTAAGGAACTTCTAGTCCTTACAGGTTGGTTTACATCACCAATGATACTATCACTGGGATGATTCTTAAGAAACACCTGATTTGGGTTTTGTAAAACCTGTTCATCAACATAGGGTAGAAAGTCTTCTGGGGTAAATGTTTCAGAAGTATCTTCTAGAAAAATTTCGTTATCAGAAGGTTATTCTATCAAAGGTTGATAATTAGTTTTTTAAAACACATCTGAAGATGTAAGTTGAGTTGGTTTAAAAACAAAAGGATCTGACTCATCAAATTTTACATGTACTGTTACCTCAACAGTACAAGAATTTTTATTAAAAACTCTATAAGCCTTAGAAGTTGTGGAATATCCTAAGAAAATTCCTTCATTAGACTTTGGTGTGAATTTATGTAAGTTATCTTTAGTATTCAAAATGAATACTTTGCAACCAAAAACCTTGAAGTAGGAAAGTCTTGGTTTTCTACAATTCCATAACTCATAAGGAGTTTTATTAAGAAAAGGTCTAATCAAAACTCGATTTATAGCATAACAAGCAGTACTTACAGCTTCAGCCCAGAAATGTCTAGCAATAGAATATTCAATCAACATGGTTATAGTTATTTCTTGAAGAATTCCCTTTCTTCTTTCAACTACACCATTCTATTGAGGAGTTCTTGGTGCTGAAAAATTGTGAGTAATACCTTTCTTACTACAAAAAGTTTCAAAATCAGAATTTTGAAATTCTCCTCCATGATAACTATGAATAGTTTTCAATGGAAGGTTTTTCTTATTTTTAACTTGAGCTCTAAAACTTTTGAAATAAGAAAAAGCTTCAGATTTCTTTGCTAGAAAATAGACCCAAGTAAATCTAGTGTAATCATCAACTAGAACAAACACATAGTATTTTCCTCCAATGCTTCCAGTTTGTGTTGGACCAAAAATATCCATGTGCACTAACTGTAATGCATTGGTTGTTGAGACTTCACAGATTGACTTAAAACTAGATTTATTTTACTTTCCATATTGACAAGGATCACAAACTTTAGAAGAATCAAATCTAAGCTCCGGTAGATCCTTAACTAGTTTCTTCTTAGAGAGTTTACATAGGTTCCTAAGATTACAGTGACCTAATCTTCTATGCCATAACCAAGAATAATCTTCCATTTCACTTAGGAAAGGTAAATCTTGGCTCCTGAGGTCTTCTAGGCTCAAAGTGTAGACATTCTCTTGCCTATTGGCTGAGAGAATAAATTCTTCCTTGGAATTGTGAACTCAACACTTATCATTCCTAAAATTCACAAGGTAACCTTCATCACATAACTGAATTATGCTAATGAGGTTGTGCTTAAGTCCTTTAACAAAAAGAACATTTGAAATCAAGGTTTTACCTAAAAGAACAATATTACCAATACCAACAATCTCTCCCAGGGCATGGTCTCCGAATGTTACCTTTACACCTTTTTTTTAATAATATTTTCAAAATAGCTTTTGTTACCAGTCATGTGCCGAGAACATCCACTATCCATGTACCATGTATCGTTGCTGGTACTTTCTTTATTTTCCTGAAATCAAGAAGAAAAGTAGACTTTCGGAATCCAAACTTGTTTGGATCCAAGATTTCCAGACAATAAAATTTTATGAACCCATATTTTCTTAGAAAAGTACGCTTTGTGAAATCCTAGAGATTGGGTTTTGTTTAGGGAACAATTCTTTTCCCAGTGACCACCACATTGACACTTGGTACAAAATGGGTCACTTTGAGGAACAAAATAATTGTTACTGAAAATAGGTTTTACATGGGTATATCCAAATCCAGATTTATTTCTTAAAGTTCGTATTTGGGAATACATCATATCAAAATTTTCCTTAAAATGAGTAATGTTTGATAAACACTTCTTTAAGGAAAAAATTTCAGACTTGAGTTTTACAGCCAAGTTTTTAACCTCAAAATCATTAGTTTTAGAACTAGAGTTAGGCTCGAAAAAATTTTTATTAGAAATTATGTTTTCTAATTCTTTAGAAAGTTTGTTCTTCTCAGAACATATTTCCTCAAGATTTTTTGAAATATTTTCAAAATCAGCATTTTTCTTATCGAGATCTTTAGAAAGATCTGATATCTCTTTTGTAAGAATAGAATTCCTAGAGTTTGACTTATCAAGTTTCTTATTGAGTTTGGAATTCTCAATCTCAAGAATTTCAGCAAACCTAGAGACTTCTTCATAAGTAGGTAAAGTATTTTCCTCATCAGAAGATGATTCTTCATCAGAAGAGTTATAATACTTACAATCATTAGAATTTAAAGAAAAATTGGTCAAAGATTCAGCATTTCGTACCTTAGCCATAAGACAATGATTATAAATAGGTAATCTGGCTATAAGACCAAGATTCTTCTATCCTGAAGATTCATAATCAGAAGATTCATCTGAAGAGTCACCGCCACTGGCACTCCAGGTGTCATTAGCTTTCAGAACTTTCATAGTTTTATCTTTATAATACTTCTTCCTATTTCTGTCTGAATGTCTTTCCTTCCTTTCTTTATTTTTGAGCATAGGGAAATCTGGTCTAATATGTCCAGCTCTCTTACATTCATAACAAGTAACTTCTCCATCTTTCTTATCTTTCCTATCCTTCTTCTTATACTTAGATTGAAAATTTCTCTGCCCAGCTATCTTGTTCATCTTTCGAGCAAGATTGGATAATTCATTTTCTGAAACTTCACTTTCACTTGATTCAGATTGGAAAATGACTTTCTTAGACTTGGATCTGGTTACTCTCTCAGGAGTCTTAGCTTTCATCTGATTTGAAGTTGTAGTAAAATCAACAGTACCATTTCCATTCTTTTTCTTGATGTTGTCTGCATCTATTTTCATTCTTGTTTCATGTTGTAGAAGAGTTCCAAAAATCTCATCAAGAGTAATTTGAGTTACCTTACTGTTCTCATCTATAGTTGTTCTCTTTGATTCCCACTCATTGGGAATAATATCAATTATCTTTTCCACAAGAGCTTCATCATCTAAACCTTTCTCTCCCATAGATTGTAGACTGTTGAAAATACTCATGAATCTTTGTTGAACTTTACAGATAGGTTCTCCATAAGGAAAGTTGAAGCCATGATATTCATCTCTAAGCATAGCTCTTCTAGTCTCAATCACTTTAGAAGTCCCAAAGTGTGTGACCTCTAACTTCTTCCATACACAATTAGCTGCTTCACAAGAAGAAATTTGGCTATATATATTTCTAGTCATTGAACATAGTAATGTATTGAATACCTTATAGTTGAGTTGATATTCTTACTTTTCCTGGTTAGTAAAGGTTCTGACTTCCTTGTCAGGAATTTTATAATCACCAGTAAGCATAACAAATTTGTCTACTACAGTTTTGATAACAAAAGTCTTCATACGATCTCTCCAGTATTCATAGTCATTACCATCAAATATAGGTGGTCTTGTTGGATTCAGATTGTCAATTGAACCAACATTGATTCCTGCCATACTTATAATTACTTTGCACACAAACTTGTTAGTAGCAAAGAATCGTAATAACAATGTTCGGAATGAGAAATGTTTCGAATGAGAAAAGTGTCGGAATGAGAAAACTCGGAATGATAAAGTGAGCAAGAAAAACTTGTATGTGAGTACAAGTATTTCAGAGACCTTCTCTGATACCAAATGTAAGATTGGTATAGAGTAAGAGGTTTCCAACCTCTGATACCAAATGTAGGATCGAAATAGTGATGTAGATGCTCAATATACAAGAGGGGGGGTGAATTGTATACTTTAAAAATTCCTTTGGAACCTTTAATGTTAGTTAAGAATAACTATGTTTTCCTTAAGCAAAGGAAAAGGCTAAGTTTAACAAAGTTAAACTATACAAATTGACAACACCTCTAACACCGAATGCAAACTAGGAAAGAGATTCCTAATGAAGGTTCTAGAAATATGGTTCCGGAAATTGAATCTTAACAAATGATTACAATATGAGATTATACCTTAAAGCGTATAGAATCTAAATTAATCAGAGTACAAGTAAGGAAGTATAAGAAAGTTATACTTTCCTTATAATACCAAATGCAGCGGAAATAAAACAAGTAGTTAAGCTACAAGTAACAAGATATAAGTCTTTTAACCCAAAGAGAAGGGCATCCAACAGCCTTGGATAAAGGACCCTTGATTTATACTTTCAAGCAAGTCTGTCTTACCCACACCAGGGTAAACCCTCAATACGAAGATCAGAGTCTCTGTCTTGCTATCCCCGCAAGCCCTCAACTTCAAGGTAGTTGGCGACCTCTGTCTTCCTCAGCAAGGAAGCCCTCGAACTTTAAGGTAGTCGGCACCTCTGTCTTCCTATCCCCGGAAGCCCTCGAATGTATTCACCAACATTCGGAGTCACACAAAGCTTTGAGAGTTAATAAGAGCCTCTCTCTCTAGAATTCACTTCAACAGCATGTATGCACAAAACCAAGTTGTTCATCTGTCATCAATTATCAGCTATCAGCTCTTTCAAATGAGCTCTTATTTATAGGTAAGGTCGGCTCCTTCTCCAACGGTCATTTTTTCCTTAATGATCGGAGGGACCTGTACACGTGCCACTTAGACAACAGTTAGTTTATAACAAAACAGACGACATCGTTTGATAACAAAACAAATGTAACAGAATGTACGAAATCGTTTTAAACTCTAATATAAAAGTTCGGAATGAAAACTTCGGAGTGAAGGTTCGGAGTGTAAGGAACAATAGTAAAGAGTAGAAAAATTTTAGAAGTGTAAGCAATATAAAAGTTCGGAGTCGAATAAATATATTTTTTGGAGTCTAAATTAATTCAGAGTGTATAAAACAAAGATACTCAAATTCTGTTTAATAGGTGAATTCGGAATGAGAATTCGGAATAGGAATTCGTCATCAGAAATCGTAATGAGAATTCATCATCAGGATTCGTAATGAGAATTCATCATCAGAATTCGTAATTAGAATTCTTCATCAGAATTCGTAATGATAATTCGTCATCAGAATTCGTAATGATAATTCTTCATCATAATTCGTAATGAGAATTCTTCATTAGAATTCGTAATGGGAATTTAGATTGAGATTTCTTCATTAGAACTCGTAACCTGAATCTGGAATAGAACTTAGTCAGAGTTCATATCTGGAATTCGGAATGAAACTTCCTTATAGTTCTTATCCAGAATCCAAATCCTAAAACGGAATGCTTTATATCAAAGTTTCAATGATTCTGAGAAAATATAAATGAATCCGAATTTCATACTTAAGAAAAAATATGAAAGAGAATATGATAAGGATAATTTTTCTCATAAAAGAGATTTTCCTTAAGAAAACAATTTTTCTTATAAAAGCGATTTTGCTTATAAAAGCAATTTTCCTTATAAAAGAAATTTTCTTAAAGAAAGGGTGTTTGTGATTTTCAAAACAAGAAGGAATGGAAAATTCATAAGGAAAACCTTATTGACTCAACAGTTTTGTTAACTATTATTGTCCTTTTACACTTCTCTTATCAATCTTACTTTTCATTTCAAAACCAAACATTCTAAAATAATTTATATATTATATTAAAAATATAATTAAATTTTTATCCAAGTATAATTATTATATTTACAAATTGAATTATGTTAGACTTATATTTCCAACATTATTTATAATGTGTTGATAATGGTTGGTAAACAGCATTTGAAGACATCTCAAACACTTGGCCTATTATAATAATAATGTAAAATATGAATGAAATATATATATATATATATATATATATAATTGAAGTATTATTTGTTCACATTTCAATCCCCTAAAATTAATTTTAATTATTCATAAATTAATGTGGAATAATTAATTAAATTAAAATGTGATGATATAATTTAATGACAAAATAACACCCAAAAAATATATGTTTACCAAAAATTATTATAAAATAATATACATTAATTATAATGGATTGGTAGTGAAGAAAATTAATATAATTCGCTACTATTTTCTTGTTTTATAAACCAATATATTTTATATAGGGGTGAAAATCAGGTTAAACATAACATGATATTATGTAAGGGAATTCTCAAACATAAAACATTCATTCTTTTTTACCTTATATTTTTCATTATTTTCAATATATATGTTCCCCTAATGACCTTAATATGTCATGTCACTAATAAATGAATTTTAATTCCATTATACTTATGTCTCTAACATTACAAAATTATTTCTAATATATTTTCAATGATATTTCTAAGGATATATTTTTTCCAAATCAT
Source organism: Viscum album (assembly GCA_963277665.1). NCBI lineage: Eukaryota > Viridiplantae > Streptophyta > Magnoliopsida > Santalales > Viscaceae > Viscum > Viscum album. Next base: position 1,172,928,485 of record OY728164.1, read on the forward strand.
CACATTAACTCCACATGAGTTATTTGTTCCTCAAAGTAAATTGATATATTAAAAAAATATTATCTCTTTTATTCATTTGTGGAACCCAATTGTTAAATCAAAATGTATGATTTATAGGAAAAATATTAATCCCATTCCATTCAATTGGTTAATCTATTTACTATTATAGTAATGTGTTTTCTTTCTATATAGTGTTATATATTATGCGAATTTAATTATATTACTAATGGGTCTAAAATTATATACCCCTCTAATTCAATTTATTTTATTATATATCTTATGGGATTTTGTGTTTTATGGTGGAATGTAATTCTATATTTTTTACAAAGAAATGTTATTATTTATGCACAATTGTTATTCAAGAGCATGTTTTTATATTTTTTCAGAACCTTTTTTGGTCTTTGAATACAATTTTATGATGTTTCATTATTTTTGATATCCTATATATCAAATTTTTTTATTTACACATCATAGTTATTTTGATGATATTATTATTATGATAAGATAATGATAATTGTTCTCACCCATTTAATATTGATTCAGGTTCCTCATTCCCCCTAATGTTCATTCCCTAACAAGTCATTTGGTCACCCATTTAATTAATGTATATCTTTATGTGATTTCATGTAATAAGGAGGAAAAGTTATATTTTTAAGGACTATTCATATGGAATTAAATAAGGACTATGCTTGAATGTGTATAAGTGACATGTGAATCTAATTTTACTATGTTACTAAAACATTATATCATACAGTAATTTACTATTATTTATTTGATCACTACCATTGTGTAATATTCATGTGTAAATATTGTGGGTCATTACCACCACGTAGTTATTTTGAGGGTAAAATAATGGTTTTAGAATTACTTATTGAGGATTATTTAATTCTAAAGGTATCATTGTAAAACAGATACATGAGACGTGGGATGATGTAAAACTAGATTCTAATGTGAATTGGATCATTGGGTTTCTCATTTGTGTTGTAGTAGTTTCTTATCAACATTATCTACATCTAAATATTTAAAATTTCAAAGTCATTTTCCACATGTCCCAACCAATAATGTGTATGGTAGACCCAAATCATATACTTATAATTAATGGTTTATAAATTTAATGTAAACATTTATATGTTTAAGAACTAATACTAAATCTCAATAGAAGGGAACAAGTAATTAAGAATAATAAAATCGGACTCATGAATGTTTTTTGGAGAAGGAAATTCCATGAGGAGGAACAATGAGATCCCAAATAAGTGATAATGAGAAAGTATACCAAAATTTTATTAAAAATGATTCAAATTTTCAGGTTTATCTTTTTAAGGGGAGGATAATGTACACCCAAATATTTTTTCATATATATATATATAGTTTGAAATTAAATGTTATGTGTTTTTCATCATTATCAACATGAGTCATCGAATGAAGATGAACTGTAAAACATATTTTATTAAAATTATTGAAAACATTTTGATGTATCCATTCAGTTGTTAGGTGTAGTTATGTTTAACATTATAATAAAATTCATATATAATGAAAAAATAATTTTAATTCAGTAATAAATATAATTTTTGTATATAAATGAATAATAAATCATTTTATACATAATATATGGTTTCCCAAAAAATATTCAATTTTATATTCTATTAATTTATTAATAATAGTTTCATATAATTATTTTAATGAAAATTTTTTATATTATATAATATAAAATTAATTGAAATCCATCTAATTTTTTTCAGTATGAAATTTTTAAATTTATTTTTTCATGGATGATTTATTTTTCAAGAAAAATTGTGAACTTATATATTATTATTTTTAAAATGATATGTAAATGTTATAATATTCAATAAATTAATCTCATTTAAATTATTAAAATTATATTATGTTTAAAAATAAATTCATTTATTATTAATATATTTTTAAATTTACATTAAAATTTATTAAGAAAATTTAATAATTTAATGGTTATTCTCTACTAAATCATTTTGTATACACATTATATAATTAAATTTAAAATTAAATTTAATTATATTTAGACACTGAATTAGTTTAATGGAAAAAAATTAAGATTTTTCATTTCAAAATTGTATAATAAGTGTCATAACATATTTTTATTTCTAAAATAATAACAATGATTTATATTTAATTGAGTTTAATAAGTGTTACTATAAAAAATTTAATGTGGGTATAATTTTATTATATCATTTAAATAAACATACTATCTAGGATACCATTTTGAAGAAATAATGTAATAAAAAAATTTATTACCAAATTTTTTTCAACTAATTAATGTCCCTCACCAAACTAACAAAACTACCATGTCAGACCACTCTTACCCCTTACTAATCATTCGTTTCAGAAAAAAATATCATCATTTTAACTTATATAATGGTGCTTACACCTACCCATTATATCATCATTCAACAATCAAATAAAATTTATCATTATGTAAACATTACTATATCATTATAAATAACTCATGTGGAGTTACTTAGGTTTTATGAAGTCCCCATATTCACGGAGAATTTACTTATCAATGTAACGGTTCTACACCTTCTTCTTTTGATTCATGTACTTCTTTTAAGATAATACCTTTGAGTGTCATTTGATCAGGATGTGATATGTTCATAATCAATCCATTTAATTCAAAATAAATGACTATTTATTATACTTTAATTATTTATCATCAACTAATTCTATAATGTTTTTGTATAGTCATTATTCTATAAAACCATTCCTTGTATTTCTATACAGTTGATTCAGGTTGTTAATATGAAAACCTATATAAATTTATAGTATTAACCCAGATATAAAAATTGTGTATCATTTTCAATCATCATTGTCACATATGTTATTTTATTTCAAGTAATTTTATTTTTTATTATTGTCCCTGACTATATCACTTATCTTTTCTAATGGTTGTTTGGTGAAAATGGATTTCATCGACTCGAAAGAGGGTGGAAAATGGCTGGAACATGGTTATGGAAAACTGTTCACCTGGTAAAGAGATATCATGAATCCTAGAAATTATAATTGTTCAGGATGCATGGGCTAAGGGATAGGTATGCACCGTCTATGTGATATGTTTCCTCTAAGATAGAGTATATCATATAGTTATCACAGTGTTTGGAAAACTATGTGGCCTAACCATGTATACTATCATGTATATAAAAAATTTGTAATTATCAATTCCACTATTCCTCATTTTTAACCAAAAATCATCTTCTAATTAAACCCACTATATATTTTCAGCCCATGGCACCTCTCACTCTCTCTATTGTCTCTCTTGGACATCCTTATTTTGGTGGATTTTGTGTGGGATCTTCCAAGAATCATCAATTAAGACCCTTCTTCCTTGGTTTCATCTATAATATCCAATTTTTATCCTTCCTCCACAGGTTAATCTTTTTTGTAGATTTTTTGACTTAATACGCATTCAATCATGAGATGTTGGGTGATAGTTTTTTTCTGGTATAATTTTTCCTTTATATGTACCCCTTAGGGTGTAGTTGTGGTTTTCCAATGGATTTTGGAAGTTTCATACATTATAGTAGGTTATTCCATGCTTTATAATTATTATGTTATCTTGGTATTCATTATGTACTTTTTAAATGTGTTCTATGAATTGTGTTAATATTGGGGAATATTTTTTCAAGGCATTCTATGGTGCATATGGGTTGAAATATGATTTTCAAAATTATATTGGTTGGGATTCATGTGTTCCTCATTTTTTGTTCTTTATAAATGTGTTTAATGAATTGTGTTAGTGACTTGAAGAAATTTTTCAAAATTATTTGGTGTGTGTATATATTGGAAATATGTTTTTCATATAGAAAATATGGGTTTTCATGTGTATTCATGTTGTTTTTTGAATGTATATAGAATTGTTGATCTATGTGACATGAGAAAAGGAATTTATCTCAATGGGAATCCTACGATACTATGTGGTTGAAGCAATACCAGTGCACTAGTCGGATCGACATTAAAATTGCCTTGTTCCTTCTTTCAATATTGACACAACAACACTAACAAAACAATGATGATGATTAAAAACCACTAGAACTTTGGAATGATTCCTCTTTAGTTCCCTATGAATGATGACTTTATGGGTATTAATTTCTATAGCATATCACTAAGATACAATTTTCTTAGGGTCCCACTATTGATATTTCCATTAGGAATTATCCATGGTGCTCTTGTAAAGTGGTTCTTAACATCATCATATGGTGGACCTTGAGTTAATTTTATTTCCAAGATTTCACTTCTATTAATTTTTTTCCATGAAATGTTTTATTGAAAATATTTACACACTTTTTCTTAAAAAAATTATTTTAATATAAATCATAATTTTTTAAAACGTAATCCTTCTTTCTGGGTGATATAATACTATGATTTATATCTCACCCTACATACAACCACTAGTGTCTATAGTGTTTTTATTATTGACCAATGTAAAGTAAATATTTTCCATGGTGGTGATGGTGGATCTAGTCTCAAGTAGAAATTTTTTTTACTAGTGTTGTTGAATGTGGAATAAAGTTGGTGGTCCTCTTATTGGAAGGACATAGAGTCATGTAGTTATTTCCCCTCCCTATTTAGAACTATTATTTACTATTTAAAGTTGTAAAATGTTTAAAATGAGATAGTGACACATCTTTGGGTTATAGAAATTGGTTTTGTGATGATTATTTATTATTATATAATTTTCTTGGTAATTTATATTTGAAAAAGAATTCCTAAAGTCTGGCATTTGGTTCCCAGGAAGTAGTTTCTATCCATTGGGATTGGTAATGCCCCTATGTACTTTCCACGAGTTTGTTTGGGTGTCCGGATGGATTGAAAATAAATTTGGGTCATTTGAAAATGTAATCAGAGAACATTTTTATATTTCATTGTGTAATTAAATATGGGAAGAGACTAGATAGACAATAGATGTAATTTTTGGGGCTTCAGGTTCTGTTTTCTGGTTGGTTGTATGGCCAATAAACGTTGTAAAAACCTTGAGTCTCCATGTGATGTTTTGAATTTGGTTTGACTAATCCTATAGGTGAGACTTACATTCTAACAATTAAGCATGGAAACCTAGTGAGGGTGAGGTGGAATGTCTGTTTGACTATGTTTTAATGATTTTTTATTTACATAATTATTAGGAATTTTTTTCTATTGATTCTAATTTTGAGCATGTAGTATTGATGATGTTATTGGTGTTTTTCTTTTTTTATTGGTTATTTTATCAAGATACCACCCTAGGGAATTATTATGTAACAAGATGATGATGATGGAATAATTCTCCCTTCCTAAATGATCGAATAATAGTAGAATCAATGCATTCAGAAATCCAAGTATTGGGTATGGTAGAGGGCCTTGGTCATGCATAGTTATGAGATGCTGAAATAGGTCCAAAATGGGACAATTCTCTGGAGTTCCTCAGGAAAAAACATCATTTCATATAGGGTAGAATGGATCCCCAAGATTAAGGGGAGTGGATTGTAAATATTGAATGTATAGATGAATTCCTTGATACTTCTAGAGAAGTTAAAGTAATGTGTTCTTCATTCATGTTGGAGGGTCCCATTATGAGGTTGTAGTACTTAGTGGTTCATGATGGGAAGAATGAGAATATGGGTTGTAGGAACATAATGATAACATTAAATTTGAAGTATTTCAATGAAAAATTTTCCTTCTCCAAGACATAGGATTTTTTTGGATCTCTACAAGGTGGATCTTTATAGAGTTTGTTAGAATCACACCGGAGGTAGTTTTTAATGTGCAGAAAATGTCTCATTAGTTTGAAATGGGGATGCAGCAAAATATCTGACCCATATATTACTTTTAACGTTTAATTTTATCTGGCTGTATCTGAACAATGCCTGATGGTGGAGATTGTCTATTCCATAATGTCGCGGTTTTATGGGGTACTTTTAGAAGTGGGCTAGAGTACTGGTAGTTATTTTGAGAAGAAGATGAAGAAAGATGACAAAGATAAGATTGTGGGTGGTAGTTCCTGAAACCATTCCCAACTGCATTCTTCTAGGCACTTGGATGATAGATTAGTTTTGTGTCATATGTTTGGGATGTTAGGGCATATGTAATAAACTTTTTTAGACCTAACTAGACCATTCAATCATTTTTGAATCATAGGGAACATAAATCATGTTTAAAGAGTTACACATCCGCATCAAACCGGTGTAGCATCGATATATTTCAAGGCAATTTTATCACAGTCCGAGGCATGTTGGATATAATGTTTTCAGTCTGGTGGTTGTGGATGTATGGACAGATCTACTTCAAGGTAGTACCTTCTTACAATAGAGCATTAGGTTAGTGGTCATTATCAGAATCAGGATAAGATAAAAACCATCATTTTATGGATTGATAACCAATATAATCAGAAGTAGGACATGTAACTGTTGAATGTATATTACTTATTGCATCATTTATACCAACTATTTAATTATACTATTACCTTATATTCTTTTATTTCTTCACGTCCTTATTATTTTTTAAAATTTGATACTAAGATCATGTTTTATGTAATATATTTACTGAAATTGATTGGAAATATGATGGATATGGGTTTTATGTGTCTATATTATTCACACTACATGTTAGGTGTCATGATGGAATGTGACTTTTAATTTTTGGAAATTAACAAATTCGATGTGACACTCAATAGGGATTGCATAGTTTTTTTATAAGAGAACATCTCTTTTAATCACTAAAGACAGAGTTTTATAGAACATGATGGATTCACTCATGTATTTTAGTGTGAAATGGATTCTCGAACAAGGCATAGTATACCTCCAATAATAGAATTGAATTACCTTTTTTTAGATTTCGTTAGTCCTATCAGAGGAGTATGGTAGTGGTTTTGAGATTGAACAACCAACTATAGTTGATGAGTTCCATGTTTTATTTACTTAAGACATATCCGGTCGTATTATGGAGTGTGTGTTGATTTCACCTTCGATGTAGCAACTGAAACATTACAGATATTCCATCCCTCGTATAATATACACCACCTTTCCCACCATGTTAAGGAAATCAATGATATAGATAGACGATTTGGAATCCAAAAGATTTATTCACCCAATAATCCTACCTAGGTCTTCCACAACCCCATTTTATAAGAATTATTTTTGATCTCTTTGGTTTTGTACACATTACAGGAATCAATATAAGGTAAAAATCAAGAAAAAATAACCCTTTCTCTATATATATGTCCTTTTTTATCAGCTCAATAGGGTAAGGTGGTTGTACATTATCGATTATTTTTCTTAGAATCAACTAATTTTAGTTATATAGGGAAATGTTCCTGAAATTACATTACAAAGTATTTTTTTTGTATTTTTCATGGCATTAGAATTTAAGAATTCCCCAACATTTTTCATGGTGCTCATGAATAGGGTGTTCCATCAATACCTTGATTCCATCATTGTTTTATTTGTTGACATCATCTTTGTCTACATAGGGACTGAGGATGAGCATGAACAAAATTTGAGGATCATGTAGGAAATTCAACAAGATCATTACCTCGACACTAATATTTCCATGTTCACTTTATAGATGAAGTAATTGTTATATTTGGTTAATGTGATATAAAAACATTAGATTTTGGTGGACCCTAAGATGATTGTTGTGTTGGTTTCATTAAATAGATCGATGAATGTATGCTAAATTATGAGAGTTTTAGGCCTTCATGGGTACTAATGGAGGTTTTTTTGCGATTTCTCTTAGCATACATCATCCATGACTGTACATACCTAAAAATATGTAGCGTCTGAACAGAGTCTATAGAGTTAGGTATCTTTTTTAGATGCTCGATGGATGGTTGAACATAACCACTATTTTGTTATTTCAAAAACTTGTACAGAGATTCATGGTCTAAAATGATGCCTCATGTATAGGTCTTTAATGTTGGAAGATGCAGGATGACGATTTTGGGGTCTATGTGTAACGACACAAACATTTATTAATGAAAATTCCTCTTTATCTAATTATAATTATTATTACGTAAAATAGATGTATAACATATAAACATCCTTGGTTTTATACTTTTAGTTGTTAGAACACTATTAAGAATTGTGACTATTTCTAATATAGTCGTTGAGCAGTGATAACAAAATTAGTATAAATATAGAGATTTAACTAATCCAATTGACACAGAATAAAAAGGGATGACCTCATCTAGTTGAATTTCTATGTATGAAGCCCATTTGTCGAAGCTCATAAAGGATTTGGTGTCACTGGGCTTCCCTCTTGACCATGCCCATGACGATCATCCACACATTAAGCATCAGAGAAACAACCTACAAGAGAAGTGGATGTTAATAGAGATCACCACCAGAGCAATGTTATATGAGCCTCCCCAAGAGTCTATAACCATGACACGCCTTACCCTTTAGTCTTATACTAGTGTTATATGGGGTTAAATAAATATACCCTAGAACTATGATTATGTAAATTATATTTTATTGTGAATATAAATTCTTTTTTATTATACTTACTTTGTAAATAGTTTTTAATGAAATAATTGTATTTTAAGATATTATTAAATTAAGAAATCTATTTTGATTAATTCATAGATATCTTAAATAAATAATATTTTAATGATATATTATTACTAAATTAGTTTTTATTTAATATAAATGATCATATAATTTTTATGAATAAAATTGAAATTTTTATTATGGTTTGAAATATATGTTTGTCAAAACCCATGAATTTGGATAAATGTCAGTTTTTATTTTAAACGTAAAAAATCATATATTAATAAAATTATTTGGATAAAATGAATATCATTTTAGGATTCAGGATGTTGAAATTATGTAATAGTTTATTTTTGATAATTTTCTGAGAGATTCGAATTTTTGGGTAAACACTAAATATCGTTTAATTATATCTTTTTATTTATGACATAAAAATGAAACAATGGTGATGTAATAAAGTACTTTAAATTGGGTTCTTCGTCCAATATATGTTTCACCTTAAAAATAATGTGTTTTTAGATTTATTTTTATTAATTTTATGGGGCCTATGTGGACCCTCCAATAAATATAAAACATTTTGAATTTTAAAATAATTTCTTTAAGAGTATGGCTCAAATCCACATAAGTAAGGCCAATATCATAACAAGATAAGACATTGGACTTATAAAATATTTTTTTACACTCCCATATGGAAAATACCATTGGAAAAAACATGGTTTTATTAGTGGTTTTGATTAGTTTAACATGGGATGTCAAAAACCTAAATAATAAAAAGTTCCCTCTCTTTTTAGATATAAACCCATACATGATCCCGATCATATTCTATAAAAACCCTTGGAGTATGTTCCAAACATTCCCTCATATATTTAAAATCCTCCCAAGGTTCTCCATTCTCCCAATAAGCCTATATCAAACCCCTCTCCATCCATTGGGATCACACTTCAAAGTAAGGGATTTCTTCCTCTTCCATTTTTCCATGTTTCATTAATTTTATATACCCTTGAATTTTCTTTTAAAAATGTTGGGGTATGACTTAGTACCTCCCCCATACTTACCTATGTAGGTTTGAATGATGATAGGACAATTTATCTCTCATTAATGCCTCCCATGTACACCTATTACCATGCTGATATTCCGTATTGAATTTCTCTCTTCTCATTTATAGTCAAGAAATTTTTTTCTATTATAAATCTAAATTCAATTACATATGTTGGGACATGTATCTATATTTACCCCTTAATTTCCATTTGATATAAATATTATGAGAGTCCCCCTTTTCTCTAATCAACCATTATTATGAATTTTTATGTCACACAGTTATACTGCCAAAATTGTACCAGGATTTTCCAAGATAAAGTCATTGTGTAGTGAATACCATGCCCATTTATCTATCAAGGATATTCAACTTTATGAACATTTACATATTGATTATGGAGTTTCTTTTATTAATTAAACATTCTTTTATCTTTTAATAAATAATGTTGTTTAATGAATCCATGTTATATGATCCATGTGGCACACTTATGGATAAAATGAATTGATTAAGAATGGTGTGCCCTGATAGCATGCAATGCAATTGGTAAATATTAGTATCATGATACTTCAAGTTAAATTAGAGTCCACTCATGATAATTCATGTTCAATGATTTTTTACTGAGACTCCATGTAAAATGAGCCTCGGTTGATGTTAATATCATGTTAACTGTTGATGCCACATTTCCATGTTATGATAATCATGATATATCATTCCATTATGTTCATGTTTCTATTATTCTCTCTTGATATGTCTATTTTCTAACATGTACTGTATTCTTAATTTAACTCCATGTTTACTCCCTTTCTAAGATTTATTTCTCACCCTTTTCTTATGTATGTCATCATGTTATCTCATGCAATGATATGCACGAAAGAATGTAAGTGGTCATGTAAAATAAGATTTCAAAAAACATGATTATTTCGTGTATTACGTTGTTATGTAATGTTTCTAAGCCCGAAAAAATAGAAATCTCGATCATCTATGGTATATCAAGTAATTACATTACGTAATAAATTATGTTTAAGCATTAAAAAAATAGAATGATTTTTGTAGTTAGTATCAAAGGATGGGTTTAGTTATTTTCTGGATTAGGATTAGAGGACTCTAGTGAAATCCTTTGGGATAATAATTAGAATAATAAATAATCCCTATATTTTAGGGACTAACGTGTTTGTGGTTTATCAAGAAAATACTTCCTTGCTTGGATACGAGTAGGTAGAAGCGTCTTTGGCACAGATGTATCTAGGGGAAAACCCCAAATACACTGCTCTGAGGAAAACACAAACAGGAACTAGTGCACGATAATGGGACTTGCTCCTCTATTGGTTACGGGAATCCCAGAGGATATGCTCTGGTAATTTAATAATATTTTTTATGAACCTTTGTTAATGGAATACAAAATGCACCCATATTGTATGTTGGGAAGAAAATCATGGATAACATATACTAAAGTCTATAAATTCATAATATTGGAAAGTAAAAGTAATTTATAAGTCATCTGTTTTTGTCTTTGGATAACCCTTTATCTGTAACCCCTTACATTGCTTTTAATCTAGCCAATAGATAATAATAAGATTACTAAAGAAAATAACCAATGGGAATATCAATGTGATGACTATTCTAATGAGATGCCCAATCCGTTGGGAGTGGAAATCACAAACTTCGTCATGATACACTCTCAGAGAACTCATGTTTTTAATAGAAACACGAGTTTATTGGAACATTAAACCCCCTCCCCAAATAAAGAAGAGGTCTTAATCAAGAGAATCATGAGACATCGACATCCTACTTTTAATGAATCATCTATTCCCTAAATTGTTGAACAATGGATCAACTCTATTGAAAATATCTTCTTCATCCTTCAATGTTATGAACATGAAATGGTTTTTATGGATGTTTTTCATATTTATGATGAAGATTATACTTAGTGAACATTATTAAAAAATATTAATCTTGAGGAGGATATCATGTCTTCAGAATTGAATGAATTATGGAAAAAAATATTCTATAAATTTTTTCCTCTCTCCCTCCGACTTTAGATGGAAAGGAACTTCTTTTCCCTCAGGAAAAAGAAAAAGAATCCCACACTGAATATTTGGAAAAATTCAAAAGGCTTGCACAATATTCCTCCTACATTGTCTTTACCCCTGAATATAAGGTTGAGCACTTATATAGTGAGCTAAATCCTAGCCAAGTAAAAACCCTAGAAATTCGTGACTTAGAGAGCTATGAGGAAATTTTATTATGTGACATCATGGTTGAAATTAAGATAGGCGAATCTCAAGGGTATCATAGAGATAAGAAGCATAAGGATGAAATTAATTTGTGTTTTCTGATTGATAAATCCAATGGTGAAAATAAAATCCATCACCCCAATTGACAATGGTGCAGAAAGAAGAACACCAGATATTGCATGAAGGCGACTAGAAAACGATTTAGGTTTGGATGAGAAGGATACCTGGACATTGACTTCCAAAATAAAAAATATGCAGTTGCAACAGAGAATAGGAATGCTCCATTTAACCCTCAATGTGTTGTTCATTACTTCAACTAGAATAAACCATGGATCATTGTAAACTAGTACTCTAAGAAAATGGTTTTTTAAGGAAACCAACAACCTCCAAGGCAGAAAGGGGGAGATTTTTCCATTAGTAATATCGACGAGAACCCTAAAAATGATTTGGTGATAGTTAAAATAGTTATTAATTAAAGAATATATAACGAACCATTTGATTCTATTTCTACGCATTCATTTATATCCTGAATGTTTCATAGAAGAATCCTAACACCAACATAAATCATTGAAGTAAAGATGTTGGTGAGAATGAATAATGGTTCAATTATTACATCCTATGAATATAAATCCACCCCTATAATATTTTTTTAATTTAATTTCCTATAGAACCCCACCATTCTTTCTCTAGTGTAATTTTATGCAATTCATGGCATGGATTGACTTTACCAATAAAAAGCCAATATAAATTTCTGTGAGAGGGAAATCACTCTCCAAATGGGAAATTGGCCCCAATATTGTATAAGTGCAAGGAGGAGGATTAATATCCCTTAAAACCATCATCTAAAGCATTGATATTACTACCCATTGAGTACACGTATCTTGATCAGATATTTCAGTCACCAACTAACCTTGAATACATTCCTATAGTGAGGGAATTAACTATAGTGTTAATGGAGAAATTTCATGATCTTCCTCCAAGAAGAGATGTTTAATTCTCAATTAATCTTATACCTATTGAATTTACAATATCCATGAATCAATATAGAATTATGATTATGGAGCTTGGGGAAAAGATGAAATGACTACAGGAGAATCTGGATAAAGGGTTTATATGGCCACGTGCTTCAGCATGGGGTGAAAAAGTCCTCCTAATCAAGAATAAGGATCTGTCAATGATCCCTTATATTTATTAACGTGAGATCAAAAAATTCATGTTAATGAACAAGAATCCTATTCCAAGAATTGATGACTTTTTCGATCAGATACATAGAGCACAATAATTCTCCAAGGTGGATTTGTCATCAAGATAATTCCAAATTAGGGTGAAGAAGGATGATATCCCGATGACAGCTTTTCGTTCAAGGTACGAATGCTATTAATACAAAGTAATGCCTTTAGGACTTACTAATGCTCCATAAATCGTCATGGATCTAATGAATAGAGTATTTTTAGATTACATCGAAATTTTTTTGGTAGTATTTATATATGATATTATTATATACTCCAAAACCAAATAGGATCATGAAAATCATCTATGAACTTTATTAGAGACCATTCGAAGGAGAAAATATTTGAAAAGTACAACAAGGGTGAGTTTTTGTTTAAGGAGGTCTCATTCATGGGTCATATCATCATGAGAAATGGAATATCTATGGATCCCTCCAAGAGAGATGCAATTGAGGGATGCATGATGCCAACATCTGTAACAGATATTTGTAGCATCCTAGGATTATATAGACATTATCACTTATTTTTAAGGAATTTATCACTCTTTTCCAACCCACATACCAAGCTAACTCGGAAGGGAGTAACTTTTTCTTGGAGTGAGGAATGTGAAGAGATCTTTAAGGAGTTGAAAAGGTGGCTTATCAATGTTCCCATTCTCACAGTACCCACTAGTGGATAACATTTTTTGGTATTAATAAATTCTTCATAGAACGGAGTGGGATATTTGTTGATGAGAAATCACAATTTCAATGCCTATTCTACAAGGATATTAAAAGTTAATGAGAAAAACTAACCAACACTTGATCTGGAGTTGTTTGATGTAATCTTTTCTATGATAATTTGGCGACATTACCTCTTTGGGGAGAAGTGTGAAATATATAAGGGCCACAAAGGTATCCTATATATATTCACCGAGAAAGAGATGAACATGAACCAACTAATATGGTTATATCTGATCAATGACTATAAATTCTTAATCTATTACCACCCTAGGAAAGTGAACAAGGTGGAAGATGCTCTAAGTATGAAGGACCCAGTGATTCTATCATTGTATTGAATTGAAAAGGATCCAATATTCATAGAATTTATGAATATTGACATGAGAATCATAAACAAAGTAACATCATTAATCCTTTTACAAATGATTTCTCAACCTCTTCTTTGGGAATGGTTAAAAGATGCTGAAAAGGACAATGTGGGAATTAAAAATAAAATTGAAACTATTAGAAAAAAGAAATACTTAGAGTTAAATGTTAATGAAGATGTAAATGTGAGATTTAGGAAAAGACTATGTGTTCCATCAAATCTATAGTTAAATAATGAACTTTTGGATGATGCACATAGTTCAGATTTCTCCAATCATCAAGGAAACACAATGATTGATTGAGATATGAAATATCATTGTTGTTGGTATAACATGAAGAAGGAGATCACTGAGTATAAATTAATGTTCCTGGAATGTTAGCAAGTGAAGGATGAGAGGCATAAGTCTAAGTAAATGATGAAAACAATACCCATACCAGTATAGAAATGGGAGAATAATTCCATGGACGTTTCATCAGACATTCGACGATATCTAATGGAAACAATTCTATATGGATTTTTTTGGATTTTATTACAAAGACTATACAATTAATTTCACATTGAGAGGATTTTTCACTGGATAAACTAATATATATATATATATATATATATGAATAAGATAAGTTGTATGACTGCATTGAGTACCACTATCTGTTGTATCCTATCGAGATCCAAGATTAATTGCTATGTTCCAGAAGATTCTCCAACTTGCTCTGAATACTGAGCTGAACCTCATTTGGTCTTATCATCTTCAAAATGATGGAAAATCTGAGCGAACTATCCAAACATATGAGGAAATGTTGAGAGAATGAAAAATAGACAACTAAGTAGGATGGGATCAATATCTTCCTCTGGAAGACTTGTCTTACAATAACAATTTCCACTCAAGCATCCAAATGGATCCTTATGAAGCCATGTATGAGAAGATATATATAAAACCGGCATGTTGGGATGATTTTGGGGAGAAAAAAATCAAACGTTCATATATGGTCAAAGAAATGGTGGAGAAGGTTAAGATCATCCAACAACACATTAAAGATTCTCAGAGTCGAGTAAAGTGGTATGATAGAAATCATTGACGAGACCTAGAGTTTGATGTCGGAGACATGGTATACCTCGACATATCACTGTGGAAGAGAGTTATGATATTTGAGAAGAAGGGAAAACAAATTCTGACGTACATAGGCCCTTTCGAGATCCTTGATCACATTAGAGTAGTGCCCTATTTATTATCACTCCCACTAAACCAATATCATGTATATGATGTATTCTATGTATCACTTTTGAGAATATACATACATGACCCATTTCATGAACTCAATCCAGATGTGGTACCATTGGAGAATGAACTATCCAATGAACAGAATCTGGTACAGATTTTATATTGTAGGGAAAAAAATTTATGAAATAAGACAATTCCCCACATCATGGTGTTTTGGAGAAACCACATGTTTGAAGAGGCAACATGGGAATTAGAGCATGTGATGAATCAGAGTAACCAGCATCTATTTTAGTGTGGGAAATGGAAATTTCGAGGGAAAACATTCTTAAGGGGGGAGATTATAACAACCCAAACTTTTATTAATGAAAATTCATCTTGATATAATTAAATTTTTTATTTTGTAATGTGGTTATATAACATATGAACTTTCATGGACTTGTGATTTGGGTTTTTAAAATATCGATATGAATTATGACCTTTTCTATTATAGTTGTTGAATAGTGATCACATGGTCACTATAAATATAGGGATTTAACAAATCCAATTTACTAAGACATAGGATGTGATGACCTCATTCAGTAAAATTGCTCCATACGAAGCCCATTTTTTGGAGAATGGAAATAAGGTGGTGTTACATGGATTAAATATTGACCAAGTCTAAGATGAGCATTAACATGTTAATCATGGGAGAAAATTCCTATGATTTATGTGGATGTTAATAAAGATCACCACCTGGGTGATGTTATCTGAGCCTACCCAAGAGTTTGTCGCCATCAAGCACCTTACTCTACAGTCATATGCTAGTGTTATAAGTTGTTATGTAACAATACTGTAGCACTATTTTTATGTAAATTATTTTTTATAGAGAATATACATTCATTTTATTAATGTTACCATGTAAATAGTTTTTGAAGCAAAAATAGTATTTTTAGATAATATTCAATTAAGAAATATATTTTGATAAATTAATTTATTTTGGAATTAAATCCTTTTTTAGTTAAATATTATTACTAAATTACATTTTATTTAATATAAATGATCGTATAATTTTTATGAATACAACTTTAATTTTTATTAAGGTTCGAAAGCTGTTTTTATCAATACCCAATAATTTTTGATAAATTTACATTTTTATTTCAAAAGTATAAATTCATATATTTAGAAATTTATTTAGAAAAACTGAATACCATTTTTGGATTAAGTTTGTCTAAATTATTTAACGGTTATTTTTTCATAATTTTATTAGACAGTCGAATTTTTGGGTAAAAATTAAATATCATTTAATTATATAATGGGTTTTATGACATCATAATGAACGAATAGTGATTTAATAAAATACAAACAATTATTGGTTCGGCCAATATATGTTTTAGCATTAATATTATGTGATTTTATATTTGTTTGATAAATATTATTGTTTCTTAGTGGACCCTCCAAGACTTATAAAACATTTTAACTTTTTAAATTATTTCCTTGAGAGTGTGAATCACCTCCACATTAGAAATCATGATATTTTAGGAATCTCGTCCATTGGCCATATTAAATAATTTTTCCACTCCGCTTTATAAAACACATGGGAAAACCCATGGGTTGGTTTGTGTTTTTGATCAGTTTATTGTCTGGCATCCAAAACCTAAATAATAAAAAATTCCTTCTCTTTTCATATCTTAACCCACTCAAACTCCAACTTCCCTTCACCCAAATCCCAAGGATACCATCCCTTCCCTTCCGAAATCTCCCTAAAATCCTTACAAGGAGCCCCATGCTCATATAAAGTATCTCTCAAGCCCATCACAATCCTTTGGGATCACACTTCCAAGTACGGGATTTCTTCCTCTCCCATTTTTTCCATGTTTATTTATGTTGCTATACCACTGTATTTTCAATTAAAATTTGTGGGGTATGATTTATCAACTCTTCCATACTTCTTTATATATGTTTTAATGATAATAAAACTCATTATCTCTCATTAATACAATCCATGTACTACCATTACTATGCCATAATTGTTTATGCATATTCTCTCATCTTATTTACATTCAAGAACTTCTTTTTTATTATGAATCTAAATTACATTACATGTGTTTGGAAAAGTATCTACATAACACACATACTACCTATTTCATGTAAATATAATGAGACAACACTTTTTCTCTCATCAAACATTTTTAAGAATTTTTATGTCATGCCATTATGCGTTTGAAATTGGGACAATATTTTCCATAACAAAGTCATTATTTAGTGAAAACCATGCCCATTTTTCTATCAAGTGTTTTCACCTTTATGAAAACTTACTTATTGATTCTAGATATTTATGTATGAATTCTATATTTTGTTATGATGGAATAAATTATTGTGTTTAATGAATCCAAGTTATATGATCCATGAGGCACAATTATGCATGAAATTAAATGATTAAGAAGGGTTCACCCAGATAGCAATCCAAAGCATTAGGAAAATATTAGTATCATGATACATCAAGTGAAATGTGGGATTAATCATTCTAATTCAAGTGTAGTTTGGGTTTACTCATTATCCTTGTCCAATGACCCTAGGCTCATTCTTATATCATGTTAAACATTGATGCCACATTTCCATGTTAGGACAATCCTGATATATAATGCCATTATGTTCATGTTTATCTTATTCACCATTTATTGGACTATTGCCTAAAATATACTATATTCTTCATGATATTCCTTGTTTAATTCCTTATTAAGATTTATATATCACCTTTTTTTATTCATGTCCTCATGTTTTCCCATGAAATTATAAGTACGAAGGAATGTGTGTGTTCGGGTACAGGATGTTTTCAATAAATATGTGTATTTCATTTTTTAAGTTTTTATTTAAATTACTAATTCCCAAAAGACAGTAGACCTATCGATCTTCTATGTTGAATCCACTGAATATTTTATGTAAAAAATAATGTTTAATTGTGAAATAAAGAGAAGGGTTGTTATACTATGGATCTCACTAACTCTGACCACATGAAAAGAATTACCCAGCCCATGAAATGGAGTTAGAGGCAGTGATTCATGCCTTGAAGACGTGGCATAATTATATTTTTGAGGAGTAGTTTTTTTTGTACTCAGACCAAAAATATCATTCAATAAATCTTTTTCCATAAATATCTAAATCCATGGAATCACTTTTGTTTTGAACACCATCATTGTTCAATTTTGATACTGATTATACCATAGGAAGAGGTAACATGGTAGAATATTCTTTTGAATAGAAAAAATGTCAATGAAAGTAGTGAATGAGTTCAGTGATGAATGGAAATTAATGGGTTCTTTTTCATCGAATTAAGTAGAGAATAATCAGTATACTATAGATTAATTCCTTCCTAGTGTTTAATTGACACTCTCCCCCCTAAATATGATTCCTCATGAATAGTCTAGTGATGAAATTTTCGAATAGGATATGCAGTTCATATGTGGGGGGAGGTGACCAGTGAATTATATTTTTCATCAGATGGGGTTCTTATGTCATGATTCATGTGGTTGTGTTATTTCCCATGTGAATGGTTATAATGTATGATGGCCACTAGTTTTTGTGGGTTGTTCATATAGGTACTAAAAAAATGTTTTATGATGTGATTCGTCTATTATGAAGTCATTTTATGGGGTTGAACATATCATAATTTTTATCTCGGAGTTATACATGTCACAATGTTAATGTACACTGATGAAGGCCCTCAGTTTACTTCATCCCTTTCCCATTTCTAGAAATATGTGGGATTTTTTCTCGATGGACATAATTTTTTTCATTATTCATAATCCTAGAGGGAGGAATCCCATATTCATAGAAATTGATCATCTAAACAAATCATCCAATTGAATTTTAAACAAGTATATAGCAAAGGTGGATGAGTTGGATTGATTATTTGTTCAAGATATCACGAGGCCTCATGGTGTGTATTAAACAATTTTTTTAGATGGGGACCCATATTTTATATATATTTTTTGGTAAGGCATTTAAAAGGAATTGGGGTCACAAATTTATTTGATCACAATATACCGCCCTCAATCGAATGGCCAATAGTGTTTGAAAACTAAATAATGGAAGTCATTTTTCGATCATGTGTGTTTTATTTTAGAGGCTTGAAGGATATCCATATGGGGTTTCTAAAATTTCTAAAATATAATAGTTACCCATCCTTAATAATAATGGAATGAATTGAGGATCTTTAATGTTTTCCATGCCTGTCACCCTTTTGTTGAGAAAGCGGTGGGTGAGTCCTCATTATTGGGACTGATTCCTATGAAAGATATTTTTATAATGGTTTGGTTGATAAAGAAGTATTTATTGATAGTGTAGAGTCTCTATATCTCTTATGTTGATCCCCATCACTAGTCCTTGGATAATTTTTTTGGGTGATCATTTGGTTCTGAATGTGACCCTTCATTTGCGTCTCCATCATCACAGTAAGAAGGGAAGTATAAAATTGAGGTGTGTAGGGCCTTTTAGGATTACATACATAGTTATTAAGGTTGAATATTTACTATCTTTCCCTCACAATTGACATCAATTCATGATGTGTCTCATGTCTATTAGAAAATATCTACAATATGTACCCATATCATGTGATAAATTGTGGATAATTAAAGATGGAATTTGATTCATATGTGTTTGATAGTCAAGAGTGAATTTTGGATACCTATGAGAAAGTGCTTCATGGGAAGTCCATAATGTTGTTTTTAGTTCTTTGGAAGAATGAGAATGACTATAACAAGACATGGGGGGTGGAAATATTAGGTTGAGGAGTAGTACTCGTTTTTGTTCTCCGATCAAACAATGATTTGAAATTTTGAGGATGGAATTTTTCCATGGTATAAAAAATTATCACATCCATGATTTAATATTATAGTAATATTTTGTTTATTTTTGATCAAAATTTATATCATTTCATTCGTCAATATTTTTTTTGATGAAATGAAGGTTTTGGACTCGATATCAGGTGGATTATGGTTGGAACACAATTAGGGGAAACCGTGGGCCTAACTAGGTATGCCTATGAAGCCTAGATATTGGCAATGTTTTGGTCACATGGCCCCTTATAGGGGTGTTCCATCACCATGAAAATAGTGTTGATGGTTTCCTCTTAGATAATTTAGACTGCACGATTACTACATGGTTTGGAAAACCATGCGGTCTAAAAATGTAGTTTGTATATATTATTCAAAATGTGTAATTTTCTATTCATTACAGCCCTGATTTTTACCCCAATCCTCCCCAATTCCCAAAAATACTGAAATCCTTCAATAGTGTCTTCTCATTCCCCATTTGTTCTCACATTGACCATCTTCCATTCGTAGATTTGGTGTTGGTTCTTTAATCAATCATCAAGTAATACCATTATTCTTTAATTTAGTCCTTATTATTATGTTCTCTTCCATTCAACCTTGGCTTCTTCTTTCTATTGTAGATTGGTTGAAATAATAAGGGATTAATATTGAGTTTTTTGTGAAATCTAGATGTTTATGATATAATCGTGATATTATAATGAACCCTTTTGGAATGGGTGTTGTTTTCCATCGGATTTTGGATGTTTGAAAGAATGAGGTAGTTTATTCCATGCTTTAACATTATTTGATGATTTCAGTATTATTGATGTTCTTTTTAAATGAATTATATCAAAAAATTTAATGGTTTAAAATATGTTTTTAAGGTTTTCGAGGTTTGTATGGTTTGAAAGATGAGATTAAAAATGAAATTAGATGGGTTTCTTGTGTACGTTATTTATTATGCCCTCTAAATTTTTACCATGGATTTTTTGGTGGTGTGAATCATGTTATCAAAAGTATTTTTTATGAATATAGATTCTAATGTTATCTGTCATAGGGAAAATGGAGGTTTTTCATGGGTATTAATTATTTGTGTGTGTGTATGTGTAATTGGTGATCAATGTGACATGGGAAAAGAAATTGATAACAAATAGAATCCTTGGTGACTTGATGGGTTGTCAAGTACTAGTATTCTAGTCATGTCGATGAGGTTTAGGCTCGATTCCTTTTTGAAGTATTGATTCTACAAATCTAACTAAACTATAATGATGATTGGATATCACAATTAATTATTATGGATTCCTCTCTAGTGGCTTGTGTATAAGATAATTGTGGATCATGGTTTTTATACCATATAACTGAAATATGAGGTTCCTTGGGTCCCACTATTTCTAGTGCCTTTAGGGATTACCTGTGGTTATTTTTTGATGTTTTTTTACAATAAAAATATAGTGAACCCTCCATTCAATTTAATTAGAAGTATCAATTTATTGTAAATCATTTCCTTAAAAAAATATACTTTAAATGTTTGTAAACATTTTCAAAAAAATCATGTTAATTTTATTTATAATTTCATGTCACAGAATTATTATTTTTGGTGAAATTATATTAAGGATTAGATCACTTCCTAAATACACCCTTCCATTTATAGACATCTTGTAATGTTTGATTCAATTAAAGGAATGATGATTTGTGGTGGGGATCGTCGATCAAGTTTCTAGTAGTTCCTTCATTTGCAGGTGTTGGGGGAGGTGACATAATGGCAATAAACCTCTTTTTAACATAGAAGATGTATTTTTATATGGGAAAAATAATTCCAAAAGTGTGATGTTTGATTCCCAGGAACTAGTATCTAGCGCATGTGGATCAAGAATGCCTTTTGGGGTAGACCTCAAGCTTGATCAGGTGTTGGGTTGGATGGAACCTGAATCTAGTTCTTGAACATCCATGTATGACAAACACATTACATTATAATTGGTTTTAAACTCTGAAATATATTCCAATGTTATATGATTGATATGGCACAAATAATGATATACATTCAAACTATACACCCTTATAGTTATACAATGAACATTTTAGAGAATTAATCCTTACGGATGACATGGTAATGATACCTTTTATGTATTCACGTGTAATGATTTACGATACCATAGTGAAACAAATGGTATTATGATTTTATGAATTCTTTGTGAGGAAATTTGTGGATTTAAAATTGGATGTCTAATGATAATATTATAAATACATGTCTATGTTATTCCATATGTAAATATGTTTATTTTATTCATCATTTTTTAATGATAATTTTATAATTAATGTACTTATTCTTCTATTTTTCTATTATGTTTCATGTTTTACCAATGTTGTTCATTTATGCCCTATTTTCATTGTTTGTCCCTTAAATGGATTTATGCTCACCCCTTTACTAAAAAAATTTACATAGGAATTAATAGGTTTTGAGGTTAACTAGGATGTAATAATAAATAATACAACCAATATTGTTAGTTTTTTAAAAGATTTTCTGATCTACATAGTCCTTGTATACTCTTCCATGTTTCAAGGAAAATAATCCAAAAAATATGTCTATAAAATATGGTTTCTGTAATCATTTTCTTAAAAAATTATGTTTAAAACTATGTATAATGTTTTGGTTCATTGTATGAAATGTTTAATTTTATTTTTAATTTAATAATAATCAGGACACTATAATTTACCACTTTATTCTATCATTTTCATTGACTGAATGTATTCTAGGGTTAATTTTCATCAAATAAAATTATAAGATAATCCATATTTCCAAACTATTATATGTTAAATAATAATTATTCCTCCAATAAAAAAAATTAATTAATAAATAAGAGTAAAATTAATTTTAAACTCAAAAATTATATATGTAGAACATAATTATTTTTTTGTAGAAAATTTATTTTTTAAATATAATATATTCTTTTAAGTATTTCATATAAATTAATTATTAAATTATTTTTAGTATATCATTAATATTAAGGATATGTTTTATTAAATTCATTATATTAAAATAATATATTTATTTTCCATAAAACAAAATCCACACACTATATTTTTTATTAAACTATTTTTTATTCCTAAAATGAATTTATTATTTATGAATTTACATTTTCTTGTGTAAATTTGTGTTAAATATTAACTTTCCCTAAAAATAAATGTATAAATAAGAAATTAATATAAATATTTGTGTTTAATGTTCACATATATGAATATATAGTCTACTAAATTGATAATTACAAATTTTCATCATCAAAAAATATTCTTATTAAATCCCTTAAGATATATATGTTAGACTTAATGATAAAATATGTAGAAGTGGTTTTCATTGATGATGATTAGACTACCATTGATCACATTGTTATTTCTATGACAATGAACATATCCCAGAAATGTTTTTTGTGAATTAAGAAATATTTCCAATCCTCTTGGGAATAATCGAGGGAAAATCTTTGAAAATGCCCATCTCATGTTCTCTTGGGATGATAAACTTCTCAGGGAATACATATACCACCTGATTCCATTTCATTTATCTATTTAATGTATTTAGTAATATTTTTACATCTATTTATAATAACTAATTTGGTGACTATGTTACAATGGTAATATGATAATTAAAGCATAAATGTATTTTCTTATTGTTCAACAAAATTTAAGAAATCAAAAAATTAATTTATTAGAATTTCATTGGTGTCAAATTCTATAGCACATTATATGAATTTCATAATTTTCATTTTGATTATAAAATGAAAACCAATGCGGGTATATTTTTTAGTTACAAAAGTCGGATCCCACATATATTCCTCAAACACATGGGTTAATAAAAGATAATTTATTGGGCAGGTTATCATATTTAAACCTTATCATGAGGTTGAAAAATAGTAAATCATTTATAATAGATATTTAATTAATATTATAATCATTCAAACTCCAAAACATTACTATTTTAATATATTTTGAATCTAGATACATAATTAACTTATTTTCAAAATTACCAAAAAAATAATAATATAATGTTCATTCAATTTAGTACCAATTTTCTATATATCCTTCTTAAATCCTTTCATCATAACATCGGGAAATGGAAATAGAATAATAAGATAGGTATGATGATTAATAATTGTAAACATGCGAGATATCCATTGATGATTGTAAGTTATTATAAAATAATAAAAATGGAATGAGAACATATATATAATTTAAAATTTAATGACAAATAATATTATAAAAAAACATGGAGTTGTGGAATAATAAATTGACATAAAAAATTACTTGTGTTATAAGAGTATATATTCATCAATCATTTTTATTGATCATTATGAGAATCTAATAAACATAATATAGAATTTTTTAGTATGCAAATGTATATAACAAATTTTCATAGTCAATGATTATTATAAAGATAATCATAGTGGATATAGTCTATTATTGTATTGGTTACCATTGTGTCCAAATCATTTAATACCTAAATATTTCACTATTTTAGTAGAGTATTCAATAAATTTGAAAATAATATAAGCCTGTGGAATGTACAAATTTCATGTATTTGGAAACATGGTAAAATGACCCTATACATTTACATATATCATTACACTATTTTAAGTATAACTATACATAAGATTACTATGCAAGGATCGTAAAGACTAGTGTCTTGGAAGACAAGGTAAATAATCAAACATTATAAAAACAAATTTTTATTTTAAGTCTATAATGTGCTCTTATCTTCCATTTTTCTAATAAATATACAGAGGTTAACCTGGGGATAACAGAAAAAAGGGATGATCAATAATACTACTAAAGGAATAAACATTAGAACAAAGTTTTATCACATGAGATAGAAGGTATGAAATGATGATATAAAAAGTCATCCAATGTATAGAATCTTAACATATGAACATTATATAATATAAAAATGGAATCATATAAATGTGTGAGAAACATAAAATAAGAATTCAGTAATATTCAAGGCTAACATGCATGAATGTTTCTCATAGTAGCACTAGAAATTGAAAACCGCTAAGACTGTTTCACATAGTAGCAAAAGCCAAGGGTAACTGTCTAGACCATCGCAAATGAAATATCATGGGACTCAACATTACCCAATTCATTGGAGTGATATATGGGAGCACCCATATTACATTTCATGGATATGTTTTCCGAATAAATTATTATACATATTCAGTCTTAATTAAACATAAGGGTTACCCATGGAATGAATTGGGTACCACAATAATGACATAAAGCATAACCAATGGGAGTATCATAAAAGAATTAATGAAAGAAAGGAATTATAACATAAATGTGAGTTCATAATGTAAAATAAAAATATATGATTTTATGTTATGTAAAAATGAGTTTATGACTTGTAAGAAATGCATTTGAGAAAGTTTATCATTTAAATTGTTTTTTTCGGTTTTCAGGAAAACACTATAGGGAATACAAAATAGAAAGAGAAAAAATATATTGTATAAAATCAGAAGTGAACAAATTGTTGGAACCAGGTTCTTCAAAGCATGATTTGGTGTATGGTTTGTGTTTTTTATCAAACCTCAGTGGAAGTTTAGGGTGTGTACCAACAAAGAGATCATACCGTTCAAGCAGAAAACAATAGTGAAGGTGGCGCTGTTTCCCAGTGTTTGCCAATTTTTTGGGCCTAAAAATCGGCCAATAAAGTAAAGTGTTTTTGGCAAAGTTACTTGCGCGCCGTGCTCTTGGAGGATAAAAGACTTGCGCGCCATATGCTTTTGAGGATCAGAACATCAAAATTTGGCTAAAGAAAGAAGGTCGCGCAAGTGTTGGTTGGGTCGCGCAAGTGAGTTGCGCGACAGAGTTTATTGAAGACAAGACTCGCGCGCCGTCGAGGGACTTGCGCGCCACTGTGCATGGGGTCGAGTTTTCCTATAAATACTGGACCACCCCTCCTCATTTCTCACGGAGTTCAAGGCCGAGAGATTGTTCGAGCTCTCGTCGCGCAGGTGGTTGAGTCGCGCATGTGGTAGTTTTGTCGTGAAAGTAGATCTTGCGCGCCGGTTTTTGGCTGTGCGCCCAAGAAGGTTTAGAAGAGAAAGGAAGTGGACCGTGCAAGATTGTAGTTGGGGAAGGAAGAGTCGTGCATGTGTGTTGATGACACTTGCGCGCCAGTTTGGACTTGCGCGCCGTAGTGGGACTTGCGCGACTGTCTTGGAGAAGCGCGCCTGGTTTTGCTGAAGCCCACCGGCCTGTTTGGAGCTGCACGAATGCCGAGAGACTACTCGGTACATTCGAGGAAAAGTGATATTCTTCTTCTGCTGAGAATCGGACTTCAATAGAGCATCTACATACAACAAAGGATGAACTCTTATGAAAATGAAGATGAGACCTTCACGTCTATAAACTGAGTGGGACTTCACCAACGGCAGTGAGCCAGGGGGAGTAAACGGGAGTGACCTGAGGGAAGTAGTGAGCTATCCCTGAACCTTTGTAAAGTCAGTGAGCCTGGGACAGAGCGACTGTACCCGAACTTTTGTAATCTACAGCTACTGAAGCATAGTGGATTTTAGTACGACCGAAAACCTGTCGGCGTATGCTCCTTGGACGTAGCCCTTAGTGGTGAACCAATTAAAAATGGTTGTGTCTTCTCTGTGCTTTTGAATGTTTTCTTTCTGATCATAATCATCATACAGGTTCAACAAGTTCCTACCAACGTGGGAACAAGATCCATCACATTAAAAGAAAAAGTGGTCACCCTGATTCACCCCTCCCCTCTCAGGGTGTCCCGGGGTCCTTCACAAATAAGGTTTAAATAATAAAAAAATTATTTTATAAATACAATGGTGAATTAAAATGGAGGATATAGTGCACTTGAAATTGGATAAAAATTTGGAAGTTATCTTAAAATGTGTTTCCTTATTGGGATCTATCAAAGTGGGAATCAATTAAAAGAATATATATACTCGAAAGAGAATGGGGGATGGATATTGAAAAATGAGATTGTAGAATATAAATTTTTTTTGTAGTGTTACATTTAAATAAGCGAAAAATTTATCTGGGTAAAAAAAGATAGAGCAACCTAAAGGGAAAAAATGAGATTTGAGTAGACATCCGTATTCATTATTGGCATGGTATCAGGTGTATATAAGATGGATTAATGAGAAAAAGGGATTTATCATCACTTATAAATCATTAGGGATGTATTATGGAGGTGTGAAATAATAACCCATCATTATATATTCCACATAAAATGTCATAACATAGTGGACATTCTTTAGTAAATGTTAAATGGAGAGGATTTCATTCCTTATGTCTGGTGGTGATCTTCCCTTGATCATAATGACTTGAATAGTCAAATTATTATCATTAATTATTAATTAAATAACATATTATATATGTAAAATATTTATTATTTCTTTTTTGAGTTCATTTATAATCATTTTGATTTGTTTAGAGGTTCAATTTCATTGTTGGGTTTCGTTTGGCTGGCTTGGTTTTAATGATCGATTCATGTTCGGATAAACAAGTAAGATGAAGGTGGTTTTCCATAATTGATGTTATATTTTATTATTAAACTTATAGAATGTTACATGGTGGAAAAATTAACTTTTTTAATGGAATATAGGTTTATTCATTATATAAAACATTAGTGTCTCCCTTTTTGGTTAATTGGATGTTTTTTACCACAAATAACACATTTTGTTTCATAAACCAAAACTATGAGTAAAAAAGGATTAAAAACAATATATGAGTTATAATAACTATATTATGGTCTCTTTCAACCATTAAAATTGTTTAATGACCATAATTTAATATGGATTTATTTAGTAATCCTTTTTAGAAAAATCAAAAAAGTGACAAATGATGAGTAGAAATACAATGTCTCAATCATTGAACTAAGGGTCACTTTGATGATTATCTTCAAAAACCTCCTATCGAATATGGGATTCCTTATTCTATTGTTGAATGGATTTCACTTTCTCTAGAATTTCTTTGACCATTTCATCTCCTAGAAAATTTCGCTCCCCGACATGCCGGTATTTTACACATTTTCACATAAAGGGATTCATGTGGTTCAATTTGAATGCTCAAGTAGATGCTATTGTTGTAGAATAATTAAACCAATGGAAGATGTTAGTCCCATATTCCTCTGAATTCCATAAAACATGCTCTCAAAATTTCTTCTAGTGTTTGAATAGTTCCCATAGATTGTACATCAGTTTGACGATGATATAACATACTGAAGTTTAGTTCAGTGCTAAGATCATGTTGGAGAATTTTCTATAACTTCAAGGTGAATTTCATGTCTTGATTAGAGTCAAGAGAGAGTGGTACTCCATTCACCCTTTTAACCTATTTTATATATATCTATGCAATTTGACCTAATGAGAAGACCTCTCAAAATGCAATAAAGTGAGTTGTTTGTTTATGATGGTCCACAATAACCCATATAAATTTATTTCCTCTGGATATCCTTGGATGGATAATGAAAATTACATGGTAATGATTTCCAACTTGCATGTTGGTATGTGTAGTGGTTTCATCATTCCCTTATAATTTTCCCTCTCATCCTTCACTTATTGACATACCATGCACTTCGATGTATATTCAACAATCTCCCTTTGAATATTGTCCCAACCAAGGTTTTCTCGGATATCTCAATACATATTTATTCTCCTTGGGTAAATAGTGAAGCTCGTGTGATGTGCGCCATTGAAAAGATCATTTTTTATATCTGGAATGGATGGAACAAATAATCATGACCCAAATCATATAACTCCTTCCTCATCAATCTTGAACTATGAGTATTTCCCATTTCGGATAGCTTCGACCATTTTCAGAATTTCCTCATCATTTCTTTTAACATCATTTATTTTCTCTGTGAGGCATAGTTGAGTGATCATTTGAGAAAGGATTTATGATGTTCCTCCCTTGATGATTCACATGTCTATCTTCTGCAAATTTAAGACGATCATATCCTTTTAAATTATCATCATTGAAAAGGACACATGATCCTTTTAACTTAGAGAATATTCCACCTTATTTTTCTTACTGGGATGATACTGGATTGAGCATTCATAATCCTTGATGATATATATTCCATATTCTTTGTCTCATATTAAACACATTATTTGTAAATATATATTTGAGACTATTGTGATCAGCATATATCTCAAAATTCTCCCCATAGAGAAAATTCCACCAAATTTTCAAGGAAAATATCATAGCCACAAACTCCATATCATGCATGGGATTGTTTTTTTCAATTATTTCAGCTAAATTGAGGCGCAGACTATCACTTTATCACTTTACATTAGCACACATCATAACTCCTTATTTTATGCATCACTATACATCACAATGAGGTCTCCACTAGTTGGGAGTGTGAATACTGGCACAGTGATAAGCCTCTTTTTCAAGTCCATGATACAATAATCAAATTCCTAGGTCCATACAATATTTTCTCCCTTTTTTGTTAGCTTGGTCATTGGGATTGACAACAGTGATAAGTTAATCACTAATCATCTATAATATCTAGCTAGACCCAAAAATCAATGGATCACCATTGAAGATGTTTCCATAGGACACACATCAATTGCCTTTTTTCTCAGAAGGGTCCACAAATATCCTTTTGATGGTGATAAAATGACCAATAATGATACTTAATCCACACAGAACTCACATTTATTGTACATTGCATATAACTTCTCCCTTTTCAATGTTTTTAACACATTATTCAAATGATTCATGTGTTCATGCTTTCCTCTTAGAGTATATCAGAATATCATCAATCATTACTGCCATATATTTTTCCACGTAATCATTAAAGGCTATTCAAAAAATCCATGAATATATCTGGAGAATTAGTGAGTCCGAAGGGAATCACTATGAACTCAATGTATTCATACCTTGTTCGAAAGGTAGTATGGGGAATATCTTCCTTCCCCAAATTTAGTTGGTGATATCCTGACTGAAGGTGAACCTTAATGAAATAAAATGCCCCATGAAGCTAATCGATAAATTCATCTATCCGAGGAAGAGGATATTCATTATTTTTCATGTTTTTATTGGTCTCATGATAATCAAGGAAGAGACACATTGATCCATCCTTCTTCTTGATGCAGAGGATTGGTGCACCCCATGGTGAATCACTAAGGCATATAAACCCACTCTGTAGATTCTTTTATAACTTCTTCATCATCATATCCAGCTCTACGGTGCCCATTCTGTAAGGTTTCATTGATATTGGTAGAAATAAAGTAATATGTTCAATTGATAACATAACCTCTCTGTCAACAGGAAGACTAGACAACTCTTTAGGTAATACAAATGTGTAATCCCTCATTATGGGCATGTCATTAAGCATGATTATATTCTTTGTCTCAATCACTTGGGAATGATATTCTTTCCCATTAGAATTCAATATTCATAAATGAGAAAATGATTCTAAAAGAGTTTCCGCTTCCTCCTTACACTTGTAAATAATTGAAGGATGCTTAGAGATGTGATGTGTGATATATATTTCCCAAAAATTTATGTGGTTTTTGAATAATGATCACTGATCCATTCCCAAGATAGCATTGAAATGCACTAATTGATGTTTGATGATATTTTTTGGGAGGTTCATTCAACAAATGTTAACTCGGGGGAGTTATAAACCATGGACGCAACAATTTCTACATTCGATGTTCTCACAGATAACTTTTACTTCAAATTTTGAGGTGGTGGTTGAATAGTTATACTAAACGTGAAAGATATTGATGAATGCGTAGAACTAGAATCAAACAGTATGTTCTATATTCATGAATGAATAACTAGAATACATGTAACCACATTGTTGTCTGCCTCCACCTCAGCAGAAGTGATAGCATAAACCCTTCCTTGTTTCCATGGAGGTTGTTGTTGATTTCCTCCTACAACCCTTGGCATAGGGAAATTGTTTTCATAATTTCGATACTCCTTGTAGTTGTAACACTGAACCACTAGTTGAGCATTGATATGAATATTCCATTTTTCTTCAACATTAGTGATGTTTTGTATATCATTCATTAGTTCATGTCCATATGTCCCATCTTTCCACATTTGAAGCAATTCATTGTCACCTTTATAATATTCCTAGGATGCTTCTCCCCAAAACATTTTACAAGTAGGATACTCAAGATACCTTCCATTATGGGATTTGTTTTCCCAACCACCCAGGTTGTTCTCTATTATTTTATTCTTTTCACAAGGCCCACGTGACCACTAAGAGTCTCCAAAATCTATTTTAACCTTGAGGGCACAAAGAAATCTCATCCTAACTTTTGAAGTCTCATATTTCCAACACATTCTATAAACTCAGCATTAGACTACTAAAGAAGTGACCCACCATTCTTTCGGTGTTCATGACAAATCTAGAATTGTACATTTTATGCCTTTAAAAGCTTGCTTCATATTCCCTGATGGACTCATATTACTTCTACATGAGTATGAGAAAATATCTTTCCATCTTGAGATGGAGAGTGTGAGGAAAATAATTATTGAAAAACATTCTCTTCAATTACTTCAAATCTGTGGTGTCAATTTCTTTTTGGGACATTGTATTATTGACCACTGTCCATCACTTATCATCTTCCCCATAAAAATGACAGACCACCAGTAAAAATTTCCAATTCTGAGCATTGAAGGATAGCTAATATATTTGTAATTGTGTTAATCCACTATTCCACAAGGAGGGTATCATAAGATCTGCTAGAAATGGGAGGCCTTTTGATCCTACATAATTCTATTTAAAACATTCACATTCCATGGAGCATGTGGGGGTTTGACATGATTCAAGATATTATTCATAACTTGTGCCTCCTAAGAAGGTACTATCATAAAATTTTGTGAAACTGTCCCAATCATATCAGGTATATCCTTAGAGAAATATTCACATCTCCTATCACATTTGTTGTTGGAATGTGTTCTTCAATTTCCTACAACTAACTAGAAAAAATAACATACAATTATAGGGCTTGAATATATAGTTAATGAACAAAAAAATCAAACTTTTGGACATACAAGGATAAACATATAGAGCTGAAGTAGATACTAACTTTTGATTTTATAGGTTTAAATATAGGTTATCCTCTATCTAATTATTAACTTATTTTCTTATGGTATTTTTTTATTCCCTTAATAATGGTTTGTACTAAGTTCATTAATTTACCAAGGCATATACCCCGAGAGTGTCAAACCAAGAGTATAGCAAGGCCCGTTGTCATGTACCAAGATACCCTGGGTAAATCCCAAAACACCTTGTCAATATTTTCAACCCTAGGTACGTCAGTGCTAGAGTTTCCTCTACATATTTGTATCCAGTCATGGATGTATTTTCTTAATAAGAAACATAATGTATAATTACTAATACATATGGGTGTTTTGTTATACTTTGTATCATATGTAGGTTTCTCATTAAGGTTCTCTATTCCTAATCCCCAAATATTACTAGACCATCTTCTAATAGAAATTTTACCAACCCAAGCCTTTTACAAATAAAATTTCATGATTTTAAGCATAATTATACATTAGATTACAAGATAAGGATCATAAATTCAAGTGTATTGAAGACTACATACATAATAAAAACAACACTTTATTTTAAATCAATAATGATCTCATATATTTAATTGTGATCATACATCTTCATAGGATAACCTAGGGATAACATAAACCAAGCATCAGCTACAATTCCAATAAAGGAATAAGCATAATAAAAAAAATCAGCACAATGGATATAAGGAATGACATAATGATATAAAAAGGAATGTAATGTATGAAAACATAACTTATAAACAAGGGATCATTTACACATGGAATAATCAAAATGTGGGAGAAGCATAGAACATGAATTTAGTAAAATTTAAGGAAAACTATCTTGACTGTTTCCCTTAGTATCACAATCTTAGGATAACCAACAAGACTATTGCACATAGTAGTAGAAGCCAATGATAATCGCCAAGACCGTCACACATAAAGTCTCATGAGACTCAAATTTACCCAATTAATTGGAGGTATATCTATGTGCACCCATATTATATTTCATTAATATGTTTTCCACATAAATAATAATACATAATAAGTCTTAGTTAAACACAAGGGTAACAAATGGAATGAATTGGGTACCACAATCATTACAAAAAGAATAACCAATGGGAATATCATGAAAGTTTCCATCAATGAAAGGAATTAGAACATAAATGGATGTTATTAATGTAAAATACAAAAATAGCATGCTATGTGATATCAAGCCAAGGTGAAAACATGTTAGAAATATATTTGAGAAATTTTAGCATTTAAAACATTTTTGTGCGATTTTAAGGAAAATAATATACAGATTTAGAAATAGAAAAAGTAAGAATATATTATATAAAACCAAAAGTTAACCAGGAATGTTTTCATAATAAATGATAGATTTTATAAAGAATGTTGTTGCTTGAAATAGAAGATAGAGTGAAATTGAATTTGGGTAAAAATTTGGGATGTTCCCTCAAAACGAGTTTGATTATTGGGAAGTATCGAGGAGGTAATCACTTAAAAGAATTTATATAATATAAATAAAATGAAGAATGGATAATGAATCATGTTATTAGAGAATATAAATAGAATTAACATGTTCTAAATAAAAATAAAATAAAACTCCATTTGGGTAAGATGAATGATAGTACAACCTAATGGAATAATGGAGATTTGGGTATAATTCTTTATAGATTATCGACAAGGTATTGAGTGTACATAAGGGGATTCATAAGAGAGAAGGGGATTTATCATCACTTATAAATCATGAGGGAATTATTTGGGAGGTGAGAAAACATACCCCATCATTAGGGATTACACATAAAATTCCATGGTATATAAGACATTCTTGAATAAAACTAAAATTGACATGATCCCTTATCTTAAGATCAGTGGTGATCTTCTATTGATATCAATGAACTAAATAGTAAAAATTGGTTCATCAATTAATTAGTAATGAACCTTTTATAAATGTAAAATATTTATTTTATCCTTTTTCTGTTCAATTAGAATCATTTTTTTATAAAGAGGTTCAATTTCATTATTCATGTCTGTTATGCTTGTTTGGATTAATGATCAGATCATGTTCGAATAAACATGTATGATGAAAGTGGTAGTCCATAATTGAAGTAGTATTTTATAACTGAACATATAAAATTTTACATGTTTGAAAACATAATTTTGTTACTTGATTTTATGTTGAATCATTATATAAAACCTTAGTGACATACTTTTGGGTTATTTGGTGGTTTTTGACCACAGAGAACACATTTTGTTTTATAAACCATAACCAAGAGTAAAAAAGGATTATAAAACCCTATATGTGGAATAATAACTATATTATCGTCTGGTTCAACCATGAAAATGGTTTCATGAACATAATTGAAGACTATAATAAAAATTGATAACCCTTTATCCTTGATTGTGCTAAATTAACACATCTCGAATGGTGTTTTCATTTCATTCAAATAATTGACCGAAAAAAAGAGATAAGATAATGAACTATCCCATTAAAATATTATAATTTCAGTAAATTTATGTTACTGGAGTTATCATACCAATATGGAGAATGAAGGTGAGGAAATAACGAAGGAAAGTAAATAACGTAAAAGAAATAAAATAATTGGACAAAGGAATTTACCTCTTGATTTTACCTCCTTTGAGGGCCTCTTAAAGGAAGAGGAATTGGTATTTTGAATAAACTTTGGTAATCTGGACGTGGGGGAGGAGAATGAGGAGAGATTTTGGAAAAATATTGGTTAGTTACATGGCTTGAGAGGAGCGAAGAGAATAGGTAAGTATGGGTGGTGTTTATACTTGAGGGGAGGAGGGTTTTCATAACAATATAATCCTTAATTTATTATATCTTCACAAGAGAAGAATTAGTGAGTATTCTATGACCTATAATAGTAATTAATGCATGTAAGTTCTAACAAATTGGTCTTACATCATCTGATCACCACCAAAAACTATATAAATCCATTATTTAGTATTTATCCTAAATTATTGTATTTTACAATTCATCAAAAATTCATGTATTATAAAAAAATCCCAAAAATTAACCCTAACCATTTGTTGACATGTAGAATCCAAAAATAAAATCCATTTTTCAAATATAGTTTTACAAATATGATTAATTAAATATTTAATTAATATCACAAAATACCTGAAAAATACAGATTAAAAAATATTTATTTTCTTATTCTCTGATATAGGTATATCATACATCCACATAAATATTTTTTATATAAATTTATATGTAAGGTTACTATTCATTAGGGTATGTCACAATTCATAAGGGTGATATTACTATTCATATGGGTATGTTACTATTCACCAAAAATTAAGTTGGTCATATTAAACTCCCAAAAATTTATTGATCACAACAATGTATGTCCTTTTTTAGAAATTCAAATCACAAAAGATACAAATATATTTTTAAAGGCCACATAACAATTATTAGTTCATCATTTTTTCATTTCATATTATTATATGACATATTTGTATGAAATTTAATTCCATTTATAAAACAATGGGATGTTACATTCTTACCCCCTTATGATATTTCTCCCCCAAAATATCATTTTACATTTTAAGAAGAAAACAGGTGTATGTACATTTCGTTCATTTTCTCTTCTAGTTCCCATGTTTCATCGTCATAATTATGGTTCCACCATAGTACCTTGACCAGGTGAGTATTCTGGTGACATATAACTTTATCCATTTGATCCATGAACTCCACTGGCTACTCCTCAAAAGAAAGATCATCCTCTAAATGTACCACCTCTAAAGAGAGTAAATTTTAAGTGTCTTGTGTGTACTTTTTTAAGAGGAATGCATTAAGAAATAATACAAATTAGCCATGATAGGTAGAAGTTGTAGTCGATAGGTCAAAACCCTAGAACAGTAAAGAATCTCTAAGGGGTTGAAGTTTTTGGGACCTAAAATCCCTTTATTTCAAAATCTCATGACCATATTCCCTGGAGATATGCGTATAAATACTATGTCTCCAAATTCGGACTCAATGTCTCATCAACGATTGTCTCCCTAACTCTTCTTTCGATTTTGGGATTCCTTGATGTGATGCTGAATTTTTTCACCTTCTCCACAATTTAATTGACCATTTAATCCTTACAACCTCTTTGATATATATCTATGCAAGATGACCTGATGAGAAGACCTATCTAATTTCTATAAACTAAGCTATCATTATAAGAAGATCCACAATATCCCATATAACATTGTTTCTTCTAGATGTCATTGGAAGTCAAGTGAAAATGTCCAAGGTAATGTTTTCACACTTCCATGTTGGTGTGGTTAGTGGTTTCATCATCCCATTATAGTTTTTCCCCATAGCCTTCACTTGTTGACATACCCCGAAATTTGATTTAAATTCAGTAATATTCCTTTTCATATTGTTCCACCAATTTTTTTTATTGATGATATCAATATATCTATGGGATCTATGTGTGAATATACAAGTTCAAGATACATGAATCATTAAAAAACAATTTCTTTATCATTGGATCGATGGTACACATAATTGTGAACCAAATCTAATAACTACTTCTTTATCATTCATGAACTCTGAGGATTTCCCATATATGATAACTTCCACCATTTTCATAATTTCCACATCTTATATTTGAGCATCCTATATTTTCAACATTAGGGGTGGTTAATAAATCATTTGTGAAAAGATTCATGAGGTTCCTCCCTTAACGAGTCTCATTTCTCTACTTTATAAATCTATGAATATTAGATCCTTTTCCATTGTCATCATTAATGAAGACCCGAGATCCTTCCTTCTTAGAGCATCTTCCACATGATTTTTCATTGCAGGGATGGTAGTGGATTGACTAGTCATAATCCTTGATGTGATCTATCCATATTCTTCGGTGAATATTAATCTTTTTCTATGTGAATATATATTTGAAACTCTTTTGATCGGTAAATATCTCACAGTTATCTCCATAGAGATAATAATGCCATATTTTCAATGAAAATATCATAGCTGACAACTCCAAAACAATTTTGTGATAGTTTTGCTCATGGATTTTCAGAAACCTTGATGCATATGCTTTACTTTATATTTTTTCAGTTGCACACAACTGAAGCAATTATTTCAGCATCACTGCACAACACAAATATTTCACCACTTGTTGGTAGTGTGAGTACTTGAATAATGATAAGCCGATTTTTTCAACTCCTTCAAATAGTCTTCACATTACTGAGTCCAGAACAACATTACTCACTTCTATGTCGACTAGTTAATTTGGTTTTAAAATAGTGAAATGTTCTTCAAAAATCATTGACAATATCCATCTAGACCAAAAAAGTTGCGGATCTCCGTTACAGATGTTGGCCTGGTCCACTCTTAAATTTCCTTTTTCATTGAAGGGTCCAAAGATATCCTTTTG
The DNA here is from genome assembly GCA_963277665.1 of Viscum album. Taxonomy (NCBI): domain Eukaryota; kingdom Viridiplantae; phylum Streptophyta; class Magnoliopsida; order Santalales; family Viscaceae; genus Viscum; species Viscum album. Next base: position 1,172,966,018 of record OY728164.1, read on the forward strand.
TTGGTGATAACATGCCCCAAGAATGATACTTCTTCCATCCAGAAAACATATTTTTGTACATTTCATACATCTTCTCCTTTCACAATGTTTTTAACATAGTATTCAAATGATCCCGGTGTTCTTCCTTACTCTTGGATTATATTAGAATATCTTCAATAAATACTACAACAAATTTTTCAATCTAATCACAATAGACACTATTCATTAAATCCCTGAAAATATATAGATCATCAGTTAGTCCAAAGTGAATAACTATGAACTCATATTGTCTATACCTCGTTTGAAATAATGTCTTGGGAATATCATCCTTCCTCACCCTTAGTTCATGATATCCTAGACGAAGGTCCACCTTAGAGAAATAACATGACCCACAAAGCTAATAAAATAATTCATCTATCCAAATAAGGGGATAATTTTTTATCATGATTTTATTGGGTTCAAGATAATCAATTCAAAGGTTCATTGATCCAATCATTTTCATGAAAAATAAGACTAGCGTACCCCATGGTGAAGCACTAGGGTGTATAAAACCCTTATCTAGATTATCCTATAACTGGTTATTCATCTCTTCCACCTCTACATTTGCCATTCTATAAGATTTCTTTTACATATTTAGAGATCAAGGAATAAGTTCAATTGAGAACCCAACCTCTCGGTCCGTAGGAATACCAAAAAACTCTTCATGGAATACATCAGTGTAATCCCTCATGATGGGCATGTCATCATGAATGATTTTCTCCATTGTCACAATAATTTGGGCTTTTCATTCTTGATCATAAGGTAGAAATTCCCCATCATGAGGAAGTGATTCTAATATAGATTCATCTTCCTTCATACACATGTATATAATTGAAGGATGATTCTAGATGTGAAGACTGATCTCCCTTTCTCAATAGTTGATGTTGTGTTTGTATATTGATATCCAATCCATGCTGAAGATAGAGTCAAACTCTATTATAGGAATATTTTCATAATTTTATGGGAGTTTCAGTACACAAATGTTACGTTGGGAGGAGTATTAAACAATTGACACAATGATTTCCACATTCACTGTTCTAACAGTTTACATTTCATCCAAATTTTGATGTGCTGGTTGAATAGTTCTACTAGACGTGAATGATATGAAAGAATACATAGAACTAGAATAAAATATATGTTTTCTATTCTTGAATAGAAAAAAATAATACCTATCACCATAACATTTTTTGGATCCACCACAGCAGTTGTGATGAAATAAACCCTTCCTTTTTTCCTTAGAGGTTATTGTTGATTTCCCCCAACAAACCCTGGCATAGGGAAATTTTTTGCATAAATCCCATGGTTCGTACAGCTATAACACTGCACCACTGGCTATGGGTTGATATGATCCTTACTTTCTTCTTCAAGTATAGAAGGATTTATCATATCCCATTGGCAGTTATTGGCCATATATCCCAACTTCCCACATTTGATGAAATTGCTGGTCTTCCTTAGAATGTTTTCAGGATGCGTCTTCCCCATCTATTAAAAATGGTATACATGGGCTTCTTTACATCATGGGATTTGATTGGTGAACCACCCATGTTATTCCCCATTTTCTGCTTCTTTTCACCCATCCATTGAGACCACAGAGAGTCTCCAATATCCATATCAACATTGAGGGCATAATAGACAATCTCCTCACAACTGTCAAAGTCTCAGATGGCCAAGATCTTATGTGGACTCGTCTTTAGACTGGTAAAGAATTTATCCAACTTGATTTTAGTATCCATGAAAAAGTGAGATTTTTGTATTGAAATACATGCAAAGTATACTTTATATGCCCCGATGGACTGCACTTCCTTCTTCTTGAGTCAGAGTAACTCTATATTAAAATAGAGATGCTGGGTTCAATGTAAATATTTTTTATGAAAAATCTTCTTGAATTTATCCCAATCCATGTAATAAATTTCTTCTTGGGACTATGTATTCTTGATCAGTGTCCACCACTGATCATATTCCCTATCAAAATGATAGAAATCCATTATAACATTTTCTTATTCCAAAGACTGAATGATAGATAATATATTTTCGATGGAGTTAATCAACTTTTGTTTAATGATGGGATAAGAATATTTCCTAATAATGGGATAATGTTTCCTCATGAAGGATTATACAAGAAAATTCTATTACCTTAGTGAAGGAGGGAATTCCAAATAATTCATGTTATTATTTGTAACTTGGGCTAGCTGAGAAAGTACTATCATGATGTTTTGAGCGCCTGTTCCCATCATATTAGTCATATCATTCGGGAAATCATCACATTTCATATAACATTGGTTGTTGGAATGTTTTATTCTTTTTCCTTCCATTAACAATGAAACAAACATACAATTAGAGGGCTTGAATACTTAGTTATTGAACATAAAAAGTAAACTTTTTTAATATAAAATTTTAAACTTTTAGAGGAAATATAGATCATAACTTGTGATTATATTGGTTTAAATCTAGGTTATCCATGATCTATTTCTTATCTTATATTCCTATGGAATTTTTGTTATTCCATTAATAATAGTTTTTACTAATCACATGCATTTACCAGAAGAATATCCCCTGGGATTTTCAAACCAATAGTGAAACAAGGGCCATTATTGTGTACCTGGAAACCCTGTGTCAAGCCAGTAACTAATTTTCAATATTTTTAACACTAGGCTAATCTTTTCCAGAGCCACCTCAACCTATTTGTATCTAAGTATAGATGTATTTTCATGACATACAGCTTACACTATCTTACCAAAACATATTGGTGTTTTATTATAATTCATCGCATCGTATGGGATCTCACTAAGGTGCTCTATTTATAATCCCCCCAAATAACTAGACCATCCTCTGATACCATCTATAATGATCATAACATTTAACAGATAACATTTTAAAGATTTTTGGATAATTAAACATCATAGTACAAACAAAGGATCAAAATGTCTTGTATCTTGGAAGACTAGGTACATAATCAAACATTATAAAAACATTTTTTATATAAAATCCATAATGAGACCCTATCTTTTATTGTGATCATACATTTACATAGGATAAACTAGGGATAACATGAACAATGGGATGACATAAAAGCCTAGTAAGGAAATATCCATAAGAACAAAGCATTAACAAATGGGATGGAAGGCATCACATGATCATATAGAAAGTCATATAACATATGGAATCATAACATATAAACATGGGATAATTTAATCATGGAATCATAGAAAAGATAAAGAATCATAAAACATGAATTTATTATGAGTCTAGTCTAATCACCAAGACAGTTTCCCAATGTAGCACAAGCCAATGATAACTGCCAGGACTGTTGCATATAGTAGCCCAAGCCAAGGCTAACTTCCAAAACCGTCACACATAATGTTGGATGAGAAAAAATTTTACCCATTGTATTAGAGCTATATTTGGGTGAACAAATATTACATTTCATGAATATTTTCTCCACATAAATAATCACACATAATAAATATTATATTAACATATGTGTTACCCCTAGAAAGAATTGGGTACCACAATCATGACATAAAGCATAACCATTTGTCGTATCATGAATGATTCCATGAAAAATGGAATTAGAACATACATGGGCGTTCATACAGTAAAATAGGAATATATCCTGGTAATTTATATCAAATAGAGGTGAAAACATGTTTGAAATATATTTGTTAAATATTAGCATTTAAAACATTTATGTGCGGTTTTAAGGAAAATACTATAGAGATTTCAATATAGAAAAGAGAACAATCTATTGTATAAATAAAAAAGTTAATCAAAAAGGGTTTCATAATAAAAATCCAAATTTTTAGATTTAAATTTTTTCTTAAAACCTAGGATAGAGTGAACTTGAAATTGTGTAAAAAATTGGTGTGTTCCCTTAAAACGAGTTTTCTTATCTGGATGTATTGAGGAGGTAATCACATAAAAGAATATAAATACCTAATAGATAATGAGGTATGGGTCATGAAACATCCATTTTGAGCTTATAATTAGCCTTAATATTTTTTAAACTAAATGAAAATTCAAATTCATTTGGTTAAAATGAATGATAGAGAAACCTGAAGGAATAAATGAGATTCAAGTAAAATTCTTTACGGATCATCGGCATGGTATGAGATGTACTTAAGGGGGTTTCATGAAAGAGAAATGAATTTATCATCACTTATAAGTCATTAGGAATGTGTGGGGAGGTGAAAAATTGTACACCATAATTATGGATTACACATAAAATGACATATCATAAAGGACATTCTTGAATACAAGTGAAATGAAGAGGATCTCTTACCATAAGTCTGGTGGTGATCTTCTCCTTATCTTAATCATCTGAATAGTAAAATTAGGTTAATTAATTAATTATTTAATAAACATATATATATATATATATTATTTATTGAAACATTTTTATGTTCATTTAGAACCATTTTAATTGTTTAAGAGGTTCAATTTCATTATTCGGGGTCGTTTGGCTTGCTGGGATTCAATGATCGATTCATATCTTGACAAACATGAATGATGAAGGTTGTTATCCAGAATTGAAGTTATATTTTATAATTGAACGTAAATATTGTTACATGGTTGACAACATAATATGGTTACTTTATGTGATGTCTAATCATTATATAAAACTTTAGTGACATCCTTTTGAGTTAATTGGCTGTTTTCAACCACAAATAAATAATATTGATTTATAAAACAAAAACATGAGTAAAAAAAGGAATACAAAACCATATATGAGACATAATTCATATATAATGGTCTGTTTCAGCCATTAAAATGGTTTCATGACCAGAATTTTATATGGTAATGGTAATTGATAACTAATCGTCATTGATTGTGCTAAATTCACATATCTCAAATGATGTATTCATTTCATTAAAATAGAAGATAAGAAAAAAAGATATGATAATGAATTATCTCTGTAGAATATTAAAATTACAATAATTGTATTTTAATTGAGTAATAATAATATTTGGGTGAAGGTTTGTGAAGAGAGAAACAAGAAAATAAAATAACATAAAAGAAATAAAAGAATTGGAAAGAGGAATTAATCTCTTGAGTGTACCTCCTTTGAGAGCCTCTTAAAGGGATCAGATTTGGTATTTTGAAGAGACTGGGGGTTTTTGTTAGTTTGGGAGGATCTTGAGGTGATAATTGAGATTAATATTGGCATGCCACATGGTTTTAAAGGCATGAAGAGAAGAGGTATGGATGTGGTGTATTTATAGAGGAGGGGGAGGAGGGTTTTCATAATATTATAATCATTAATTTATTATTTCTTCACAGGAAAAGACATATGGAGTATTATATGACATATAATAGTAATAAATGAATGTGATAATGATAAAATTGGTATTTGATCAGCATATCATCATCAATGACTGAATAAATCCATTATTTAGCATTTATCGTAAATTATCGTATTTTACAATTTTTGAAAAATTAAAGTATTTTAGAAGCATCCCAATAAATTACCCTATTACTTTTTCAATGTGTAGAATCAAAAAATGAAATCTATTTTTCATAAATAATTTTTGAAATATGATTATTTAATAATTTAATTGAAATTATAATTTATATGGAAAATATATTTTTGAAAACACTTATTTTCTTAATCCCAGATTTTTGTATATCATTCTTCCTCATGAATATTACTTATATACTATCATTGGAAAGGTTGATATTTATTAGGGTATAACACTATTCATAAGTGTAATAATAATATTCATAAGGGTGTGTTATTATTCACCAAAAATTAATTTAGTCATATTAGACTACAAATAACATACTGATCACAACTGTGTATGTAGGATTTTCGAAATTCAAATCACAAAACTGACAAATGTATGTTTAAGGGTCACATTACACTTATTAGTTCGTTATGTTGTGATATCATGGGATTATATGATATATTTATAGGGAAAAAAATCAATGATAAAACATTTTTCCATTATACATGTATACATAATCATTTGATACAAAAAATATTAACATTGTTTTATCTTTTTTAAATCAAATATAGAACCGTTATAGGACATAACAAACATAATACCTTTCTCCACACCCAAGGGATGGGAAACATAATAAATGAAGAGCATAGGTTCTCAGTATGGGTTAACATAATTGAATATCATATGTGGGAACATGATAAGAATAATGGTATTTGAACATGAGAAAGGCATTTGAAATTCTTAACAATAAATTTACATAACAAAATAATTATACATGGAATAATGTTATCTAAATTGAAAAACTGAATACATAAGAGTGTAAAATCATCAATAGTCAACCAAGAGTCATGAAAATATATTATAAGATTACGAAATGTTTTTTTGGAATAATCCAAAGAATATTAAATCGTTTCCATAGTAAATAATCACTTATAATAGTATTATAGGAGATAGGGTTCACGGTATTTTACATAATTTCCATAGTGATTTTTCCCTCCAAATACTATCTTATCAGACAACTCCCTTACTAATCTAGGATCACCCTATATTATAGGCCTTATTATATAATTATTTAATGATATATAACCAATTAATTGTAGTCCTATAATAAGAACACCCATCCTTGGTTAATGGAATGACCACATTCACTTCATTTATAACAGAACAACCCATGGAATAATGAAAACTATAAATATTTTTACTATAAGATCATAAATCATTTATCATATCATCATGTCATAAGTTACATGTCTCATTAAAATATCATAATAATAATCATTAAAAATAAATATATAGAATAATGTTTGTAATATTGGATCATATCCCCATGAAAAAGAAAAAAATGTTAATTTATAGATAATAATAACATTAAATTATCACTGGAAAAATTCATAAGTTAAAGACCATTTTCATTTAAAACAACTAATTTAGAGACAAAAAAATTCGCAATATATTGACATAACATCCCATGTATTTATACAATAACACATTTTCATATATATTAATAGTTTTATGTAAAGAAGTATTTGTGTGTTAAATTGGATGATTTTATAATAGCATACAAAACACACAACAACGTGTTTCATTGAAATATTTTGTTGCACATAACATTGAGTTACACCAAAAATTAATACAATATTATTATAATTATTTTAAATAGTAGTTAATTCGTAGAAATTTTATTCATGGGAATGAAACGAAAAAACTAAAATATGATTACACATGTTTGTTAAATGTTTTTACATTTATCCGATAATTTTTAGATGCATAAAAGGACAATGAATCCAAGTTGAAGCATTAAATACTATAATATTTTTAAACCTTGTTTTACCACCTTTGGATGTTGAACGGTTTTTAAATCTTCATTTTTTCACTTTTATTTTTTATATTTGAAAATAAAATAGTTTTAATTTAGATTTGGGACATCCAAATTTACCTTGGTTGAAATTTTGGTATTGTTCTGATAATATTATTATTTTAATGAATATTAAAAAATAATTTATTTTAAATCAAAACTTCTTTTTCATCAAATTTATTTATATAGTTATATTGTCTTTTAAATTGGTTTTAATGTTCAATTATATTATGTATTTATCTATTAAACCAATTTTTATCATTGGTAGTATCTTCACATTTAAATTAGACATAAACACTTGTCAATATGTAGATAGTTTTTACTTTTAAAAACCTCTCTTGGTGGTTTTGAAAATGGGAATTAATATTAAATTAATTAATAAAGTTTCTGTGTTTTGAATCTGAAAAAATTTATTCCATATTTGGAATCAAAGGTAAAAAATTATTAATATAGGTACCTTTTATTTTTGGACATTATGAGAATTAGCTTCAGTAATTTATTTTATCTATCATGGTTAAAGTGTAAATCAGTTAAATAAGTCTAAAAAATAATATTATAATAATATAAAACTAACCTCATACATGATAGAATACTATTGAACAAGATATGTCTGACAATAATCTTCTTTAGTCAATACTTTTTTCATTTGGGAACCACTTGTGTATGTAAATGACATTTTATAATTTTTAATTTAATGAAAAGTGAAATATAACAAAATCATGTATCTTTTTAGTAGAAGCATTTTATTGTGGGGTCATATAACTATTATATATGAATATAAATAATCATTATAATGATACAAATATTTTCTAAATAATAATTATTTATTTATAATTTTTAAAAATAAAATAAATAACTATATTTATGGAACAATGATGATGCACAGATAACCATATTAATTAATGATTCAAATAAATGATATTATAAATGTAAAAATAAATTTTATCTTATTTTTTTTCATACATGAATATTATGGATGATTATGAAATATTTTATTTGATTTAATTCATTTCTTAAGGAATCAAGTTTTTATGACGCTAACAAAAATCAATTACTAAATAGTCTCTAAATTAACTTAAATGAAATTAAAAAATATACTATTCAATAAAAATATATAATATTCCTAAAAATATATTATTAGGAAAAATTATATATATAGTAAAAAATTTCCTTAATTATCTACTTGGGGTTCTATTTTTATTTTATAGTGATTAAAATAACCATATATTAAAAAAAATACAAGATGAAATGGAAAGAGTTATTGTTTTTAACTGAGGGTTAAGGCTAAAAGATTATTTTAATATTATAACCTAATCAGGACTAGAACCTATTGTCTGAGAGGATTTAGACCCATACACATCTTATATTTTAATTATATCACATTGGAGTTATTAGAATTTGAAAATCATTTTTTAATAAAATAATATTTCAAGACTTTCCTAAAGTGCCCCTCCTCCACTTATAAAAGGCCAACACTTCTTTTAGACCCATCCTCATTTTTATGAAATTTGTATGAGAAATCTTAACTAAATCACCATTCATTGTGTAAAATATCATTATCATTGGTTTTGTATTTTCATGAATATGTTTTAATTAATTCTAATTGTTTTATAATGAATATCTACTTATATTGGGTGTATTTATATTTATCACACATAACTTTGTCATTTCATTATCTTTAATCTAAGGATATTAAATATTTAAGGGATTTCATCTCCATTTACATTCCAATGAGACTTATTTGTTGTTAGGAACCAATTTACTTTTATATAGTGTATATAATTCCATTTCATATTAGGTAATTTATCTTTTTTTTCTCATGATATTATAAGATTTATAATGATATTCATTAATTGTTTTTATTCAATTATTTTATAAATTGTTAAGGAAACGATTAACTATAAATCATTAAAAATGTTTTAAAAATTTATTCTTCTAAATATTTCTCTATAATTTACATGTTTTAAAAATGAATTTAATGATTTATTTATATAGAAATGAGGGTTTTAAAATTTAAATTCATTTCAAAAGGTTCAATGTGGTATGAGAAACCTTAATTCAAAACTCATCTTTTTGATTATTTTGAAAATATATTTTTTATATCAATACCTTGATATGTTATCTTATATTGCAGTGTGGAAAGGGTATTTTTCCTTTATATGTGTTCATATGTTATGATTATGTTATGGGTCTTGGGAATTGCTCATGTGTATGGGTATTTTCCGTGATAAATCATGGGAGGGTGAGCCCATGATAGCACTCTAATGCATTGGGTAACGTGACAAAGGTCAATGTTAAGGTTTATCCTAAGAGATTAAGAGAATATATTGTGTTGGTTATTAGAAATGTAACAATGAAGGTTACTCCCTATTTGGATGTGAATTCATTAATGTACGCATTATATAGATGGAACAAGTTTCTTTTATGATTTATTATTTCTAAGAGTTATTCATAAATAATATGATTTAATGAGTTATGTTGAAGAGATTATGTTTCATGAGTGAAAAGTGTGATTTCATTGATTTGTATGTATTGATGGACTAATGTTTTCATTCATTAATATATATCCTTTACCATGATTTTTTTTCTCATACCAAGTTTTAAAATGATCTTCACAAGATTTAGAAGATAATAGATTCAAGGATGGGATTAAGGAAACGATGTGATGTTTTAGAATGAAATGAAACTGTGTTATTTTTTAAAATGATTATAGAAAGAAAATTGATAGAGTGTATAAGTGTCTACATGTAATATTTTGGTTGTTATGTATGAGTTATGACCTAATTATCTAAATCTATAAACCTAAAAAGATCCTCAATGTAAAATAATGTCAAAATATTGACATAATAGAAGATTATGTAATGTTTAAGGCCATGACCTTTTCACTGGTATTAGAAGTCATTTTAGATAACTTAATTGGTTAGGATGTTATTTACTCATACGAGACAATCTATATAAAACAAAAAGGTTTCACATATTTTAAATAGTCATAGTTATAAGTTGAATGAATTTATGATAACTAGAATAAGTATATATTATTGTTTAATCTCCTCATATTATATAATATGTTGATTTAATTCATATAATCACCCTATAGATTTTGGTTTTATTAAATGGGTAGATCTAGAAGGAACCATAGTATAAATTGATGTGTAAGAAACTGTGGTGGTTTTTGGAAGAAACAACTAAATTAAATTGGATCTACAATGAGAACGCTTATTGTTGTTCTAAACCATCTATCTAGAGTCCTTATTGAGTACATGAACCTTTGTGATTTTTATAAGACACCATAAATGCGAGAAACATATCCATATGAGTTTCAGGTAATAATAATAAAGGTCAGCATATTCAATGACCTATGGGACAGGTTCGTGGAAAGAAACAACTAGGAAAATATTACAAGGGAATAGGAAGATGCTATAGATGTTGTAATGAAGGTCATAATGCAATAACATACCATAGAAAATGGATGTGTTTAGATAAATCATAGAAAGGGAAAGAATTTATTTCTGAGGGATCAATTAAATGTTTTAAATTTTGTGTGTATGGTCATTATAGAAATAGATGTCCTATAAAGACAGTTTGGGAATGTTATAAGCATTACCATAAAAATATATGTTTACCAATACCTAATGCAATTTCAGTAGATGATGATGAAACTAAAAATGACCTATGAAATAGATTAATTAACTTTTAGCTCATGTTTTATAATTATAGAATTTTAGTACATTATGAATGATTTTGATTGTAGGAAATAAGTAATAAATAATAAAATAGAGAGACTTGGATAAAGGATAATGATGACTGTTCACAGATAAAGATGTCAACATTTTAGGAATTGGAGTGTTATGTTGGATATATAGATGATGAAATGTCTAAATGTATTAACGATAGGATTACGTTGGATGACTTATAGTATGTTTAACTATTAGGTTTGACATATAGAAATGTTATTTGATGAAGAATTATCTTTTATTTTGTGATATAATTTTAAAGAAACTTTACGGTCTATCTGATCCATGCATTTGAGGTAATTATAGGTTATTAAATTATGGGATAAAAAATAAATGGCACGAGATAGACATGGAATTAAAATATAATATGGTTATTTTGATGAACTTATCTCATTTTGGGAATGTTTTATTACTTATATTTTTTTAGAAAAAGGATAACCCATAAGAATGGTGAAAACCCAACATGTGAGACAATGTTGTGGGAATGTAACCCACAACTAAAGTGTGAGAAAGAATTATTGCCTACCACTATCCTAAATAATGTCCCCGTATAGATTGACTTATTCATTTTTGTTAAGTGATGTTATGTATCAATAATAAGTCGGTTTTTGGAACATATGTTTAACCAAATTAAAATCCTCAGTATAGGAAAATTATTTGGTGGTTAACTGATAAATGTTATTTTAGAAGACATTCTCTATTGTGGGGGCACTATATGACTATGGAAAATAAAATACTATGGTATTACATTTGAGGAGTAATGGTTGAATTTAATTTTGGATGAATCAATGTTATTATTTTAGACATAAAGAGATTTGGGTAATTTATGAAAATGATTAAGCTATCATGGATAACATGTGATTTGTTTAATTACTTTTAAGTATGAGACTTTAAGAGTTGTCGATGTTATTTGGATATTAATTTTATGATTTAATGTGGAAGATTAGGTGATCAAATTCTTTTTAATTTTTGTTTTTATTCTCAGTTTGGATTATTTGTATTAATTTAAAGGTCAATTGTTAATGGAATGGTTTTGATGAACATTGGGTTTGGTTTTTTGAATTTTAGAGATTGAGAGTAGTTTTTATTTCTATAAATGATGATTATGTTTTGGGATTATCTGAACATGAACTAAAAATTTAGGTTTTGGATAAAGTATAAAGACAATGATAATATATATTTTATATTTTGGGGATTATGTGTTTATTTATATATTGATTATAGCGCTTCATGTGTGACAAAGTCATCATGAATACTCATCATTTGGAGAAAATATAAGTTTGTGGAAGATATTTATTAATGTATGAAACTCTACATGAAAAGTTAGTATGTTTCATTATGTTCTTTGTCATTCTCATATATAAATTCCTGATATTTATGAAAAGGATGATAAAAGAAAATCATTTTCCATTTAATTTTCATACTATGAAATCAATGACCATTTGACTCATCCCATGTTTATAGATTTTTTATTGATAACATTATCCTAATAAATTTTTTTTATCACTCTACATGAGAATAATATGGTAAGTTTTTATTTCATATAAATGTTTCCTACATAGAATCCTAGTATGTGCTTTCTTAGGTAAAAATTTTACGTCTCTTTCATTATTTTAATGTGGTTGCTTCATTGAATATTTTTCTGATCTGGTATTTTCAATGAAGTTATAGAGAAAAATTTTAATATATCTAGGACTCAATTTCCAAAATGGGGTTATAATGTAACATCTTAGGTATTTAAGGAAAAATAAATTTTTATATATATTAATATTTATGAATAAGATATTAATTTTAAGTTAAATGTGTCACCTTGTACAAGAGTATTCTTGAGACACACCAATGTGTTTCTCCATAATCATACATTGCACACAACATTGAGTTATACCGAAAACAATACCAGAATATTATTATTTTTTAAATGGTTCTTAATGACAAGCCATTGAATTTGAGTAAATTTACATAAATAACTACAATATGTGTGCACTTTTTAGTTAAATGTTTTTACATTTATCCAATAAATTTTAGAATCTTAAAATGAGAATGATTACAATTTTAAGTATAAAATACTCTAATATTATTAAAAGCACATTTTTCCATATTTTTATGGAACCCCTTTTTAATTCTATATTATTTTCACTTTTAAATGTGGTATTTTACTAAATAAACTTCTTATTTAGAAGTGGGATATCAAAATAAACTTTTTTTGAAATTTGGGTATTTTCCTAATAAAATCAATATTTTAATGAACTGTGAAAAAATACTGCATTTTAATTCATAACTACATATTCATCTTATAAATTTATAAAGTTATATTGTATTTATAATTGGTTTTAAGTTTCAATTGTACTATTTTTTATCTTTTAATCCAATTTTGTTCATTAGAATTAATTCTAAATTTAATTTTGACATAAAAATATGGAAATATTTTGATAGTTTTAACTTTTTAAAAACCCACTTTCTAGTTTTGAAAATGAGAATTAATATCAAACTAATTAATAAAATTTTTGAATTTTGATTTCGGAAAAATGGATCCTATATTTGGTATTAGAAGGAAAAAATTTTGTAAATATGTAAATTTTATTTTTGTTCATTATGAATTGTAAAATTTGTAATTATTTTTATTTACCATGATTAAAGGGTAAATCAGTTAAATAATTGTAAAAAATAATAATATAATAATATGAAACTACCCTAAAAAGTATCATAATCATATTGTATGAGATTGTTCTGACCCTGACCATCCTTAGGCCAAAACTGTGGCATTTGAGAGCCACTTGGGTATGAAAATGACATTTTATAAGGATTAATTTAATGAAAAGGGAAATATAACATAAACATGTATCTTTTTACTGAAAGAGTTTTGTGATGGGGTCATATAATTGATATCAATGACTATAAATAGAAATTATAAATCACAAAATATTTCTTACAGAATGGCATTTTATTTATAATTTTTATAAATTAAATAAATAAATTAATTAAAAACACAATGATGATGCACTGATTACATTATAAATGAATGGTTTAAATTAAATGATATAATAATTGTAAATATAAATTTAATATGAACATTTTGATGTTGTATAATAATTTTATATATTATTATTACATATTATACTTGAGTTAATTCATTTTTTGGAAGAAGAAATGTTATTATGACTTTATCAAAAATCAATTACTAAAAACTGTCAAAATTGAAATAAATGAGTTTTAAAAAACAATACTTTTTTATTGAATGATATAATAGTTCTAAAAATATAATATTCTGCCAAATGAATTATATAATTTTAAAAATGAAATGAATGATCCATTTTGGGTTTATTTGTATTTTATTTTATCTATTGTTACCATATATTATGAAAACACAAGAAAACATGGTAAAAGTTAATGTTTTTAACTAATGGTTAAAGCTAAAAGACAATGTCAATTTTATGACCTAAAATTTCCTAAAACCTATTGGTTTAGAGGAATTATAACCATACTCATCTTATACATTATTTATATCACTATTTATCCATTTAAATTTGAAAATAAATTTTGAATAAAATAGTGTTTCATGACAATCCAAAAGTGCCTCTACTCCCTCTTATAAAAGGACAGAACTTCTACCAACTTACTCACACCTCTCAAGCCTCTTGGCTCATCCATCCTCTAATAACATAAGATCCCAATATACAAAAATTCTTCATAGAATCCTTGCCTTAGGAAGATGGAAATTAAATAAAGCATTTTGGCTCAAATCAAAATATGTTACCCAATTTAGAAGAAATTATAGAACGAATGAGACAAGTCAGACTCAAGGTATTGGAATTTCTAAACTCAATTCCCAGTCATTGGTTTCTATGTATAAATAGTTGATTAAGAATGAAAATATTATGGGTGGAATCACTATTTATTTATTTAGTTTTTAATTTCTACTTCCCATTGTGTGGATTTAATGTTTCTACACATAATCACCCAATGATAAATCCTTAGGTCATTTATAGAAAATTTTTATGGGAAATAACAACTCATTCTCCATTCAATGAGTTAGATATCCATGTAATTGGTTTATTTTTTACAATATTAATTGTTAATGAACTCTGATTGTTTTACAATTAATATCCACTTATATTGGGTGTGTTTATATTTTCGACACATAATAATGTACTTCATTTATCCATAATCTAAGGATACGATCTTTGTAAGTGATTTCGTCTCAATTTAAATTCAATTGTGACTTATTTGTTGTTATTAATCAATCCAATTTTAAATATTTTATATAGTTCTCATTGATATATTATATCATTAATCTATGTATTCTCATAATATTATATATTTTTAATGATATTCATTAATTATTTTGTATTTATGAGTTTTCTCAAGTGGTAAGGGACTCTTTAACTGAAAATTCATTTAAAATGTTTTAAATATTTATTTTTATATATATTTCCCATTATTTTCGATGTTTTCAAAAAGATTTACGAATTTAATTATATATAAATTAGTTGTTTATGTTTAAATTCCTTTCAAAATATTCAATGTGGTATGAGACACTTTGATTCAGAACTTATATTTTTGATTGGTTTAAGAATGTATTAATTACCAATACAATGAAATTATGTCTTATGATTTCAATATGGAAATAGTATTTTTCCTTTACGCTTGTTTATATGTTTTGATTATGTTATGGTTCTAGAGAATTTCTCATTAATATGGGTGGTTTTATGAAGAACAGTGGGTGGGTGAGCCCATGATAGATTTCCACTCCATTGGGTAATGCGACAGAGGTAAACATTTTGATTTATCCTAAGAGATTTAGGGAATATATTGTGATGCATATTCCAAATGTTACCATGATGGTTAATCTATATTGGGATATAAAATTTAAAAAGTAATCATGATATGGATGCGACAAGTTAGCTTTATTATTTATGATTTCTATGAGTTATTGATAAATATTATGATTTCATGAGGTATGATAAAGAGATTATGTTTCATGAGTGATAAGTATTATTTCATTGATTTGTATTTACTCATGAACTAATATTTAATTTTTTATTTTATATTTTTAATGACATTTTTATGATCATCCCATGTTTTGAAATTATTTTCCTAATATTTAAAAAACAATAGATTGAAGGATGGGAATAAATAAAAGATGTGATGTTTTAGCGTGAAACTAAACCATGTTCATTTTTATAATTGTTCCTGGAATGAACTAGATAGTGATTAAAAGTGTATACAAGTAATATTACAGTTGTTATATATCATTTATTTCCTAATTATCTAAATATCTAAAATCATAAAGATTATCAGTGTGAAATAAATTCAAATTATTTACTAAACTAAAGATTGTGTAACTTTTAAGGATGTGGCCTTGTCCTTGGTATTACTGGTCAATTAAGGTAACTTTAGAGGTTAGGGTGTTATTTAACCATATGCGACATGTTATATTTAACCACAATACATAGCATATTATAAATAGTAATAGTTATATGTAGAATGAATTTAAGATAATATGATTAAGTATATATTAATGTTTAACCTCCACATAAGATAGTATACGATGATTTTTCAAATATACTTACACTAACCTTTTTGGTTTTAGTAAAAGGATGGATCTAGTAGGAACCATTGTAACAATGGATGTCCAAGAAATTTTGGTGGTTTTTTGGAATAAGAAAATGAATGAAATGGGTGATTCAATGAGAAAAATTATAGTTATTATAACAAAATTATCTTGATTCCTGATTGACCACTTGAACATTAGTGATTTATATAAGGCATCATATCTGCAAGAAATGTATCCCTGTAGAAGTTCATGTAATAATAATTAAATGTAAGTATTTTAAATTACCAGTTTATCAAGGATTTGGAAAGAAAAAACTAGGAATATATTCCAAAGGGACAGAAAGATGTTATAGATGTAGAAATGAAGGTCGTAAAAAAATAACCAGACATGGAAATATAAAACATTTAGTTGACTACAAGAAAGAGAAATAAGTTCTTTCAGTGGGATCTGTTGATTATTTTAAATGTGGTGTTCCAAGTCATTATTAAAAAAGATGTCCTACAAATATGGATCAAGAATGAGATCAGTAGGACCATAAAAATATATGTTTACTAATACCTAATGCAATTCCAATTGAATATGAAGAAACATAAAAAGTTCAATTAAAGGTATGGATTATTTCATGGTTCATGTTTTTACATTATTGAATATTAGGACATTATCCATGATTATGTATGAAGGAAATAAGAATTAAAGTGTTATATTTAGAAACATGAATAAGGAAACATGATGACTGTTTGAGGATAATATGTCTTAATTTTAGGAATTGAAGTGTTATATTGTATTTATAGATGAAGATATGATTAAATGTATTAATAACAGGATTACATTGGAAGAATTATAGTATGTGTAACCTTTAACATTAAATGTAAAAATTATAATTGTGGAAGATTTATCTTTTCTATTATAGATATAATTGTATAGAACCTTTATGGTCTATATGATCCTTGAATTTTAAGCAATTATAGGTTTTTGCATTTTGGAATGTAAAATGAAAGGCATGGGATATACTTGACAATAATATATGGTGTCATTATTTTTATGATTTTATATTTTTTTTTGATTTTTTAACCAATTATATAGTTTTATAAAAATGGAAACTAATAGGAGGGGTGACAACCCGTCACGTTGGACAAGTCCATGGGAATCTAACCCACAACTAAGGTGCGACAAGGCTTTTTCACCAAAAAATATTTGGTGATTAACTGATAAATGTTATTTGGGAAGATTTTCACTCTTTTGTGTCCCCTATATGTCTAAGGAAAATATATTACAATAGGATTAATTTTGATGTGTAATGGTTGAATTTTATTTTGAATGAATCTATGTTTTTATTCTGTACATATGGTGATTTCTGTTAATTATTTAAATTATTAACCTATCATAGATAACACATGATTAGGTTAATTACTTCTACGAATGAGACTTTATGAGTAGTTGATGTTATTTGGAGATAAATGTTAAGAATTATCATGGAATATTACATGATAAAATCCTTCTAAATTGGTTTTTTCATTATTAGTTGGTATTATTTTTAATAATTATATGGGCAATTGTTTATTGAATTGCCTTTTTTGAATATTGGTTGTTTTTTGTAGAATTTTGGAGATTAAATGTTGATTTCCTTCTCTAACAGTTTATTATTTTTTTGGATTATATGAACATGTACTGACAATTTTGGTTTTGGATAATTTCTAATGATAATGGTAATATATAGTTCAACTTGTAGGCATTATTTGAATCACTAGAATTTGACTCTAGAGCTTTAGGTGGGACCAAGTCATCTTGATTATTAATCGTTTGGAGAAAAGATGGGTTTGTGGTATATATTTATTAAAGGATGAATCTCTACTTGACTCGTAAGCAAGTTTATATATGTTCTTAGTCATGATCATAAAAAAATTACTCAAATTTATGAAAATGATATAAAAAAATTTTCCATTTAATTTTCTTAATAGGAATTCAATGACAGTTTAACATATCACAAGTTTACGGCTTTCTCATTGTTAATATTATTCTGATCCTATTTTTTATCACCCAACATCAGAATAATATGTTTATTTTTTTCTTCCATATCAATAATTTCCTACATTGAATCCTAGTATTCATTATCTTAGGGAACATTTGTACATATATTTAATTTTTTTAAAGTGTCAGTTTTATTTACTCTTATTCAGATGTTGGATTTTCATTGATGTAACCGATCCATATTTAAAAATTTATATGATGGAATTTATAAAAGGGGGAATGATGCAACATCTCAAGTATTTATAGAATAAAAATTTTTCATAACTATTAATATGTACGGGTAAGATATTAATTTTACATTAAAGGGGACGCTTTGTATGATATCGTACTCGACATGCACCAATGGGTTTATCCAAAATCATACGTTGCACGCAACATTGAGTTATACTAAAAAATAATTCAATAATAGTAAGATTATTTTATATGGAATTTAATGTCAAGCCATTACATTGGCAGTAATTAACTAGACTAATTACTATATGATTACACATATTTTTTAAATGTTTTTACGTTCCTCCAATAAATTTTACGGGCATAAAATGATAATGAATCAAATTTTAATCATAAATTACTCTAATATTTTCAAAAGATCATTTTACCGCCTTTTGTTGGAGAACCCTTTTTAAATAGTGTTTTGGCCACTTTTATATGTTATATTTCAAAAAATAAACTTTTAATTTAGAAGCAGGACATCAAAAATTAATTTGGTTGATATTTTGGTATTTTTGGATAAAATACATATATTTATGAATAATGAAAAATAATACCTTTTAATTCCAATCTACGTTTTCATCAACTATTTTTATATAGAAATATTGACCATTGAAGGGATTCTTAAAGTGTAATTGGATAATTTTTTATCATTTAAACCATTTTTTTCATTTAAAGTAATTTCACATTAAAGTTGGACATAAACACATGCAATTCTTTTGATAGTTTGTACGTCATAAAAACTCCCTTTCTAGTTTTGATAATAGGAATTAATTTTATAAAAATTACTACAATTTCTATGATATGAATTTTAAAAAATATATTCCATATTAAGAATTAGATGTTACCAATTTTTAAAATAGGTACCTTTTATTTGTGGACATTATGAATAGTAACTTGAGTATTTTTTTATTTACCATGGTTAAAGGGTAAATTAGTTAAATAAGGGTACAAATAATATTATAACATTATAAAAACTACCTTAAAATTGGTTTTAATCCTATTGGATGAGATATATCCGACCAAAAGCATCCATAGGCAAAAATTTTGGAATTTTAGAGCCACATGTGAATGAAAATGATCTTTTATAATAGTTAATTTAAAGAAAAGGAAAATATAACAAAAACATGTATCATTTCTCTAATAAAAATTTAAAGTGGGGTTATATAATTGAAATCTATGAATATAAATAGTCATTAGAAAGATAAAAAATATTTCCTACATCATGGAATTTTATTTATAGTTTTTATTCATTAAATAAATATATTTATTTATAACACAATGATGAAGAAACGATTACTATTTTAATGAATTATTTAAAATAGAGATATAATAAATATAAAAATAAATGTAATTTGAACATCATGAGCCCATCAAATAATTTTATCGATTATTATGACATATTATTTTAGAGTTAATTCATTTGTTTCGATGAAATCATGTTGTTATTTCTTTAACAAAATAAATTACTAAATAGTTTTAAAATTGAAAAAAATGAATTTCTATAACAAATTATATTTTATTAAATGATATAATCACCCTAAAAATATAATATTAACCTAAATGAGTTATAAAATGTTAAAAATGTCATTAATGATCTACTTGTGGTCTGACTGGAATTTTATAGTTACTATAGTAACCACATATTTTGAAAATACGAGAAGACATGGTAAAAGTCAATGTTTTTACCCATGAGTTAAAGATAAAATATAAGGTTAATTTTGTGACCTAATCTAGTCAAAATCCTATTTGTTGAGAGGCCTTAGACCAACACTCATCTTATTATTGAATTATATCACATTAGATCTATGTTAATTCTAGTAAAAAATTCAATAATATAATTTTTCAATATGTTTCAAAAGTGACCTTCCATCCCCTTATAAATGGACACCACTTCTACTGACTTACTCACACCTCTCAAACGTTTTGACACATCCAAAATATACTCACATAAACTCCAAACATCCCTTCCTTCCACTTAGAAGCCTTTAATTAATAATAATGAAAATAAACAAACCCTTTGGGCTCAAATCAAAATAAGTTACCCAATTATGAGGAAATTATTAAATGAACGAGACAATTCAGACTCAATGTAAGGAAATGTATAATGTCAATTTCCAATCATTGTGTTTTACGCATACTTAGTCGATTTTAAAATTAAATTATTCTGTGTGGAATAGTTTTTTATTTATTTATATAGTAATTTACAGTTCCCTTTGTGTGGATATAATTAATCTACCCATAATAACAACTTGATATATTCATACATGATTTATATAAACATTGTATGAGAAATCATAACCCAATATCTATTCATTGAGTTAAAAATCCATCTCATTGGTTTTTTTCAAAGAATATGTGAGAATGAACATTGATTATTTTAAACTGATTATCTACTTATATTGGGTGTGTTGGGAAAAAATCCCTCAGGCTAACATTGCAGTATTTTTGGGTTGATTGTGTTTGTTGACAAAGAAAGTTTCCATGGAGAATTGTCGACTTCTCGAGAATTTGTTGACAATCAATGTTGACAAAGAACGATGACAAAGGAATGGATGATTTGGATGTGGTACAAAGGAGCAGTACAAGGTGACGCCATTTCCCAGTTTTTGCGAAATTTTTGGGGTCCAAAATTTGGAAGTTTGGTGAGCATCGCGAAAATAGGATTTCCATGAAGATCATATTTTTATATGGAAAAGGCATGAGTTTCGCGAAGAGATGATGCATGGATTGGATTTCAATAATATCAGAAAAATGGAGGCGGTGATGCTTCTCGATTATGTCAAATATTCGTGAACGGTAGAGTTGAAGCGCATCGTGGCGGTGAAGGGCTTTGCGAGGGAGATTTGCGGTGAAGGCACGAAGGAATGTTTACGGGATGCTCCGTGATTACAACGAGCTCTACGAACAGAAAATTTCCGTGGTGCTTCGCGATTTGGACAGAATTCCGGCAGAAACATCGGAGCTTCACGATTTGAGATGACGTGGCATTGACTTCGCGCAGAAAGTTCGAGAGTTGGTGGAATCACCTATAAATAGAGGCTGACCCCCTCGAGAGAAGTAGAG
The DNA here is from genome assembly GCA_963277665.1 of Viscum album. Classification (NCBI taxonomy): domain Eukaryota; kingdom Viridiplantae; phylum Streptophyta; class Magnoliopsida; order Santalales; family Viscaceae; genus Viscum; species Viscum album. The sequence goes on from OY728164.1 coordinate 1,172,987,924, forward strand.
AGAATTTTCAGAGAATATATTTTTTTCTCGGATTGCGAAGGTGGTTCACGTTGCCTGTGTGTTTCGCGAAAGAGAAGCTTCGTGGTGGCTATTGTAGCTCCGCGAAAGTTGCGAGCTCCGCGTTGTCTCAGTGAGCTTCACGAGGGAAGTTTCTCTTCAATGACTTGAGATTCATGGTAGTGCTTCGTGGTAGTGCTTCGCGAGAGTGCTTCGTGAAAAAGAAGAAACCTCGTGAAGGCTTGTTTGAGATTCGCGAAATTGGGAGCCTCATGACGTAGGGTGCTTTGAAAAGGTGTTTCCAAAGTGAATTTCCCAATGGTTAATAGAAAAATTGGTATTAATCAGTGGATGAAAGGTGGACTATAACAGAGCATCTATCAACAATTTAGGATGCATTTATTTAGGATAATGAAGAGACCTATAGGTCTATAAACTGTTAGTGGATTCCCTTCTAGAGCAGTGAGCTTAGGAAGAGGAAGAAGGTGATTCTCTCCACCGGCAGTGAGCCAGAGAGAGAGAAACAGAGAGTTACCCTTGGTAAGTAGTGAGCTAACCCTAAACATTGTAAAGGAAGTGAGCCTAAGCATAGAAGTGATCTATCCCCAACATTATTGGCATTGAGCCTTAGTGAAATCGGTACAGCGGCACATCGTCGTTGTATACTCCTCGGATGTAGCCCAGTGAGGGTGAACCAAGTGAAAATCTATGTGTCTGCCTGGTTTCTTCCCTGCATTGCATCTAAAGCATAACAATTAGATAAAGATAAAAAGAAGTGATCAACATTAACACATAAGAGAAAATAAAGTGACCCCTGTAATAAAGAGGACAAGATCTAGTGGGGCAGGAAGAATTTTGAAAAGAATATCCATACCCTGATTCACCCCCCCTCTCAGTGTATATAGGACCCTATTGGTCATAACAATTGGTATCAGAGGGCTTGTTTCATTTATCAGTTTTGTTTGCTTCAACTTGGTGTAGTCGATATGTGTGGTTGAAGATATTGTTTTCTCTTATATCAATCTACCATGGGAAAGGGAAAAGCATAAAAGAAGACTCAAAAGTCATGTAATTTCCCTCAGTGTGGAAGTGTTTTTGGAAAAATTATTATTCAACTAAAAGAATCAAACAGCTTACTAAAGGAAGGTCTGGATGAATCTGATAAGGAAAAGATTTAGTCACTCAATCATGATGTTGGAATGAGTGAAGTACATGAGCATCAGAGTGATACTGAAACAGAAGAAAAAATTGAAGGAAGAATAGATATGCGAGATGAGTTAGAGGCTTCTCTTGAGGAGATAGATGATATGAGAGCTAAAACAAAGAAATCTAACAAAATTGTTCATGATGCCAAACTCTATAGAGAGCAGCAGGAAGAAGAGAAGACTAAGTTGATGGAAGAAATTGAGAAACTCAAGTTATCAACATGAGAGAACTCAGAATCAGTTAGTGAGTATAAGCTTAAGATTGAAGAACAGAAAAGGGAGATCGATGGATTGAATAGAAAAGTGAAAGATCAAGTCAAGTGTATCGAAGAACCTAATATTTCATGTGACGTTAGAAACACTGATGAAATTAAATATAAAGATATTCGGATCCAAGCACTGGAAACTGAGATCAACAATCTAAGAAGTTTGAATCAAAGGCTTATTGACATAGCTACTTATCTGAGGGAGAAAAATGATTCTCAAGATGAATAATTGCGAAATATATCTACAATGGTAGAAAAATCAATAGCTGATGTCCAGGGGAAGAATCTGAACACAGACGAGATTCAAAACATGAAATCAAAAAATTATGATCTTGTGACATAGATTTCTGAACTAGTTGAGAAGAATCAAAGTCTACAATAAGAGAATTCATGTTGCTCAGATTCTATTGCTCAAGAAAAATTGATGGTAAAGGAGCAAAGTGAATCGGTGGAAAAACTTACACGAGAATTGGAAGTTGAGATGAGTAGAGGAAATTATCTCAAGAGAGAACATGATGCTCAACTTCAATCATGTGAATTAAAGATTCACAACTTGAAAGAAGAGCTAGAATCAGCGAAGAAGGAAATAGAGAAATCCAATGCTAGAGGAAATCCTAACATGAAGGATGCCTTGCACTTACTATTTGGTTATCCTTCGGCAAGTGATGATGAAATGAAAAGAAAATATTCTATTTCAGAGAAGAGGCAAGAACAAATTTTCTCAGCTCAAAGACCATACAGTTTGGGAAAAAATGGTATTGGATTTGATTAATCACCTCCCACGCATAATAGAAAGATAGCTGTGAATAGTTCCAGATGTGAACAAAACCCTACAGATGCTGGAGATAAGCCTAAATGGACAGTTACAAAAAGAAGTGACGACATGTGCTATTTCTGCGAGATTCATGTCCATACATCAAGCTTCTGTTTAGAGGATCTGGAATACATTTCAGGCTGTGAAAATAGAAGCTATGATAAATATGAGAATAAGAAGAAGCGTCATGAGAAAACAGAGATAAGAGTCTCTCAGAGGAAAGCATCCATTAAGTGCTATTACTGTGGAAGAATGGGACACACCATGGGTATGTGTCAGGTAGCTCAAGAGCCCAGTGTCAGAAGTAGAACTCATGGTGTACCAACATCTCAACATAGAAGTGACGAAATGAGGTATGCCTTTGATGGAAAATGTTTTATATGTTCAGATTATGGACATTTGGCAAGAAATTTCAGTAAGAAGAACACAAGAAGGGAAAGTGAACTCGAAAGGAGATTCTCGACTCCAATGATGCATAATGAGAAATTCTACACTGAGAGACAAAGTGGCAAGGAGAAGAATAGGCTTAGAGACTCAGGGGAATCACATGGAGATGAATGAAAGGTGTATCAGTCACCTCATCTGTTATACTCAAAACAGATCTCAAGGAGAGAATGTGAAAAAACCTGGAAGATTAAGGGGAGATCTACTCCAGCTGTGATAAAGAAGAATAAATGTTCAATGGAGGACTCACAACCAGTGAAAAAGAGTGTGGTGACTCAGACATCTGATAAAAGAAAGATGAACAAATATTGTAACGAAAAATTCACAGGTCGTGTTCCATAGTGGAAACTGGAAGAAGATCCAAGATCCATGCAATGGTGGAAGAAGCAAGGGAAGATGGAAAGAAAAGATATTCCTGCTATGAGTAGGAATCAAGGGAAATGTAATTTTAGTGGAACATCAAAGACCGAAATGTGTACTAGTGGGATTAAACACCAAATGGTGAGAAAGGCCAGGCCTACAGTACCTTCATATTAGAAAAAGACTCAGCATGCAGGTAATGAATGCTTAGTTATATGGCCAGAGCAGTTGAAGTTTGCCAAGAAGCTGGAGGAAGCAAGAAAGGAATGTGATGCGCTCCAAGAATGAATCAAAGGGTTGACCCATCAGGATCAACCACTATCCTCATCTGGAGGATTCAAGAAACAACCTCTCTCCCTACGTATATAAATTCTATTAATTGATGATTCAAGTGTTTCAGGTTTTAGGGAGATATTATCCAAGGGGAAGTGGCATCTAAAGATGCAAAGTGTAGCACTGATATGCTTCAGATTTTTAATTGTCTCAAATCAGGTTCCAAAGTTGAATAAGAAAGGGAACAATAGAGTACAATAAGAAATGATTGTGTTATTAACTTCATCTCGTGTTTCCTACACTGAGTTCCAACTCAGTAGGCTTAGAGGTTTTGTTAGTGGCTCAATGTAGAGTGTTAGACTGGTACAAATGATGCAGGTGGAAAATGAGAATATATGGTGCAAGAGAAGAAGAATTTTTATGGGCCTAACTCCAGGAAGGGTTGCATAACATAGGGTGGAATTCAATAACAAAATCATATGCAAGATCCATCAAAGCAATAATTGGATGACTCAGCTCAGGAATTCCCTATTGAGGGAAGAAATAAACACAGGGAGAAGCAGTAATAATCATGAATCTCATGCCTATATTTTTTTAATCTGACAATGTGGTATCAGCTGACTACTTTCAGGATACCAAGAAGCTGCGAGGGAAAATCAAAGGTGTGTCAACAAAAATCAGAGAGAAGAAGTTCAAAGAAATGGCATTAGTGAACAGTGGCACAGAGAAAAGTTTTTGAAAGAAATGAAGCAACTGAAAAATGATTCAGTGAACAACTTCTTGATGAAAGTGTTGAAGAAGAATGAAACACAGGGAGAGCAGAAGTGGCTGATGCTGATTCTGAAGAAGACACTGATGATGAATAAGAAAGTGTCAAGTCTGTGTCTACAAGGAATCCATAGAGCTGAGTTGAAATTGATAGACATAATATCATTGGTGATCAGACGGATTCAGTTCAGACAAGAAAAATCTAATGATGAAAACTGTGTTTAGGCCATGAATGAAGAGCTAGATCAGAATTGAGAAGAATCAGAAGTGGGAGATTGTTTCGAGGCCAGAAGATAAAAACTTCATCATGACTAAATGGGTCTATTAATACAAGATGAATGAATATGGAACAGTGATTTGGAACAGGTCACGACTAATGTTCAAAGGAGACTCATATATAGAGGGAATAGATGGTGATGAGACATTTTCACCAATTGCAAGGTAGAAGAAAATCAGATTATTCCTTGCCATTGTAGTGCAAAAAAAGTTCAAAGCGTTCCAAATGGATGTAAAGACTGTATTTCTAAATGGGTTTCTTGAAGAAGAGGTGTACCTTGAGCAGCCAAATGGTTTTCTCATTCATGGGGATGAGAACAAAGTTTTCAGGATGAAGAAGGCGATATATGCGATGAAACAAGCACCATGAGCATTGTACTGAAGGCTATATCCGTATTTGAAGAATCTTGGTTTTCAGCATATGGGATTTGATTACAATTAAACAGCAACAGTAATCAAATGATGATGAGGCTGGTCTAGGAAGAAGACATAATATTTGAAAGATCAGATGAAGCATAGTGGAGACAATCTTTTGAATTCAAGAAACATGTGTTCGAAATGTCTATGATTAGGGAGCATATGGTTTTCCTCGGTTTACAGGTTACACAAGGCAGAAATGACACATTAATTTCTCAATAAAAATATTCCAAGGAGGTTTTTAAATGATTTTTAATAGAAACTTCCAAGGAGATGAAGACTCAGTTTTCTACCCGGATAAAATCATCAAAAGATGACAGTGATAGGGCAGTTAATTTCACTGAAAACAGGTATATTATCAGCAGTTTTTTGTACATGACCATGACAAGGCCTGATATTGTTTTCGCCACATGCCAAGCATCGAGATATCAGAGTAATACCAAGGAAATCCACATGCTTGCAATGAAAGGAATACTTTATTATATCCATGGCATAGTGGATTTCAGCTTGACATATACTGATAAATCTCAGACAGGGTTATTGGGATATACTGATGCAGACTGGGCTGGTTCACTGGATGATAGGAAATCAACGTCAGGTGGTGCTTTCTATATTGGTGGATTGTTTATATCGTGGCTAAGAAAGGAGCAAGATTGCATTTTGATGAGCACCGCAGAAGATGAGTATATTGTGGCCACTCAAGCATGCACACAGTTATTGTGGATGAAGCATCATCTTGAAGATATTGGATTTGAAGTGAAGTCTCCGATCAGAATCCAGTGTGATAACTCAAGTGCTATGAATCATAGAAAAAATCCAGTTCATCACTCAAGGATAAAGCACATTGAGGTAAAGTATCATTTTATCAAGGAGGAGGTTGAGTATGGAATTGTGAAGTTGGAGTATGTGCCTACAGAGCTATAGGTTGCAGACATTCTGACAAAGGCCTTACCCAAGGAAGCATTCAAAAGGCATTTACTAGCTCTGGCAGTTCCATTGATTCCACGCACTTGAAATAGTGTGTATGTGGGCCCATAACCCCCACCCACTGTCCCCGAGGTATGATGTTTTTTCCCTAATGTGCTGATATGTGTTCTCTACTATGTTACAGACTACAAAGGCATGACCTTTGGGTTCGTTGACAAAGGGGGAGAAATAGTGATTGTTCAAGGGGAAGACAGTGTGGAGATTTGATAAATCATGAATGATATGGGGAGAAGCTGACGGGTAGAGCATCCAGATAGGGGGAGTGTAATGAGATAGGGGGGGGGTATTAAATCTAACGATGCTAGAAGCGATCGATCAATTCATAGAAATCATGACAGCTGAGGATCGTGATAAAAGAAGAACAGTGGTGTTGGATTGGTGAGAGATGGTCTCCTGCTATCATCAATTGGTATTAGTGTGGTTCAACAATTGGTATCAATTTATGAATTAGTATCAGGTTGGAATCGACAATTGGTGTTTGACATGAAGTGATTCATTGATGAACTTTTCATACTAATCTTGTTTCTCACGCCAAGCATTTCTCATGTGTGCTTAGAGTACGTGTTAAGTGAAACCTTGAACGCTATCAGAATCACAAGAGGTGAATGGTGGTAGCGTCTTGAAGAAGACTTAGTGAGGTATCAACGTGAAGAAAATAATTCTGAGAAGAGTTATGAAGAGTTGCCAACAAACCCAAAGGGGGAGATTGATGGGAAAAAATCCCTCAAGGTAACATTGCAGTATTTTTGGGGTGATTGTGTTTGTTGAAAAAGAATGTTTCCATGGAGAATTGTCAAGTTCCCGAGAATTTGTTAACAATCCATGTTGACAAAGAACGATGACAAAGGAATGGACGATTTGGAGGCATTACAAAGGAGAAGTACAAGGTGACGCCGTTTCCCAGTGTTTGCCATAATTTTGGGGTCCAAAATTTAGATGTTTGGTGAGCATCGCGAAAATAGTATTTCCATGAAGATCATATTTTTATATGGAAAAGGAGTGAGTTTTGTGAAGAGAGGATTCATGGATTGGATTTCGCGAAGATCAAAAAAATGGAGGCGGTGATGCTTCGCGATTACGTCAAAGCTTCGCGAACGGCAGAGTTGAAGCACATCTCGGCGGTGAAAAGATTTGGGACGGAGCTTCACGGCGAAGGCAAGAAGGAATGTTGATGGGGTGCTCCTCGATTACGACGAGCTTCGTGAATGGAAAATTGCGGTGGTGCTTCGCGATTTGGACAGAATTCCGGTGGAAACTTCGGAACTTTGCGATTTGAGATGATGTGGCTTTGTCTTCGCGCGGAAGGGTCGAGGGTCAGTGGAATCACCTATAAATAGAGGCCGACCCCCTCGAGAGAAGTAGAGAGAATTTTCAGAGAAGATATTTTTCTCTCGGATTGTGAAGGTGGTTCGTGTAGCCTATGTGCTTCGCGAAAGAGGAGCTTCGCGGCGGCTATTATAGCTCCGCGAAAGTTGCAAGATCCGCGATGGCTCAGTGATCTTCGCGAGTGAAGTTTCTCTGCAATGACTTGAGCTTCACGGTAGTGTTTTGTGGTAGTGCTTCACGAGAGTGATTCATGAAAAGGCAGGATCTTCACGAAGGCTTCTTTGAGCTTCGCGAAATTGGGAGCCTTGCGAAGTAGGCTTCTTTGATAAGGTGTTTCCAAAGTGAATTGCCCAGTGGTTAAGAGGCCAAGTGGTATTCATCAGTGGATGAAAGGTGGACTACAAAAGAGCATATATCAACAGTTGAGGATGCAATTATTTATGATAATGAAGAAACCTACAGGTCTATAAACTATGAGTGGATTCCCTTCTAGAGAAGTGAGCTTAGGAAGAGGAAGAAGGTGATCCTCTCCACCAGTAGTGAGCCAGATAGATAGAAATAGGGATTGACCCTTGGGAAGCAGTGAGATAACCCTAAACATTGTAAAGGTAGTGAGCCTGGGCATAGAAGTGATCTAGCCCGAACATTATTGGCAGTGAGCCTTAGTGAAATCGGTACAGCGGCACATCGTTGTTGTATGCACCTTTGACGTAGCCCAGTGAGGGTGAACCAAGTAAAAATTTCTATTTCTTCCTGGTTTCTTCACTTCATTGCATCTAAAGCATAACCATCAGATAAAGATAAAATGAAGTGATCAACATTATCACATAAGAGCAAACAAAGTTACCCTTGTAATAAAGAGGTCAAGATCCATTGGGGCAAGAAATTTTTTGAAAAGAATATCCATACCCTGATTCACCCCCCCCCCCTCTCAGGGTATATAGGCCCCTATTGGTCCTTACAGGGTGTAATTATATTTTCACCAATAATTATGCCATTTATTTATCCCTAATATAAGGATACAATATTTGTAAAAGATTTCTTCTAAATTTACATTCCATTGATACTTATTTGTTGTTATGAACCAATTCACATTTATAGGGTGTGTATAATTCCCTTTGAAATATTATATCTTGAATATATGTATTCTCATGATTTTAAAAGATTTTTTAAAAGATATTGAATAATTATTTTTAGGTAAGAATTTTATCATGTGTTAAGAGACACTTTAATAAAAACATTATTTTAAATGTTTTTATGATTTATTCTAATAAATATTTCCCATTAACTTCTATGTTTTAAAATGATTTTAAGGATTTTCTTATATGAAAATGATTTTTTAATGTGTAAATTCAGTTTTAATGTTTCAATGTGGTAAGGGACACTTTGAGTCAAAACTCTTATTTATGAATGTTTTGAGAATGGATTGATTATATCAATATTTTGAAATGAGGTATTATGATTTGAATGTGGAAATGTTATTTATCCATTATTATTTTTCATCTATTATGATTCTTAGGAATTTATTAAGTATACTGGTGGTTATGTGATAAATCGACGGTGGGTGAGCCACTGATAGCACTCCAATGCATTAGGTAATGTGACAGAGGTAAACGTTAAGGTTTATCCTAAGATATTTAGAAAATATATTGTGATGGGTATTTAAAACATAAAAATAATTGTTACTAACTATTTTTATGTGAATCCTACAACGTAATAATGATTTTTATTCCACATGTTACATTCATTATTTTTTATTTCAATGAGTTATTCAAAAATATTATGATTTCATAAGGTTTGTTAAACAACTTCTGATTAGGGATAGAAAATAATGATTTCATTGATTTTTATGTACTCTTGTAATAATGATTCCTTTACTTATTTTAAATCCATTACTATTATTTTTTAGGCTCATACCTTGTTTGGAATTTCTTTTCACAAGATTTATAAGATAATTGAGTGAAGGATGAGATCATGGAAAATTTGTGATGATTATGCACGAAAATAAGCAATGTTTTTTAAATGATTTTTTGAATGAAAATGGATAGTGAGTAGGATTGAATACTTGTAATATTTAATTTTTTATGTGTGATTTATGAACTAATTCACTAAATCACTAAACTAGAAAAGACCCCCAACGAGAAATGATGTCAAATTATTGAATTAACTCGTGATTATGTAGTGAAAATTATGGGGCCTTTTAATTAATGACAAAGTTTTCAATAAAAATATTCATGAAATATTAGAAATGAAACATTAATAAAAATTTATTTCATTATGGTGGGAAAAAATTTCATATATTTTATGTTAAAACATAATATCAAATCACATTTTCATTAAAAATTCAAACATAAATCATTTTTTTATGTGGAAAGAAACATACATTTAATCATGGATCAAGACCTTAAATAATAGATAAAAATAAAATAAAATAATATTTTCATATTATTAAATAATGTATTGAAATCATTTAATAGAAAATAAGTACATGAAAATAATATTTTTGATCGATGGAGGAAATAAAATCAATTTTTTATAATAACATCATTTATGTATTTATATCACTTAAAGATATAAAAATTAAGGGGATAAAATTTAATAAAAAGAAATACCTAATGTATATGATAATGAATAATTTTTTGGATATATTGATTAAATAATTTCTTCATAATAAATTTACTTATAACAATCAGGGTAAAATTATTTTATTACAAAAAACCATTATAGATTTATTAATATTATGGTAAAATGTAATTTGATTATTGAAAAACACTTATATATATACATAAAAATAAATAAATCATATATATTTAAAAAATATATTTTATTTGTCAGTATATACAACTTATAGAAAATAATTTGCTACATAACATTATAAATTGTCATGAAGAAAATATATTGACATAAAAAATCCTTACGGCATTAGTATATATTGAATCAAAGTAAATGTAAATAATGAACATAATATGGAATTTAAAACACCATTAATCTAATTTATATGTTAAAATGAATTCAGTATGCACTAATCACACAACATAAAATAAATTATGCTGGGAAATATCAAATATTTATCATTAATTTGAAAATTATAATATAAAATCATTACCTTATATCCACCATGATTCTTAATAAATCTATCATCCATCATAATAATATTTTATTTATTATAATTGTTCTAAATGTTAATATGTATGCCTAATATACTCATATATCATACTCATATATCATTTTAATACCCATTTATTAATAAATTTGTATTACATACCTAATTTCTTGTGTAAATTACATCATTTCACATATATGTTTTAGTTCAACAGTTATGGAATTTCATATTTATCATGGTTCCTAAAAATTTATAAAATTAATATTGATATAAATATAATATATATATATATAACCATTTATATAAAGTGGTAATGACAAATGAATGACATCATTATGCCAAGAAATTAATTTGTATATAGACATGAGTAATATTTAAATTTTCAAATTGATGGAAAGAAATCATGGTAAATATTAATTTTATATTTATGAAATATTTTTATTACATAAATATAAAATATAAAAAATATTATCTATCATTATAACCAATATCTGAATTATGGTGTTTGATAATGATTTTTACCGTTATGTGAAAACGATGTCGAATGTATGTACAATAGATTCTTTCATCTCCCATTAAATATTGAATAGGAGGTAAATGGTATATTTATAATAAAAAACAATTTATATTTATGGATAATTGATTATCATGTATTTATAGATACAAAATTTTTATATGGCATATAAGAATAAATAAACTTGAATTTTCTTGGATATTATTTATAACTCATATTTTAGAAAACTCCACTTTCTTAATTGTTGAGCACTGAAAGATTGATATTTACAGAAAAAAATATTTAGGATGATGGAAATGATACTATGATGGGTTTTAATTGGGTATTTTCATTGATATAAGGACGAAATGGTGTGGATAATAATGATAATTGGATCCCATTTATATGTGAGGTGAGGCAAACATGTGAAATTTCACAAAATATATTAAGGAATAAGGGTCACATTAATTGTAATGTGGGACTAAATTTCTATGTATTATATTTCATGATAATATAAAGATTAAATATATTAAATAGAATATGAATATGATATATTTTTTGGAAAATATTACAGTAAACTCAATATTTAACCCCCATCTAAAATTTTATTAACCATATCTATGGTACCAAAATTGTAATTATTTATTATCAACTATGAAAAAAAATTATTTTTCCTGTTAAAATATTTAACATATTCCCTATCCAAAAACTTAATCCATTATAGGAAATTAAATTTTGATATGTTAGTGTGTTTAATTTTATTTAATCTTGAAAACCATAATGAAAACCTATTTTAAAATAATGAATTTTTTAATACTAAACAATTATTTACTTCATTTTCATGTCTAATAAAATAAAATGAAAAATATATTATTATTTTGAATATAAAATATATAAATTTAATAGTAACCATTAATAAATATGCTTCAAATTATTTTATTTATATAAAAACACAATTTTCACATAAACACGACTTTCTAGAAATATTTATTTTTAAGTCAAATTTTAAAAATAAAAAAATAATGTATAATGGTGGAACCTATTTAATTAATTGTATGATTTATAAATATATTTATATTATGTTAATTTATGATCGAAATTAAAACATAATAACAAAATTATATGAAATTAATTTGACATTTTTAAAATAAAATATAATTTTTCACTTTTAACTAAAAAATAAAATTTCTGAAATATCTTAAAATCCACCAAAATATAATATTTTTATAATAATATTGAAAATGAAAATAATTATAAAAATTATAAAAATGATAATAATTTATCATAATTTTTTTGCGAAAATTTTTCATAAAACCATTTCTGATGAAAAAACTATTTTGACGTGTAAAATATCTTTACTAAAAATTGAGTTCTAATTTATTATGAATTTATAAAAAGGTAATCCTTACTAGAAAACATTATACATATTTAAATGTTGTTTTTATTACTATTCAATCCATCCAATTTAATTTTAAAGTTATAATATGTTATTATATAACCATTAACATTGACTTAATGATGCACATTATACAGGAAAGAAAATACTTTATATTTTATTTCAATAGAAAAACATATAAATTTATGGAGTGTTAAATTCTACAAATATTAAAATAAATTTCTATATTGAAATTAAAACATCGTGGCATGATATTTTTTTACTGTATCTACTTCGTCACATCCTCATGTTCCCTTGTAGCATCAAAAAAATTAGGATTCCACTAAATAACTTTTACAATGTGATTAGTTTAGCTCCATAAAATGATATATATAAAATACTATATTTAGAGTATTTATTATTAAAAAGAAAAATCATTCCCTTGTAGTGTATCCCCTAATTTCATAAAATGTAAACTATAAAGTATGCCCTTTTTTATAAGTGAAACACAGAACACATCAGATACCAAGGGGATATTTTGTTGGAGTTCCCAATGAAAAGATCAATACATACTATATCATGAATCTCAAAAAGTAAAAATACATATTGGCCTTAATATTTCCTTCAAATCAAATCTCATAAACATTTACTATTGAAAATAAATTATAAATTTTTATTTGTAACATGTTATTCCAATTATCTGTTATTATTGTTAGAAAAATTATTATATAGAATCTATTCTACCTTAATGTAATGTTGAAGAGAAATAATAATTTCAACAATATCCTCTAAAATATTGTGTCCCAATTTATTCATTAATACAATTCCATTCAATTCTATTTGATATATACACGACTATTGAGAAAGGTATTCATTAAATCCTTATAATTTTTTGAGATAATTCTATTATTGTGTTAAAAATAAATAGAGAAAGGTGTTGATACCAACTAAATTTGAAATCGTTGAAATATGATTTAAAAATGAATAAATTGTAAAAATGGTCCTCTTAGATTTAACATTTTTTATGGAGGATAAGATTTACTGAAACACAACTCTATTTATAGATCATGAATAAGACTATCCAAAACGTCAATGAAAATATTGGATATCAAGTAGATGCAATAGATCATATAGGCTCATGTAACCATATAATATCTATAATATATATCATGGTATAATAAATTATAGGAAAATAATATTTGATAATAATGATGTAAAATGACGTTGTATTTTGGTTTAATTAACCCAAATAAAATTATATCCATTAGTTATTTGGGGGAGTCATATAACCAAATCCATTGTGATGTTCTCCAATTTCCATCGTAGTATTGGTAATTGTTGTAACATCCCCTAAGAAAACATCCTAATAGACTTACATTTTTTAAATACCAAGAAATGATATATATTTATATATATATAGAAATATATCTCATTATATTTTCCCCCAATAAATAACATATCTATATCTATAAAAGTTCATAAATATAGTATGAATAAACAATTATAAGTAATGTGATTCATTATGTGAATCATATTTAATGTTTGGTGTTGAGTAGATATGGACATGGTTATTATTCCATATCAATCAATGAAAACAAATGCTGAACATTGGAAAATTTACCAGCTTCTTATGATGGTCATCATCCTCCCTTTCATATCAGAAATAATTAAATTATAATATATTGGAAATCCCATTTTAGAAAGATAATATTTATCCCCTAAAATAAGTATATATTGGATATATTATGATTTTTATCATGGATAATATTTCCTTATCCTTTCATCTTAATGAATCATTCACATTTTTAACTTTCCAAGTGTTGAACTATTTCAGTGTATAATAATCTATAGTAAACTCAATATAACATATTTTGATCATATTTAAGTTCATAAATTTAAATATATTCATTAATAATTTATGATTAGTATATATATCAAAAAAATTTCTATAAATATAATTCCACAATATCAATAATAAAAATATTACCACTTCTAAATCTATGTTCTGAGTAAGATAGATTTTCTCATGAACAATCAATTTAATTGAGGAATAATCGATCAATATATCATTCATCATACAAAAACACCCCCACTAACTATTCTATAAATAACTTTATAAAAAATACACATATACTATAGGATAGTGTTAGAATAGGTTAATGTGCCAACCATCTCTTTAGTTCCCTGAAATTGACATCACATACATTAGTCCAAAAGAACAAAACTCAATTTTGAGTAAATTTTTTTTTATTATATTTCAATGAAACATAATTCCAAAATCTTTTATAGTATCTAGAAAATATATAAAAACAATGGAATTCCATCACTGGGGTTCGTATTGGAAAATTTTCAATATCTTCTATTTTTATATATCCACAAATATATACTCACAATTGAATATATTACTACAAAATGAATCTTTTTCTAGATAATGTTTAATATTTGTAGAATTTTCATACATATTCTTCTTCATTAGATTACGTAGAACAATACTCATTTAATATTAATGATATAAATTAAAAAGTTAATATATATGAATATTTAGTAAATATTTAAACAGAAACTTATCAAGGTATTCTATAAATGATATATTCAATAAATCCAAGACATAAGTAGTGGAATTATTAAAATAAATTGGCATCACTATAAATTCATAGTGTCCATACCCAGAATGAAATGCTATCATAGTTGTTATTCTATATTAACCCTAAAATGATATCATATAATTCAAATAGCATACATATAAAAATATTGATCTTATAATAAATGACCAAAAAATCTTCAAACTCGGTCATATGATACTTATTCATGATCGTGATATTATTTATTTTTTTAGAATAATTAAATAAAACAATTTATTTATATTATTTCATAATTAATATTATAATATTACACCACTTATTGTATTTTTTTTTGAATGAATCAAATTTCATGATTCTAATTATATTTTTATTTAATTTATATAACTCAATATGGTTTATTCTCAACAGATTCATAGAAATAAGTGTAACATTGTATATGATTTCAATAGAGAACTCATCATCATGATTCAAATTATGAATTTATATCTATTCAAGATAAACATTAATAAACTCTCATAAAATGGTAATATATTTGATGATGAATTTATCAACAACCATATGAGATAAATACCAACATTGAATTGAAATAAAGGGAAATGGAAGAGAGTTAATTTCCATAGGATCTTCACAAATATCCTCACACTGATATAGATTCATTACTTTTTCGAATGTAGAAGATGTGGAATCCATTCCTCCACAACATATATTACTTTTATATAAATAAATTCAATCAATTTAAAATATCACATCTAATTCAACTAGATTATGAACATAAAGATTAATAGGAATCACATTACCAAAATGATCATCTAGGGATGAATAAGATACATCATATGTGAACATCATACAAATTATAATTTTTCTTAATAATTTAATATCTAACAATATTTGATATGAATAAATATTATTTTAGACATTTCAATATATAAATGATTTTATGTGATGAAGATCGAATAAGATACATCAATACTTTATCATACCTAACACCATCTCAACATTATCATTTTATCTTAAATTCCCCATTAGAACAAAAATTATTAACAAGATCATAATGAAAAATTAATTATAGTCACTAATGATGAAAACATATTCATATGATGTGTAACTGTTGGCAGATTCTATTAACTCAATAACACATAGGTTTAACCATGCCTATCCATATTCAATAACTTATTCCAAACATTTCTATTAGATATTAAATAAAATGATAATTAACCTAAAAATATATCATGGGATTGTCATACTATATTCTTAGTATGTTATAATTAATAGTGTACTGGAATTACAGTGAGGATTGAGTCGATGAAGTCTCTTTTGAGTTATCACCCCTAGATTCATCTATTCTAAAACCTTGTTCACTTATAGTATCCCTAGGTGGTTGTATTTTCAAACGGAACCATTCTTATTTCATTGAAATATTATATAATATTATCATATAATTATTATTATCCTAATGGTCATCACTAATGTTTCCTTATCCAAATTTCGAAATGTTTCCAAACTATTATCTTATTCATTCAATAGAGTGTCCTAATTTACACTTTAAAATATTAAATCCTATTAGTATGATATTCATTATATTCCACTATAATATTTTCCAAAGTACCCTATGGGTTTAGTGTATTTTAAAACATTAATATTTAAAAAAAATTGTATTTAATAAATCTACCTATTTTACTATTTATTTCATTAGAACTAATATAACTATGAGACATAACATACATTAAACCACATTAAAGAACATTATAATGGAAAACATAATAATGGATGAACTTATATGGTCATCAAGTGTTAACATTATAGATGTTCATAAGTGACCAAAATATTTACATAATTTGAAGATAACATTTTTTAAAAATTATAAAGTCATTCACATCAATTTATATATCATTATTATTAAACATTGCATAATGATTTATCAATCAAAAAAATAATTCAAAAGAGTGTGAAATAAAAATTATTCTTTCATGATCAATAAAAATAAATCTAATTCAATAGAAATAAGTTGGTGGATGAAAATAATCATAAAAATAAATTTCCATAGAAAATAATCACTACCAATACTATCACAAAGTGTTGTATTCACACCCAATACAACAATTTCATTATTATTTGTTCACTCCTCGGACTATCTTATTGGGTAATGTCCCTTATATAGCTTGGTTCATTCTCCATTCCATTCCTTAATATCTCATTATATATAAAAATTTACACAAATAGTTTAATTGATATTAGGGTCCCCCCAACCATGGATTATAAGGAAACCACTTATATTTGATTAACAATGTAAATATCCTTTAAACAATGAAAACCATTAATATTTGTGTCACAACGTCATTTAATATCCACCATATATTAATTTTAAAAACTATGGAAATGATAAATATTTTATAAAAATTTAATAATACTTATAATTAACTATATAGTGAAATGAATAAATATTTTGACATTGAATCATATCCCTGGAAAATAATAATAATTATCAAAGGACGTTATTATAGATTGAAATACATTTAATTGATCACTATAACATTTATTATGGAAAATACCCTTATCATTTATCGTCAGTTATTTAGAATCAGAGATAATCCCAAAATAATTTTGGATAATATTTTCCTTGAAAAAATATATGTAAAAATAAAATTTATGATTTGAAGAAAATAGAATAGATGATTGTTAAGAAATTCATATTATTGGTTCACCTTAAAAAAATCTTTTACCATTTTTAAGGATAATAAAAATGTTTATCATATAGAAAATGATATGAAAACTAATTTAAACCATTGGTTTTAAATGTAATAACTAGTTAAAAATAAAATAAAAAAATATTTTTAGAACATTATATACATAATTAAATACATTTTAATGAATATTTAGCCATGGATGAAAATATTCCTAATGAAATATAGAAATGAAGTAGGTTTTCCATAAAAAAATATTTCTATTTAGTAGATAATTATATGGATAGTAAAAAACCTAAAATTTCAAAAAATTACTATAGGATAAGAAATACATTTGATTTTGGTGTAATAGAGAAAATAATTTCATCAATGTAACTTTAAGAATAGATAATCCTAGAAAAAATAAAATTGTTAGCTAAAAACCATATAGATATAGTATTATTAGAAAAAAATTAATTAGTTACATTAAAATAATTTAGATCAATCAAATTAATTAATAAAAAACTCAGTTATAAAAAAATAAGTTCGTTGCAATTAATACACCATTGAGTTATCATATAAGTGAATAATGTTAAAAAACGTTTCAAAAAAGAGATATTGAGATGGAAATTCCTTAAAACATTATTAAATTTTCAATAGAAATCCATGTAACAAATGTATATATAATTCCAATTATCATAATTTATATTTAAAAATTAAAAAAATTAGAAATAACATCGCATAAAAGTTACAATCGGTGGCTATATCTGACATGTCTCATGAATTTGAAAATGAGGCAAATAATATAATACATTAAATATGACTTGATTCAAAATTACTCAAAATAATATATTTATATTTAAATATAATCATAATAATTATATTACATAATATAATTTTTACTTATAATACTGTATATGATCCACTTATATCATTTCAAAACATGTTTATTAACAATTTTCTAGTAAAGTTGTATATTAGGGGTTAATTACATAATTTTTCATTAGTTTGTCTATTATTGTAACTTAAATGAAATATTTTAAGGGTATTTATCTTTTATTATTCATTCATGCTTTGTTTTGGGGTTTTCCCAAGATTTTATAGAGGAATGAGTGAGTTTTCATGAATTGGTCCAAACCATGAGCCCAATTTCAGATTTAAAAATAAATTTTCTTTCATTCATAACATTTATAATTTTCAACATTTATTATCCATTCAAATTCTTAAATGGCCTCCCCTGACATTGTAACACAACAATTGAAATTTGGAGCCTTTATAAATCCATAACCAAGGTGTATATGAGTTTTTATGTAAGGGATTGGGCCTTCCCGAAAGCCCAATTCCAGTTTTAAAAATCAAATTTATTAATTAATATCATAGACAATTTTAATGCGTTTTTAGTGATTCCAAGTCTCACCCAAGACCATTGAACCCATAACCTCTCCCAATATCTCTCCTCTATATTTGGTGCTCTTATTCATCTACATTGAGTGTAGAACATATTAGGGTTTCTAAAATAGGCCAGATTTGAGGAGGTAAGTTCTTTGCATCCTAACTCTCCCAATTCTTACTCTTTCTCCTGCATTACAGCTCCTAAATTACATCCTCATACTTATTTGGACCTCCATTGATGTTTTTACTGTTTTAGAATTCATCTACTAGTGTATTTGGGGAGATTAATCAAGATATTTCATGTAAGTAAGTCTGTTCCATTCCTCTTTCAAATTTTATTAGGGTTTAATTCTATTTGATTGGGATTACTTCGAATTTTCTTGAAGTACCAAACGAAAATGGGTTAGGTTTTTTATCCTAGTGTTTAACCATGGGTTTTATAAGCCCAATTTTGTGGTTTTTGGTTTGTTTTATGTCCCTCTTGGTGCGGTGGTGGTGCGACTTGATTTTCGCACGTTGATTCAAGGGTTTCCATTACTTTGGTAGGTGATTCCTTTTGGAATGAAATATTTGCCACCTAGATGCCATTTTTATGGGATTTCCATGTCTATTGAATTTGAATGTGGTGGAAAAAATAAATTTTATTGGCAATTATAAACCTAATGAATTTTTAATGCCAATTTCATGTGAAATTTAGGGGGTTTTGTATAAATCTTTTGTTGGTTCCTTAAGGTATCCCATATAATTATGTAGTTGTTTTTATTGAATTATATTAGGTCTGAAAATAATTTTTTCAATTTTCCTATCCGTTGGTTATTGCTGAATAATTGGTTTTGGGTGACGTTTGATAAGAAAATGAATTTTTTGAGTACCAATTTGGTGTTGAATTTGGTGTTTTACATGGGTATTCTATGTGATGCTTATTGGTATTGTTTTATAACTCATGTGATGAGTTTAAATAAATGTTTATGGTGTGGTGGATTATTTTTTTGGTAAATGGGAGTATGAACATGGTGTTCATGTGGGGTTTTCAAAGAGTTTTGGGTGCAAAACAAAGAATGATTTGGAGAAGTTGTTTTATTGAGACTCAAATTGTTTTGTTGTTTGTTTTAAATGGTATAAAATTTTTATAGATACTGTATTTATTTTATGTGATATGTATTAATTTTTTATATGGAAATGGATATATTTATCATTCTGAAATTGTTTGAGCACAATGGGGGAAGCCCGGGTACCTATGTGGGGGTAGATGTGTACTAGTATGGCTAGTGGACCAGATGGGTTTTGTCACTGTTTCACCAAGAATTTGGATAAAAAACTCTGAATTATCTATGTGGACTATTATTGGGGACCACTAGGTTATGGGTAAGTTCCCTACTAGTTTCTCATGCAAGATAATGGATTTTATTATGGTTACTTTACACCGAGGTATGAGGAACATGGGGCCCGAGACTTTCTAATGCCTAGGGGTGTTCCCAATTTTGTTGCTCATTATGTTTGTGGTATTTTCCCATATATTGGGGTGTTTTTTGAAGTAATTTACAGTATATAACATGACTATTTAAATGTGTTAAAATTTTGAAAACTTTAGCTTGAGAACTGTTTTCAATTGAAAGTTGTCTTTCTTGGATTTTATCACTGCTTTTCATTGCGTATTAAAACTATTTTCTTTTATAAATTGTATTACATTAACTTTAGAATAATTGGGGTGGTATCCTATTGGGATTAGGATCATATCCTACATACACCCCTTGGGTGTAAGTTGAATTGCTTATGTATGACTCAGGTAAAGGAATGGCTAAGGGTGATGGCGGTTCATGGTGTTAGTCCCTATCCTTGGGGCCGAGTTGGGGAGATTGATTGGGGGTGATGCCCCCTTTTCATGTGGAGTCTGTGGGGATTATTTGTTTCTATTTCATTGTGTCTTTGGATCTTTTTTATTGAATTTGAACTTATGTATTCTGTTCTGGATTTTTGTATAATCCTTGTTGGTATGAATTTTTCAAAATCATTTTATCAAATATTTTTAATGTTTTATGTATACATATTCTGGTAAATTGTTCCCAAACCAAGATAAATGATTCCTGGGAACTTTTTACAGCCTGGGGGAATAGGGAACGCCCTTCAGGCCTTATTATAGGCTGGTTTTGGTGACAATATTGTTGGTGACCAGATTCGGTTCTTGAAAAAATGGCATCAGAGGAGGTTAATGTTTTTTGGGTATATTACTATTTTGGGATGAGTCATGATAGAAAAGAGCTAGGACTATCGGGTCTCATTTTTTTGTTTGTGAGTAGGGTTCCTGGGCTATACCTCTCGTGGAAGACCATGAGTCAACAGGGGTGGTTGGAATTTTCGGATTGATTTCAATTCTAGTTGAGTCTTGTGGTCTTCAGACAACATGTAAACATCAGGAAGATGTGGAGCAGTTGTTTATTTTATTACTGAAATGGGTTTAGATAATTTATATTTGATGTATTAGATTAATATTTTCATTATTGTGGTATTGACTATTGTTTTGTGACTGTTTCATTTTGTAGAAACAAGCCTCCCCGTAAATCTCTTAACAATTAGTCATAAGTGTTCTTGTTCTTGGAGTTCATATTCATTCTTGTCTATTCCATTGGCTAGAATCATGGAATGAAGTTGGATTGCTGGTACATGGAATGTCTAACATTAAATTATGTATCTTACCGATTTATGTTCAAATTCATGTTACAAGGAAGATGAGTATATATGTGATTGGAGACACTTCAATGAATTTGAGACCACATTATCATGGGTTAGCGAATGAGGCGAGCATGAGAAGCTTTGTAGTTGATTGAATTCCCAATAAGAGTGTATAAACATTTCAAGTAACGATTCATTATGTGGAAAAGTGTTCATTTTTAAATGTTTTTGAAATGGTTTTTTCAAGTGAATTATTTTGAAAAAGAAAATTCTAATAGTATCTGGAAAATGGTATAATTTTTTAAAAAATGTTAATTGTTTTCTAAAATAGTTGAACATGGAAAAAAGTTGTTTATGGGAAAAAAATGTTGTGATAGTTTATGTTATAAATTTTATATGATAAGGGATTAGTTGATAGAGAGTGAGATTTATGGAGTTTGTTGTTGGTTTAGAAAATGAAACATGGTTGGCGTCATAATAAAACCCAAAGAAGCTTCAAAAAATGTATTTGCATCTAAACCATAGGTGAACCAAGATATAGTTAAGAGTATTTTACATGCTTTTCTAGATATAGAAACAATGAACTAGATTAATGATCCATGGAATGTGGATTATACCATCAATTTCATGAAGAAGAATTCACTCATCTTTGTGTGTGATTCGGAACCAGAAAAGGCAGAGGTGTGGATGAACAAGATAAATCCCATCATTGAATTCATTAGCTCACCGATATAACTCAATGTCAAGATGGTCTTGTACATGCTTCAGGATCTCATACGTTAGTTGTGGTAAAATGTCTTTCATGATAAAGGTGATAAAGGGCATACATTGTGGGATTTTGAGGAAATGTTTAATAAAAAAATCTATCCTCATATCTTAAAAATATAAAAAATGATGGACTTCATTATCTTGAAGAAGGATAATCTCTATGTCATGGAATATGAGTAAAAATTAACGAATTTAGTTCTGTTTTCACCTGAGGTTGTGGAAAGTGAGTCCTTGAATAAATGTTTATTCAAGTCGGGGATAAGGAATCTGATTCGATTGATGATTTTGGTGGTCTGTATTACTGATATTACAAAGATGGTGAATAGAAAAAATGTGGTTGAACGTGATATCTCAGGATATATGGGAGGATGTATGATGATAACTACAAATAATTTTGGGACCTCTAATTCTGGGAGAAAGCGAAAAAGGGACACCTATTTCAAAGGTGGAAGTAGAAATAAGAATCAGGAAGCTGGATCAGAGAACCTTCCACCACAACCCAAGAGGAAAGCTAGTTGAAAACAATGTGGTTTATTTAACCACATAATGCGAGAGTTTACAGTACAACCTAGAGAATTATATAATTTCTTGTAGATGGGGAATATTCAATTCTATTTTCATAGGGATCTAAGGTCAGGGGCCCAAGACACTTCTTAGGTTTCACAAGAATTGTATGCTTTGATAGGGCAAGGAAAATACTATTAGTCTTGTCAGTAGATTAGATCTTCCCATGGTGATTCTGTAAATATAATAACTCCTCAACGAGGGAAATCTCAGTAATGAAACAAAGAGAATTGGGCAGCGGTGAATAAATTGTATAGAGTTGAGAAGATGATTGTCGATTATCAGGCTGGAACACCTAATGTTAAAGGTGTGAATCTTTTTAATTCTACCTTTGTTAAAATTATATTCAGTTCTGGTACATCACATTCTTTCATTTCTTTTCATTATTTCAATTTTCTATCTTTAATGTTGGAAATAATGCCTTTTATTTTAAAACTGAAAACTCTTCTTATGGAATGAGTTTGTCACGATTTTTTTCTGTAGAACATTTTCTTAAACATTTGATGGAGATGAGATGAAATGGGACTTCTCATTCAACGACATTAATGAATATTATGTAATCCTAGGTATGGATTGGTTGACAATGTTCAAGGATCACATTAACTATTATAGAATGCTGGTTAGTTTCACAAGTGAAGAAACCATCAAGCATCTGTTTTTAGAGGAGGGGATGGTAATGAAAGGAGAAAATAGATTTTTGGCACCAATGGTGGGAACAATATCATACCAATTGATAGTGTTTTTTTATTTGAATAAATGGAAATGATCGAGGAATATAGTTTTATACTAGTTGTGGATCAATTTATGGATGTATTTCATGATAACTTCTCGAGGTTACCACCTATAAGCGAAGATCAGTTTACAATTGATCTCATTCCAAGGACAAGTACTTTTATCCATTTTGTCTTATAGGATGGAACCAAAAATGTTATTGGAATTTAATGTGATGTAGGAGGATCTTGAATGAAAGGGTTTCATTCGGCCAAATATGTCTCTCTGGGAATCACCAGTTTTGTACGTGAGGAAAGTAAAGGGAAAAATTAGGATATGTATTGACTGTCATATGATGAACCAAGTTATGGTAATGAATAAATATCCATTTCCATGCATTGATGATATATTAAATCAATTAGGGGAAGCTCAGTGGTTCTTTAAAATTTACCTGTGATCAGTATATCACTAATTTCAAGTTATGAAATAAGATATTCCAAATAATGCTTTCATAATTAGATATAGCCACTATGAATATATAGTCATGCCTTTCGGTTTGACGAATCCACAAATAGTTTTTATGGATTTGATGAATCTAGTATTTCAGCGATATCTAAATTTTTTTGTTGTAATGTTTCTGGACGAAATCTTTGTTTATTCAAATACAAGGGCTAACTATTAGGAAAACATGAAAACAATATTACAAATTTTGAGAGATCACTTTTTTTATTACAAATTATAAAAGTGTGATTTTTATATATAGGAAATACATTTTCATTTCAACTTCATTTCTGATAAATGCATTTCTATTTATCTTGAAAAGCTATATGATGTTATCTCGTGGAAACCAACGAATAATTTCTTCGAGATATGATGTTTTCTTGGACTAACTGGATACTATGGAAGCTTTTTGAGTTATTTCTCATGGATATCCTCATCAAATAAATATTTTATAAAGATTAATACTTCATTCCAATGGATAATGAAATTCTAGATGTCTTTATAGGAGATGAATGTTTATCTTACTTCGACACCTATATGGATTTGGCCCGAATTAGGAAAGTGGTATGTGGGGTACAATAATAATTTTGGATATATTTTGGGTTGTGTTCTTATTGAAGGAGACCATTTTGTGGTGTATGGTTCTATGAATATTAGAGTGAATGATAAGAAATACCCAAAAAATGACTTGTAATTAGTGGTAGTCATTAATGCTTTGAAGATGTGGAGTCATTATCTCTTTGGTGAGAAATTTACCATGCTCACGGACCACAAAAGATTGATTTTTTTTTCTCATAGAGTGATTTGAATCTTTGTCAAAGTTGATAGAAGGAGTATGTAAAAATTTTGAGATTGACTTGATGTATACACCAGGAAAATGTAATTCAGTGGTGGATGTATTGAGTTGAAAATTATATGCTCATTTGATGAAAGGATCATTATATGAATGGCAGTTGATGTTTGTCATAGCCGGCATTCATTTGGAATGTGAAGAATGAGGTGGTGTTTTAGTGTTTTTTCTACCATGATTGTTCTTAAATTGGTAAATATAGTCAAAGAGGAAAAAACATATGATGAAAAATGTCTTGTTATGAGCTCAAAACACAATGGTGGAGAGACCATTAAGGGATGGAAATTTTATGGGAGTTCAGTTTTGTGTTTTAGAGATTAGATGGTTGTACCTATATCATGTTAAGAAAAACTCAATCATGAATACCATCATTCGATATGGGTTATACGTCCATGAACACATAATATGTATAAGGCATTGAAAGAGCATTTTTGTGGAGGATAATGAAAAGGAAGGTAGTCGAGTTCATCTCACGGTTTATAACATGTCATCTAAATAATGAAGAGCATCAGAGTCTAGCAGGTATGTTGATGTCATCACCAATACTAGTGTGGAAATTGTAGAAGATATATATTTATTTTGTTATAGTTCTTCAAATAATGGTCTCTAATGTTTATTTTATATGGGTGATAGTGGATCGTCCTACCAAGTCGGGCAATTTCATTCCAACTTGTAATACTCATATGGTGTAAAATTTCTTCAAAATATATATCCATGAAGTTATAAAGAGACATGGTTTACTGGTTTCAATCATCAAGGTTAGAGATCCTTGGTTCAAGTCTCCTATCTGGAAATCATTACAGAATGCCTTTGGCACTCAGTTGAATATGAGCAGGACGTATCATCCTTCAACAGAAGCCCAGCCTGAGAGTATGATACAGACATTGGAAGACATTTTTCATGATTGTTTAATGGATTTTTGTATATCATGGGAAGATCATATTCCCTTGGTGGAGTTTTCCTAATATAATATCTATTATTCCTTGATACATATGTCTCTATTTGAAGCATAATCTAAGAGTCTGTGTCATTCTATATTTTTTGGGTGGAAATTGGTGAGAATTCAATAGTTAGGTTGTGCCTTGTCCAAGAAACAATGGAGAAGATTCATTTAATTAGAGATAGTATTGATATAACTCATATTAATTAAAAAAATTATTTAAATCATTATTAAAGACCATTTTTTTCTTCATGGGTGATCTTGTTATCTTGAGGATCTATCCATGACATGAAAGTCATTGTTTCGTGAAGTAGTGTAAGTTATCTCTTAGATATATTAGCCCTTTAGAGATACATGATTGATTCAGAGAGGTGAAATATCGGTTGAAATTACCAAAATGGTCTAATTTAGTGTATAATGTGTTTCACTTATCTAGGTTCAAAAGGTATTAGTATGATCTGGACCATGTGATCAGATGGGATCACGTTGACCTAGAGCCAGATTTGTCATTAACAATTATCCTAGCACTGATTGCGGATATGAAAGAGAATGTCATGCATGGAAAAAGAATCAGTCTGGTGTGGTTACCATATAACATGGTCATATTTTGGAAGAGACATGGGAATGTGAGATAAAAATGAATGAACAATGGCCAGAACTCTCTCAGAGAAGCAATGGTATTCTACTTTCTAGGGACGGAAAGGATAATGGTGGGGAGAATGTATTACCCATTTTTCTAGAATATAATCATTAAATGTGTTTTTATGGATATAATGTATAATAGTTATTTTTGGGAGTGTTTGATGATCATTCACAATGTTTTGGGGAAAAAGGAGAGGCGTAGGGGCTGTGCATGGTTCATTCCAACCATATCGAAATCTTAGTTGAAACCTTTCCAAAGAGGGGATTTAGGGCATTTTTCTCTAGCATTGTGTGAAAATGGTTAAGGATACCATGCGAGGAGGTCATGCGAGGGTATCCAAGGGTTTAATAGATAATTCATGGTTAGTACACAGTTTGTTCAATCGTGCTAAGTAACCATGCACGTGGTTTAAATGAGATCGTAAAAAAGTGGATATCAAACGTTTTTGCCTCTAAGTTGCTTTGATTTTCTCTTATGTAGCCATAACGTGTGATTTATCTCCCTTGAATGTATATGAATATCTCCCATGTTTTTTGGAGTCAATACAATGATTCCCAAGGCGTTTCAAACCCATATTCTTGAGGTATGTGATTATTCTTCATCGTTCTTGATCGGTTTCTTATATCTACTTATATCAACTTCTACTCTCTTATTGGCTTTTCATATCTACACCCTTTATGGGTAGAATTATGATTTTAGATTCAAATTATGTTGATAATTGGTCTTTATATTTCTATGGGAAGTTATTTAATGAGGTTTTGTGAAAAATCGACCAAGTTTTCTTAAGCATTATTCGTTCATTGTCATGTTTCATCAAAACCATAATGGTAGGTGGATTCTATCTCAACCCCACTTAGTTAAACTGAGTATAATGCTTTAAAAATGAATATCATGTGTTTAATTTGTTTTTATTTGGATTATTTTCAATCATTATAAGCCCTTCAACGTGATGTTTGGAAAATTGGGGAAATTAGTAAAATTGTGTTTTTGAATGAAGTGCTTGTGTTTTTAATTTTAAAAAATAGATATTAAAATGTGGTTTTTTAAGAATTGTGTCACATGGTTTTGATTTTCTATTTTGACAAAAATGTATCATTTTATTGAAATTAAATTGTTGGATTGAAATTTTTTTATTCTTTGGTTTTAAAAAAATTAGTTTTATTTAAATAGGTTATTTTGGTTTTTTGAAATGGTTTGGAATACATGGGGTTCTGTGAGTTCATGGTCAATGTTCCCCTTAATATGGGACATATAAAATTGGGGTACAAGGGGTGTGACCATATATCAGGGGCGAGTGTTATTGGGACATAAGATAATTGGACAATAGACCGCTCATGAGTATAGAACGTTCTAGTGAAGCATACATCTTTAAGTGTGTTTTGAACTATGGTATGGTTATGACAAAATAATAATCAGATTATTTAAAATTAATTATTAGGTATATTCTAGAAAATAACTTGATGAAAATTTGGATCATTTACTTTTTTTTACAATTGTTTATCGTTGGTTTTCGAAATTGTTTATATTTGTTTATAAACTGTTTTGGTAAATTGTTTTATATAAGATATTTTATATAATGTGTTAACCATTCTATCATAGTGGAGTGAGTAGGTGTGTAATTGATAAAACATAATAATTTATATTGTAATTTCCTCGAAATTCCATATATTTTGTTTAATTATATGGAATTATCTCGACACTGCGAAATCTGACGGTGTGCGATTCTGAGGCTCGGAGTGCCAGGAATGATCTGTTCAAGTTTGGTTAGGTTTTAATTATCGTTTGTAAGATGTTTTCCTGAAAAAGTGAAATAAATCTTAAATGGTAACTCAGATCAGAAATCTGAGGGTACCATTATGTAAAGGATGGTAGGTTTACCATAGGCTCAACTTATATTTAGTCGGCACGGGCCTCCTGTGAGAAAACCAAAAAATGGAATAACCATAAATAAAGTAATTAAATAAATTATTTTATTTTTCAAATGCTTATAACTCACAAACGGTATCATGGAATGAAATTATGTGACCATCGCTGAATTTGTGAGGGCATTCTTTATTTAAGCAGATACTAACTTTGGCTGGCGCGGGCAACTAGTGAATGTTAGTTTTTGGCCATAAATAAAATAATTAAGTGATAATTATTTTATTTTAAAATCCATAACGTTTAAATGGTAACTCGAATTGGAAATCTAAGAGTAACATTATGTTTTTTGGGGTGTGATTCACTTTGGAAGAGCCTAATGTCGACCGGCGTGGGTCAAGGGTGACTGTTAATAATTTTCTGAACTTTTTTTCGGGTACCTTCAGTAAACGCATGAGCGATGTTTTGTAACTTTTGAATCGGTACTCAGAATTAAAATCTGAGGACACCGTTGAACTCACAACGCCGATATTCTCTTTTGGAGACCTTCACCTCGACCGCAGTAGGTTAAGGGTGGATGTTAGTTTTTTGGATTTTCAGGGGATAGTAAGAAAATAATAAAAGTAAACAATCAACTTTTATTTTAATTATTTGAAACCACCCACTTTTATTCTCGAGGAGGAGACCACTTGCACTGGAACTCTTCTCTTATTGTAAGATAACTCCTGAAATTCCCCTAATTAATAAAGACAACATTAATTGAATAATGAATTAAGTAATCGTAAAGGAGTGGGGCTCCTCACCTCTCTTGGGGGTTTGGGGGAATGTTGTTGGAAAATCAATTTCGTTGGGACTCTCGAAGGAAGATCTTTCTCGAATAAAGAAGATCCTCCAATGAAGAATGACCTCTGAACAACGAATGGGGTACCAATGTTTGAGAAGTAGCAACACATCATCTTACTCTTGAAGCTAACTCTAATGGAAGTTTGAGGTAGGTGGTTAATTTTTAAGAATTATAAATATCTATTTGTTAATTTACCATATTAATAATTATTAATGAAGATGGAAAAACAAACACAGCCATTGATCAACACATATGCTGTGATCTTTTTATTTCATTCTTCATGCATTCTTCGTGTGTTCTTCAACGCCTAATATTTATTGGCACTAGAAACAATAACTTTTGCAGAGCATGATATATGGATGTGAATCCCTCAATGTAGTTATCGCAAATATGAGATCGTTTAATTTTTCTGGCTTGGAACGAAGCCGCAATGGCTCGCAGAAGGAGGTGATCAAATATTTATTGGGACTGGAAACACAATATTCTTTTGAGTTCGACATAAGGATGCGGAACCCTCGACCCGATGATGAATAATATTCCATAATTTTATTTTAGAATAAAGATGCAGTGGGCCATAGAAGGGGAAATGTGATTATATGATTCTGGCGAGTATTCAGGGTGTGGCTTCGGAGAGGTGCTGCGGCCAGGCAGACAACGGCGTGCGGTTTTTCCGGTGCGCATGCAGGGTGGTGCGAGCAGGGTCGTGTTCATTGCATCAAAATCCTGATCGACAGCTATGAGTTGAGAGTTAACATTGTTGAGTGTGTATAGTGGAGCTTGAAGCTAGAATGAAATTTTTAAAGAGGTTAATTGTAGAGAGAGAGTGTTGACACAAGATAAGTTAAAAATTTAAAGAAATTAAAGATAAAATCTGTTAAATAAGGTGATACACACAAAATTGGAGAGGTGTGGGTTTGTGCATTGAATGTGATAATTGAAGTAAATGAATTGTAAATAATAATAATATAATAATAATTATATTATTATTTTTTTGTTATAAAACCATGTTTTGTCTATAAATTTTCCGTGAAACCTCTGTTTCACAAACCATCAGTGGTATTGTGACCCTGATATCGAGACGGAAATTATGAGTCCAATATTGGATGTCTTTTTCAGGTTTATTGATCGAGTACCTGAAACGCTCAAATAATAATAATATATATATTTTTATTAAATCATAGACCCTCCATAACTCCGACATGTGACATCCCATTGACTTACTGTATGTGGCGATGTGATACAGTAATTACGTCAGTCAATTTAAGTCTAATGATGAATATTAAATTTCGGTTCGTGGATCGAGTTCATGAAAAACCCAATCATAATATTAATATTATTACGGGATCTTGTATTGGACATATCTTCCTCATACAATGTTGTAATGACGAACTGTCTATGACACCAGAAACCTCGGATCGAGATGATCCTTTTGGTATAACCCATATGTGTTTTTGATTAAGTTGGGTTATGTCCAAGTTGGATTGAACATGAATCCAAATGGGTCCTTGGGACTAAAAGTCCAATAACATACAGACTAGACATCTGTTTGACATACAATCTATTAGGTTGAGACCCCATTTACATGGCAGTCCTTTGAGATACTTCCTTGTGGGACATTGTGACAGTCGGAGTATCAACCAGGGGCTTGAGAAGAAGACTCTCCTAGAGATGAGCAGACTTAGTATGAGAATCTTATAGCTGGATTCGACGTGTAGAATGAATAGATATCTTGGTTGGGTCAGCACCGATCGATCCTATATGGGTCAGCACCGAGCGATCTAGTGTGGGTCAGTATCGAGCGATCCTGTGTGGGTCAGCACCGAGTGATCCTATGTGGGTCAGCAGTGAGGAATCATATGGGTGATTGCACCGAGAAATCCTGTGTGGGTCAGCACCTAGCGACCCTGTGTGGGTCACCACTAGGGGATCCACTATGGGTCACCATCGAGTGATTCTTTGTGGTTCAGCACTGATCAATCCTGTGTGGGTCAGCATATAGAGATCCTATGTGGGTCAGAAATGAGCAATCATGTGTGGGTCCACACCTAGTGATCCTATGTTGGTCTGACGACATACTGATGAGGTACTAGGATCTTGTGTGGGTTTAATGATGTAATACGATCCTCTATGGATCTAATGATGATTCGGAATCCTTCGTCGGTCTTCCACTTAATAGAGTAAGATGATTCAGTAGTTACATCTAATCATCTCTACTACTATATATTTGAAAAACCTAGTGTGAGATGAGTTCAAACTTGTGTGGTACATCCCTTCATGGTAATACCTTGGTGGTATTCA
The DNA here is from genome assembly GCA_963277665.1 of Viscum album. Classification (NCBI taxonomy): domain Eukaryota; kingdom Viridiplantae; phylum Streptophyta; class Magnoliopsida; order Santalales; family Viscaceae; genus Viscum; species Viscum album. The sequence continues at coordinate 1,173,019,311 of OY728164.1, forward strand.
TATGTGTGATGTACTTGTTCAGTACTTACCTTCCTGGTATTTCTTCCTTTTTGGAACAATTGAGATTTGGACTTTTGGGTTGGACCCTGTGTCTCCTCATGATTGAGATCGGTATACATGGTAACTTAGGTATATGTATGGGAATATACCTATGTAGGGATGTCAGTTGACTTCATACTTTGTGGTTTACACATTGTAGATTTTGTGAGACCCTGAGGGTATCGGGGTCCCTACTGAGTGTCGTTATACTCACCCATGCATGTGTAATGCCCGCACCTTGTTGTGTTTGGTGAAGACAACGGACAACGCTGATCAAGGTTGAGGGTACTAGGGCTAGATGAGGCCCAAATGTGGACCATATAGTGTGATGGTACGCAGAGGATATGGGAGAACATGGGGTGGTGAGGAGGCTATCTGTACCTACTTTTCATGTAGGAAACTCAGAGGACGACCCAATAGATTCCTTTCTTTTTCTTCAGTTTTAATGTATTTCAGTTTTACTTGTACCATTACTATTGGTCTTTTATTCTGGCCCCTTTTTACTTTCAACACTCTTTTTTTCTATATAGTTGACTAGTGTTCGTATCTTGTTGTGTGCTTGTTTACGTGAGATTAAATGTTATAAAGTAAAATACCATCCTGGTTTTAGGGAATATGCCTTTCGGTTCTAGTCACCAACCCTTGATATATGGATGGACGGATTGTGGTAGTCATGGCAGGGGCCCCAGGGGACGGGTCGTGACAAATTGGTATTAGACAAATCAGTTCTACCATAGAACATTGGACTCTGATTTCCTTTTAACAGAAATAGCATGAAATGTAGTGACTGTGGTCATCAGTTTAGGAAATCCAGTGTTGGGGCTATGGCCGACATATCGATACACTAGGACCATGACTTCTGATTTTTGATGTGGTACACGAAAACACTGATTGTGTGTGTGTTTTGAAAAGTTTTCTTCTATTTTATTTGAGTCTTATCACCAGGTATAACATAATGACCATGGTGTACATGTTCTTTATCAAGATGCCACTGTGTAGATAGCCTGCTAGGATTCCCGAGAGAGACTACATGATGATGGCCCACCGAGCGATGAGGCTCTGGTGTAGGGCCCTCGTATTATGTTGGCACCTTTGGGTGGGGTACCACCAACAGTAGTAACTATTGGTTAGTAGTTAAAACCAACCACACTAGAAGACGGTGTACGCCAACTAAGCATGTTTCTCGAGTTTTTGTAGTAGAGGCCTCAGTGGTTTCGTGTCGAGACATATTCCCATGCAGCTGAGGGCTGGCTGGAGGTGGTTTCTAGTGTTTTTCTCCTTGTTTAGACACTATTAGTGTAGATGGTGATTTTTGATACTACTCTTTTTCAGTGAGTGACTAGGAGGATGGTCCACATAGTGATGAGGCTTCAGTATGTGGACAATTACACAAGATAGTTCCTTTTGGTAGTGTGTCAGCTATATCACTACCTATTGGTCATCAGTTACAACTGGTGGTACCGGTAAAGGACACATATAGGCTTAGTGACTTACGTGTGATTCAGCATCAGATACCCCTTAGTTTACGAGGTGAGCCCAACTCATAGGCGGCTAAGTACTACCTTGAGGGGGTTTCTGAGAGTTCTTGAGGGCTTATATAGATTCGGCTAGACGACATGTTGGTAGCTGAGTGTTCATCATGACATACCGATAATTCCTGGTACATGATAAATATTATACGATCAGTGCTTTGAGGGTCAAACATTCAAGCAATGTGTGTTTAAGGATGTTTGAGCAAACACTATTCCTCTATACATTCCATCTTATGTTGGGGTGATAGAGAGTACCTCTGTGGTTGAATTTTCTTTGGTTAAGAAGATACAACCAGTTAATTTTAGTAGTGGGAAAATAAGAAACTGGTTCCAGTCATAGATTCTTGGGTGGGTAAAAATGTTTCTGGAAGAAGAAGTGTTAGGCGTAGATGAATCTGCAGGGTTGCAGACATGGAAGCAGAGTTAGGAGAGCAACATGAGATGGTGTAATTTTTATCTTGTTATAACCACCAACTTTTTTATGGACCCCACCAGGTTTAGGGAGCAAGAGGACAGGGGAAGGGAGTAGCTTCACGCAGTCAAGCAGTGTGACCCAAGGGCTCTAGGAATGAGTCAAGGTATGGTCTGTGTCTACTACTAGCTGCTGTTTAAATAGACATGGTTACTAATCATTCCTCCTTTCCAAGAATCCTGTTCAAGACCTAGAGTTTCCGGTAAAGCCGTTGACATGACCCTCACGACTAGAGATACCGTTGGCTTGAGACTTGATAATCAAACTTACACTGATGGTGTGATCTGACCCTTAAGGCGAGAGTTTGGGTTGAATCCCCATTTTGGAAGTGTTGAGACCTAACGAAATTAGTTTGGATATATAATGGATATCCACAGTTCCTAATTAGATTGACTCTATTAGGAAAAATTTTTTTGGTTTCTCTAAAATGTTGGAATGGGGTTTTCTTTTGTCGGTGAAAAAGGAATCCCAGGTAGCAAAATATAAACTCATGCATAAGAGGTTGCAACCAATCACTCATGAGTCGTCCATCCTTACCCTCATGGTAGTAGGATCTTTAAGTTTTAACTTCCCAATAGAGTGGCTTGAGTTCCTCCAGGACTATAATTTTGAGATAATCTATTATCATGGGAAGGGTAATGCGTTTACAGATGCACTCAGTAGGCGGTCTGGCCTGAAGTAGCTGAGTGAGGCGTCAGATCAGCAAACCTCTTTACGAAAATCCTACGTGGATCGAGATAGAGAAACTGATCTCAAGTCTCTGAAAGTCACTCCCCCACTTCATTAGTGATTCATGGAGGTGCGGCATGGGGACAATGACTACGAGGCTTGACGTGATCAGATATCCTCAGGGTAGCCACCTGAGGGATTTTTTGAACGTAGGGATTATTTCATCCTCTTCAGAGGACTTACCATGGTACCAGTAGCACGAAAGGATGAGGTGTTGAGGGAGTCCCATACATCCCCTCTGAAGGTACATCATGGTGTGGTGAAGATGTATTAGGATATCTGAAGTCAGTACTGATGGCCTGAGATAAAGGATGTTGTTGCAGAGTTTGTATCACGATGTCTCAGTTGATATCATGTGAATACTATGAAGAGTTGGCAAAAGTCTTTTTCCAACAAGATACGGAGACCTATGGTGTTTGAGGATGGTGACCACGTCTTTCTATGGGTCTCACCTTGATGAGGTTTTCAGAGATTTAGCCATGGTGATGAGTTATATCTATGGTTCATCTGACCCTTTCAGTTCCTTAGCAGAGTTGGAGAGGTGGCATATTTCTTATCCCTTCCACCATAGTTGGAGAAGGTTCATGATGTCTCCCAAATATCACAACTAAGGAGATATGTGCACGACCCATATCACTTCCTCGACCATTGCGAGCTACACATTGAGGATGGGGTGATGATTTAGGAGGTCCCAGTAGAGATTGAGTATCGACACGAGAGTGTCCTTCATGAGAGATCGATACCTTTTGTTCATGTACATGGGCAGCAAAGAATTATCTATGAGGGCACATGGGAGAAGGAGGCTCAGATTCGTGCTCAGTACCCTCTTTTGGTTGTTTTACCATTGTTGTGTCTTTTGAGGATGTAATTACCTAAGGTGGGGAGAATGTAATGTACTATAAATGCTGTATAATTTTTTTAATTATATGGAATTATTTTGAGATCATGAAATCTGAAGGCATGTGATTCTGAGGCCCAGAGTGTCTGGAATGATCCGTCGAAGTTTGGTTATATTTTAATTATCACTCATAAGCAGTATTCATAAAAAAGTGGAATAAATCTTAAACAGTAACTCGGATTAGAAATCCATTGGCACTGTTGCATTTAGGATGGTGGGATTACCCTAGGAGTGACTTAAGATTAGTCAACGCGTGCCTATTTTGAGAAATCCTAAAAATTACATAATCGTAAATAAAATAATTAAATAAATAATTTTATTTTTCAAATTTTTATAACTCACAAATCATAGCTCGGATTGAAAATCCAAGACTACCGATGAACTTGTGAGGGAAATCATTATTTAAGTAGATACTAACTTTGGGTAGTACGGGCCACCTGTGAAAGTTATTTTATGGCTGTAAAAAAAATAATTAAGTGACAATTATTTTATAGTAAAATCTATAACATTTAAATGGTAACTCTGATTGGAAATATGAGAGTACCATTGTGTTTAATGGGGTATGTTTCACTTGAGTAGAGCCTAACCTTGAAGGGCACAGGTCATGGGTGACTGTTAATAATTTTCTGAACTTTTTTTTAGGTACGTTCATAAAATGCGTGAGCGGAATTTTGTAACATTTGAATCGGTACTCAGAATTGAAATATGAGGACACTATTGAACTCACAACACCGATATTCTCTTAATGAGACCTTCACCTCATTCACAGTAGGTCGACAATGGATGTTAGTTTTTCGGATTTTTTTGGAGAGTTAAAAAATAATAAAATAAAACAATCGAATTATATTTTATTTATTTGAAAGAACCCATTATAATATGGGTGGAGTGGACCACCCGAATATGAACTCCTCTGTTAAGGTAAGATAACTCCTGAAATTCCTTCAATTTTTGAATCCAACATTAATTGATTATTTAATTAAGTTTGATTAAAGAAGAGGGGCTCCTCACATCTCGTGAGGGGTTGGGGGAAAGTTTTTGGAAAATCAATTTGGTGGAGAACCCTCAAAGGAAGAGCTTCCTCAAACGAAGAAGATCCTTCATCGAAGAACAATCTCTGAATGAGGAATGGGGAACCAACACTCATGAAACGCAGACGCATCATCTTCCTCCTCATGCTACCTCAACCCGGTGATTGATGTTGCGTAATTATTTTAAAGTATGATAAATATTTATTTGTTGATATTACATATTCTTGATTGTTAATGATGATGGTCAAAAAACATGGCCATCAATCCATAAATATATCATGATCTTTTTATTTCATTCTTCACACATTCTTCATCCATTCATAAACACCTAATATTTATTGGCACTGGAAACACAGATTTTGGCTGAGCGCGATATATGGATGTGAATCCCTCAATTCAAGGATCACATATTTGCAATCTTTTAATTTTTCAGGCATGGAAAAAAACCTGCAATGGCTCACGGAAGGAGGTGTCCAAATATTTATTGGCGCTGGAAACACAAAATTCTGTTGAGCACAACATATGGACCCAGAGCCCTCGACCTGAGGATTGTGAATATGCCATTATTTTATTTTTCAGTTTTAGTAGGAAGATGTAATGGGACATGGAAGGGGAAATGTGATGATGTGATTCTCACGAGTCTTTAGGGCGTGGCTTCCGAGCGGTGCAGTGGCCAGGTCAAGACCAGGGTGCGGTCATTCCCGTGTGCATACAGGGTGGTGTGAGCAGGACCGTGATCATCATAGCGAAAGCATGATTTATGGCTAAGAGTTGAGAGTTTACATTGTGGAGCATGTGAAGCAGTTCTTGATGCTGGAAAGAAATCGTGAAAGAGAGTAATTGAAGAGAGAAAGTGTTGACAAATGAAGAGATAAAAATTTAATGCAATTAAATATGAAATCCATTGAATTAGGGGATGCCAAAAAAATTCGAGAGGGATGGGTTTGTGTGTGGAATGTGAGAATTGATGTAAATGAATTATAAATAATAATAATAATATAATAATAATGATATTATTATTTTTTGGTTGTAAAACCATATTTTGTCCGTAACATAACTGTGCAACCTAGGTTTCACTAACCATCAGTGGTAGTGTGACCCTGACTTCAAGAAAGAAATTATGAGTCCAATATTGAATTTCTTTTTCAGGTTTTTGGATTGGGTTCCTGAAACACTCAAATAATAATAATAATAATATATTATTATTAAATCTTTAACCCTCCATAACTCATGTTTGTGACGTCTCATTTACTAACCGTCTGTGGAAATGTGATATTGTCATTAAGATGGTCGATTAAAGTATAATGTTGAATATTAAATTCTAGTTTGAGGCTCATGTTCATGAAACAACCAATATTATTATTATTATTATTTCGGGATCTTGTATTCGACATATCACCCTCACACGGTATTCAAATGACAAACCGTCTATGGCACCAGAAACCTTGAATCATGATTTTCCTTTTGGTATACCCCACTAGAGTATTAGATGAAGTTAGGTTATTTCCATGTTGGATTGGACATTAATACAACTAGGCCATTGGGACTAACAGGACAATAACATACAGACCGAACACCCATTTGACGAATCATCTATTGCGTTTAGTCCCCTTTTACGTGGCGTTCCTTTAAGATACTTCTTCATGGGACATCATGATAGTTGGAGTATCGATCAGTGGCTTGAGGAGTGGACTCTTTCAAAGGCGATCCAACTTAGTGAGGGAACCCATTAGCTGGTCGTGACATGAAGATTGTATAGCGATCCTGTGTGGGTCAGCACCGAGTGATCCAGTGTGGGTCAGCACCGAGTAATCTTGTATGGTTCTACACCGAGCCATCCAATTTGGGTCATCACTGAGAGATCTTATGTGGGCCATCACCTAGTGATCTTGGGTGAGTCAGCACTAATCGATCATGTGTCGTTCAACAAAGAGTCGTCCTGTGTGGCTCATCACCGATCGATCCTATGTGGGTCAGCACCTAGAAATCCTACGTGGGTCAGCAAAAATAATCTTGTGTAAGTCAGCACTGAGAAATATTGTGTGGGTCATCATCAAGTGATCTTGTGTGGGTCAGCATCTAGAGATCATATGTGGGTCAGCACCGAGCTATCATGTGTGGGTCAGCACCTAGAGATCCTACATGGGGCTGACGACGTAATGACGAGGTACTAGGATCCTGTGTGGGTCTGACGATGTAATATGATCCCCCATGGGTCTGATGATGATTAGCGATCCTTCATGGGTCTACCTCTTAATAGATTAAGATGATTCAATAGTTAAATCTAATGATTTCAACTGTTGTATCTTAGATATACCATGTGTGAGCTGAGATTATACCTGTGTGGTACTTCCCTTCGCTGTACTACCATAGTGGTATTCTACTATGTGATGTACCTATGCGGTACTTACCTTCATGGTATTCTTTTCTTTGTAGAATAGTTGTGCTTTGGACTTTTGGGTTATACCATGTGTTTCCTCATGATTGAGATGGATATACTTGGTAACATAGGTATATGTATTGGCATATACCTAAGTAGGGTTGTCAGTTGACTTCATACTTTGTGGTTTATCCTTTATGGATTTTGTGAGACCTTGAGGGTCTTGGGGTCCCTACTGAGTATCATTATACTCACCCCTTCATGGGCTATGCCCACACTTTTTTCTGTTTGGAGCAGATGATGGAAAACTTTGATCGAGGGTGAGGGTACCCAGGCTAGAAGGGGCCTGGAGGTGGATCCTATGGTGTGACAATACACATAAGTGACGAGTGGACGAGGATTACTAAGGAGGCGATCAGTTCCAACCCTTCAGGTAGGAACCTCGGAGTATGAGTCAGTGGATGCCTTTCTCTTTCATCAATTATATGGTATTTCAGTTGTACTTGTTCCATTTCTATTGGGCTTGTATATCGACCCCTTTTTACTTTCAACACTATTTTTTTTATAATGTTTACTTTTCTTCATATCTTGTTGTGTGATTTGTTACATGTTTCTATAGGTTATAATGGCAATTCTTTCATTATTTTAGGGAATACGCCTTTCGGTGCAAGTCGCCAGCCCCTAACTTATGGAAAGGTGGGCATGGGGTAGTCATGGAATGGGCCCTGGGGGACGAGTCATGACATATATACTCACTCTGTCTTTGGAACATTGGTGCTTTTACAGATTTTATCTTCTGGGACATGGGAAAAGCTAAATTATCACACTTCTTTAGCACCATGTCATGATTCATTGGACTACATTGTGATGTTTGAGCTTAGAGCATGTAGAATATTGAGACTTGTTAAGGTCTAGGAGTTTATTTATTATCTATTCACTGTTTACTTTGGTGTAGGTTTTCCTTCAACTATAGAACACATTTTATGGTTTTTTAATAGAAATAATTTTAATGTCATAGTGTATTTCATACATCATATAGTGAGATTTGTTGTGGATGGTTTTTCTGGTTGTTGTTTTCATACATTAAAGAGTAAATCATCCCACACAATGCTTTGAATCCCTTCGGCATTTATTGTCAGCATTTGGCTTCTTGGTGATGTTGCATAAGGCCTAGTAATGAATTTTTGTACTCAATACAACGAGAATGAGCGGGTCATTCCACATAGTATATTGTATCCATGCACCATGTCCTTTATTTTTATATCATGAAACATAAATATTAATATAATGATCACCTATATATAAAATACTATGCCCAATAATAAAATTTTAGAAAACACAAACAATAGTTTCACAATATTATAAAATTATCCTTTCACAATGGTCATCACTTTCATTCTTGGGAAATAATCTATATGCTATCATAATATAACATCCCGATTGGAGAATAAAAATTTATACAATATTTTCAAAAATAAAAAAAATAATTTTATAAATTACATAGAAATATATACTGATAAACAACATGAAATATAATTTGGAAATTAAATATTTCAAAAACAAAAAATTCATAAATCTATTATTTCAAATATATTTGAAAAAATTGAAAAAAAATTAAGGAATTGAAATGATGATGATTGGATATGATATTTGAAAAATATATTCATGTCATATTGATTTAGGGAAAACTTGCTTTTACATAATTTAATGAATGGTAAATATGATTTGTATGAAGAATATTGGATAAGAATCCTATTATTAATTTGTAATTAAAGATACATGTAATAGATACTATCTTTTTTATGCATAAATGTTTATATAAAAGTAGTTATAATATTATTTTTTACAAACATGGATATTTTGAAAACTGATTGATGTCCAAAAAAGTGAAAAAATGTTCATATTTCTATTAATATTATCTTCTTCTTATCATTCAATGAATGAAATTACATGTTTCAATCTATGTTTTCAATATTTTATTTGAAAGCATTTTTATGTAATAAATATATTCTAATAATTCATAATCGTTATTTTATAATTTATTTAATAAAATCATTTAATCCAGGAGTGTCATAATTTTGTTGTAGTTAGGCCCATTCTTTATACATTAGGATAATATCAATATATTTTGTAACCACCCATTTTAGGGTTATTTCCAAAATAACTATTTCTAATATAACTAATATCTATATTTTATGCCAATATAGAGATTTCATTCCTATGAATCCACACACTCTATACACGATTGAAAATTTTATAATATTTTCTTTATTTATACTTATTTATAGGGTGCCCAAAATTTTTTAACAATCTTAATTTAAAAAATTACAACAACCTAATTTTTTATAAATTATTGTCAAATATAAAAAACCTTTTTCAATATAACATAATTTTAGAAACATATTGAATATAATTTATAAAAAATAGGCATTGTATTTGTAATATTTATTGGGTCATTCAAGAATAGTTACATATTAAACTTATTTAATGAATGATGTTCACCATTAACCAAATGGTTCACCTGTCATAGTAACCATCTTAGAAAAAATTCACTGAACATTTTTCATTACAAGGGTAAATAATAAACTTATAATGGGTGAGATCATATAATTAAAAATGGTAAACAATGATGATTTTAATCCATGAATATAGGAGAGAAAAATATAGTTATATTGCTATAAAAAAATAATAATCTAAAATGTATACAAGCCTAATATGCCAAAGAGTATTAATCATGTGTAATTGAATAATAATAATTTAAAAACAAAATAAAAAAATACATAAGAGTTTAGAATAGTAAATAATTACTCATTAGACATGAGAGATCGTCATAAAAATTAAAAACACCTTTTGAATATTGATTAGAGAATAAAATCATTTCAAAAGTCATGTCTCACTATAAAGACAATAACTATAGGAATGGTCCTATTGTGGATGGGGTTCACTATCCATTTCAATAGTCATGGTATATGTAGTCCCATAGTGGATAGGGATTACACCACATTGCCATTATCATAGTAAGAATTATACATTATGGGACTGGGTTTTGTCCCCATTAATATAATATTAGTCGACAAATCCTTATAGTGGATTGGTATTAATGTCAATTCCATTTAATATTACGTTATGTTATAACATGCAACACACAATTTAGTAGATGGATATATAATTTTAGACCCACACAACACATAATTAATATAATAAATACGAGGAATATTGAGTCATAAAAACATCCATCATTCCAACATATCCTAATAAAACAATTGTAATTAAATCAGTTTCATGAAAATATCATATAATTATCATTATCATAAATCATTCGGATTATGAGTATAGATGGTATCATAAATTCATGTTAGTAGTTAAGAAAGAAAATACATAGATTATTTTTTTAATATTAAAAAAATCTAATTTTAGATAGTAACTATTAATATTCATAGTAAATACGATATGATATTCCAGATTTATCTTTTTAACACTTCAAAAGTTATCATTCCATGAACAAGGGCATATGATTGATACTATTTAAATGGATAACCATGTATTCTTCCTTAAATATTCATGGAATTTATGCAACCAATAACATAAATCCTTTATGTTTCTCTGAATATAAGACATATATTGTAATAATATAAGTCAATTGAGGGATTTTTATTTTCAATTTTTTGGGAAGAAGAATGACCCCCTATGGTGCTTAGGTGTGTGTACTTTGGTTTCTTATAGTCACATCTGCAGTCAACAATAATAATAATGCATAAAAAATTAAGATTTTTTTTAAATGTGGACATTTAGTTGAATTTAAATTATTAATAAATGATATGATTTTTTGTTAATATATTGATGTCATATTTATTTCAAGAATTTTTTTTTTACAATTTTTTAATGAATGTGAAAATTATTTGAGAGAAGAAAATAAAATTGATATCAATATACCCATAAATATCATATAATTAATTATAATAGAAATTGATGATATGCATATACACCACAAAAATATAGTAGATGTTTAATAAAGAACATATGCCAATAAAGGTAATATGAGTGGATGAAACCCTTTAACATATGTTCTAATATTCATTGAACACACTATATCCTTTCATATAAATAATATATACATATTTTACATCTATACTAGAATAATTTTTAATGTTATATAACTATATATAATTCCATTATACTTTCCATCCCACCATTTATAAACAACTCTTCCTTAAATTAATATTTTGTTATTAACTATTCTATTTTCCTTACATGTTTCAGATTGATGATTCTAGGACATTCAGTGTATTCATAGATCAGCAATATAAGAAATTTCATTAGAATCAAATATATTTTTAGATATTATGTTATAAAAATTAATGTAATGTAGTGATTGATAATTATTTACATAATATTGGGGAGTCAATTGTCCACATTTATGCATGGATGATGAATTCAATTTTTAGTTAATGGAATGAATGAAGACAAACAACATTTTTTAATTAATAACTCATTTATAAAATTCTTATCATGTAATATATTTTTCAATGTATAATGAGACAACATTTTTAATAATTTCATAGTAACAAAAAATTAAATTCATAAATATGAAATATTAATTAATGATAATTTAAGAAATAGTATTTTTTTATAATAAAATATAACTTATGTCCGAAATAAGATAGTATGATTTTATAAAATAAATAAAATAGGTTTAGATGAATTATTTTTCCCTATAAAAACAATATTTTTTATCTATTTATTTATTATTTTATTCATTCTTATATGATAAAGATGTCAGAAATTATACTGAATTTGTAAAAGTAGTATATTTTTACTATTAAATAAAAAAACTATTCATTTTTTGAAAATGTCATGAACAATAACCATATAAAAACATTGAGATGAATAATTCATATTTACAGTTAATTATCTCAAATAAAATTATAAAAATTAGAAATTTAACTGTGAAATTAAATATATATAATATAATATACAATACAAATATATTTTATGAAAAAAAAAACATTTCTATTGAGGATTAAAAAGTTAATTCAGTATTTATTATAATTGACTTTAATAATTTTGTATCATTTAACTATCTAAAAATATATTTAGATTCCTATTATAATAAAAAAAAAATTATTTCATTTTTTGTCATTTGGATCAAAATAAATATGAGGCATCAAATTTATTTTAATAAAATATATTTTATAAAAGCATCGGAAGTTATATTCCATGACAATTATTGAAATATATTAGTATTTTTTCTATTATTTAAATGAAACAAATTGTAAAAATATTTCATAATAACATCCATTACCTCCAATGACTATTCTTAAATCGCATAGTTTCTCAAAAAAGTATAATAGACGAGTGGTTTTGCTTCGTAACACCATTTCATTTCAATTAGAAATCTCCATTTTTTCTTTTTATAATAAAGAAGACTCTATAAGGGAATACCCTTGATGTTCTGTATATGTAATGATCATGTCTATAAATATTTATTAGATATAAAAGGAGTATATCATGATCATGGATGTGGTTTGGTGGAGGTTTTATAAAATAAGTCACTATCCCATTAGATGATGGGTATCATAGAGGTTAACATATTTGGGGCTCAACTTATCCTTCATTCCAAGTCTCATTTCATTGTTCCTCAGATATTACATAAGAATACATTATTAACTTATTTGAACTGTAACCCCTGAGGATGGTTTTTAGATTAATATTTCTATCATCTATGAGTGACTCATATATGAATATGGATGAAACTAAACTTTTCTAAATTATTATTATCCATATCTTGTCTAAAATAGATAAATTCTCCAAAAACAAACAAATAAATTGGATTATTGAAGACTTTCAATAGATCTCATTAAATATAACCATCAGAATACATGAATTAATACTAGAATATGAAAAAAATCATCCACATGAGGATATTTATCCCAAAATCCTTTGAAAACCATAGAAAAATATATCAACATATCTTAGAGAGTTTGAATTTTACTTTAATATTGATCATCTATCTAATGATAGCATGCATTTCTAAATCACAGCTATCCATTAAAAATGTACTAATTAATTCTCCATAATATTTAGGTAATCCTAAAATATCAATGAGACATAGTTGAGGGAGACACATTCTATGCCACTATACCACTTCTATATTTTATATCCCAGAATAGTTTTCAATTATGAAATACTATTTAAAAAAATGAAATGTTCTATCCTTATATAGAAATTAATTCAATCTAAAATGATTTTAGTATTTTATATATATTGAAGCGTCTAATAGTTATATAAATGGTGATTATTACCATTTCCATACAGATATGGGTAATTTTATCATCAAAACTTTAGATGTATTATATTCATCCCTTATATGGGGAAATACAAGGAGTCAAGATACATACAGTACAATATAATTTTTATGTAAATCCATAAAATATTATCTATGACATATCTATACATATTTTAACACAAATTATTTATATAAAATGATAATATAAGTTCTAAATAAAAAATTCCTCCTTAAAATTTATTATTAACAGAACAAATAAATTCTTTAACATTATAAATTCGTCACAGAAATTGTTGATCTCTTTAATATTTTATACCATATGTTTTAGACCCATATGTTCATTATGTCAATTTTAAATATTTAAAAGGACATAAAATTGAAAAATCATTAGATAAATATAATAATTACACCATTATTTATTAATTTAATGTCAAATCATTGAAACCGATTTTTTTAATTATTAATCAAATTGATGGAAAAGATAATATTATTCTTCCAACATAATGGATCAACCAAATTGTTCACTTTAAAAATGAGGAAAAATATGTATAAATCCTTATCATTAATAACAATATTTAGTTTTAAAATTCATATTTTGTTGAATAGTTAAAAATATTTAATTTTAAATGAAAACTACTTCTTCATTTAAAAATATATATTTAGAAACTATAATTTTATTTGATATTAATAGAAAATTATTTATTTTAATATCAATTTATTCAATTTAGGTCATTTTTAAAAACTTATTATTGAATTTTTATATAAAAACATTGTAAAATTTTGAGAAATTTCTCTTTAGAACCCAATTTGTCATCATGTTTTAATGATTAATTTTTAGATATATTTTACCAATTATGTGAATTAAATTTGGAAATATTTAACTTACATTTTAAATCATAAAAATTTCTAATTTATAATATGTTCAAATTACTGATTTACCATATTTTACTATGAATATAGTAAAAATTAATTACCGGGGTTAAGGTGAATACTAATTTATTGGCAGTTAAACTAAATATAAAATGTTAAAAATGCACAATATACTTTTCTAAAAACTATTTTTTGGTAATAGTATAACCATTAATCTTATAATTCTTTTTAATATCCCATTTTACCTTTCGAAATATGAAAAATGTGAGAGAACTCAATTAAATTTGAAAATACCAAGTGTATCTTATCCCATACTAAATGGAGGCCACCCCACTCCTATCTTCCACACACATTCACACCAATTTTGTTTGTACAAGATCATTAAAAATAACTTCACATATTAAATCCCCTAATATTATATTCCATATATTTGGGAATAATTCCATACATTATTGTATTTAGTGTAAACAAAAGGAGGACAACTGAAGAAGAGGTAACTTGCTATTATGATCATATTTATTTTATTTCACTCTCAAAATAATTATATTATTTATAAAACATGATGATATAATCAACTAAATATCCTAAATATATCTTTATTTTGTTATAATATGTGAATAACCTATAGTCATATTCGATTACTTTAAATTGGTTATGAGATCATTTTTTGTGTGCACATCACACATCCACCTCAAAAACTGATGAGAATCATTCTTCCATTCCAATCATCAATAGTTGAGTGTCATGATAGGTAAAAATTAAAAATGTTATATTTATAAAATTATTATACTTATGTATTCATTATATCATATATATCTTTTTTCCTTTCCATTCCGTGGATGATTGAATAAGGACACTTGTGTGTATGGAAGACTACCACCCCGCAATGTGATGCACTCGTCATTCACTAAAGATTCAAATAGAAGACGATAATGTTAATGATAAATATTATATGTGATATAAATTGAAATTATTATGATATTAAATTAAAATTTATCATTTTTTAATGACAAAAAATCATTTTAAATTTCTAACCTTTTTACAATGTTGTAGATGATACCATAATTCGTTTTTGTGTGGATTGTCTAGTTAATGAAGTGATGTGACTCTATATTCATCAATACACCACTTGGATGGTATATATATTTATATAATATTGTATGTATATATATATATGATATTATGATAATTATGTAATGATTATATATTATATACCTTCTTTATATATTGATCATTAGAGAAGGGAAATGTTTCTCCTACGTACATATGACCAATAATCTCCATGATCGAAACATACTTCATTTTTCATAACAAGATTTCTTGATTGGTTTTAAATTAATAATTTATGATAATTATTTCAGTATTATTATTATATATTTTATTAATCAATGAAATACTTGAATTAGATCAATCATTAATGAAAAAATAAACATAAAAAAATAATGCAATTAACACCCAACACAATTTGAATAATTAAATATTACTATCATACAGGTGGTAAAATTTTATAAAAAGGTAAAAAATAATGTTATAAATAATAATAAGGATCAGTCTTATTTTATTTAATTGTTTATAAAAATGTAAATGCATTTAAATCATGTTCAACGAAAAATAAGCATGAGTTAAGGGATTTTATCTCATTTTATATTCCGTTCACACTTATTTGTTATTATGATCCAATTAACTTTTTCATGGTGTATATACATATCATTGAAATTTAATACCATGATTCCTTCAATATTACTGGAATATTATATTAAAATTTTATTTTTCACATTAAAGGGAATTTCAATTGAAAATTACATAGAGGAAATGTAATTGAATAATCTCACTTTCTTTTTTTGATTGTTAACTATCAGGAGAGACAATCACATTGTTGTATACATTTTTCAATAGGTATTATATTTCTATTAAATATAATTATTATTTAATTATTTATATTATTACTCCATAATTTGAAAACCAATTTTAACATATGGTGTCTAATTTCAAAATTATTTCAGTAAATTGGGAAATATGGATAAATCTATATCCTTTACTAAATACTGATATTTGATGATAAGAACCATTAATTAATTAATTAAATTGATTATTAGATATATTATAAATTCATTCGAAATAATGATATAGTTGGTTCCTGATATTATATATCGACTCGATGAATCAGTACATCTCATAAGGCAAATTGGTTAGAAAAGAAAAATTAGTTTCTATGAGTAGATTAAATTGTTTTTTGAAAGGTCTTGAGAGGAGAGGTATCACATACGTATACCATTAAATAAATTAATTAATAATTAATTTCATTATGTATTTACCTTTTATTTTCCATTATCTTCACATAATTCTATTATCTATGGAATCATTTCATTTTTAGTTTACTTATTAAATGATATGCATTTTTAATGATTCACATTTCCTTCTTGACCATTCTTTATATGTTCATGTAGTTAAATTATTTAAATTGCATGTTGTTTTCCTTATATTAATTTTATGTTGATTATTTTTATTGATTCATGATATAATCCACTATACTTAATAATTGAAAATTATTTTATCACACCCTTATTTTGATTAATTTTCATTGGCTATGGAGATGAATCCTATTAATGGGGTTTAATGGATTCTAATCATTTTATTTCCATATAATTTATGTATTATTTTTTCCCCAATTTAAAATGTGTTCCATGTTTTGTTTTTGGTACCCCAATATAAATAAATTAATTTTTCCTTTGGGATTTCAGCCATTATATCAATTCCAACGTAATCAATTATGGTATCTGCTCTGGGATAATAGGGTAGGGGTCATTACATGGTCACATCCTAGTACCTTCATTAATGAATCACTATATATGACATACTCCTATCCATAATCGGAAAATTTGTGTATAGGTTCTCTAACCAGACATCACACCAGCTTCTTGAAATTTTCGTCACTTTCATTTTTCCAATTGAACAGGAGTCCCTTATATATCATCATTTTTATTTGGTTTTATATCCATGAGTATTTTTTCCCAAAGAATAAACTGTAATAAAAAAATAATAGAAAAATAAATATATCTATCTATGTGGATGATATGTGAATTTTTTCAATGAATTTTGTCTAATAAGGATCCATATATATAATCTCAATTATAATTATAAGACCCAACCATTATTCTTCCAAAAGAAATAAATTACACACTACAAACATTTAATATATTATCTCCTTCCGAAAGTTCATCAACACAACCCTCGAATGATATTTATTCCCTTAATTTCTCATGAATTTTAAAATAATATCATCTATATATACTATCATAAAATTATATTGGTAATATTTAATTAATATACAAATTATACTATAAATAAATTGTTTTAATTTGACAATAAAGAAAAAATAATTATAATTTCAGTGTGTTCATACTTCATATGGAAGGATACCTTGGTTATATCCTTCTATTTACCCTTATCTAATGATATATAGGTAAAATATTAATAATAGAAAATTATTCATCTCCATGTAGCTTATCAAACAAGTCAATAATACATTTTAGAGTATACTATTTCATTATTGTGATGTAATTACATTTTTTTAAAATAAATGAATGATGTTTTGAACATAATTTCTTCATAAATATATGAATAGGCACAACAAATGGTGATATAGTAAGAAATATAATTGTGTTTTCTAGATTATCCAGTGATTACTTTTAAATTTATATAATATAAAATATTTGTAATCGATAAATAGACAGTGAAATATTTAAAGATTCTTGTATGAGTTCTACTGAAAATCGAATCCATGATCATCTAGAAGATAAAGATATTATTCATGAAATATATCATAATATTCTTAAAGAATATGAATATTTTCAATGATGAAATTTTCCAAAATCATTTTTGATATGTACACGTTTTAAATATTTTTGTAAGATCCCCTATAATGGAAGTAACTTCACTGGGATTTTGAGGTTATCCTCGAATTGACATATGATCGTAGGTTTATTTCGAATACGATATATGAAATACCATCATAGGAAATTAGTTTGGGATCTATATAGAGAATGTAAATCCATAAAAATCTAATGTTATATATTATTATCGGGAGAATAATAAAATATGTTGGAATCAAATTCCCAAAAACGTATATTAAGGAGAAGTTATAGTCGTGCAATGAAATTAATTTAAAATTATCATTTTTCACAAAATAAATCAATATTGAACATTTGTGGTTAGAATATGGTAGTATTTGAACATCATAATGATATAAAAGAGTGGTAAATTTAAAATCAGATAATATATTTACATTTATAGAGTGGAATATATGATTAAATTTCACATATTTGTTCCCATAGAACTTATTAGATATTGTGAATGTTAAAATGTCACTTTTTTCCTTAGGCTTTTGAGGTTTGAGATTCATTTTTACATCATTAACAGGTTTATTTATACACTGAATAGAATAATTTTTATACTCATTTCCATTGTATTATTACATTGTTGGTTGTAGTTAGTGTTGATATATCTTATCATCAATTATTGGCCTCTCTATGTCCATTTCAAAATTATTTTTTAGATTAAATCGATTCCATCGTATATATATTTTATATTTCCTATTTATGAAATATTCCCAACAATTTTTTCTAAATTTTTTCCATGTATGAAAATTTAATTTTATGCATACACATGTATTTTTAATGAAATTTCATAAAAATGTTTACATTCACTTCATATCCCAAAATCCAATAAAATTTTCTGATTCCCGAAACTATAGTTTTACCATGATGGCCCGTCAATTGATTACTTCAAAACTATCAATGAATCTTATATCCAATAATTTTTAGTGACATAGTCATGAGACACTAGTAAATCAAGAAATTTAATTTTATCATTGATGATGGAAAAATAACCATACAATTCATGTCTTATGATATTTTACAAATAGTTTAAAAGTGATTTATCATCATTGTACATTTTTATGGGAATTCCATCTCTATTTTATGTTAAATAGATTAATGAAATTACTATTTAAGAAATATTATTCTAAAATCATCTTTCACGATAGAGGAAATATACTCATCTTGAATTATATTTCTGATAATAGTCCATCATTAATAAAATTGACCTTCAAAATGATACACAACCAAAATATATTTCTAATACTCTAATCATGGGAGAATATAAATTTTATGAATCCCATAATTGATCATTATTCAATAATACATAATTTAGAGGACCCATTAATGGATGTCAGAAGATAATGTATAAGAAGTTTAGTTTTGCAATATTACTTTAGTCATTTGTCGTTTAAGAATGAATCAATTAACAATTTGTATATTGATATATTCAGGTTGTTATGACAAAAGTCCTCTGGAATTTTTGTTATTTTGTTATAGAAATAAAAAATCTTTTTATACTCATTTAACAAAAAAGAATTTTGAATACGGTTTCTATGTTTATCATTCTAACTATGTTTATCATACTGAATATGTTTATCCTAATAACTCTGTTAATCATACATACTCTTTTAATCGAGCTGACTCTGTCTATCATACCGACTCTGCCAATCGTGCTGACATTGTAAATCATACTGACTCTATCAATCGTAATGAATCTATTTATCATACTAACTCTGAACATCATAATCATATTATGCATCATACCCACTTTTCATTATAACTGTGTTATACACATTTTAATATTAATCATACTCATGTGTAAATTTTATAACAATCATGATTTCATACTATTATAAAAACACATGATTTATATCAATCGTACTCATGATTATCATTTTCATATATCATTTGTTTTATCCAAAACGATGTTGTTTTTTCAGTTACAAACTACTCAAAACATTGTTGTGTTTCTTGTTTCAATATTACTGTTATAATTCCATATGTCCATGTCCCTCCATATTTTCTGGATAAATATTACCATTGGAAGAAAGATAACTGTTGGAATCTAGGGTATATAAATAAGAGGTCATTTGAATATGAGAAAATACCTTAGAGACTTTTGATAATTATTATCTTCTATTTAGTTTTAGATAGAGACACTGTGACTTCTCTCATGCTTCATGTGCAATCCTTGAAATTACAAAATCTGAATGGTTGGTTCTTAGTTTTTTTTTATTTCAATAAGTGCTTTGTTTTTCTTTGTGCAACCGCCATGTGATAATGATCGAGGGCTATCGGGGATAAGAAGCCGGTGCACCCTATCATTGCATCGAGTGCTTTCAAGTGCTTGAAATACTAATTTAATGATTACATATAAAATCAACGGCTTCTAGGGATAACAAGATAGATGTACCTGTCATCGTATCGAGGGATTACCATGGTGGTGTTAAGAGAGACCTTTTATCCTAGGTGAAATGATACCTTTTTTATTTTTGATAAAATAAATGTAATACTTTTACATTACTATTATTTGTATCAGAATGGAAATTGTATTATTGCCTCTTTATTTTCCTAATATTTTCAATTATAATTGATTCAATCATAAATCTCTTTTTTATATACAATATTATTAGATTTCTTATGTTTTATGGTAGAATGTTTTTCATCTATATTACTTTGATCTTCGTATTCAATTAGAATAAAACTGTTTTACATTACTTATAATTATTACATAGTATCATATCCATTAGATCCAAGATCATTGCAGTAAATAATATTGATTTTAAATTGTATTATATTAATACTTCAAAATCTATTTTCTTTCTTAAGGGATTAAATACAACATTTTTAAACATAGAATTCAACCACCTCTTGTATTGTTCCATTCAAATTACATATACATCTATATTACAATCCAAAAACTGGTATCAGTGGATGTTTCAAATGATTTTGTATTATTTTCAGTATTTATTTTGAAAATACTATCGAATTTATATTAAAAATTTATATTTATAACAACTTACTCCACTAATGTGTGGAGTGGAAAAGTATGGTTTTATATGATGGAAGGAATGAATATGGGATCAATTGACTATATGAAACCAACTAGACCACCTATAGTTGATGGGAATGATTATGAGTTTTGGAGAGATCGAACAAAGGCATTTGTTATTAATAATTGACTAGAAAACATTATTATTCTTACTAGAGATTACACAATCACTAACAATGAAGTCTGTACTTTCACATATAAAGTGAAGGAATAATATCAACTGAATTACAAGGTACAAAATTATTTTTTATGATCTATGACCAAAAATTTATATAGTCAGATATCATCATGTGAAGCATCCAATTGTATTAGGATTAAACTAGAAGTTACACACTTTAGTACATCTAATGTTATAGAAACAAGTAGAGAAATGCTTCGAGCAGAATATTGTGGGGTTATTTTCCCTTATGGATAACCAGAATTCAAGGTGAAACAAAGAGATATGACAATAGTCAATATTCTACAATATATAGGAGAAAAATGTCTTGATGATGAAGTACTTTTATAAAAATTTATTAAGATTATTCCATATGAATGGGAATCGAAAAGGACATCCAATGTTTCAAATAGGAAAGTTACTCAAATCAATCTTTATCTATTATTTGGAACTCTTAATCATCATGTGACATGAAAGAAATGGGATGATTATTTTAATAAGAAGAAGAATGGTAAGGGTGGCATAGCTTTTACTACTATATCCAAAGATAATACATCAGAAAGGGTGACAAGATCCGAAGAAAATCACATTGTTATTTATGAATCAAGTAATAATGAACAAT
This sequence comes from Viscum album, assembly GCA_963277665.1. Taxonomy (NCBI): domain Eukaryota; kingdom Viridiplantae; phylum Streptophyta; class Magnoliopsida; order Santalales; family Viscaceae; genus Viscum; species Viscum album. The sequence continues at coordinate 1,173,041,254 of OY728164.1, forward strand.
CTGAGAATTATTTTTCTAATATTTGTTGAAGTATGTAAAAGATTGTGGGAAAGAATGAATTTAAATATAGGTTCATAATGAAATATAATAAAAAAATGAAGAAATCAGAAATAACTTATTATGAATGCAAGAGAGTAGGTCTTATTATGCCTGATTTTCCGTTGTTTAAAATAAAAGACAGGAAGGAGAAACATTCAGAACGAAACAAGAAAAATTATTACCAGTCAAAGACAAAGAAATTATTGAAGACAAATGATACTTGGAGTGCTATTTTTGGTGATTCATTAGATGATGTTTCAGTATATAAATCCTCTAGAAAAACAAATATTGGTCTAATATCTAGAATACCTATTGATAATTGTGGTTTCAAGGATAAGGTACACAATTCAGTATCTCTTACAAATGTTTCATTAAATTCCAATTACCATGATGAGAAAAATTATTACTCTTGGGAGAAAGAATCTTCCCTAGTTGAGGAAAATTTACATACTTTTTAAAATTTATCTTGGTTTGATAAAATAATTGATAATTAAAATTAAAACCTCAATAAAAATATTGATAAGGAAATTTCTAGAATAAAAATACATCTAAATGAAATATCATATGTTTTAAAGGATCTTGATAAGTTAACTCATGATTTTGAGATTATTTTGAAAAAATCATTAAGAAGTTAATACTAAATATTATAACCATTCTAAGGAAAATAAAAATGTAATTTCTGTTAAAAATATTTTAGAGGATAACTCTAGTTCTAAAACTAAGGTTCCTAGGATAAAAGCATGGTTTAAACCAATTCATAAATATTCTCTTTAAGGAAGTTCCTATCAAATTTTACCTTAGGAAAATAAAATTTTGACATGATGTATTCTCAAATTCAACAATTAAGGAATTATTCTAGATTTGGTTATACTCATTCTAAAAAAAATTAGAAATAACTTTTTTGTTCCTCAAATTTCCCCATTCTATACTAAATGTCAATATTGTTGACATTAAGAATGATATAGTTCTCCTAATATAACTCAATCATTAGGTTTTCAAAAATATCATTTCTAAAAAACAAATATAGTACCATATATTATCTTATCTAAAATTTCTTATTCCAAAAAGGATTTGGTTTCGAAAAACTAATTTTTTTTTAAAATAAGAAGTGTACCAACTAACAAGAAATTTGGTACATGGATAGTGGGTGTTGATGACACGTGACTAGAATTAAATATTTCATTGAAAAGAATATTGAAACCAAAAAAGAAAATGTTACCATTGGATATAATGCTCATGGAAAGATATTTGGTATAGGTAATATCATTTTATTTATAGTTTTTTGGATTTCTAATGTTTTATACACTCGACTACATAACGGGAGGTCATTAGTCTCCTGTTATTTATTTTATCAATTTTAAATTATTTTGTTTCATGTTTTTTTTATTATAATTTTTTTGTTTTGACATTACATTTATTATTATGAAATTATGTTTTTGTTTTGAAATTCTATTTATTGTTTTGACATTCTGTGTATTGTTTTGACATTCTGTTCATTGTTGGGATATTATATTTATTTTTTGACATTTTGTTTTTGTTTTGATATTCTATTTATTTTTTTGACATTATATTTTTTGTTTTGACATTTTGATTATTGTATTGAATTTCTTGTTTATCAGCATGACAACCTATGGTAATGACATTATTTTACATCGTCTTAACAACTTATTGCAATAAATTTGTTCTCCATTAGACTGAAAACCTATGGTAATTACTTTTTTTCCATCTAATTTACAACTTATGGTAATGATTTTGTTTTCCATCGGCTTGAAATTTTATTGTAATAACTTTGTTTACTATCAGCTTGACAACATACGGTAATGACCTTGTTTTCCATAGGCTTTACATCCTATGGTAATGACTTTGTTTTCTATTGACTTGAAAACCTATGGTAATGAATTTTTTTTTTCATCTGCTTGACAACATATGGAAATGATTTTGTTTTCCATCGTCATAAAAACCTATGGTAATGACATTGTTTTCCATTAGTATGACAACTAATTCTATTCAATTTATTTTCCATTAGTTTTATAAATTTTTTTTATTTTTTTTCATTATTATACAATATTATGTCTACATTTATAATAGTGTGAAACCACAACTTCCTTGAAATCTCTGACATGAACACTCTTTCTTCCTATTGTATTTTCTTCCTTTCGTATAATTGTTTCTCAATTTGTTTAATAATAATATAAAATACAATCTTTTATTCCCCGCCATTGGATTCTTTATCTTCTAATCTAAACTGTAAAATACCAACAGTTATAAAAATTCACCAATAATTTGTGGAACCCCCTCCCTAGACCCACACTAGTTCTTCAATGTTTCACAGAAAAGGTATGCTTCTCTTATTTAGACTCAAACATGTTATCTTCAGAGAAATTTTCAGTACATTCCAGTTATATTTTTCGATGGTTTCATTTTTCAAATATGAAATAGTTTTGTTAATGAAAAAACAAAAAATTTTGTCTCTAGAAAATATGAGTATGGAAGATAGAATTGATACTCTTAAAGAAGTGATCAAAATTCATGGAGAGAGCATCAAAACCCAAGATCAACTTTTCATATACCAATAAGAGCTTCTCAAAACCATGGGTGTTTCTATCTTAGATTACAAGAAAAAAATTAATAATTTGATGGTCGTTCTCTATGAGTTGATCAATAAAAAAATATAGAGAAAAAAATGATTGTTTTTCTGAATCATTCATTCCTGATTGACATTTAAAATTCTATACACTTTTGAAAATTAAATGAGTTTTTTTTTTCATTTCCATTTTCTGGCAATATTTTTTCTCTTTAACCATTTCTGGAAACTCAAGACTACCCCATTTTTTGTAAATCACAAAGGGGAGAATATTTCATAAAAGGGGGAAAATTTTACAAATGGAAAATTGATAATGTTTTATTCAAATATAATACAAAAAAATCAAAAAAATCAAGGAATAATTCATAGGAAAGTATATACCTAAGGGGAGTTAGTTTTATTCAATTTCATATTTAGAAGAGTTTTCATATCTCAGGTTGAGATAAGTATTTCTTTCCTAGTTTTAATTTTTGTTTTGTGCTTTCCAATAAGTGAGAGATTATTAAGTCAAAAGTCCTCTTCTGAATTTTCTATATTTTGTTTTAGATATCACAAATCTATTTATACACATTTATCAAATAATTGACATTGAATATAGTATCTATGTTTATCATACTGACTATGTATATCGTACTAACTATGTTTATCATACAGACTCTATAAATCATACTAACTCTGTCTATAATACTGACTCTATCAATTGTACTGACCCTGTCAATCATACACACTCTATCAATCATAGTGAATTTGATTACTATACAATCTATGACCATCGTACTCCCATTATGTATCGTACCCACTCGGCATTATAACAGTGTTAACACCAGGAAAAATTAATTATACTCATGTGTTACTTTTATAACATGCATGTTTTCATACTTTTATCAAAACACATGTTTTATATCAATCAAACTCATGATTTTCATTTTCATATATCTTTTTTTATTCAAAATGATGCCTTGGATTTAGTTATAACAAATCAAAATGATTTCATGTTTTCATTTACAATATGACCATTGTAATGCCAGGTGTCCAAGTACCTCTGAGTTTTATTGAGAAATATGACCATTGGAGGAAATATGAATATTAAAACATGAGGCCTTTAAATAGGGGTTCATTTAAAGCTATGGAAATAGATTAGAGAATTTTGATCATATTTTCATCTATCATGTTTTATAGTGAGATGTTATGACTTCTCACTTTCTTTGTGCGAAGGCCATGAAATTAAAAATGTAAACATCTCGTTTTTTATTTTTTTTATTTTAGTAATTTATTTGATTTTCTTTGTGAAACTGATCATGTGATAATGATCGAGGGATTCAAGGGATAGGTAGATGGTTCAACCATTCTTTGTATCATGGGTGTTCAATTGTTTGAAAGAAGGTGGAACCGATTACCTATAAAATTGAGGGTTTACAGGGAAAGCAAGATAGATATGCTGATCATCATTTCGAGGATTTACCAAGGTGGTGGTAAGGCATACCTTTCATCCTTGTTGAAAGGATACCCTTATTTTTGGGAAAAAAATAATTGCAATAATTTTACATTTCTGCTATTATGTTTATGAGTATAGGTATTATATTGTTTCCTCTTTCTTTTCATAATATTTTCAATTGTAATTGTTTGAATTACGATTCTTTTTGTTACATACTATATTAATATATTCAAAAATATGTATGGTATAATCCTTTTCATTTTGAATACTTTGATCTTTTTATTCATTTTGAATACAATTTTTTACATTATGTATAAGTATTACATCATATCATATATATCTGATCTAATATTATTATATTAAATTTTATGGATTGTTAATTGTATTAGATTTAGACGTCTTAAACAAAGTTCTTCCTTATGTGTTTAAATACAATGTTTTTAATCATAAAATTCACCCCACTTATACTGTTCCATCTAATATATATATAAAGCTAATTTACGATCCAACAATTCACATTTTACATACATTTGAAATATTTTGAAATTGAAGTATCCTACAAAGGATAACAAAATACGAACAGATTCATGTCTAGATACCAGGTCATTGGTTTCTTCATTGTATATTCAATATTGTTTATTATATCCCTTAGAAAAAAGTCCTGATTTATTTCTTACAATTACTCTATTTTAATCTTGTTTATTATATCCCTATAGCACGAGAGCCTAAAATATGATTACATGGTTGTTATAGATAGAATCTGAATAGAGTTTGATAATATTGAAATTAATATGTTTTTTGTGAGTATATCCTTATAGATAAGGATATAATAATGGGTTTATATATTTTAGGATGATCATAAGTTGCAAGTAATATACTCCCACATTTATGTTTTTTGATCTAGTCCTCTATGGTGATTAATGATATTTTTGTTGAATTTTTTTTGGGATGAAATATGTGTAACCCATTTGTTTAAAATAATGGATAATTTTTTATGAATAATATTATAGTATTGATGATGTATGTCGAATGATATGATAGAAGTTTTTAGGATATTTTTATTATTTAGGTTTGTCAGTTTAAATGGGTTTTAATATTCTTTTAGATTTATCAAGGATAAACATTTAATTTCCTCAAAATATTAGAGTCAAATGCATAATTATTATAAAATAATGGATTATTTGGGTATTTTATTATAATTTAATCACCATTTTTATTTTACTAAATATTGGATGAATGTATTTTATTTTATTTTTATACATCATTGATAATATTCTTTTAATTAGAGTTCTTTCAGAAATAAATGTGTGTAATTTAAATTTTGTGTAAAATATAAATTAGTGGTTGAAACAGATACAAACACACGAATAATGGATGAAAATTTATTTATTGATTTGAAGAAGTTCATGTAATTATATTTTCATTATGATCGTAGTATAAATTATCACATTGTTATTCTCATTTAAAAAAATTATTTTCTATTTAAAAAATTATCCTATTATAATAATATGTATTTAATTAATGGTCTTCTTTATCTTTTATTAATTCATGACTTTGCAACCATTAATGTTTTTAGGATCACATTATCCCTCACTCCACATCATTATTTAGAAAAATAATTTCTCCTTGTAATATGTATTTCTATTTACCAATAATTTTATCCTTTTTGAAACCTAGATACATGTTATTCATGATGACCGACATATTTCCATTACATTTTACAAATAAAATTATTAACCATGTTTACAATATAGGTTTTTAATAAAGTTCTTTCAGTATATTAAAACCTTTTAATAATAATCCTGAGATAAAATTATGAGGAAGATGATTATTAAATATGTACGGGAGAAAATTTAAAACCACATGATCTTAAAATTATAATATGTTCATTATTATATAGGATATAATAAACAGTGATTTAAAAAATATTAAATATTAATATTTAAATGATATCATTAAAACATTTTCATTGAATTAGTGGAAATGAATTTATGTCTCCTTAATATAATATATGTGTATAATGTTCCAACATACAAAACAATTTTGCATTTATTGTCCATAATGAATCCCCCAATTTCTGGTAATGTCATTTTATGCTAAAACCACATTTTCTTAAAAACATAATTAATTTTATTTTTTGAGAGATTATTTTATTTAATTTATAAAATATTTGTATATTATATTTTAAAAAATTTATATAATTTTTCAAATAATAATATCCTAATTATCTTATGATTATATTTAGTTGTTATACTAAAAAAATGATTTTTGGGAATAGTAATAAATAACTTTTTAGATAACACTATATTTGGTTTTCATGTATTTACGCATAAATTATTTATAGTAAATTTGTTTCAAATTTTCATTATTTTATTTTAATTAAAAATTTATTTTAATATCATTATATTAGAAGTTATGAGTAATTGTTATTTAATATAATTTTTATTCATCAAATTGGATTTTTCTCGAATACCGTTTTCATCATATTTTGTGGGTTTAGTTTAAAAATAAAAAATGATAATAATTAAAATATAATTTAATAAAATATATTTCTTTTTTGAATAATTTATTCAAATCCTTGTAAAAATGTCATATTTTTTCATTCAGAATAGTGACCTATCTTGAACAAGCCTGGGAACCTATTTGACCTGATAACCGAGTTGACACTAACATATCACGAAGGGGTCCCCAAATTCTAAAGGCTTAGAGACCTAAAAATGGCATCATGAAAAATGAAAGTGGTAATGATTTCGAAACAATAATTGTCGAAGTAAAGACTAGAGGTCAATAAATATACAAAAGAAACACCATATGGATAATTGTACTGAATGTCAAACATGTATCACCAATCCAAAGTATAATAGCAATGTACTAGAAAATTAGGAAGGGAAATATAGAACTTAACAATAGACATAACTCTACATGTCAATTGATCAACATCTTGAAAGACACACAAGTTGTGTGTTACCCTTGGTCAAACATAGAAAAAGATAATCTACAAACACATGAAGGCACGTGTATGGTGTATGATAAAATCCCAGAAGGGTCTCAAGAAGTATTCCATAATAAAATGAAAATATTTAGTTAAATAACTAAATATACATCTATTTTAAAATAACAATTTTTTCATTTAATAAATATATTTAAACAATAATTTCATTAAATTTAAAATACAAGAAGTATATTGGAAACTCATTATTTACATTTCGAACAGATTTAAATACTTTTAAACAAATTTCGTATAAAAAAAGTAATATAAAAAATTTATATAAATGTGATGGCCTGTAAAATAGTTTTCAACATTCTCATATATTTATATATCATGTATAAAAATTAAATAAAAATTATCATCTAACAATTGGTATGGTTGTTTATGTATATGGGATCCTTACACACTCATATGAGTATAACCGCAATGTGTACAAATTTCCCTCAACAAAAGTAAGGATTGGACTCATCTACAGCCTAATGGGGCCTAAGATGTGTTATGTATATGTTTTATTAGTGTTTAAATGCATCAATACAATGAAAAGGAAATTAGAACCTATCGGTTTTGTCCCAAATAACTCACTTACTACATAGGGTTGAATGTTAACTATTAAAATTAAATGATCGGAAATTTACTTTGAGTAACCTTATAATACCATTAAATACAATTCAAGTATTTAAAAATTCTAATTTCCATTTTAAAAAAATGGGGTATTAAGAAGAAAATTCTTTTCCCAACATAAATCAATAAGGCTTATATCATCATCATTTTTAGTCATTTTAACGATTACAAATTGAAAATCTGGTCACATTCAATTTCACAATTGAAATCAACAATTTAATTTTCAAACTATTTCCATAAATTTAACCATAAACACCCTAATCAAAAGAATTTGGGGTTTTTTAAAAAAAATTCAATCAATTTAATTAAAATTTTTAAATTAATAAATGTAAATAGACCAATTTCAATATATACACCACAATTCTATGAAATTTTCGGTTTTCCCGATTTCATGGGAAAATCAAATTTGAAAACCCCATGTTAATGTAATTGGGGTTTTTCTAGAAAACAAATTGAATGTAATATAATAACAATAAAAAAATTTAATTTAATTAAATCATCTTAAATTAATTAAATCAATTTAGGGTTATCAAAAAAATGGGCATCATGACAGAACCACTAACATCAGGATCATGGGATCTCGAATAAAAAACCCCAAATCCTAATTTTCCAATAATGAAAAATGATTATAAAATTTCATAAATAGGGATAAAAACTTTATTTAATATCCTAGAAAATATGTTATTATATCAAAAAATAATCACGGGGATCTATGATACTCTATGGATGAGAATATAGATAGTGGGAGGATTGAGGACATGAAAAGGGAACTAATCAGGAGGAGTACAAATAGTGTTTGTCATGCTTTGATTCAATTTTGTGATGGTGTTGAGTGGGTGATAAAAATATATGTATTCATATAATTAATAACCAAAAATAGATATGATCTTTATAGCTCTATCTGACCACTAATTTAAGGATTAATTAATTTTAAAAATTGAATTTCAGATTACATAAAAGCCGCACTTGGTTAGCTGGGTAGATTCACACTGTCAGGAAAAATAGTGTTTCCTGAATGAGTGAGCCTTAAGTGGGGAAACATGGTTTATCCTTAGAGGAAACATAGTCATATACACCAAGATATAATCATGAAAAACCCTACTGATTGTTCTTTCATGATATTCCTTGAGAGGGTGCACAGTTTGGGGAAACTGTGTGCCAACTGTGGAATGGCCCATAATATTCAAAAAATTTAAAATAATCAACCCAAAACAACACAAAATGATTTCTAGGACTAATTTATCATAAATATTATTATCTATATCAAATTAATATTCCTCATTACAAATTCGCAATCTCTATAATAAAATTATCACTTGAAAAAAAACCATTAACATCGAGAAAATCATTATCATGACTTTTACTCACAAAAAACCCATAAAATAAATTTTAAAACCACCCAAAATATTATAAACCATTTTCAGAACAAATAAATCATAATAAAATAATCTAAAATATGTCAATGTATAGAATCATGTATCTTATACATGATATCTTCACAAAACCGAGTGGAAATCACCAAATATACCAACGAGAGTCCCTAAAGAAGAAGGGAACCCCATAAACATTTTAATTTAACCCAAAAAATCAATATTGATTCCAAATTAAGTCACCCTATCCACAAAATAAATTTTAAACATTAAATAAGGGTGAATAGACAAATATGACGTATGAAAAGTGGAAAATATAGGCTGAATTGAAGATTTATCGATGATCAATGAAAAAACCCATGAAATGAATAACCAAGGAGGGGAGGAGGATTAGGGGGTGAACCCAGGGTAAGAGGGTTGAATTGGATTGGAAAATAAATAAGTGTCAGTTTATTAAAAATATGGAGGTTTAGTTTATGAATTTTGAAAATTTAAATGTTATGTAATGATACATGGTTTGGAAACACAGTTTTACAAACGTTATGCCAACTGAGTGTGTAACACTATGAGATTTTAAAATAAGAAGATGATATGTGATATATTAAAGGTAACATAATAATGGTTTTATCTAAAATTATTTGAAAAACTCAGTTTATCTTTAATTACATGAAACAATGTTATTTTTATGTTTGACAGAGTATTCAACACACATCACTAATGAATTCACTATAAAAATTAACTTACTATCCGCATTACAATACACCTATCAATCCTTTAGATAATAAAAATAATACCCAAACCATTCCCTAATTTCACACCCCTTATCCTTGAATCCATGTTTTGGTAATAAATAAATCCTTCCATGATTTTTGTTCATAACTAATGAGGATACCCGAAGAATTGGTAATGTTCTTCTAAAATAATTTTTATATAATTACCATATCAAGACTATTTAAATTTATTTATAATTCATATAAAATGACCTTATTGTAATTTATATAGATATAATTCATTATACTAATGTTACATGTATAACCACTCATAGTTAAATAAAATGGGTAATGAAATCATCATTCATCTGTTCGATAGACTACAACCACATGAATGGATATCATTCATTTTCCGTTACAACATTCAAGGCTTGGAAGAATAATATAAATAATTTTCATATATGATATTTATGAAATTATTATGATTATGGAATTATTATTTTACACATACCTTTAATTATTAAAATTTTTGTTAATATCATAACTTCATTTGTTTGAATAGTGGACTACAACCTCATGAAGCTATATGGTTCTTTCATGTATTACATGGAATATATTTAGGATATGTATAATAAAAATATTATATATATATATATATGTGTGTGTGTGTGTGTGTGAATATTAAATTCTACAAAATTTATAATATGTAAATAGATAAATATATATACCATTTACTCATATTTCGTTCAATTCGGCATTAAAATGGAAATAAAATTCTTGTAAATGTTTGACATATCATCTGAATGAATGATGTATTAAATTTTTGTTCAATAAATTTTATAAATTAATATAAATAAATAAAAAAATAGTTATTTAGATTCTAGTGATTATGAAACAATGATCGATGTAGGTAGACTAAAAATATAAATTCCAAACAAATACCAAAAATAAAGTAGTCATTACCAAAAACAAAACATTAACATGAAATTGTTAATAAATTGGTAATAAATCAGAATAATAGAATAATATAATTTATGAAAAAAATTTAATATGGTGACTTAATAAGGTATTATAATTTTTAAAAACACAATATGAGTGTTTAAAGTATCTTTGACAAAAAATAAGCATAAGGTAATGGTTTTTCGTGTTATAGATTTATTTATATTTGATACATTCCATATTAAAACATTGTTTTTATTATATATCATATATACTTCCCATGAATGTATTTTATGATTATTATAAAAATATTTATGGGTATTTACAGATCCATTTGAGTATATATCTTCAATTGGGTTTATGGTTTCAATGTTACCAATTAGGTAACCAATTTTTGTCATAATTTACTTTATTTGAGACTCTGTCATGTTATGAACCGATATTCATTTATGTGGTGCATATAAATCCCATCTAACATGTGATGAATTTATCTGTTACCATGGTATTTTATTTCTCATTTTTTAATGCTTTCATGGGGATTAAGATTCAATGTTATAAATGTGTAAATAGATTGATATTATAATCCCATTGATTATTGGGATTATTTATGATTGAGTATATAATGTTTAAATATTATGATATACATCTAAATTATTATCATGAATTTTATCCCTATCATTTTATGGAAAAATTGTAATCCTAATATCATGGATTCTATTTCTATTTTTTTGAAATGGAATATATACAATAGATCACCTCCCCATGGTCAATCATTTCAGTAGTCTTGATGAACTAAATACATACATGTTTTCTACTAATTATATTGGAAGTTAAACATAAAGAAAAAAATTGAAAATAAACTGATTACTTGAAACATATTCAAATATTACATCTTCATAACCTAGGGAAGCAAAAATATTTGTGCTCATATACATAGTGAGGGATATTTGAAACAATAATAATTGAAGCAATGTCAATAAGAAAGAGACATTATGGAATATTAAATAATAAATAAACACATGCCATTAATAAATTGATAATAAAAATGAATCTATATATATTTTTATAGTGTAAATCACTTGGAACGTAATAATAGAATATAGAATGAAGAGAATGCTTAATTTTTGAATGTCAGGTATCTACCACATGAAAAATTATACCATAAAGATGATTTATGTTTGTAGGTAGATACATGTATTATTCTTCATGGAAACAATCATTAATGGTTTGTTACCAACATTTTTGTCTCCTGATATATGTTGATGCATTATGTGGCTATCTACAATCAGGCCCCACCAATCACTGCACATTCAAAGAATTCATTATATGTATATTCATTTTAATAATATCATAAAAAGGAAACATCATATGTAAAAATGTTATAATCCTAAGAAAATATTAATAACCTTGATACATGATATATGGATATTTTATTAAATCATCAATTATTGATGACCATAATTATTAAACTAAACATACACCACACACAATGAATAAGTGGTTAATAATGAAAAAGAAAAAAGTATATCATAATGGTGTATGTGAATGACATATTTTGTTTACCATAATTAGCCATTAACAGTTATAGATAATGAGAAATTATGTCCAAATGAAATTAAAACCTATAAAAAATAGTTATTAAAAAACATTAGAAATGATCCAATTTTGTGTTGTTTAAGTGAAAATATTAATGAATATTTAAAATGAAAAAACTAATAGATATTTTTATAAAACTAGAAATTAAAAATGAATATTTTAATGATAAAAATGGTTATAATATATTTATATTTTTGGATTAAAATATATTTTTTAGTGTACATGAAAAATGGAAGGAAATCATGAAGTTTCCCTTAATCAAACATGCATTTTGAAGGAATTAAAAAATAAACCGTATAAAACATGTATTTAACCATAATAGAAGGATAATTATATATAGATACATATGTTTGGATAATATAGACATAATTTATAAGATTTTTATAAATGTAAATAAGAAATAAATTCTAGTAAAGATAGAGAAAAAAAACATGAAGGAAAAATAGTGGTCAAGAGAGAATCCATTACCTAATGTCAGAAAGGGTTCTTATCTTAAACATAATTTATTGTATAATGAAATTATATTGATTAAACATTTATTCCGTTAACTCTAAAAAATTTATTTGATTTATTATCATTTTATTAAGTTCCTTTATGGCCTATTTGAGGAGTTATAAGATTCAATTACATTGTTCGAGTGTGTTTAATTCCTTAGTTTAAATTATTGTTTAACTTGTATACACATATGAATCATCTTGTAAAATTTGAATAGTAATATAGAATGGAAATTATATATTATTAATGAAATTATATATTATAAATTGGTTTTATATAAAATTTTGATTATATATTATGATGATTCATTAGATAAAATGTTAATGATAGTCGTTAAAATTATTTTGGAATTATTTCATAATCAGAAAAAAGATTTTATTTATTAATTATTATTATGTATATATAAATTCTCAAGACAATTATATAAAATATAATATGTGAAAAAAATATTATTTTATAATAATAATTGTATTATGTCCACCCTTAAAGTAGGTAATGAAGAATTAAAAATCGTTATACATATTGGCGGTAAATCGACACATCCCAGACGATGTATTATTTTATAGAATTAATGGAACGGGAGAAGGGGTTTCATGAAGGATATTCATTTATAAAAACCCAATTATAGTATATATAAGATAATGGAGTTATTATTATAGATTTTATATAATATATAAAGATAGTATATAAAATAAAATAAATTAAAATTAATTAATAAAGAATGAAAGGGGACATTACCTACTAATTTCTAATTTTTGAGAACCTCTTTAAGGGGCATCAAATTAGTCTTTAGTTCATAAAAATGGATCTTGGACGTGGAGGAGATTCACAGTAAGAGTATTGGTCATAAATTATAAAATCATATAATATTATAATTTGTATGGAGAAGTGGTGGTTAGTGTTGTTATTTATAGTGGAGAAGGGGGTGTTTTTATTATTTTAATCCTTATTTTATTATCAAGGATTCAAACAATGAGTATTTTTCATTAATGTGACTAATTAAAATAAATATTGAAGAATATTTCTCGATAATTGTTCTTAGATCATCTACACAACATTAATGACTCAACTATTCATGTATTTAACTAGTACTCTAAATTATTGTACTTCACTTTTAAGAAACATTCAACTCCTTAAAAAATATAAAAAATTCACTCGATTTTTTATGAGTATAATTTATAAATTAGAATAATTTTTTGAAAACAATTTTTGAAGTTCTATTTAGTTAATTTTTAATTAAGAAATTACATTTTTTCAATAAATACTGATTTTAAAATTTTAATCAATTTTATGGCACTCAAAAAAATTAATTAAGCTCTCAAAAATATATCTTAAATAATAATATAAAAAATAATTAATTTCTTCAATATATCTTATTAAAATAATGATATTTTAAAATTACTATATTAATTATTAAATTGAAAATAAACATTTAAAAAAATACCAAAAATTAATTTATCATTTTTATTGCTTTTATTTACTTATTAGAGGATATTAATATATTATTTTTTTCATTCATAAGATATCTAAATTTTATTTATAATTTCATAGGTATGGATAATATTCTATTGGTTGTATTACTATTCAAATGGTTACATTAATATTCCAATGGTAATGTTAATATTTAATTGTAGATCACTGTTTATTTATTCAATGTAGACTATCAAATGAATTGATTTTTTTTTAATAAGAAACATACTGTAAAATCAGGGGGTCATATTATTACCTCATTTAAAAATTCCAACATAAATTTTTTTTGATACATTTTTCAATCTAAACAGATTGTGTTAGTTCTTCCTCATAACATCCTTCGATTCCATTGTTTTTTTTCATTTTCTGGTTTCTCCACAAAACCATTGCTAGTTGAGTCACCTAATTTCACAATATTTTATCTCATTATTCTATAATATTTATTAGATCATCTCAATAAGGAATGTTAGGTTCCTATTCAATTTATTGATAGATGAGTACACTCATTGTGTCAGGTATGAACATTATTAATAATGATATGTTCAACATATCATGGAAGTTTGAGAGACCTGGTGGTATTGCTGATCGGTACGCTACACATCCATTTTTTTCTATAATTTCATTGTGTCTGGTGTACCTAAGGCTCATTCAATCATTCCTAATAAACATTATGAAATCCTTCCTTTAATATAATGTTAGAGTGATAGGATCTTTGACCTGAAATTCAAATTAATTTCGTTGGCTTTTAGAAAAAATTTGTTTTCATAATTTGAGCTGTTTAATATGATCTGGAAAAATATTTACCTTTATCATTGTCAATTCAATAAATTCATGACACATAAAATTTCCCCTAAACAACTTTATCCAAGCAATTTGGATCACGACATCTCTTCCCATATAATTTTTCATTTGGGGTAATTTTAATATTAGAATAGAAACTATACTTATTGTGAAATTACGCTAAATGTAAATACTAGTCCCACATACCATTAATATCATGTGAGAATGATCTGCAAATTTCATCAAATTTTCGAATAATCATTTCCGATTGTAAGTCATTTTATGGTGATAATATGTTCTCAAATAAACTCATTATCTAATAACATCAAAACATTCTTCTAGAATATTGGTGTAAAAAAGGATCAAGATCAGACACAATCGATAGAGGTGAACCATAAATTCTTACAACATCATTAATATAGAGTCTTACTGGATACTCAAGAGGTAAATATTCCCTTATTAAAATAAAATGTGATGAATTTTTAATACGATCAATAATAACCCATTTCATATAATTATGTATTGGGTTATTTGATAATCCAGTGATGATGTATGTAGTACTGTCACCCCAATTCCACCTAGGAATATATAGAAGTTGCATAACTCTTATAAGATGGTGTCTCTATGGCTTCACATGATGATAGAATAGAAGTCATGACACATAGTCATAAATTTATTGCTTCATGTTATTCCAAAAAAAATGTTCTTTTAAATCTATATATATCATAGTACTACCTTGGTGAATAGATAATTTTGATCTCAAGAATTTTAATGTCCTGGACAATGAATCATTAATGATTTTTCCAAAAAAACTTAGTAACCTCGAACGGTTCCACCGAAATTGTGGAACTAGTCATGGTCGCACATAGAAATAGTGGAACCACTTACGGTGTTCCACCATGACGGTGGCACCATGACAGTGGCACAATAGTGGTCACATTGTCACGCTCGCAGGTCGAAACGATGGCACCACTGACGGTGGCACTGTGAGGGTGGAACTGTCATCATGGCACCTTAACTGTCATACTGTCGTAGTCGCACATTGGAACGGTGTCACCTTGATGGTGGCACTATGAATGTGGAACCACTTAAATTGTCTCACCAAACGGTTTCCTACCCATGTTTCTTTTCCAATTATTCTTCTGCAATGTATCTTTCAACGTAAAAGTGTTTTAATACCCCTTTTATGCCATTAAAATACCATAAATGATATCTAAAAACCCCCAAGATGTGGTAGAACTTTGACATACCAAAAAGTATGGATTTTTTCCTCACTATCAAAACCTTTTCCATTACTTTCTTGTTCTTCCCCTGTTACACATTTCCCTCCAATTGATGGAAATAATTAAATGGCTAGCTATTATGGACACCTCTCCAATGAGAATTGTTAAATAATAATTAATTTCATCGTGTGTAACAGTCCAACATCATGGTGAAACCACGATCTTATTTTTTAGCCTTTCAAAATTCATATCACATAACTCAAGGAGCTCACCTTTTATCGCAGAAGATTCATTATTATTTTTCATTGGACGGTTTGTTTTATTTCCTTCATGTTTTTGGAGTCCCCCTTCACAAGGATAGTGGTTCTCCTTTGTTAAATCATTTTCTTCTCTGTCATGGAATCCCCACAGTTCCTCCCCAGCGGTCACGCATCCCCAGTTCTTGGCTCATGGAGAAAAACATTGATCGTTGATCATTTAGTTATAGTTCTTCCTTCGCCTCTATTTACTGAGTATCATGTGGGGTGGGTATAATGATGTTTCTTTGGTGATGTATGAAAAAACCTTAACGAAGATAATAAATGGTTTTAAAATAATGAATGGCTGTGTTTCATGGTGCTTCTATACTATTTTATTAATCCTCATATGTTGTGAATTGTATGGGATTATGTCCACTAAAAATTATGGTCTTTGGTGGTCATTCATTTCACACTAATGAACCCTTATCTCTTGTGATGATATGAATGGTTTTAACATGGTGATTGGTTATCCACATAAACTTGATTGATTAAAAGAATGTTTAGTGAACAAGAATCCTCCTGTGATTACCAACGTTAACCAAAATTAATATGGAACTAAAAGAATGGTGATTTTGAATTTAGAAACACCCTTACTCTCTCTTGGTAACAAATGTGTTTGTTCTTCTGGTTTCTTATGGGGTGACGTGGATTTGGATGGGATCTTCTGATGTTGTGTAGTTGTCGGTTTGTGGATCTAAAGATATGTGGGGTAGTATGTTGAATCTTGGATTTACTGCAGTACATCCATAGATATCATGAATCCCTTTTGTTGTTGTGACATTACAAGAGAACCTGGAGTGAATGAATAAATTTCTAGTCGACTGTTTTTCTATGGATTGTGGCTATGCGTATTTGTTTCCCCAGTACTAGAGAATTACCTTAAATGGAATCACTTGAATATGATAAAAATAATGGGTTAATTGGGGAATAGTTTTCTAGACGTGAGTTGTGCCTTGGTTGTGTGTATTATGCTTTTAATGAATGAATAGTAATTCAGGTGGTTGTGTATGGGCTGATTTTGGAACCCCTATGTTGGGATGAGTGATTGATTACCAATATGTGTAATTTTGTTCATTTGATTCTTATTTTCACCCCACCCAAGTTGAGAACATCATGCCAAACACCCCCATTTCATAGAGGAGGGTGTTTTTTTCCAAGCACTCTTATGAGTGGCTGGTTATTAGTTTTTCTTCCAATCCATTTTTTCATGTATCATAATCCACTTCAGGCAGGTTTTGATGGCCTGAGGTCCATTTTAGCCCAATATTCTTCGGGTAGTGTAGTTGTGGTGGTAGGCCCAGGTGTGTGTGGGAAGGTTGTTTTCCAAGTGTCTTCGGGATGAGTCCCAGGTGTCTTCGGGCGTGGTAGTAGTTTTTCGGGCCTATTGGTCTTTGGTTGTAGTGGTGGTTGTTCTGGACTAGGTGTCTACATGCATGGTTACATGTTGTATTTGGGGCCCTTGGGTTTGTAGGTGGGATGTTTGGTTTTGGTAGCCCAGTTGTGTGTGGTCGCGATATGGCAGTGAGACTATGGTGAGAATGGGAGGAGAGGTCTGATGCGTATGATGTCCTTAATAACTTGTAGGAAAGTTGTGTGGGGTACCCAAATATCGATGTGCTATTACTATTACATTACATGACGTGCGTTATTTTAGTAGCATGCCTTTGTGAGGTTGGGTGGATAGTTTTCCTTGCTATCTCCTTTGGTAATATCTTTATTTCACAGGACATTAGAATGCCTCCCCACTTGTACAAGAGAGCTTTTGGTTTTCTTAACTAATTACACTTTTAATCCCACCATACTTATAAAAAACTACTTTCAGGTTTCCAAGAAGATTTTGAGGACAATGTTGAACCGTACTTGTTCGAAAATTTCGACTGTAGGCGTTTCTATATTTCTTTTATTTTGGTACTTTCCATTGATTATTCTTGTATTTTTGTAGAACTTATTATTGGAAAATCCATATGGAAATAGTTTATTTTAATTTTACTTTTACTTCATGTTATGGTGTTGCATGGGATTTTTTTATCTCCTGCTCCTACTAAATGATAAAGGTAATTCATTACATATTTCATGTGATTCTATACCCATGGTTCTAGTTTCCACTCCGAGACCAATTGAATGCGGGTCTCAAGGGTCATTATCTCTCCATAAGGTAGATGAATGAAGGTTTTGGAAATTTGTTATCCCTTCCCACATCATGGTGAGGGTGGTTCATGATAGAATGTCCTCAGAGGATGTTGAGATATAGGATGGAGTTTGGAGTTAGGCACGGTGAGGATTGTATGGGCTAGTAGGGATAAAGTATTAAGTAATCTTGGTGTGTGAAATATACTAGGGAAAACTATCTAGAACACGGGATTTTAGGGCTCCCCAGGATCTGATACATGGACTTTGGACCTACCGAACAACCAAGTGAGTCTACACTGATTGTAGGCTAGAGACCTTAGGAAAGATACATTAATCATAATGACTTGGGATCTTGTGTGTCTTAGGTATTTTGTATATTTTAAATAAATAAAAAGGATAATAATTTTATTTAAAAGCAATCTTATACACTACTCAGATTTTGGCATCACTAGTTTACAATGTAGCTATGGAACCCAGATGATGACCACGATTACTGCTGGAAATTGGGGACCAGGAGGCTGGTCAACAGTGGTATGATCCAGAGGAGGATAATCACCAGTGGTAGGTGACACTTCATTCCTTTCAGCTGTAGAACCTCATGAAGTATGAGGGAAGTGTCTCAGACATGGAGACAGAGTACTGGCTCCAGGAGCCGGTGATAGATTTCAGCTAGATCTTGGCTTCGATGGAGTACTGGGTTCCTCTTGCTGTAATCCAGATGCGGGGAGCAGTATGTCATGGGTGGACGCTCTATCTTGGGGAGTAGAGGGAGGCTACGGTTTTGTGGACAGACATTGGGAGAGTGTTTCAGGCATAATTCCTCTATTCTATGATGTTGGTTAAGAATATGCATGAGCTACTCTCCCTTAAGTAGGGGAGTATGTTAGTGAGGGAACTGGGGATCAAGTTCAAGGATCTCCTTTGTCTTTCTTCTGAATTCTTTCTAGATGAAGAGTCTCAGGTGAGACATTTTGAGTGGGCACTCCGACCTTCTCTTCAATATGTTGTTACACCATTCACTCTACCAACATACTTTGAGGTCCTAACGAAGACTGAAGTGGTGGAGAGGATTCATACATTGGTAGGTATATCGCAAGAGGGGAGCTGGCTTTTCTCATCAAATGGGAAGGTCGTCAGCAGCAGGCCTCTAGCGTCTGTGCCTTCTTGGTTTTGTCCAGTGGTGAGAATTCCCCAACAGTTCCAGTTTTGATCTCCCAGTCCTCGCCCTTTATATGTTGTCCCATGACCAAGATGCTTCATTTGTGTAATCTATGGGAACCATTGGAATCGGTTCCCAGACATGGTGCAGCATAGTGGGGTGGTCATGTTCAGTGCCCACCTCAGCAGTAGTAGATTCCATCGAGTCCCTTTCAGCAGCAGCATTAGGGGAAATGAGATACAACTCCTTCGAGAGTAGAGGTTGTAGAATGAGGATGACTTCAGGGATATCCTTTTGGGCCTTCACCAGGGCTTTTTCGGGGAGGCGTTTGACAGCTTTGTGGTAGTGAAGCAGGGTGTGGGCAGTTTCACGACATAAAGGTAGAAATTCTAGCAGGTCCAGAAGTCATTCGAGGTATAATTTTATTGTTTAGTACTTTTTCATGCACCTTGTTTGATTTAGGAGGATCAGACTCCTTTTTTCCACCCATTCTAGACTATGATTATAGATTAGACACAGAGACACTTTATATACCCCTGGATTGGAGTACTCCATTCGAAGTTCAGACCATCATGTCTCGTGTTTTCTAAGGATGTAGACTGATGATGGGACCACATCAATCTAGTGGGGACTTCATTTACAATAGATGCATCCATATGATTTCATTTTAGTAATATCTTTGTTGTTCCTTATGTGTTATGTTATTGAATTATTTTGGAGAAGGGATGTGTTTTCATATATGGGTGGCTGATGTGTGACTTTTAGTGGTGAGTGGGGTTGCAGGGAGGGTAGTCAGCGAGTGGAACAGGCTAGTGGAGACCATTTTTTCCTTATTGGTCGAGCCGCTAGTGGAGTCAGTGGACTCAGAGATGGTGGAATCTTTAGGGATTGTAAGTGAGTTCATGGACTTCTACCCTGAAGTGGTGATGACTCTACACCCTCGACGTGATGTTCAGTTTGGCGTAAACTGGAAACCCAGTGCCTGTTTGAATTCGATGGATCCATATCCAATTTCACCTTCTGAGTTGCAGTAGTTACGAGTTCAGATTGAAATCCTGATATGTCACGACCCGTCCTCGGGGCCCATGCCGTGACTACCCCAAGCCCACCTTCCATAGGCCAGGGGCTGGTGATTAGCACCAAAGGAGTAAATCTCGATAACTAGGAAGGCATTGGCTTTATAAAAGTAAACAAAACACCACAGAGTACAAGCGGAAATAAAACACTAAGTACAAAGAGAAGTGCTGAATGGTAAATGGGATAGAATACAAACCCAAAAAGAAAGTACAACTACAAAATAACAAAGTAAAACAGAAAATACAATAGCTAGAAGGATGGAAGCGGCTCCTAGGTCGTCCTCCTCGAATCCTACCTGAAGGATAGGTACAGATGGTGCAGCTCCTGGATCGTCCACCACGGATCCTACCTGAAGGGTAGGTACAGATGGCGCATCTCCTGGATCGTCCACCACGGATCCTACCTGACGGGTAGGTATAGATAGCCTCAAAAGCTCTCTCGCCCGTCAACCTCCTCCGAGTATCGTCTCTCCGTGAAGTCCACCTCCGGGTACTGACTCGTCGTGTAGTCTACCTCCGGGTACCATCCAGTCTCGAACACTAGGCCTACGTCAGCACTGCCCATCGTCTACAACCAACACAATGAGTTGCGGGCATAGCCTGTGCAGGGGTGTGTATAACGATACTCAGTAGGGACCCCGAGACCCTCAAGGTCTCACTAAAACCAACAAGGATAACCACAAAGAAGATCTCAACAGATAACCTCTACATAGGTATATTCCCATACATATACCTAAGTTATCAAGTAACCCATATCAACCATGAGGAAACAAAAGGATTATGAAATCAACGGATAACCACTACCCAGGTATATGCCCATACATATACCTATGTTATCAAGTAACTCATCTCAATCATGAGGAAAACACCAATATTATGAAATCAATGGATAACCACTACCCATATATATTCCCATACATATACCTAAGTTATCATGTGATCATGAGGTAAACACAAGGGTCAAAAGTCTCTGCTCAAAACAAGATTTTCATTATCGAAACCATAACTGTTGAAGAGCTCTTTCTCTGGAGTGTACAGTGGTCATGTCATGACTCCGAGGTACTGCTCACTAACCTAAGACTGCTAAGTTACTCATCATGTTGAGTACCGCGGGCTAGCCACCCAAACATAGTAGTGCCTCCCGCCGGGGTATGCCACCCAAACACAGTAGTGCACACCCCCTAGTAGCCTGTTGAGGTACTCTCAGATGAGTACCGCGGGTCTGCACTGTCACACAGGTAGTGCTCCATCCGCCATGGGTCTGCACCCCACAAAGTAGTGCTCTGTCCACTGGGCTAGTCGACTCACTCCAAGTCGAGTCGGTCAAGCAGTCGTCAGGTCTCAGTCGGCTACACGGTCTTCGTACTCCACTCGCTCATCTCTGGGAGGGTCCGCTCCATGAGCTACAGGTTGATACTCCACGTATCTCAATGTCCCATGAAGAAGTATCCCAAAGGACCGCCTCGTCACAGGGGTCTCAACGCAACAGACAACGCATCAATCAGACGCCCGGTCTGTGAGTTACTAGCTCTTCCGTCCCAGGGGCCCGGTTGGTTTCGTGTGAGAACCAACCCGGTCGTATCTCAACTGTACCCCAAATCTCATAGGGTAAACTCAAAGGGACCATTTCTCAACGTTATCATCTACGCCACTGATGGTTCGTTAAACGAACGTCCTGTCTGAAAGATAACAGCTTTTCCGTTCCAAGGGCCCGGTTGGATTTCGGGTAAAATCCAACCTAGACACTATCCAACAGCAACCAAAACTCAGGAAAAGTATGCCAAAAGTTCCGTCTCATCAAGAGGAAATCAATGAGACAGACGGCGCGTCAATCAGACGCTCGGTCTGTGAGTTATTGGCTTTTTCGTCCCAGGGGACTAGTTGGTTTTTAAGGCAAAACCAACCCGACCGTACTCCACTTGCGTCTAAACCTCGGGTGGAGTATTCCAAAAGATACGTCTTACTTAGAGGAATTCAACAAAGTAAATGGAACATCAGTCGAACGTCCGAAGCTCAAGATATTAGCGTTTCCGTTCCGAGGGACCGGTTGGTTTCGTGTACGAACCAACCTAGCCGAACCCAAAGTATTCCGAAACCTTGAGTGCGATATACCGAAACGACCATCTCGATACAAGGATCGAATCGACGCTGACGGCATGTCGTTTGGAGGCCTGTATCTCAAGTTATGAGCGAATGACCGAAAAGGTCCGGAATGGGGGGTCTTGGCCTGGACCGACCCGGCCCACCCCCCTGTGTCTGCCAGAACCGGGTCGACCCAACCCAGGTCTGGGTCCGACCCGGTTAGGCGCGACCCGGCCAGGCCCGGCCTGGGCACGACCCGGCCTAGCAGGTCAGCCCGGCTCGGCTCGGCCGAGCCGGCCGAGCGGAGGAACCGCGGGGCGCTGGCCCATGCGGGATGAAGGGTCGCGGCCCCGCGTGGGGCCGTGCTGGATCAGCGGATGCAGCAAAGCCGCATCCCGTGTGCGTCGGACCCACGGGGCCGCAGGTCTGATGGCCGCCGCCACTGCGGCGGCGCGCCGGGGTGCTGCCGGTGGGTTCCACAGGCCACCGGAGTTGCTCCGGTGGTCCGAATCAACTTCCGTCTACGCCGAAGTTCCTCCCGGGTCACATTCTGCACTGCCAAGCCCTCAAAATGCCATTGCGGCCCCTTTTGTCATCGTCCACCAATCCGCGCATCAATGGAAAACTGCAGAGGGTGGTCAGGCCGTGTTTTTTTGGCCCGCACCCTCCACGTTAGGTGATAACAATCAGAAATAAATATTCAACACATGAATAACAAGGAAGGAAAAATTTTAATAGAATTAAAATTGAACTTGCATCCGGGTTCTTTGTTTTAAAAGAAACAATCACGGTAATCAAATATTGTTCTCCAATAAAAATCCCTACCTTAACTTCGTCGTCGGACGCGAGATCGACCGTCGCGGAAGAAAGGGTCACCGCATGGCGGAAGGGCATCGCTGTCGTGCGGTACTCGGCGTCGCGTCGACGAACTCCAAATATCAAGAACATATAGATTTAATTATTATAATTAAATCCATGTTGATGTTATAAACCAAAAAGAATTAAAAAGGAGCGTTGTCCCCTACCTTGTCGTTGTCGATCGAAGGTTGTCGCGGGGTTGGATCATCGTGGAAGAAGCGTCGCGGAGGGAGAATCGCAGAAGAAGCGTCGTTGATGTCGCGGTACACGGCGTCGCGTCGTCGATCTCCGAGGGTTTGACGTTCTTTTTCAGTGGTCGGAGCATTCTTCGCGTTCTTCGCATTCTTCGTCGAAGAAGAACGCTTTCCTCCCAAATTCGCTCCACGCCATAAGTCCAACTAAATAAAATATGTTCAACCATTATTTTATTATTGACCTAAGCTTATGAAATTAAAAAGATAAGAAATGAACAATTAATTTGTTAAATTAATTGTAACGATTTAACTGCCCAATTAATTGGGGCGTTTCTTATCCAGAAAAACGCATGGTTGACTTTAATTAATGTGGAGGTTTCGCAGGTGCGTTACTTAGAGGAAAAGAAACGGTGAGGCTCGTGGGAGCCCCACCTCACAAATATCCTACCAAGAGGGTAGGATATTTTGGATTTCACCCTATCCACTTCAACACATCTTAAGTATCATTAAGTGGCTTTTATGTGGCCTTATGTGAAATAAAATAATGTTTGTCGTACCATATTATTTTATTTCTTAACTTAATGTCCAAAAATTAAAAACCACACCCGAGAAAATGCAACTCCGGAAGAGGCATTTCTAAGCAAACACCGGCACTGCGATTCCATCGGTGCCCTTGGAATTTGAATCTGAGCATCCGTTCAAAAGTTAGAAAAACCTGTTCAGTCGTTCACTGAACGTACCCGAGACAAACTTCAGAAAATGATTCTGGGCACAACTATCCTCGGAATGAGGCGCCGTCAGAAACTGCGTTCTTGCAAAATTCCAAATAAAGTTAAGAAAAAAATTTTCATGAAATTTACTGGTCTTTACATCACTTCCACCTCAGGGATTTACATCCTCGTAAATCTTTAACACAAACTAGGGTCACAAAAGCGGTATAGAGCACGTATCTGAGCCTTCCGCCCCCATGTGCTCACCCGGAGGTTCGCATACTGCCAGAGAAAGTGCACCCGAGGAATCGATCGTCCTCGTAGGATCTGATCCTCTCGATCCTCGATCCCCACCGGAACCTCCGTGAAAGACACTCCATCACCATTGTCTAGCCTTTCATGGTCGATGATATGCGAAGTGTCGAGCACGTATCTCCTCAGTTGAGATACGTGGAAATCGTCGTGCACCCGGTGCAACAGAGGTGGATGGGTCAAGAGGTAAACCACCCCGCCTTCCCAACTGAGGACCTAAGAAGGACTGCTGAACCTCGGAGATAACTTTCCACCTTGGCCACATCTCCATAAACCTGGTCGAGGTGAGACCCGTATAAAGACGTGATCGTCATCCTCGAACTCTAGAGGTCTCCAATTCCTGTTAAAACTCAAAACGACTACTGTCACGAGGGTAAGGTTGACTGACTCAATAGTGGTCAGTCGCACCCTCTTATGCATGAGTTTATCCTGCGCTGTCGAGGGTTTCCTTTTCGCCAACCAAGGAAAACCCATTCTGACATCGTAGTTAAACCACAACCTTTTTGCCTAATAGAGTCAATCCGTGTATGAACTGTGGATCCAATCCATACTCAGACCAACATCATATGCCCTCGACACTACTACCAAGATATTCCAACCGAAACTCTTTCCTTGAGGGTCTGACCACAATGTCGGCATAAGTGTGACTATCGAGTCTCCTCCCAAGGTATCTCCAGACGTGAGGGTAAAGTCCATGGCTTACCGGAAACACTAGGTCTGGGACACTATTTGTGAAAGAGAGGAATGATTCATATCGACGTCTATTACTACAGCAACTAGTAGTGGTCATAGACTGTCCCTTGAATCATTTTTAGAGCCATTGGGTCACACTCCTTGACTGCATGCAGCCACACTCTTCCTCCGACCTCCAGCTCCCAGAGCCTGGCAGCGATAACTAAGGCGGGTGGTTGTAGCATGTTAATATGTACACCACCTCATGCTACTCTCCTAGCTCAGCCTCCACGTCTATCGCTTCGCAGACTCATCTCTCTTTAAAGCTTCCACTTCCTGAAACATTTAACACGCCCGAGTCTCAAAGACTGGCACCGGTTTCCTGTTTCTTACTACACTGTGCAGTCTTCATCCTCTCCTAGATGATCTACACCTTCTTTGCCTAAGATCTAGAAGACCTGCTAAAATTTCCCCTTTGCCGACAATAGAAACTCGGTCTCATCCCTTTGATGAACCACGCCCATTGACTAATATAGTCAATCCTGACATGAAGGATGCATTCATGCCATGGATGACATCGTAAGGCCTTGACGTAACTACCAAGAGATCCAACTGTCACTCTCGCCTCCAAGGGTCGATTCACACTGTCGGCATCAGTGGGAGGTCACTAGGTCTCCTCTAGTATAAATCTTGAAAGTGAGGGTCAAGTCAACAGTCTTAAACAGGACCACTCAGTATCAACCAAACAAAAAGGACAGGAAAGAAAACATCACAATGATAAGTGTCTTTTTATTATTGCAGCTCATAGTACAATGACATGAATACAACAGAAACATGGAACTAGAAGTACAAGGGACGTATCCACTAGTTCCTCTCCTGTCCACCTTCTCCTAGAGCTCTACTGCCTTGTCCACTGCTCGGCTGTTGCTTAAGCACCAGCCGCTACTTCTGTCTCGGTGGCTCCTCCAACACCTGCTGATCAACTGTGTGGGGGGTCGTACAGTCACGTGCCAGGTGACCCTTCCTGCCACAGGAGAAACACTGTCCGTTTCGGGCATGCCTGGCTCTGACCCCAACCCGAAGAAGGTCTCGAAGTCTTCACATGTGAAGGTCATCCCGTTGCAAAACTGGAACAAGTTGCTCCACCACCTACCTGCTGCTGCTTCAAGAAGGCTGGTAGCAAAGATCACTATGAAGTCTACAGGCATCCCCACTAGCCTGAAGAATCTCACCACTACCTCCAGCCAATCCTCAGCCGCCTGCGGGTCCATCTCTCCCCGGAACATGGGTGGCCTCTTGCGCTGGAACTCGTGCAGCGTGCTCAAGTGGCGTGCATCGCCCACTTCTTGGGTAGGTGGCATCGGTGGCCCAACGTATGGTAGTAACGCTGGTGCCTCAACTGCAAGAGGGCCCTGTACGGAAGCCTCGTCGCTCGGCAATCTGTCAGTACGCACATCCCTCTAGGCTCTAGCTAGTCGCCCGTGAAAAGGCATCCTAAAAGAAACAACGTGACACGGTCAAACGTTTATACCTGGTGAGCTGACCTGGTTTGAGATGACATTTAAAAACTTCTGGAAACAAACACGCAATCAGTGTTTTCATGCACAAAGTCGGAAATCAGTTTTCAGGGTCCTGGTGTATGGATACGTCAGCCGCTCGCACCAACACTGGACTCCCTGAACTAAAGACCACACTCGGTACTCTAAACATTATTGCTTCACAGAAAAAAATATCAGAGTTATAAGTTCTACGGTAGAACCGACTCCTCTGATACTAATTTCTCACGACCCGTCCTCGGGGCCCGTGCTGTGACTACCCTAAGACCGCCTTCCATAGTCCAGGGGCTAGAGACTAGCACCAAAGGCATAAATCCCGATAACTGGGAAGGCATTGCCTTTATAAAAGTAAACAAAACACCACAGAGTACAAGCGGAAATAAAACACTAAGTACAAAGAGAAGTGATGAAAGGTAAATGGGCCAGAATACAAAACCAAAAAGAAAGGACAACTACAAATGAACAAAGTACAACAGAAAAGACAACACCTGGAAGGATGGAAGTGGCTCCTGGGTCGTCCTCCTCGAATCCTACCTGAAGGGTAGGTACAGATGGCGCAGCTCCTGGATCGTCCACCACAGATCCTACCTGAAGGGTAGGTACAGATGGCGCAGCTCCAGGATCGTCCACCACAGATCCTACCAGAAGGGTAGGTACAGATAGCCTCCACAGCGCTCTCGCCCGTCAACCTCCTCTGAGTGTCGTCTCACTATGAAGTCCACCTCCGGGTACTGACTCGTCGTGTAGTCCACCTCCGGGTAACATCCAGTCTCGAACACTCGGCCTCCGTCAGCACTGCTCGTCGTCTGCAACCAACACAACGAGGTGCGGGCATAGCCCGTGCAGGGGTGAGTATAACGATAATAAGTAGGGACCCCGAGACCCTCAAGGTCTCACTAAAACCAACAAGGATAACCACAATGTAGATCTCAATAGATAACCTCTACATAGGTATATTCCCATACATATACCTATGTTATCAAGTAACCCATCTCAATCATGAGGAAACACAAGGATTATTAAATCAACGAATAACCACTACCCAGGTATATGCCCATACATATACCTAAGTTATCAAGTAACTAATCTCAATCATGACGAAAACACCAAAATTATGAAATCAACGGATAACCACTACCCAGATATATTCCCATACATATACCAAAGTTATCAAGTGACCCATCACAATCATGAGGTAAACACAAGGGTCAAAAGTCTCTGCTCAAACCAGGATTTTCATTATCGAAACCGTAACTGCGGAAGAGCTCCATCTCTAGAGTGTACAGTGGTCCTGTCACGACTCCGAGGTAATTCTCACTAACCTAAGACTGCTGAGGTACTCCTCCTGTCGAGTATCGTGGGCCATCCACCCAAACATAGTAGTGCTTCCTGCTGGGGTATGCCACCCAAACACAGTAGTGCACACCCCCTAGTAGCCTGCTGAGGTACTCTCCGGATGAGTACCACGGGTCTGCACTGTCACATAGGTAGTGCTCCGTCCTCCATGGGTCTGCACCTCACAAAGTAGTGCTCCGTCCACTGGGCTAGTCGACTCACTCCAAATCGAGTCGGTCAAGTAGTCGTCAGGTCTTAGTCGTCTACACGGTCTCTGTACTCCGCACGATCGTCTCTGGGAGGGTCCGCTCCACGAGCTACAGGTCGATACTTCAATTATCTCAAATTCCCACGAAGAAGTATCCCAAAGTACCGCCTCGTCACATGGGTCTCAATGCAACAGACGACGCGTCAATCAGACGCCCGGTCTGTGAGTTACTAGCTCTTTCATCCCAGGGGCCCAGTTGGTTTTGTGTGTGAACCAACCCGGCCGTATCTCAACTGTTCCCCAAATCTCATAGGGTAAACTCAAAGGGACCATTTCTCAACGTGATCATCAACGCCGCTGACGGTTCATCAAACGGACGTCCTGTCTGAAAGATAACAGTTTTTTTGTTCCAAGGGCCCTGTTGGATTTTGGGTACAATCCAACATGGACACTATCCAAACACTAATAAAACTCAGGGGAAGTATGCCAAAAGTTTCATCTCATCAAAAGGAAATCAATGAGACAGACGGCGCGTCAATCGGACGCCCGGTCTGTGAGTTATAGGCTTTTTCGTCCCAGGGGCCCGGTTGGTTTTTAAGGCAAATCAGACCCAACTGTACTCCACCTGCATCCAAACCTCGGGCGGAGTATGCCAAAAAATTCTTCTTACTTAGAGGAATTCAACAAAGTCAACGGCACGTCAAACGTATATCCGAAGCTCATGATATGAGCGTTTCTGCTCCGAGGGCCCGGTTGGTTTTGTGTACGAACCAACCAGGCCGAACACAAAGTATTCAAAAACCTTGAGTGTGATATACCGAAACGACCATCTCGATCCAAGGATCGCATCTCCACTGAAGGCGCGTCGTTCGGAGGACCGTAGCTCATGTTATGAGTGAAAGACCGAAAAGGTTTGGAAACGGGGGGTCTGGGCCCGGACTGACCCGGCCCAACCCCCCTGGGTCGACCCGACCTGGGTCTGGGTCCGACCCGGTTTGGCGTGACCCGGACCGGCCTGAGCGCGACCCGGCTTGGCGGGTCAGCCCGGCTCAGCTCGGCCGAGCCGGCCGAGTGGAAGAACCACGGGGCGCTGGCCCCCGCTGTATGAAGTGCCGCGACCCCGTGTGGGGCCGCGCTAGATCAGCGGACGTGGCAAAGCCGCATCCCGTGTGCGCCGGACCCGCACGGCCGTGGGTCCGTTGGCCGCCACCGCCGCGGCTTCAGCTGCGGAGCGCCGGTGCGCCGCCACCTCCGACTGCCGGTGGGTTCTGCGGGCCACCGGAGTTGCTCTGGTGGTCCGAATCCACTTCCGTCTACGCTGAAGTTCCTCCTGGGTCCCATTCTTCACTGCCAGTCCCTCAAAACGCCCTTGCGGCCCCGTTTGTCATCGTCCGCCAATCCGCACATCAACGGAAAACTGCGGAGGGTGGTCGGGCCGTGTTTGTTTGGCCCGCACCCTCCGCGTTACGTGATAACAATCAGAAATAAATATTCAACACATGAATAACAAGAAAGGCACAATTTTAATAGAATTAAAATTGAACTTTGATCCGGGTTCTTTGTTTTAAAAGAAACAATCATTGGAATCAAATATTGTTCTGAAATAAAAATCCCTACCTTAACTTCATCGTCAGACGCGAGATCGATCGTCGCAGAAGAAAGGGTCACCGCGTGGCGGAAGGGCGTCGCTATCGTGCGGTACTCGGTGTCGCGTCGACAAACTCCAAGGATCGAGAACATACAGATTTAATTATTATAATTAAATCAATGTTGATGTTATAAACCAAAAATAATTAAAAAGGAGCGCTACCCCCTACCTTGTCGTTGTCGATCGAAGGTTGTCGCGGGGCTGGATCGTCATGGAAGAAGCGTCATGGAGGGAGAATCGCGGAAGAAGCGTCGTTGATGTCACGGTACACGGCGTTGCGTCGTCGATCTCCGAGGGTTTGGCGTTCTTCGTTAGAGGTCGGAGCGTTCTTCGCGTTCTTCACGTTTTTCGCGTTCTTCGTCGAAGAAGAACGCTTTCCTCCCAAATTCTCCCCAGGCCACTGGTCCAACTAAATAAAATAAGTTCAACCCTTATTTTATTTTTGACCTAATCTTTTGAAATTCAAAAGATAAGAAACGAATAATTAATTCGTTGAATTAATTGTAATGATTTAACTACCAAATTAATTGGGGCATTTCATTAACCAGAAAAATGCACGGTTGACTTTCATTAATGAGGAGGTTTCGCGGGTGTGTTACTTAAAGGAAAAGAAACGGTGAGGCTCGTGCGGGCCCCACCTCACAAATATCTTACCAAGAGGGTAGGATATTTTGGATTGCACCATATCTGCTTCAACTCTGCTTAAGTAGATTTAAGTGGATTTTAAGTGGCCTTAAGTGAAATAAAATAAAGATTGTCGTACCAGATTATTTTATTTCTTATCTTAAGGCCCAAAAATTAAAAACCACACCTGAGCAAACACAACTCCGGAAGAGGAGTTTCTAAGCAAACATCGGCGCTGCGATTCCATCGGTGTCCTAAAATTTTGATTCCGAGCACCGGTTCAAAAGTTAGAAAAACCTGCTCATTCGTTCACTGAACGTACCCGAGCCAAACTTCGGAAAATGATTCCGGGAACACCGGGCCTCGGAATCAGGCGCCGTCAGAAACTGTGTTCTTGCAAAATTTTAAAGAAAATTAAGAAAAAAATTTCCTTCAAATATACGGGTCTTTACATGATAAATAAGGGTTTTTTCTAGCCACGTGCATCACCATGTGGTGTCTCAGTCTTGTTCACAAAGAACGAAGATGCTGGTCTTGGGTTGTGGATAGACTACCAGAGACTGAATCAATAAATTGTCAAGAACTGTTCCCCCTCTCCAAGTATAGATGAACATTTTGATCTGTTGAAGGGGGTGGGATGGTTCTCCATGATCTAACTACGGTTAGGATATCACCAATTGAAGGTTAAGAAAGGTGACATATCGAATATTTCCTTCATGTTCATGTTTTGGAACATTGATTTTGTAGTCATGTAGTGAATTGTTACGAATCTTCCATCCATGTTCATGGGAGTCATGAACTCCATCATCCATGAATATCTGGACAGGTTCATATTTGTGTTTATTGATGACATCCTAATCTACTCATGATTAGTGGAGGACCACACTAAGCATATGAGGATGGTTTTAGGGGTCATCTAAAAGCACCAACTCTTCGGAAAGTTTCCCAAGTGCATGTTTTGGACACGATAGGTGAAATTCCTTGGATATATGGTGTCTAAAAAATGGATAGAAGTGGACCCATCAATGGTAGAGGCAGTTATTTCTTAGGCAGCACCCATGAATGTGGTAGAGGTTCATAGTTTCCTATGTTTAACGGGTTACTAGTAATGATTAATTCTCAAATTTTCTCGAGTTTCAGCACCCTTGACAGCCTTGACCAATATTGACTAGGATTCTATATGGAGTGAGAAGTGTGAGAAATCCGTTAGTTATTTGAAGGACAAGTTGTTTAATGCCCCCGTATAGAGGTTTATTGGATATGGAGTGATGATTGAGGTGCTCTGTGATGATTTAGACCATGGCTTTGGGTGGGTGGTGATGCAACAACAAGGGGTTATACATTAGGGTTCTAGGTAGTTACCTCCTCGAGAGCGTAACTATTCCACCGACAATCTGAAGGTTTCAGCGGTAATGTTTACAATAATTTTTTGGAGACATTACTTAATCGTTGAGCGCTTCATGGTCTCCATGAATCAAAAGGCCATGAGGTATATATTCTCCCATCAGGATCTGTACTTTCAACTGTAGATGTGGATGGATTTTCATCAGGGCTACAAATTCTAAATCTCTTACAATGATGGTATGTAGAATGTGGTGGTTGATTACTTGAGCAGGAACTCGTAGAAGGATACAGTTTAAGAGTAGGTAGATGCTTGGAAGGGGAGGGAGGAGTTTGATACCCTACACATTGATGCAAGTGTGAAGGATGGATGAGGTTTTATATTAGAGATGTTAGTGCAGTCCTCTCTATTGCAGTAGGTGGATGAGTAACAGTGGGGGGACTTAGAGGATTATGTGATGCACAATAATGTTAGCTAGTGTGATTCTATAGGAGGATGGTCATATGATAGGCAGAATTAGATGTTGTTTCCTAGAATGTTATTTGTTCCAGTGGGAATGTGTGATAGAGTTCTTTTTGACTTCCACAACTCACCCCTAGAGGTACAGCTTGGAGTTTCCAAGATGTATCAAGGCTTTAGGGGTCAGTTTTGGTGGACCAGGTTGAACCGCAATGTGATAGAGTGTATGGAAAGGTGCCTCATGTGTCAACAGGTGAAGTATGAACATAGCATCCCATGAGGTCTATTACAACATTTAGATGTTCTCGAGTAGAAGTGGGATGATATATCAAAGTATTTCTTCACAAGACTACCCCTGGTTCAAGTAGGCTGTGATGTCATCTTGGTAGCGGTAGACTGGTAGATGAAATCATCTCAGTTTCTGGAAATCATGGTGTTAAGTGCAGTGGATTCCATAACACAGAGGTATGTGGACGAATGGTGCAATTTCATGGAGTTTCGAGGTCCATAGTCTTTCATCAAGACACATGGTTTACCTCATGAGTCTATAAAAGAATGAAACATGCATTGGGAACCAAGAAATGACTCTTCACTAATTTCCACCCCATGATAGATGGGAAAATAGAGTGCACCATCCAGAGATTGGCAGATATGCTACGAAAATGTGTTTTCAACTTTGGAGGATCGTTGGTATGACACTTTCTTCTGGTAAAGTTTTCCTCCAATAATAGCTCTCAATCTACCAATGTTATGGCTCCATTTGAAGCCTTATACAGGAGGCTGTGTTTCTCACCCATTTACTGTAAATTGGTCACGGAAGCAGGTGTTCTTTTTCCAGAGGTGTTATAGAGCATGAAAGGGAAGGATCTGCTTATATGAGAATGGATGAAGGTGGCTCAGGACTGATATAATTCATATGCTGATCATAGAAGTAGACCCTTGGAGTTTGAGGTTGGGGACCACATGTTCTTGATGTTCTCCCCTCGGCATGGGAAATGGAGGTTTGGAAGGGGGATTATGCTTTCTCCCAGGTTCGTCAGACCCTTTGAGGTGTTTCGGTGGGTCGGTGATGTGTGTTATTAGTTGGTGCTAAAATTTCCTCTAATGAAGGTTCACAACATCATTCATGTGTCTCATCTATGTTGGTAACCACCTGATGATTCACACAACCCCGACTGGGGAGAAATGGATATCAAGGATGATACAACATTTGTAGAAGGACTAGTGAGGATTGAGGACCGTGAGGATAAGGTGATTTGTGGACGAATCATTCACTTTGTTAGTTTTTTATAGAGCCATGGTGGGCTGGAGAAGAGGACATGGGAACATGAGGCACAAATTCACATTCAGAACCCAATGTAGTTTTGAATTTTTTAATATTTTATTTTTTACTTGTTTGAGATGTAGTGTTTGACCATGTTAACTATGAAATGGACTTTTTTCCTTTTTCTCAGGATTTAAGTGAGGAGTCATGACTGTGGGGAGGGGAGGGATTGATCCCTAATCCAGACACATTAAAATTGATGTGGTTAAACCTGTGTTGGTGAGTTAGTGCTGCCCAAAGTGGATAATATCTTGACATAGAAGAAGGGATTCCCTAATCCATATGTCTGGATGGTATGACCATTACATGTTCATGTAGATACTTGAGGGAGAGGTGTTCCTACATGTCCAGGAGGTTTAATCATGAACGGTATCATTCATGTTGGTTGTTCAGACCCCTATTTTTTCTTCTAGTGTAGTTTTGATTCTCAAGGGAGGTAATAGTTTAAGAGGTATCTGATATAATGGCCCAAAAAATGACTAATTAATGAGTTTTCAAAAAACATTCGGTTCCATCATATAGTTCCCCAAAATGGTGGCACCAGTCATGGTCAATCGCTAAAACTGTGGCACCGCTTACGGTGTTCCAACCCATTGGTGGTCCCTAATGGTGGCACCATAGTAGACACACCATCACGGTAGCACACTGAAACGGTGGCACCGTTATAGTGGCACTGTGATGGTGGTACCATGAGGGTGGCAAGGTGATGGTGGCACCATAACGGTCGCACCATCATGGTCCCACACCGAAAGGGTGGAACTGCCTAAGGTGTCATTGTGAAGGTGGAACCTTGACCGTGGAACTTCTTATGGTGTCTCACCAAACGGTGTAGAGACCCAAAGCTTATCGTACATGGACATTACATTACTTTTGCGGAATACTTAGTACATAACAAAAACACACACACAAGGATCATAATAGTTTAGTGTCTTTGGAAACTCGGATCGTAGTCTTCTAAACGTGGTGAAAGATCTTCAATATCTCCCATAAAGATCTTCCCCTTTTTTTTTACCTAAAACCTTTCTTTATATCCTGGGGAAAAGAAAACAAAAAAGGGTGAGCTCAAATGCTCAGCAAGGGCAAATAAAGGAAATAAAAATCATATCATATCTTTTTAAAAATCAAAACCTGCAAAAGAGATCATAATATCTTTACATGGAACAAATCATGGAAGTGAAAATGAGATCCCCATAATCATAACATAAAACTTGAAACATTGTGGCATGCACACATAATCATGGAAAATCATTTCTTGTTAGTCATGACTCATTGCCAAGACTATCTTAGTGGACAAAGTCCCTTTCTGAACCGAGTTCACTCCTCGTTTCAGTCCTGTATCACTGAACCGATATAACCTTCCGTTCCAGCCATGTCTATCTCATGAGATATAAAATCTTTACCCAATGCATTGGAGGGAGATATAGGTCCCACCCATCTCTTAATGAATCCTTTCTTATGTGTGCCACAGAATCATAAATCATACATCATTGCATAACCCATGTAATAAAAATGGGATTTTTAAACAACATGACATCATAAAACCATTCATATAAGATAAAGGAATTCATAAACATAATTCCATCACAACATAGTCAAATCAATGTAAAAATATGGATAGAAACAGAACCCTTTATTATCTTATATGGAAAATAATTTTGATAAAACACTTGAATTGAATTCTTGAGGAAAATATCCTTTCTTCTTCAAAATCAATTTCTTTTCACAAAACATCATGCAATTTTAAAAGAAAGAGATTTTATTGAAAATAGTCATGAAATATTTTAGAGGAAGCTTCATGAAAATAAGGATTTATAAAACAGTAGAAATCCGTTCGTGCCATATAAGTTAAAAAAAACATTCTTCGTACTTTTGTCGGAAAAGTCAAAAAGTACCTCGTACGGAAAAACGACAAAAGATTCCTTTCATATTCTTTACTAAAAACTCACCGAAGAGTAAAATTGGATTTAAACTATTGTAAGTGGATGGAAACAATATTACATATTGAAGGAACATGGATGTGGATGATAAAATACACCCCAGTAATTACTTATGAATAAACAATCTCGGATAAAAATGAGATTGTGATATTTCCCTTACCTTAGGTCCGACTTGCTTTGTAAGTGTCCGAACCTCCTGTATAATGATTTAAATCATGTTATTGACTTATTACAGAATCATATTCATTGTTATGATATCATATATGGTTCACTTATTATATTACCCGTTCTTTTGTAAATTCCATGTTAAAGAAGCGTTTTGGGTAAAATCGTTTCATTTATCTTAGGTGTTTTGACTTGTTGTTCTTGACATCATTATTACTTATATCATGATTTACTTACTTCCAGAATATAAAATATGATTTATATATCATATATATTCAGTATATATATATATATAATAGGTAGATAAATAAAATGAAAAACACCGTTCATGGAGACGGTAGTCCGTACGTACGCATGAACGCTGTTTTCCTTTCCTTATTGTCTTGAAATGGAAGTAAGTAGATGACATACATATGTATATATATAAATAAATCCAGTAGATTTATAATGTCATATATTTCATTATTATTTCTTATATATACATTATAATCATTCTTAAATGGTTAACATGGAGAATGAATCTCATCGCGTCGTGGAGACGGTAGTCCGTACGTACGCACGAGCGATGATATCATTTCTATAAATATTGAATTGAATTGGAGTGGATTATACAATATATCAGAATCAATATGATGTTGTAATAACTATGTATAGTTATTCTTTACACCATTATACCCATCCATTTAAGGTGGTGGTGGAAAATAGATTACACCACGGCGTGGAGACGGTATTCCGTACGTACGCACGCGCGGTGATTTCTTTTTCCGTAGGATGGATAGATGGTGAAATAGGGTTGTTTCATACTTATAATAACATATCAGTATTTTAGTGATACTGATGTTATTACTTCATAATGAAACAACCTAAGAAGAAGAAGTGGAAGAAGAAATAAAGATGAAAGAATTGGTAACGGTAATTACCTCTTCTTTGAAGCGCCTTTTGGAGACCTCCTCTTAGGGAACTAAAATTGGTCTTTGAGTAAGACCAGAACCTCTAGGATGTTGCTAGGGAAGTGGAGAAGAGATTTTGGCAGGGGTTGGCCGAGCTTTAGTGCTCAAATTGGTGTGAGGAGGAGGGGGAGGAGGTGTCCTTTTATAGGGGAGGAGAGGGGCACCTTAGGAATATCTCAAAATATTATTTTATATTAAAGTCAAAATCGGTTTATAATGGTTCCAAAGGGTCTTATTTCGAAGATAAAGTGGGTAAGGGTCTAAATCCTATCAACCAATAAGATTTAGACAAGTTTAGGGTTTTATTTTAACCTTATCAATTATATTTAACTCTAAGTTAATTAATTTAACTTTTACCGTGTCTTTTTGTTTTCTTTCACTATATGGTTAATACACTTACTATAAAAACCCAAACGAACCCCAAATTGTTTATTATTAATATATATATCCTTATCTAAGTCATTTGGCCGAACCTTAGATTTTTAGGAATAAAATAACAATTAATAATATAATATTTGATTTAAAAACTATTTTGTGTCAATTTTGACACTATTTGATATATGATTTGTTTGAAAGTCATAACAGAATTATATGTTCGAAACAAGTTTATTAAATCAACACTAATATATCATAATAACCTAGAAAATTAGTTGAATTCATAAAAAGTCTCAAATTACATTTATTTTGGTGTTTATAACATCAATTATGTCAATATTTCATTAATAAGATAATTACTGCATCATCTTTGTGTCATAAATAAATTAAATTATTTGATGTCTAAAAATTAGAAATAAAATACCATCATGTAGTAAATCTTTTTATCTTTCTAATGAATATTTACAATCGAATTTATCTTATGTATAACCCCATATTAAAAATGTTTTAGTAAATAAACTTTGATTTTAACTCTTTTAACTCTTCTTTGAATTAAATAATAATAAATGTCCTAATCTAATCCAAGTGGGCCTAAATGATAATATTTTACACTTAAGGTTGTTTTTGGTCGAGATACACTTGTCCAATAGGATTAGGACATGTGTTAGGGTAATATTAATATCATATTTACCCTTAGTTACCCTATTTACTATTAACCGCGGTAAAAAAAAGTAAAAAGTTACTATTCACCAAAAATTATTTTCATCTCATTGAACCACATTTTAGTCCTTGATATTAACCGTGTCTCTCGGATTTTCGAAATTCCATTCACAGAAGTGGTAAAATTAAGTTTTATGCAAAATTCAATTTTTAACCTACCACTTAGTAGTTTCACTATTCATCAAAAATTGAAGTTTTTCAGAAAAATGCCAAAATTTCACCCTAAGCTATAATTGATATTTCGAATTCAAAAATGATTTCTATTTTACCAAATTCATAACATAAAATTTGCATTAATTAATTTTATAATTAAATCCCGCTGTTAAAACAAATAGCGTGTTTTTAAGAAACAATATCTATCAAAAGATTGACACTTGTTTATGTCTAGTTTAAATGTGAAATTACATCCAATGACCAACATTGTATTAAATTGTAAAAATATATTCTAAATATACTTTAAAACCACTCAAATTAATGATTTATCACTATTAATTATTTCGATTAAAAAAGTTGTTTTTAATTATAATTTAGTAATTTTCACTATTCATCAGAATATGAAAGTTATCCGAAAAGTACCAAAATTTCACCTTAGGCTAAATTCGACACTCCGAATCCAAAAATGAAGGTCATTTTGAAAAATAAGATTTACAGAATTTCAAAAAGTGGTTATTACTATTCATAACGGCTAGTTTAAATAATATTTTAATAGCATATCGTTGTTTAGTGAAACTCGGTATTGCTTATTACACACGCTATCGAGGAAGGTTGCGATTGCGTGTAATGCAAGGCAAGTCAAGGATGCGTGTTGTGC
Source organism: Viscum album (assembly GCA_963277665.1). Lineage (NCBI taxonomy): Eukaryota > Viridiplantae > Streptophyta > Magnoliopsida > Santalales > Viscaceae > Viscum > Viscum album. The sequence continues at coordinate 1,173,080,451 of OY728164.1, forward strand.
AAGCTCCTTTTGGTGTAGCGTACAACACAAGACATTAATAAAACTAAAAAGAATATTTTTTTATAAAATCTTGGGCTGTTACATTCTACCCCCCTTAAAATGAATTTCGCCCTCGAAATTCGTCAGGGTTATAAATGGTTTACTATTCGAAAGTTTCTTTAAAAGAAACCCACATCGTAAAAAGGAATATCAAAACCAATATTTAAAAACAAAAGTATGAAACGTAACGGTTACCCAAATAAACTAATCACTGGGTTTCCACATAGGTGAAAATATGGATATGGAAGAGAAATCTAACCATCATGTTCTGATGGAGAGTGGTAGAGAACATGGCTATGGAAAAGCCAGTAATCACAAATCCATAGAGTTGTGATGATATAAGGTACCATCTGATTCATCAGGTATAAGATCACTAGGACAACATTTTTGGTTTTCAAGATCATTTCCCTAAAGTTGAAAAATTTGAATTAGAATAAATACTTACTTTATTTTGGTACCATCTCACTGTTGTTCGTGCCTTAAACAATTTCCACTTCATCTCTTAAATAAATGATGTTGAATTTGTTATTCGTGAAGTGTTAGCAGATCATGTGATAGAATGACGGTTCATTCCATCTATTTCAAACAAAAGGTTAGCAAAATTATATACATAAGTCGATCTATAGTGAGATTAATCACATATGCTTTCTAAAATGGACTTATACTTCATATATCATACTGTTTAATATAATAAAACTAGTTTCTACTAAACAGGGACTTCCTGTAGGCCAGTGGTAGGCGATAAAGGCCAGTTGCACTTCGGTTGTGGGTTCGATTCCCACATCCTTGTCCGACGCGATGGGCTGTCGCCCGTCCTGCAGGTTGTCCTTTTTCTAAAACTACGTTACTATAACATCCCATCAATAATATCGAAAATCTTCTATCCTTAAACAATACTAACTTATGTCCAACATAATCCAGTCTAATCTTTAGGCTTATACATAATACTGCAGTCCACTCTCATAATATAGTGACATCAATTACCAGAGATTTAATACTGTCGTTGATCCCCACATATCATAAGATATGTCTTGTTGGTCACATTCCAAACATTCAAAGTCCTTAATCGTGTATTCTCTTGAATACCTTAGTGAAAACATGAGTGCAGTTAAAAGTTAACACTTTCCACATACCAAAATCCTCAAAATTCTATATACTCAAACCATGATATCACTTAGTCCTTATATCAATCATGAGCTCATGAATACTATTAAACATTTCATTTTCTCGTCTTCATTATGCGCATATCATCTTATTTCCAAAAAATATCTCAATCACTTTGAATACCACATCAATAAATATTGCAATACTCAATGATACAACATTATTTTGGAATCCCATTACATAAACACTTAATCATTCCACCACATCGTTGTCATATTCAACATTGCCAATAGTGATCGCATGTGATTTCCCTTTGTCCTTTGCCTTCAGTGGTTGCTCATGTTGATCATCACTAACCCTTGGATTAGGGCAATTATTAGCATAATGCCCCATTTCCTTGCACTTGAAGCATTGAAGTGTTGGCGGTGCGTTCTCTGCAGTGTTTGCTTTATCATTAGAAACCCTTTTTCCATTACTTCGACACTCAGCTGCTCGATGACCTTCTTTTCCACACTTAAAACATTTTCTAGTCCCTTTTAGACAATCTCCACCATGCTTCTTTCCACACTTTGTGCATAAGGAAACATTCATCTTCTTTTCACCATTATTCTGAGATTTCTCCTTGAACTCCATCTTTCGTTTCTTGTCAAAACCATGAGATGGATATGTAACACCAACTTCCATTTCTACCTTGATAGCACAACGCACAATTTCTTCATAGCTACTGAAGTCTCTTATAGCTAATGCCTTTCGAAGACTTGGTTTTAAGCCACTGAAAAATCGATCAACTTTACTTTCAGGTTGGATGATAATACCAGAAGCGTACCTTGCAAGTCTTGTAAAATTCGCTTCATAGGTACCAACAGATTCATCATCCCTTTGCTTCAGTTCAAGAAACTCTTTCTCCATCTTTGTTCGGAGAATACGAGGGAAGTACTTATTGAAAAATAAGTTCTTGAACTCGTCCCATTCCATAGACTCAATTTCATCCCTTTGCCTCGTATTCTTAATAAGATTCCACCATTGATCAGCATCTCCTTCCAAACGATACACTGCTAGGATGACTTTATCATGTTCAGAACATTGAAGAACTGAAAATATCTTTTCAGTAGTACTAATCCATTGTTCAGCAACTAATGGATCAGTATAACACTGAAAGAAGGTGGACGCTGCCTCATGAAGGATTCAACAGAATGTTGCTCCTTCCTTTGCTCGTTTGGAAGTCCTTCATGATTCATAGCTTGAGAAATTTGTGTGAGCATGGCTACAAGATTTTGCATTACAGCTCCCATATCGTTTGGTTGCTCAGGGGGACAATCATTGCATTGTCCATTGCATTGATCAACACGGTTCCTTCGGGTTCCAGCCATCGTCTAAAACCCCAAAAGAATAGTGTGAGAGGCAAAAACCATGCTAGGGAAAACAACATAATAAAGGGGTAGTACCCTCAATATCTAACATCTTAGGTTAAATTCTAAGATCGTTAGAGAAATTCTAGGACTATAACCTATACGTATACTTAACCTTAGAGACATCCCTAGACATACCTTAGAAATATCTCTAGGGATCTCACTAACGTTTTCGCATCCTAGTTTCCAAAGGTTGACTAAACCTTTCCTCTGATACCAACTGTAGAGACCCAAAGCTTATCGTACATGGACATTACATTACTTTTGCGGAATACTTAGTACATAACAAAAACACACACACAAGGATCGTAATAGTTTAGTGTCTTTGGAAACTCGGATCGTAGTCTTCTAAACGTGGTGAAAGATCTTCAATATCTCCCATAAAGATCTTCCCCTTTTTTTTACCTAAAACCTTTCTTTATATCCTGGGGAAAAGAAAACAAAAAAGGGTGAGCTCAAATGCTCAGCAAGGGCAAATAAAGGAAATAAAAATCATATCATATCTTTTTAAAAATCAAAACCTGCAAAAGAGATCATAATATCTTAACATGGAACAAATCATGGAAGTGAAAATGAGATCCCCATAATCATAACATAAAACTTGAAACTTTGTGGCATGCACACATAATCATGGAAAATCATTTCTTGTTAGTCATGACTCATTTCCAAGACTATCTTAGTGGACAAAGTCCCTTTCTGAACCGAGTTCACTCCTCGTTTCAGTCCTGTATCACTGAACCGATATAACCTTCCGTTCCAGCCATGTCTATCTCATGAGATATAAAATCTTTACCCAATGCATTGGAGGGAGATATAGGTCCCACCCATCTCTTAATGAATCCTTTCTTATGTGTGCCACAGAATCATAAATCATACATCATTGCATAACCCATGTAATAAAAATGGGATTTTTAAACAACATGACATCATAAAACCATTCATATAAGATAAAGGAATTCATAAACATAATTCCATCACAACATAGTCAAATCAATGTAAAAATATGGATAGAAACAGAACCCTTTATTATCTTATATGGAAAATAATTTTGATAAAACACTTGAATTGAATTCTTGAGGAAAATATCCTTTCTTCTTCAAAATCAATTTCTTTTCACAAAACATCATGCAATTTTAAAAGAAAGATATTTTATTGAAAATAGTCATGAAATATTTTAGAGGAAGCTTCATGAAAATAAGGATTTATAAAACAGTAGAAATCCGTTCGTGCCGTATAAGTTAAATAAAACATTCTTCGTACTTTTGTCGGAAAAGTCAAAAAGTACCTCGTACGGAAAAACGACAAAAGATTCCTTTCATATTCTTTACTAAAAACTCACCGAAGAGTAAAATTGGATTTAAACTATTGTAAGTGGATGGAAACAATATTACATATTGAAGTAACATGGATGTGGATGATAAAATACACCCCAGTAATTACTTACGAATAAACAATCTCGGATAAAAATGAGATTGTGATATTTCCCTTACCTTAGGTCCGACTTGCTTTGTAAGTGTCCGAACCTCCTGTATAATGATTTAAATCATGTTATTGACTTATTACAGAATCATATTCATTGTTATGATATCATATATGTTTCACTTATTATATTACCCGTTCTTTTGTAAATTCCATGTTAAAGAAGCGTTTTGGGTAAAATCGTTTCATTTATCTTAGGTGTTTTGACTTGTTGTTCTTGACATCATTATTACTTATATCATGATTTACTTACTTCCAGAATATAAAATATGATTTATATATCATATATATTCAGTATATATATATATATAATAGGTAGATAAATAAAATGAAAAACACCGTTCATGGAGACGGTAGTCCGTACGTACGCATGAACGCTGTTTTCCTTTCCTTATTGTCTTGAAATGGAAGTAAGTAGATGACATACATATGTATATATATAAATAAATCCAGTAGCTTTATAATTTCATATATTTCATTATTATTTCTTATATATACATTATAATCATTCTTAAATGGTTAACATGGAGAATGAATCTCATCGCGTCGTGGAGACGGTAGTCCGTACGTACGCACGAGCGATGATATCATTTCTATAAATATTGAATTGAATTGGAGTGGATTATACAATATATCAGAATCAATATGATGTTGTAATAACTATGTATAGTTATTCTTTACACCATTATACCCATCCATGTAAGGTGGTGGTGGAAAATAGATTACACCACGGCGTGGAGACGGTATTCCGTACGTACGCACGCGCGGTGATTTCTTTTTCCGTAGGATGGATAGATGGTGAAATAGGGTTGTTTCATACTTATAATAACATATCAGTATATTAGTGATACTGATGTTATTACTTCATAATGAAACAACCTAAGAAGAAGAAGTGGAAGAAGAAATAAAGATGAAAGAATTGGTAACGGTAATTACCTCTTCTTTGAAGCGCCTTTTGGAGACCTCCTCTTAGGGAACTAAAATTGGTCTTTGAGTAAGACCAGAACCTCTAGGATGTTGCTAGGGAAGTGGAGAAGAGATTTTGTCAGGGGTTGGCCGAGCTTGAGTGCTCAAATTGGTGTGAGGAGGAGGGGGAGGAGGTGTCCTTTTATAGGGGAGGAGAGGGGCACCTTAGGAATATCTCAAAATATTATTTTATATTAAAGTCAAAATCGGTTTATAATGGTTCCAAAGGGTCTTATTTAGAAGATAAAGTGGGGAAGGGTCTAAATCCTATCAACCAATAAGATTTAGACAAGTTTAGGGTTTTATTTTAACCTTATCAATTATATTTAACTCTAAGTTAATTAATTTAACTTTTACCGTGTCTTTTTGTTTTCTTTCACTATATGGTTAATACACTTACTATAAAAACCCAAAAGAACCCCAAATTGTTTATTATTAATATATATATCCTTATATAAGTCATTTGGCCGAACCTTAGATTTTTAGGAATAAAATAACAATTAATAATATAATATTTGATTTAAAAACTATTTTGTGTCAATTTTGACACTATTTGATATATGATTTGTTTGAAAGTCATAACAGAATTATATGTTCGAACCAAGTTTATTAAATCAACACTAATATATCATAATAACCTAGAAAATTAGTTGAATTCATAAAAAGGCTCAAATTACATTTATTTTGGTGTTTATAACATCAATTATGTCAATATTTCATTAATAAGATAATTACTGCATCATCTTTGTGTCATAAATAAATTAAATTATTTGATGTCTAAAAATTAGAAATAAAATACCATCATGTAGTAAATCTTTTTAGCTTTCTAATGAATATTTACAATCGAATTTATCTTATGTATAACCCCATATTAAAAATGTTTTAGTAAATAAACTTTGATTTTAACTCTTTTAACTCTTCTTTGAATTAAATAATAATAAATGTCCTAATCTAATCCAAGTGGGCCTAAATGATAATATTTTACACTTAAGGTTGTTTTTGGTCGAGATACACTTGTCCAATAGGATTAGGACATGTGTTAGGGTAATATTAATATCATATTTACCCTTAGTTACCCTATTTACTATTAACCGCGGTAAAAAAAAGTAAAAAGTTACTATTCACCAAAAATTATTTTCATCTCATTGAACCACATTTTAGTCCTTGATATTAACCGTGTCTCTCGGATTTTCGAAATTCCATTCACAGAAGCGGTAAAATTAAGTTTTATGCAAAATTCAATTTTTAACCTACCACTTAGTAGTTTCACTATTCATCAAAAATTGAAGTTTTTCAGAAAAATGCCAAATTTTCACCCTAAGCTATAATTGATATTTCGAATTCAAAAATGATTTCTATTTTACCAAATTCATAACATAAAATTTGAATTAATTAATTTTATAATTAAATCCCGCTGTTAAAACAAATAGCGTGTTTTTAAGAAACAATATCTATCAAAAGATTGACACTTGTTTATGTCTAGTTTAAATGTGAAATTACATCCAATGACCAACATTGTATTAAATTGTAAAAAAATATTCTAAATATACTTTAAAACCACTCAAATTAATGATTTATCACTATTAATTATTTCGATTAAAAAAGTTGTTTTTAATTATAATTTAGTAATTTTCACTATTCATCAGAATATGAAAGTTATCCGAAAAGTACCAAAATTTCACCTTAGGCTAAATTCGACACTCCGAATCCAAAAATGAAGTTCATTTTGAAAAATAAGATTTACAGAATTTCAAAAAGTGGTTATTACTATTCATAACGGCTAGTTTAAATAATATTTTAATAGCATATCGTTGTTTAGTGAAACTCGGTATTGCTTATTACACACGCTATCGAGGAAGGTTGCGATTGCGTGTAATGCAAGGCAAGTCAAGGATGCGTGTTGTGCAAGCTCCTTTTGGTGTAGCGTACAACACAAGACATTAATAAAACTAAAAAGAATATTTTTTTATAAAATCTTGGGCTGTTACAAACGGGGTCCCAACCTTATTTGCTTTTTTAGTTCTACTCCCAAAACATATCCTTTGACGTAAAAGTGATTTAATTCCCCTGTAGAAGCCATCAAAAGCCCCTAAATGATATCCAAAATCACACAAGATACGGGAGACCTTTGACATTCAAAAATGTGTGTATTTTTTTCAAATATGTCACACACGTTTCCCATACATTCCAGTTCTTCCCTTGTTACACGGTTTTCTCTAATTAATGGAAATCCTTTAACACCAAGCTGATATGGACACCTTTCCAATGAGAATTATTAAATAGGAATAAATTCCATCGTGTGTAAACATCCAACCATGTGGTGAAACCACAATCCATTTTTTTATCCATTAAAAATTCATATCTCGTAACTCTAGGATATCACCTTTTATCCCACAGGATACATTCTTATTCTTCATTGGTTGGTATATTTTTATTTCATTGATGAATATGGAGTCCCCCTTCCCAAGGATAGTGGTGCGCCTGTGCTGGAGCTTTTACTGCTCAGTCTTGGAATCCATAGAGTTCCCCCCTTGCATTTCGCGCATCCCACATTCATGGATCATGGAGAAAAACATCGATCATTGATCATCCAGGAAGGGTGATTCCTTCATATCTCTATATTTTTTATCATGCGAGGTTGGTACGATGATGTTATTTCGGGGATGGATGAAACCAAACCATAACAAAGACATTAAATGGATTCTAAAGAATACAGGGGTGTGTGTGATGGTGCTACTATACTCTTTTAATCAATGCTAATATTTTGTGAATTTTACAGGGTTAGGTCAACTAAAAATCATGGCCACTGGTGTTCTTGCCATGTGAACTAAGGAACCCATATATCCCGTGATGATATGAATGGTTATAACAAAGTGTTTCTTAATCACGTAAACATGGTTGATTAAATGAATGTGAATTGAACAAGAATCCTTGAGTAATAACCCTGGTTTACAAAATAGAAGAAGGAACTAATGGAATGGTGAGTTTGAATCTGGAAACTCCCCTACTTTATCATGGTAACAAGGGTTTTGTTATCCTTGTTGCTTGTGGGGTGACCTTGATGGGTATGGGATCTCTTGTTGTTGTGCAGTTGTTTTTTTGTAGATCTGAGGCGGTGTGGGGCTATATGTTGGAGCTTAAATTGGTTCTTGTACATTGAAGGATCTCACAGATCACTTTTATTATTGTGACTTTACATGGGAATAGCGTGGGAATGCTTAAATTGCTGCTTGTCTATTTTTCCTTGGCTCTTTTATATTCCTCTTAGTTTCTTGGTAGTGGATAATTACCTTAAATGGAATCAATTATATATGATAACAATAATGGGTTCAACGGGGAATTGTTTTCCAGAAGTGAGTTGTTCCTTGGTTGTGGGTTTTGTGATTTTTATGAATGAATAGTAATGAGGTTGTTTGTGTATGGGATGATTTCGAAACCCCTAGGATTGGATGAGTTCTTGTTTACCGATATGTGTAATTTTGTTCTTTTGTTTCTTATTATATTCCCACCCAAGTGGTGAACATAGTGTTGAACACCCCTATTTTATGTGGAAGAGTGTTTTTTTAACACTCCTAAGAGTATTTGGTAATTAGTTTCATTTCTGATTCATTTTACTGAGTAGAACAAGACTCTAAAAGTTGGTTGTGATAGCCTAAGTTCAATTATAGACTATAATTTTTCGGGCAGGGAAGTTGTGGTGGTTTTCCTAGGTATGTGTAGGAATGTTATTTCTCATGTGTATTCATGATGTGGCCCTACTATCATCGAGTGTGGAAGTAGTTGTTCAGTACTAGGTGTCTTCAGGCGTGGGGGTAGTTTCTCGGACCCAGGATTCTATGGGTGTGGTTACATGTGGTTGTTGTGGCCCAGAAGTTTGTGGGCATGATGTGTGGTTGTGGTAGCCCATGTCTGTGCGGGCAGGGTATGGTAGTGGGACTATGGTGAGAATAGGAAAAGAGGTCTAACATGTAGGATGTCTTTATTAACCATTGAGAATGTGGTGCGGGGTACCCAAATATCTATGTTCTATTACAATTACTTTACATGAATTATATTATTTGGGGTGTGTGCCTTGGTCAGTCCGGGTGGAATGTTTTCCTTACTAGGTGGATTGGTTTTATCATTTTTTTTCACAAGTCATTAGAATGCCTCCCTACATGTGCACGAGAGATTTTGGTTTTTTCTATATATTAATGTTGAATGCCCACCATACGTATATAAAACTGATTTTGGGATTCTAGTAGGATTTCTAGGAACATGTCGGACCCTACTAGATCAGACGTTGGGACCGTAAATGTTGATGTTTTTCTTTTCTTTTGGTACATTCCTTTGAGTTTTCTTGTATTTTGGTGGCACATATTATTGGAACATGCATATGGGAAAGGTTTTATTTGGTTTTATTTTTACTTCCAGATTTTCTCTTGTTTGGGATTTTCATATATCATGGTCCTAATAAATAAAAAGGGTAATGAATTCCAAATTGCATGTGATTCTATACTCTTGGTGCAAGTTGCCAGTTTGGGAGCTATTGAAGGTGGGTCTCGGGGATCATTATCTCTCTTTACACATGAGTAAGGCATGGTTTGGAAATCTGGTGTCCCTTCCCTCATCTTGGTGAAGGTGGGTCATGAAAACATCATCTAATATTTGTCATTTTAGTTCATGAATTGACGGAATGAAAAACAATTTTCCAAATTTTTGAATATAAACATCATAAATAATTTCTTGTAGTCTTATATCATTAAAAAAATTATTTTTATTTTGAAAATTCTCCTCATTAAATTGAGATCTTATTATATTCACCAGTAAATATGGTTCATCAATAATATTTAAAAAGTGTGATGTTTCCCCTCCCTTAACAATTCCCATATCTAAATTTAGAAAATCCATTTACATTATATCTTTTTAAATCTTTATTTGGTTCATAATTCAAGGATATTTTTTTTTGTTAATGAATCTTCCACATTATTTTCATTTCTTATATGGTGGTGTATTGAGGAATCATAAGCTTTTAGAAAATCGATATATTTTAATTTTTTCATGTTTAGTTCATTATTTTAAATGATGTATTCTAAACTCTTGTGATCTATATATATCACATATCATTCAGCATATGGATAGTGTATATATATCATCGAAGAAAATCTTACATGTACTAACTCATGATCATTATTTGGATAATTTATTCCAGACTCTTCAACTAACATGATGCATAAGTCATAATATTATCATTTTTTATAAGGACACAACCCACTCCATTCTTAAATACATCATTGTATATCACAAACCCATAATTTTCTATTGTTTGACTCAAAATATGATTGTTGGAAAATATTGTGATATATTTATAAATATATTATGAACAATCATTTTTCTATACCAATTGAATCCTTTACATGTGAGAATTCTTAACATGTTAGAAAATTGTGGGAAACTATAAATGAAATTCCAATAGTAACCTACTAGAAAAATATAAATACATACCATTATTTTGTTTTTTTTGTAGGTTGTTATTATATTTCCTTTTCCTTCATAGGATCCAATGAGATTGCAACCATAGAGACATTATTTTGATGAAAATAAATCTCTTGAATCAATAATTCACACATTCAAAATTTTCAATATTAATCATTCCTTATGGGAGTCTAAGAATTGATAGTTAAGTGATTATCATGGTCTTCACATGTTTCATAATATTCAAAAATATCATCAATGAATGCCATAAATATTCATCAAGGTATTCCTTGATTATTATAATAAACTGATCCATAAAAATAGAGGGTTCAATATTCAATCCAAATGGCATTACTCTAAATTTGTAATCTCCACACGCCATCCAAAAATATATCTATGGTATATCATCTCCCTTAAGTCATAGTTTTTATTCCCAATAAGAAGATAAATCTTAAAAAAAATATTGATATTTGTGATATTGATCAAATAAATCAAAAATGCGAGGTAGAGGATATGTGGTATTTATTATAATAGAATTTTTTTCTCTATAGTAAATCCACAAACATTAGCATTTTTCTTGCTTCTTAGTAATGAAAACAGGGGATCCCCATGGTGAAATATGAGGAGAAATAAATCCCTTATTTCTCAATTACCCTAGTTTTCTATTCAACTCTACTAGTTCCACTATTTATATTATATAAGGAGTATTTGATATTGGTCTTTCATGAAGGATTAAATCAATATTGGACTCTATATTGTGCTCTCAGTGGTGTCCATGTAATTCCTTAGCAAATACAACAATATATTCTTGTAAAATTGGTAAATAATAAATGTTAAGATGAAACTCCTTATCCTTATATTATTTTTCTTTTGTCCCCATGAATTTCATTCGTAGAGCTACTAGGGGTGGATCTCGGTATGAACCAGATAATGAGGTTTTTTCTCAAATGACAAGGGATTATACATCCTCCTCAAAAATCCTAATTTACAAATTCTTGAAATAAATTTTCACATTTTTTTTTTCAAATATATTATATACAATAGATTATATCATAGTAGACCATATGTATGATGATAAGGTCAGTAAAAAAAGTATGTTTATATGCCATAATGGGAACTTCTCGATACACTTAAATTAAAATGAGAGTTCCCTTAGTGGCCTTGAATGAATGGTCTCTTATTTAATTGAAAGGAAAATATCTAATTATCTTGGAAAATTGGATAGATATAATATATTACAGTGCTACATAATCAAATAATTAATTTTATAACATTAAATATAGGATTTTTGTAGCTATCCCCAAATTATTGGGTACTTCTACATCATCATTGGTGATCTCATAATCTTGTCCATATCCCATTGGCATATTCTATGGTAGATTCTCTCAACTCTTGGGACTTTTATTTTAATAATTCACCAATTAATTATAGTTGAAACATTTAAAATAATTTATTTGTTTCTCTTGTTTGCATTGATTATCTCAACGACCCTTTTCTCCACTCTTATAACAAATTCACATACCTTTCAAACATTTACCAGGAATATATTACAAATATTGTTTTTCATAATGTGGCTTTATTTGTTTCCCTCATATTCATTGAATCATAACATTTTATTTGATTATTAAAATTCAACTTATTCACTTTATTTTTCTTGAATATATAAAATAAATAAGGTGAGTTCCATTTTTTCCTGTCAGATAATTATATCTCATTGTATGATAAAAATACAAGTGAATCTAGTGCCTTTCAGAGACATGTATTAATGCCTTCAAATAAATGATCAGTCATGACTTATTAATCACTTAATAAGTATATAACATATATAGATAATTCTATGATGCAAGAATCATACACTGTAACACTATAATATTCCCCCGTGTCTAATCAAAAAAATTGTATCCTAATTTAAGATCATCGTTCATGAGGGAAATATTTTTTGATAAATGTTTCTTAAAAAGTCATTCATTAAATTCTACTATTTTATCTTCCCCTATAGTAATATAGAACAAAAACCACCATATAGTATCTTATCTCTTGAAAAAATGTACTTATAGTACTACATTTTCATTTTTATTGCATCCTAATGATTGAAATATCATTTTAAGGGAGTTGATCCACCGCTCAGCCATAACTGGGATTGTTGTAGAACAAAAATATGGGAGATTCTCTAACATTTTATAATACAAAATAGGTTTAGTATGGTTATTTTTCATAATATATGTATGTTGTTATAATATGGTCATGATCTTATCAGCTCAAGAACTGACAGTATTGAATTGATGAGTTGGTAAATCCCTACATTTTTCATGGGTATTGATTCCTTTCCTTCCATTAGGCACCATCACTAAATAATGAAACACACTATGTTAGCTCATAATAATCTTGAGTATTTGAAAAAAACTAGACAAAATGAATTATTATAAATCATAGTTTAATTTAACATATAGTTCCCACATTTTATACTAAAATTTTCTCTAATAAAAACTATAAAAACTCTGACCCTATTATCTTAGAGTCTGTGGTTATATTATTATAATCGAATAGACACATGAGATCACATAAAAAAATTGTGGTAATTTTAGTATCATTGAAGAAAGTGATACATACAATTCTCCCTTATTACATTGGTAATTATACATAAAACATAAAAAAGGAAAATAAAAATCATTGTTAAAATTAATGAAAACATTACATCTTCATTGCGTGGCGAAGGAAAACCAGAAAAGGGTGAGCTCAAATGATTAGTAAGTGTTATATCAAATAATAATAAGTGAAGAAATGTCAATGAGGAATGGAAATTATATAAAGTTATATAATATAAAAAACTCATTTCATCAATATAATTAGAGTTAAAATGCATCCAATGATATTGTCGTAGTGAAAATATAATGGAATGTAATAACTAAAAAATAAATGAAGAGAACTATTAATTTCTAGATGTTATGTATTTGGAACATGAACCATTATACCATTAAGATGTTTTAATTATGTATATATAAACATATATTATTCTTATTGGAAGCAATCGTAGAGATGTTTTCACCAACTATTTTGTCTTATGAGACATGTCGATGCATCATTGGGCGATATATAATCAGGACCACCTATCATTGAAAGTCTAATGCATTCTTTAAAAATAGATTCAATTCATTAACATCATTAAATTAAAACACCATGTATAAAAATATTATATCACTATGATAATAATAAAATTTATGATACATTAAATATAAATATTTAATTAAATATTATATTATTTATTCTGAGAAATGAAAGGGATGTATATATACATAATGGTAAAGGAATAAGTGGTGAATAAGGAATAACCAAAGGGAATGTCATAATGGTTTCCATGAAATAATTGATTAAAATAATACATGTAAATTCATTGGAATATATCATGGTATATTATTTCCAAACTGATGTGAATTCATGTAGAAATATTTGTTATGAAACTTCAGAAATGATTTTCTTTAGTATGGTTTCCTGGAAATTATTAACGATAATTTAACAAACAAAAATATAATTGTTTGTATAAAACCATATATGAAAAAAGATAGTTTTTTCATGATAAATAGATTATTTTAGATAAATATTTCAGGCTTAAAATAGATTATAGAGTGTACTTGAAAATGGGAATGATATCAAGAATTTGCCTTTATTTGGGCCTTCTAATTATGAGGTATTAAAAAACAATACTTATAAAATATGTATTTACCCATAAAATAATGACTAATTTATTTATATAAATATTTTTCGATTAAATAAAAATAATTTATAAGATGTTTATAAAAATTAATAGTGTAACGCCCCGACCCCAGCTACCCAGAGTCGGTGCATTACTTCGTAACATTGGCATGATCATAAGAAAGATAAAATCTCGAAAGACCGATTGGTTTAGTAGCCTTGGAAAATGCCAGATATATTCATAAGTTTTACATTACATTATAAAATGAAAAACTACTACAACAACATAATGTCTCAATAGACCACACTATTATTCCCTCATAAAATCCCTGCAGGTCATTCATAATTTACTTCTTCACTTCCTGGGAAAAATAAAACATAGAAAAGGGGTGAGCTCAAATGCCCAGTAAGGATAACAATATAGCAGAAACTTTCATAAATAAGAATAAACATTTAAGGCAATGTATAACTAAAACAAAAGCCTTTTAAACTTGAACATCAACATAATATGGAAAAAGTAAAATGAAATAATGCCATTTACTCATTCACATGGATATTCTACTAATCGAATAATCACATGAAAAAATCACTAACCACTTTCATAATGTTGGAATGCATAATGCCAGACTATCATAACCACATAGCCAAGGCCTCGTGCCAAGACTACAAATAAGATTTTGTCAAGGCCTTGTGCCAAGACACTAGTTTGTCTCATGAGACCTACCGATGCATCGAGGAGCTATAGTGGGCTCCACCCGTCACTTATTAAGTCCAATGCATTCCCATATGAAAAGGTTTAAACATAACATAAACATTCGTATTAAAACTAGCATACGAAATGTCAATAATTTCACCATAAACTATGAATGGTATAAAAATAGCACATCCATAGTCAAACATATAACAAAACCTTCAATACAATATAGAAGTTTTGTATCATAATAAATCAACTTCAAATAATCTTAAAATCCATCAAAGGATGTTGACATAGATGAAATCAAAATTCTTTTTAAAGAAATATCTCCTTTTATTTTGAAATCATTTAAGATCCATATAAAATAAAACATTTTCTTAGAAAATATTCTTATAATCTTGTAAGGAAAGCTTTGAAGATTTTATAACGGCGGAAAATAACCGCACCCGCCGTATAAGTTAAAAAAACATTCTTACCTCAATTCTGTCGAAAAGGTTAAAAAGGACCTTGTTTTGAAAACGACGGAAAGATTCCTTTATAAACCTCTTATAAAAAGTCAAACAAGGGTATAAATGACTTTAGCACATATTCTTGTAAATATTAAAAATGTTTTGAAATACATTTCGAAGAAACATGGATGTGGATGATAAAGAGATCCCAGTAGATTATTACATATAAACAACCTCGGATAATGAAGAGATTGTGAAATAACCCTTACCTTGTACTTTTCCTTGGTTGGGGTAGGTTAACCTCCTGTATAATGGTGAAATAATTGTTATTAAATTATACAAGAATCATATATATTAATATGATATCATATATGATCTTTTAACATTGATTTGTTAATAATATCTTAGAATTATCATCGTTTCGGGTGTTAACTTACTCATTTTCTTTATATGTTTTGTTACATAAGCCATGGTTGTTGTATCTTATTCATATCCAGAATGATATCTAGTCCTTAAACATCATTTTTAAATTATCAAATGATAATTATACTTGAATGGTTACGATGGAGAATGAATCTCATCGCGTTCGTGGAGACGGTAGTCCGTACGTACGCACGAGCGACAATATCATTCTTTTGATATTAAAATAATATATAAATGAATGGTATTTCCTATATACAGAATCATTAACATGTTATATTTATTATTTACATGAGTTACACATCATTATTATACCCATCCAAATAATATTATATTGAATAACAATTACACCACGACGTGGAGACGGTAAGCCGTACGTACGCACGTATGGTGACATGTTATTCAAAGGGTGGATAGAATACTGAATATGGTTGTACCATACTTATAATAACATCACAGTATATGTGAGATACTGGAGTTATTATTTTAGAATGGTAAGAACAAAGGAAGAAGAAGTGGAAGAAGAAATGAACTTAGAAAAGGGTGGTGAAATCATTACCTCTTCTTCGGGTTCTTCCTTTTGATTTGATCAAAAGGGCTCCTTAGGTTGGCTTTCTGATCAAACTAAGGCCTCTAGGTTGTAGTGAGGGATGTTGGGAGATTATGTGGGCAGAGTTTGGCCGAACCAAAAGGCTTTGAAGGTGTGACGAAATGAGAAGGAGGAGTGCCCTTTTATAAGAGGGGTGAGGGGCACCTTTGGAAAAGCTAGAAATATTAATTTATAATAAATTCATATTCGGTTTCTAATGGCTCCAAAGTTGACTATTCAAAGGTTAAGGTGGGGATAGGTCGAAAACCACTCAACCAATAGAATTTAGACAGGTTTGGGTACTTATATTAACCTTATCTTTATGTATTAACTCTAAGTTAATTAGTTTCACTTTTACAATGTCTCTTTGTATTTTTATATAATATGGTTAATAAACTTACTATATACATCCAAGCGACCCCGAAGTGGTCCATTAATGATTAACCTATCATAATATAAGTCTCTTGGCCGAACCTTAGATTTTTAGGAATTTAATATCAATTAATAATATAATATTTGTTTTAAGAACTCTTTTATGTCAATTTTGACACTATTCAATAGTTGATTTTTGTGAAACTCATAACAGATTGATTACTTCGAACAAAGTCCATTAAATAAATCCTAATATATCATATTAGCCTAGAAAATTAGTTTAATTCATTAAAAGTTTCATATTATATTTATTTGGGTATTTATAATATCAATTATTTTAATTTTTCACTATTTTAGTAATTACTGCATCATCATTGTGTCATAATTAAAATAAATTATTTAATGTCTAAAAATTATAAATAAAATATTATTATGTAGGAAATCTTTTTAGCTTTCTAATGAATATTTATAATCTAAAAGCCAACATATATAACCCTATGTAAAAATTGTTGTTCTAAAAGATATATGCTTGTGTCATTTTTGTATTCATTTTAACTAAATTAAAATAAAGTGTCATTATCACTTACAAGTGGATCCATGGGGTCCCAAAATTGACACAAAGATGCCCATGGTCGACCATCTATCAACCAATAGGGTTAAGACACGTTTTTAGGGTAATTTAGTATTATTATAATATTATTTTTTTAACCCTTATTTACCGGATTTACCCTTAACCATGGTAAATAAAATATTTACCGCAGTAATTATTCAAAATGTCTAAAAATAAAAGTTACCTATTTACACAATTTGAACATCCTGATTCCAAATATGGAATCCATTTTCCTAAATTCAAAACATAGAAGTGGCAGAAATTAATTTAAAATTAATTCCCGCTGTTAAAACAAAAAGCGTGTTTTTAAGAGATAATAACTATCAAAAGATTGACACTTGTTTATGTTCGGTTTAATTGTAAAATTATGTCCAATGACCAACATTATATTAAATGGTAAAAATATATTCTAAATATACTTTAAAACCACTCAAATTCATAATTTATCACTATTAATTATTTTGATTAAAAGAGTTGTTTTTAATTAAAATTTAGTAATTTTCACTATTCATCAAAATATAAAAGTTATCCGAAAAGTACCAAAATTTCACCCTAGGATAATTTCGATATTCCGAATCCAAAAATGAAGTCCATTTTGAAATATAAAATATATATGATTTCAAAAAGTAGGTATAACTATTCACAACGGCTAGTTTAATTAGTTGTGGTGTGTGTTAGAACTCGAGGTTGCGTACAACACACGCTATCGCATTATTCGAAGGGAAACGTACCGTGAAAGCTTGGGGTGTTACATTCTCCCCTCCTTCAAATAATTGTGTCCTCGCAATTTCTAGGGTATTACTTTATAAAAAGACTCGGGTGGTTCTTCATCATAAGTTCCTCGGGTTCCCACGTTGCCTCTTCCATCTTATGATTTCTCCACAAAACTTTTACCAGACGTGTCGTCCGGTTTCTCAGCACTTGTTCTCTCGTATCAAGAATCTTGATGGGCTCTTCGCAATAGGAAAGATCGGGTTCCAGTTCTAATTCCTCATAGGTGAGTACATGCGTTGGGTCAGGCATGTATTTCCTCAACAGAGATACGTGGAACACATCGTGAACTTTGGAGAGACTTGGCGGCATTGCCAATCGGTAAGCTACAGCCCCAATTCGTTCTAGAATTTCGAAAGGTCCGATGTACCTGGGACTCAATTTACCTTTCTTACCAAAACGTATGACTCCCTTCCACGGAGATACCTTCAGGAAAACATGATCACCGACTTGAAATTCCAAATCCTTCCTTCGATTATCGGCATAGCTCTTCTGCCTACTTTGAGCTGCTTTAATGTGATTTTGGATTACCTTCACCTTTTCCACCGTTTCCTCCACCAGTTCTGGGCCTACAAGTTTTCTTTCACCAACGTCATCCCAACAGGTTGGTGTACGACATCTCTTTCTGTATAACGCTTCATATGGTGCCATCTGAATACTTGAATGGAAGCTATTGTTATAGGAAAATTCTACTAGTGGTAAATATTGATCCCACATACCCTGAAAATCAAGTGAGCAAGATCTCAACATGTCTTCTAAGGTCTAAATAGTCCGTTCTGATTGTCCGTCTGTCTGAGGGTGGTAAGCAGTGCTCAAATGAAGTTCAGTATCCAGGGATTTCTGAAGACTTTTCCAAAATCTTGAAGTAAAATGGGGATCACGATCAGAAACAATTGATAAGGGTACTCCATGAAGTCTCACAACTTCATTAATATATAGTCTTGCTAGACGTTCCAGGGGTAGATCTTCTCTTATAGCAAGAAAATGTGCTGACTTGGTAAGACGATCGACAATAACCGATATTGCATCGTTCCTTCTAGGAGTCTTTGGTAGCCCCATGACAAAGTCCATTGTAATATTGTCCCATTTCCACTCCGGTATGGGAAGAGGTTGCATGACTCCTCCAGGCTGTTGCCTTCCAGCTTTCACTTGTTGACAAACCATACATCTTGACACAAAATCAGCAATCTCCCTCTTCATGTTGTCCCACCAAAAATGTTCCTTCAAATCTCTATACATTTTGGTGCTCCCAGGGTGTATAGAGAAATTGGAACTATGAGCATCATCCAGCAATTCCCTTTTTAGATCAGGTATATCGGGAACACAAAGTCTCTTCCCGAATTTCAAAATTCCATCTTCATACACAAAGTCTCTCAATCTCCCATCATTCACAGCTTTAATCTTCTTTTGGAATTCTTCATCATTGGTCTGAGAACTCTTAATCCTTTCTAGTAAAGATGGTTTGGCAACCATTTGAAAAAGCATTGATGTTTCACCTTCCCTGGTTATTCCCATGTCCATCTTCTCTAGATCCATGAAAATTGGATCCCTTTCAATTCTCATCATGTTCAGAACTCCATGGTCTTTTCTGCTCAAAGCATCTGCTACTTTGTTTGCTTTCCCCGGGTGGTAGTGTATCGTGCAATCATAATCCTTGAGTAATTCAAGCCATCTCCTTTGCCTCATGTTGAGTTCTTTTTGTGAGAAAATATACTTCAAACTCTTGTGATCAGTATAAATCTCACATTTTTCACCATAGAGGTAGTGCCTCCATATCTTCAAAGCAAAGATCACAGCTGCTAACTCAAGATCATGAGTAGGATAGTTTTGTTCATGAATTTTCAACTGTCGTGATGCATAGGCAATAACTCTATCAATCTGCATAAGGACACAGCCAAGTCCTTTCTTCGATGCATCACTATAAATAACGAACCCATCATTCCCCGATGGTAGAGTCAATATAAAAGCATTGACTAATCTTCTCTTCAGTTCTTCGAAACATTCTTCACACTCTTTTGTCCAAACAAATTTAACCCCTTTACGTGTGAGCTTCGTTAATGGGTTAGCCAATCGGGCAAAATTCTGGACGAAACGTCGATAATAACCTGCCAAGCCAATAAAACTACGTACCTCAGTTATACTCGTAGGTGCTGGCCATTCTTGGATTGCCTTGGTCTTAGAAGGATCAACAGAGATTCCATCTTTAGAGACAATATGGCCAAGAAAAGAAATCTCCTGAAGCCAGAATTCACACTTGCTAAACTTCCCATATAATTCATGCCTCCTCAGAGTCTTCAAGATAATGCGCAAGTGATTTTCATGATCTTCGTAGGTTTTGGAGTATACTAATATATCATCAATAAATACTACCACAAATTCATCGAGATACTCCTTGAAAACTCTATTCATCAGATCCATGAATACAGATGGTGCATTAGTCAATCCAAACGGCATTACAGTAAACTCGTAATGCCCATACCTGGTTCGAAATGCTGTTTTCGGAATGTCTTCCTTCTTCACACACAACTGATGGTATCCAGATCGAAGGTCAATCTTTGAAAAGTATTGAGCTCCATGCAGTTGGTCAAATAAATCATCAATACGAGGTAGGGGATACTTGTTCTTTATTGTTATAGCATTGATCTCCCTGTAGTCGATACATAACCTCATAGATCCATCTTTATTTTTAACAAAAAGAACAGGGGCTCCCCATGGAGAAACACTAGGGCGAATAAATCCCTTATTACTCAATTCCTCTAGTTGTTTCTTTAGTTCGACTAACTCTATAGTGGCCATTCTATAAGGGGTCTTCGATATAGGCCTTGATCCAGGAATCAAATCAATGGAAAACTCAACTTCTCGTTCTGGAGGATGTCCAGGTAAATCTTCCGGAAATACATCTACAAATTCTTTCACAACAGGTACACCCTCTATTTGAACATTCCTTTCCTCACCGATAGTTACTTCATTCTCTTCCTCCCCAATAATTGAATTAAGTTGAGCTACTGGGGGTGGGTCTAAATAAGAATTAGGTGGTGACGATTCTGCTCTAAAAATAAGGTGTTCCTTATCATTATCATCAAGAATCGTAACTTCTTTCTTCTTACAATAAATCTTCGCATCATAGTCCGAAAGCCAGTCCATACCGAGGATTATATCAATCTCAATCATAGGTATGACGATGAAATCAGCAGATAAAGAAAATTTATGTGCTCTAATGGGGACTGATTCACAAAACTTTGTTGCAACGATTCTTCCCTTAGGAGTTTTAACTGACAACTCCCTTATTAAATCAAATTGGAAATATCTAATTTTCTTAGCAAACTGGGAAGATATGAAACAATGCGATGATCCAGAATCAAATAATGCATTTTCTAAACTTGAGGAAACCATTAAATTACCTGCCACCACGTCTTTCGGAGCTTCTACCTCAGCAGTAGTGATAGCATAATCCTGGCCTTGATCCCTTGGCCTTTTCTGAGGTAAGTTCTCCTGACGCTTAGGACATGCATTTGCATAATGCCCCATCTCCCTGCAATTGTAGCACTGAACGTTGGTAGCTTCCTTCTTCCCCTTGCAATCATGAGCTTGGTGGCCTTTTTCACCACACTTGTAACAGACTCCCATTCCCTTCAGGCAAGCACCGGGGTGTTTCTTCCCGCACTTACCACAAGATGGATATTCAACCTTTCCCTTCTTCCCCTTATTTCCATTCCCAGATTGATCAGCAGGTCTCTTCTTCTCTTGCTTTTCTTTAAAGTCATAAGACTTAGAGAATTCCTTTTCGGTCTTGATAGCACATGAGACAATGTCTTCGTACGATGAAAAGGATTGTGAGACTAATGCTCGACGGAGAAATGGTTTTAACCCATCAAAGAAACGATCAATCTTACTTCTTGGGTTGCGAATATAATCACCAGCGTACCTCGCTAACCTTGTAAAGTTAGCCTCATACTTTGTGACATTCTCATCCTCCTTTTGTCTCAGACTCAGAAATTGTCTTTCCATATCTGCTCGATGGTCGCGAGGGAAGTATTTTTCTAAAAACAGATCTTTGAACTCCCTTCATTCCATATTTGATACTTCATCATCTTCCTTCATGTTCTGAATCAATGACCACCATTGATCAGCATCTCCAGTGAGGCGGTAAACTGCCATGATAACTTTTTCCCTTTCACTGCTCCCCAAAGCCTGAAATATTTTCTCTAGGGAAAATATCCATTGCTCAGCTACTAAGGGATTTGTACTCCCATTGAACTTTGGTGGTTGTTGCCTCATGAATCGATCTAACATTGATCCTCCACGCTGCGGATCAGGGTGCTCCATACGGGTAAGGTTATTATTCATAACCTGAGTAAGTTGTCCCAGTACGGTGATTAGCTGATCGGCACCAGTTGCATCACCAGCCCCACTATAATTATCTTGAGCAGGAGGGCAATCCCTACATGGAGTGCGTGCATTGATACGGTTTCCATTTCTTCCACTAGGCGCCATTTCTAAACAATGGCATAAACTAGATCAGTTTATGAATCAAAATACATAATCCCATACTTATAAAACACTTAACATAAATTGAACTATTTATGGATATAATCCATAATCATAAATATGTTTTCTTTGAGGAAGTATATACTCATAAACCCTTCATAATGATTTGTAAAGAAAGTGAGAGTTATCCTAAGCATATCCCCCGGGAGTGTCGTAACCAAGAGTGCAGCAAGGCCCATTGTCGTGCACCAGTTCCCGTTCGAGTCTAGCTCAAAGCGGTGTTTTCGGGTTTTACCCCTAGGTACATCTGTGCCAGAGCCGCCTCTACCTGCTCGTATCCAGACAGGGATGTATTGCTCGGAAAACTCACAAAATCTCTACAATACCAAAATTCTAGGAAGTTCTTCTATACTAATCCTCAAAGTTCATCTTAGGTCTACGTGCTCTAATCAGAGTTTATCTAAATCTAGCTTCCAAGGTTTGTACTAAACTTCCTCTGATACCAACTGTAACGCCCCGACCCCAGCTACCCAGAGTCGGTGCATTACTTCGTAACATTGGCATGATCACAAGAAAGATCAAATCTCGAAAGACCGATTGGTTTAGTAGACTTGGAAAATGCCAGATATAATCATAAAGTTTTACATTACATTTCAAAATGAAAAACTACTACAACAACATAATGTCTCAATAGACCACACTATTATTCCCTCATAAAATCCCTGCAGGTCATTCATAATTTACTTCTTCACTTCCTGGGAAAAATAAAACATAGAAAAGGGGTGAGCTCAAATGCCCAGTAAGGATAACAATATAGCAGAAACTTTCATAAATAAGAATAAACATTTAAGGCAATGTATAACTAAAACAAAAGCCTTTTAAACTTGAACATCAACATAATATGGCAAAAGTAAAATGAAATAATTCCATTTACTCATTCACATGGATATTCTACTAATCGAATAATCACATGCAAAAATCACTAACCACTTTCATAATGTTGGAATGCATAATGCCAGACTATCATAACCACATAGCCAAGGCCTCGTGCCAAGACTACAAATAAGATTTTGTCAAGGCCTTGTGCCAAGACACTAGTTTGTCTCATGAGACCTACCGATGCATCGAGGAGCTATAGCGGGCTCCACCCGTCACTTATTAAGTCCAATGCATTCCCATATGAAAAGGTTTAAACATAACATAAACATTCGTATTAAAACTAGCATACGAAATGTCAATAATTTCACCATAAACTATGAATGGTATAAAAATAGCACATCCATAGTCAAACATATCACAAAACCTTCAATACAATATAGAAGATTTGTATCATAATAAATCAACGTCAAATAATCTTAAAATCCATCAAAGGATGTTGACATAGATGAAATCAAAATTCTTTTTAAAGAAATATCTCCTTTTATTTTGAAATCATTTAAGATCCATATAAAATAAAACATTTTCTTAGAAAATATTCTTATAATCTTGTAAGGAAAGCTTTGAAGATTTTATAACAGCGGAAAATAACCGCACCCGCCGTATAAGTTAAAAAAAACATTCTTACCTCAATTCTGTCGAAAAGGTTAAAAAGGACCTTGTTTTGAAAACGACGGAAAGATTCCTTTATAAACCTCTTATAAAAAGTCAAACAAGGGTATAAATGACTTTAGCACATATTCTTGTAAATATTAAAAATGTTTTGAAATACATTTCGAAGAAACATGGATGTGGATGATAAAGAGATCCCAGTAGATTATTACATATAAACAACCTCGGATAATGAAGAGATTGTGAAATAACCCTTACCTTGTACTTTTCCTTGGTTGGGGTAGGTTAACCTCCTGTATAATAGTGAAATAATTGTTATTAAATTATACTAGAATCATATATATTAATATGATATCATATATGATCTTTTAACATTGATTTGTTAATAATATCTTAGAATTATCGTCGTTTCGGGTGTTAACTTACTCATTTTCTTTATATGTTTTGTTACATAAGCCATGGTTGTTGTATCTTATTCATATCCAGAATGATATCTAGTCCTTAAACATCATTTTTAAATTATCAAATGATAATTATACTTGAATGGTTACGATGGAGAATGAATCTCATCGCGTTCGTGGAGACGGTAGTCCGTACGTACGCACGAGCGACAATATCATTCTTTTGATATTAAAATAATATATAAATGAATGGTATATCATATATACAGAATCATTAACATGTTATATTTATTATTTACATGAGTTACACATCATTATTATACCCATCCAAATAATATTATATTGAATAACAATTACACCACGACGTGGAGACGGTAAGCCGTACGTACGCACGTATGGTGACATGTTATTCAAAGGGTGGATAGAATACTGAATATGGTTGTACCATACTTATAATAACATCACATTATATGTGAGATACTGGAGTTATTATTTTAGAATGGTAAGAACAAAGGAATAAGAAGTGGAAGAAGAAATGAACTTAGAAAAGGGTGGTGAAATCATTACCTCTTCTTCGGGTTCTTCCTTTTGATTTGATCAAAAGGGCTCCTTAGGTTGGATTTCTGATCAAACTAAGGCCTCTAGGTTGTAGTGAGGGATGTTGGGAGATTATGTGGGCAGAGTTTGGCCGAACCAAAAGGCTTTGAAGGTGTGACGAAATGAGAAGGAGGAGTGCCCTTTTATAAGAGGGGTGAGGGGCACCTTTGGAAAAGCTAGAAATATTAATTTATAATAAATTCATATTCGGTTTCTAATGGCTCCAAAGTTGACTATTAAAAGGTTAAGGTGGGGATAGGTCGAAAACCACTCAACCAATAGAATTTAGACAGGTTTGGGTACTTATATTAACCTTATCTTTATGTATTAACTCTAAGTTAATTAGTTTCACTTTTACAATGTCTCTTTGTATTTTTATATAATATGGTTAATAAACTTACTATATACATCCAAGCGACCCCCAAGTGGTCCATTAATGATTAACCTATCATAATATAAGTCTCTTGGCCGAACCTTAGATTTTTATGAATTTAATATCAATTAATAATATAATATTTGTTTTAAGAACTCTTTTATGTCAATTTTGACACTATTCAATAGTTGATTTTTGTGAAACTCATAACAGATTGATTACTTCGAACAAAGTCCATTAAATCAATCCTAATATATCATATTAGCCTAGAAAATTAGTTTAATTCATTAAAAGTTTCATATTATATTTATTTGGGTATTTATAATATCAATTATTTTAATTTTTCACTATTTTAGTAATTACTGCATCATCATTGTGTCATAAATAAAATAAATTATTTAATGTCTAAAAATTATAAATAAAATATTATTATGTAGGAAAGATTTTTATCTTTCTAATGAATATTTATAATCTAAAATCCAACATATATAACCCTATGTAAAAATTGTTTTTCTAAAAGATATATGCTTGTGTCATTTTTGTATTCATTTTAACTAAATTAAAATAAAGTGTCATTATCACTTACAAGTGGATCCATGGGGTCCCAAAATTGACACAAAGATGCCCATGGTCGACCATCTATCAACCAATAGGGTTAAGACACGTTTTTAGGGTAATTTAGTATTATTATAATATTATTTTTTTAACCCTTATTTACCGGATTTACCCTTAACCATGGTAAATAAAATATTTACCGTAGTAATTATTCAAAATGTCTAAAAATAAAAGTTACCTATTTACACAATTTGAAAATCCTGATTCCAAATATGGAATCCATTTTCCTAAATTCAAAACACAGAAGTGGCAGAAATTAATTTAAAATTAATTCCCGCTGTTAAAACAAAAATCGTGTTTTTAAGAGATAATAACTATCAAAAGATTGACACTTGTTTATGTTCGGTTTAATTGTAAAATTATGTCCAATGACCAACATTATATTAAATGGTAAAAATATATTCTAAATATACTTTAAAACCACTCAAATTCATAATTTATCACTATTAATTATTTTTATTAAAAGAGTTGTTTTTAATTAAAATTTAGTAATTTTCACTATTCATCAAAATATAAAAGTTATCCGAAAAGTACCAAAATTTCACCCTAGGATAATTTCGATATTCCGAATCCAAAAATGAAGTCCATTTTGAAATATAAAATATATATGATTTCAAAAAGTAGGTATAACTATTCACAACGGCTAGTTTAATTAGTTGTGGTGTGTGTTAGAACTCGAGGTTGCGTACAACACACGCTATCGCATTATTCGAAGGGAAACGTACCGTGAAAGCTTGGGGTGTTACAAATAGTATTTAAATTGGGGTAAAGAGAGAGAAAATGATACCTAAAGGAAAAAAAGGGGTTTCAGAGAGAATCACAAAACATTTGACTGAAAGTGTTCTTCACTTTCAATTAATTTCATTTATAATTATATTATATTAATATATTATTGAATTAGAAAAATATTTAAAATTTACTCAGTTAATTATTATTATATTAATTTATTTTCTGTCCTTTTCTACGAGTTATATGATTCAATTTCATCATTTATGAGTGGTTTTTTTCTTGGTTCCTTGATTGGTTTACTTGTATACATGTTTGAAACATCAAGTAAAATTAGAATATTTATCTAAAATTGATATTATATGTCAATAATGAACACACAAAATATTAATTGGCCAGTATATATATTCCATCTGTGAGGTTGATTTATTAGATAAAAAGTTAATGATAATCATTTAGATTATTTTGGTGTCTTTTGATTCGCCACAACCCAGTTTTTTATTAATTAATTATATGTATATATACTCTCTATAAATCATTTTATAAAATATAATATATATCATAAAATAATCTTTAACAAAAATAATTTTTTATTACACCCATTTATGAAATAATGAAAAATGAAAACTCATTTTCCATGATAGCGGTAAAACGGCACATCAGAGACAGTGTTTTCATTTTTAGAATATAGTGGAGAGAAGAATGGGATTGATGGTTGGTCTTCCATTATAATAATAAAATGATATTTTATAAAATATAATAGAGTTATCATAAATTTTTGGATATAGGAGATAATGAGTGGAAAAGAAATTAAAAAGAAATAAATGCCATAGGATTTAAACTATTGAATTATTCTCCTTTAGAACCTCTTTAAGAGACTTAGATTGGTATTATGGTGAGAAAAACAAACCTATACCTGGGAGAGATACTTGTTGAATGGATTTGGAAGAAATTTGAAATGATTAATGTCTTATAATGTGTGGGGAGAAGAGGTGGTATTTATTGTGGATAGGAGTGGTGTTTTTTAATTATTTTAATTATTAGTTTATTATTTTTGTAAGAATAAGAATAGTTTTGATTATTATGAATTATTAATTTAAATAAATAATTATATTATGAAATAATGGTGAATACATCATCCATATATAATTAAATACTGAATAATTATTTTATTTGGCTAGTACCCTATGTTACCATATTTAACAATTCATAAAAAAATTAACTATTTAGAAAAATAAAAAAAATTCCAGAAAATTATATGATGTTTATAATTAATAAATAGAATCCATTTTTTGAAAAAAAATTCTTCATAAAAATGATAAATTAATTTTTTAATTAGAATAATCATTTATTAAAAAATAATGTTTTTAAACATATAACTGATTTTATGACAAATTATTAAATAAATTACACTCTCCTAAAATTATTTTATAACACTAGAAAAGAAATTATTAATTTAATAATTTATTTTATGAAAATAATGTTTCATTAAATTATTATTATAATTATTAAATGGTAAATAAACATTTATATTTCACAAAAATACCAACACATAATTTATGATTATTAATACAATAATTTACTTATTCCATGATATATATAAAATATATATTCATTTATAAGGTTCCTAAATAATATATATATATGTTTATATGTAATATTAATATTCCATTGTCAAGATTACAATTCCTAATGATCACATTACTATTCTTTCAGTCACGTTAATTTCTAGTTATATATAATGGTTTGTTTGGGAAATGTGAAATACCAAATGAATTAAATTTTTTTAATATTATACCTACCATAAAATAATGGTTTGTTATATTTTATATCATAAGAATACACATTTCCCCCTTATTCAACATAATTAATGTAAATAAGATTTAAAATAATGATTATATTTAAAAATTGAATTTTAGGTTGAAAAATATTTTTCTTCCAAAACCGTATCTTCTAAACATGTTTTGAAAAAAAATTTAAAAAATATTTTTTCAAATACAGAAACATATTTTACCTATGAAATGCATTAAATTGTTTTTAAAATATTCAGTTGCAACATTTCATGGTAATCTTGAATGTAAATGTTCTTCAAATTTTTTTATGTTATAATAACATATTTTCAAAAGGAAAAGGGAATTTCACTCAAAAAGGTTTTCTACGATATTTTAATTTTATCTATATTCATAGATGTCAATAACCATAGTTATTTATTATACAATTTGTATGTTTTGTAACACCACAAAAACATTTTATTATCTAGATTATTTATGATTATATCAATGATATTTTTGTTGAACTGATTTCATTTACTATGGTTAACCATGCTTCTTATATATCATAATGAAACCCATTTATTTTATATGGGATAACCATGTATTAAAAAGATTATTGTGGAACATGTTTCCATTCCACTAGTTAATAATGTTCTATATATAATAAATATTCTAAAATCTACTATGATGAAATGAATTGTATAATTTATAAATTATTCAGTAATTATACATTATAAATAATGGGTTCACCTTGATAGTGTTTGGTGAGCCCGTTATAACATTTATGATTGGTGTTTCAAGAGAACAATCTAATGAATTATGAAATGATTATGTATTATGAAGAAATATAATGGACGTTGGAAATGATTTCATTCAAATTTTAGGGGTTCAATAAGGGTTCTATGTAATAATGTTTCAAAATACCAAAATGTTTTATCAATGATTATTATGGGTTTTAAATGTCTTTCATGATCAATAATTATATAAAATGTCACGTGATAATTGATTATGAAACATCATTCTTTTTTCCATGTTTTAGTATTTTATTATAATGTTATTTATGGGGATGAGTTAATTTATGATTTTAACATTGAATTTTACTATTTCATCATTTTTTATGCACTATAACCCTCATTGATGACCTATTGTAAAATAAGAATTAATGGGTCAAATGAGATAAATTTTCACAGAAGACCTGGGTATTATTTATATTGGAGTTGTCCAAATTCCCCAAAAATCTAAAACTATAAGGTACCTTCTTATTTAAGTGATATTTATTTATTCTTTAGTTTTAATTGTTTTCATGGAAAATTTTATGTCCTCGCTATAATAATCATAGATGAAAATGTAATTTTCATGATTTCAGCGGTGGATTTGGGTGTGTGGATCCTAAGCTATTATAGTTGGCATCATCTCTCATTTTAAATAAAATTATTGATTATTATGTTTTTATGTGAGGATATATTAATAGTTATGTATAACATCTCAGGTGTATAATATTATGGGAGATCATATTTTCTATATCATAGAAACTCAATTTTTGAGGTTTATGTAGAAAAAATTGAGATGTTATTAATGGAATTTATGATTTTTTTGGGTTGAAGTATTTTTAATACATAGGATTAATATTTTGTGTTTTCTAGACAGTAATAAGTTATCATGTTTAAAGAGAAAATAAAGGAAAACTTGTAGGATGAGTGATAACCCATCACATACAGTAAGGAGGTGGTGCTTGAACCCATGACCGTAGGACAATAATGGTTTGGCACCTACCATTGGCCTGCATGATTTCCTGATTAGAGAAAAAATTATAGATTATGATTATGTTTATTGAGGTGAACAAAGTGATTTTATTTGAGAAATATTTTTTGACTTATCATGGATTAATATATTATCAAGTACATATAATACATGTGTTTTGAACATATGCATGAAATTTTTGAACAATTTTAAAGATAATTATTTATGGAATGATATGGATTGATCATTTGGTATTATGGTTGAATTTTGAAGATTAATGTATCATATGAAGGTTTATTCATTTTTTAATTATATTAAAACTTTTCTTCCATTTTTTGGTTAATATATAGTGTTATGTGGAATAACATGTTATCCAATTCATGGTTATGTAGTTATTAAATTTTTTTATTTCTACTTCATGCATAATAAAATTCCTCTCGAATCATCACACATTGGAGAAAAAATCTGATTTTGGTGGAAATTTAACAAATGATTTAATTATTCTCCAAAATTTATTATATTTCCATATTAATTTAGTATAGATGGTAATATAATTCTTCGAATCAAGGAAATTTTTTACAAAACCAACGTATTTTCAAATTTCAAATCATGGATTATCGAGATAATCTTCTAAATTTGGAGGACACAACTTATTTATATGTGGAGGATGTAACACCCAAATATTAAAAAATAAGATAATAATATTTGACATTAAAATTAATACAAAACATAGTTTCTCTTCCATTACACACAACACATAGTTTATCTTGTTTTACAAGTTACCTCATGATTTTTATTTTATAATGAGTATTCAACACGTAAAAATAAACAAAAATGACCCATGAAATATATTATTTTTATAACCTTGCAGTTTAAATGGTAGTTAAAAAATAATATCTAAATTAATAAAATATTGTTTAAGAATTTAAATATAATTATATATTTTGTAACCGATAAATTAGAAATGAAAATAAAACCCTTTTGAAAATGAAACTAAATATTTTCATAAAAACTATTTAAATGAGAATGAGTCTATTTTATACCGAAAAAATAAAAAATCACAATTTTTGGATTATATTATTTAAATTAAATTTTGTATATTCAATATACTTTTCTCATTCATCCTATGTGACTTCAAGAAAATATAAAAAAATAAAATGTTACGCTTAAAACATTATTTTTTATTAAAATTCACATTTTTATGGAAATATAATTTTATAAATATCTTCGGAAAATCATTAATATCAATTTTATAAAATATTTTTTATTTTTCATTTATGAATATTAATTGTATCGTAGACTGAATTTTGGTCATATAATAGAATGTTTCTTTTTTTGATACATTGTGTAAAGTAATTAATTTTAATCAGAAAATGTCTTTTTCATCTAAATATTTTATCATATTAAATTATAATTTAAATTTGTTTTTAAATTAAAATAATATAATGGTATATAAATAAAATTGATTTAGGTAATTGGATATTTTAGAATATTAAATTTAGATATATAAAAACATATTAATATTTTAATCATTTTAACATTAAAACCAATTTTCTCATCACGTCTTTGAGAGTAAATTTATATTAAAGTCTTCTATTTATGATATTTGAAATTGAATATATTATTTGAATATTATTAATAATAATAATTTAAAATTTATAATTAATTAAATATAATTTTTTACTTAGGTAATCAATGATAGAAAATAAATTTATTTATAATAACATAGGTAAAATGAGGTTATTTAGTTGTTAAACATAGAACAAAACATGTAAAATAACCGAAAAAATCTTTGAAACGAATTATATAGATTTATTTTGAAAAATTTGACCTAATACATAACGTTATTAGTTTTGGGCACACATTTATAAGATTTTAACCCGATATTGAGTTATGTAATTAAAAATTAGAAAAATGTGTCCGTATTTCTTTTAATTTATATAATGCTTTGGGTATTAAGAAATATTTATATCTGTTCCATTATATATACTATTTTTTTACTATAAATGAGATTTTTTATCATTATAATTTATATTCAATTTTTATAGACGACATAATAAAATTAACTTCCTGAGAAATGACAACACGTGGATTATTTAGTTAATAATTGAATAAAACGATATTAAAAACCTTAAATGCAATTTAAAATAAAATTAATTATTATTTTACATTATTTTATATAGATTATAAAATCATGATATAAAGGTGAAAAATTAATATTTTAACATTACATTATTTCAATGATGTTTTTGAATTTTTTGTTAAATAAATAATTTCAAAATTGACATTCTTATTATTTTATAACAAATGACTTTTTATTAAATAATTTAAAATTACTAAAGAAATATTTTATTAAAATTGATTTTTAAGTGTTAGTAAATATAAAATATTTTCCATTATTTTACAAATTTATCTCCAATAATAATCATATTTACCACTAAATATTAATAACCATTTGATCATGGTCATGGTTAAAATAATGTTTTTGCGTGATACATGTGCTTCAATTAAAAATAACTTCGTTGAAACATTATATATTTAATTTATTAATTTTATATGATATTCATAATAATTATGTTCAAATTTTATCATAATTATATCTTTAATTTACCTAAAATTATAAATTACCACGGTTAGTAATATAGTCATTCTCCTAAATATAAAAAGGAAAAATTGAGTAAACAACAAGACGAAGAAAAAAATTGATAGAATGATGTTATTTTTTGTGGTGTAATTTTTTATTGACTATAAATTCCCATGAATAAATAATTTTTATATTTTTTAAGCACATTATTAATGGGAGACCTCTTATTTGTGATTAATTTTCAAATTCACCGCAATTCCACTCCTTATAACCAATTAAAAGGGATTCACTTTAACCAATTATTTATACAATTAATGTCTTCTGTCCCATCCAAAACATACTTAGATAAATCCCAAAATATATTCCTTAATTAAATTAGGCCTAATTTTTGGAATAAATAATACCAATAAATGTTTTACAGTGGAAATAAATAGGATAGTCGAAAAGAGGTAATGTTTTTCAAAATTAATTTTTATTTTATTTCATTATCTAACTCCTTATATTATTTTTATATCATTATTATATAATGAAGTTAGTTAATTCCAAATAATTATAATTTTTTAGTAATGATACATTCTAAAACATCACGAACTTCCATTTAATGGGTCATGATAACAATATTTTTTTGTACAAATGATTACCACCCCACGTACAAATGTCATTATTTTTTCCATTACAACCTTTCATTGATGGGAATGAGGATGAACACAATTTTAATATATGATATTTATTATATTTATGATACTATAATGATTATTTAATTATTATTTATCACATGAATTCTTGTTTTTAATTATCCTGTAATACAATAATGTCAAACAGTTGTACATATAATATTAACTACTACATCACGGTGTGATGTAATTTGTTCATGCTTTACAAGGAAGGTATTAAGGATGAGTTTAATAAAAATATATAATATAAATGACATAAAATAATACTATAATGATAATTATATATATATATATATATGTCATTTACATTTCTTTATCTCAATATATCATGAATTCGGAAACAATATTCATCCATATGCACGACCCACCGTATCCATGAATAGTTCAGTTTATTTCCTATCAGTAAATATTATGGATTAATGTGAGTAGATTTATAAATAATATATATATAATATTTGAATCATTAATTATATTCAATATGTCTTGAAAGATTTTTCAAATCAAGAATTCCAAAAATATATTGTCAAAATATATATGAACGTCAAAGCAGTTATCACCCAAAACGTAACTTTAACATGGAATAGTTAATAAAAATGAAATAAAGGGTTCTATGAAAATAATATGTGAAATAATTTTTTTATATTGTTCTTTATTAATATTATAACATGTTTAAAACCAATATACATGGGTTTAAAGTATGTTTTACCTAAATGAAGTGTGAGGTATGGGTTTTTGTGTCCCACTTTTATTTTTATGAGATACATGTTGTAATCAAAACATAGTTTTGTTGTGTGGTGTACATAATGACCATAAAATTAATTTATTATAATTATAATTAAATTTATGAAAATTTAAATATATGTTTGTTTATATATCTTCCATGGGTTTATGGTTTAAATTTTCAACAATATTATTGTATTACTGTCACAATTTTCCTTTTTTTGAGACTTATACCGTGTTACGATCCTATATTCCTTTTTGAAGAAAATATAGATCACATTTGATATGTTTTATCATTAATTTATTTATTAAAATTTTATTTTAAGATTCATTTAATGTATTCCTTTCATGGGACTTATGATTCAAAGTTATTAATGAGGTACGAGTTTTATATTAAAATCTCACAAATTATCAAGATTATTTGTGATTATGTTTCAATTGGTGAAATCATATGATATAAAACTAAAAAATTATCATTAAATTTATTCATGTATTGTTATTTCATAATAATACAAATTTCCACTTCATTTTAATCTCTTTATGTATATACGATTTCAAAATAATATTTTTTTTAAATAAAAGATCTTTTTTGTCAAAAACTATTTTCTTTACAATATAATATACAAATTAGGTTTTAAAAAATAATTTTAAACTATAAAAAGTTACATTCTTCTAGATTTTTTTAATTATTTTTTAATTATTATTTTTTATAAATGCATGGTTGTTTTCAAAGATAAGTATTTTCAAACATATTATTTTTTAAAAGTTATATTCATAATGAAAAGGGAATTTTCCAAATTATTTATTGATATATTAATGGTATTTCAATTAATCATTTTTGAAAACCCTTATTATTACTTATTCTAAAATGGGGATAATTTTTAATGATACCATCTACATGTTTTATCTATATGGATTAAGGTTGTTTTAAATAAATTATTATGGAACCCATTTCTTTTTCACTGGTTACCCTTATTTCATAGTGATTGATACAAAACATTTTTATTTTCTATAGGTTATGTTTTTTTCAAATAGATTACTTTTGGATACACTTTTATTTCAATAGGTTAATCATGATTTCTGTAAAAAAAAAAGTAGCTTCAATGGATTGTGTAGAATTAATTCTCTATATTCCTTATTCATTATCATGTTATTAGAAATTATATATAATGAGTGAACCCAGATAAATCTGTGTGATCCTATAATAGATTACACAATGAGTGTTCCCGGATTATACAGTATTGTATTGGGTTATTACTATGATCTATGTAGAATTATATTCAATTCATGTTGTATAGTTATTCCAATTTTTATAGATATAGTAAGGATACTATGAGATGATGTTCCAAGATACCAATATTTTTTATCTATTGTTTGTATTGATTTAAAATGTTTCTCAGGATCAAGAATGATATAAAAAGTCTAGTGATTGTTGATTCTAAGGACACATTCCTTTTTCATGTATTTATATTCTATGATCCATGTATTTATGGGTATTGGTCTATTTTAATTCACTTATTCTCTTTTACATTTTCATCATACCCTTTTCACGATTATTCTCGTTGATAAAATTAAATTGTTAATTCTTATGTATACCCTCAATAAGTATTCGATCTCACCATTTTCATGTTTCCATTTCCCCAAGTCATGAAGAATTAGGATTAATGATTTATGTATATAATGTATTTCATAGTGATGGGGTTGATGACCAAATGTGAAATAAGAAAATTTGGTATAAAGGGGAGAAAAGTTCATTATATGTCATTGGTATTACTTATATTAGATATTTCTTACATATGTATAAATATAAGTCTATTTGATCTTTGGGAATGAATGGGATTGATTTTTTTATTTTTATATTGAATAGTTTGTATGGAAAAATTTCAGTCAAAAATATCAACATCTAAGATGTAAATGTTATCTTCATGATTTCATTATAGGACATAGTAGTGAGGCTCCTAGGTTGTTATCGTCTAGCACCCCTCTCCATGAGGACTAGAGGATAAATGATTTTTCTGTAGGTGATTCATGCCCTTTAATCTATCCATGTTTCATAGATAGTTCCACTGTACTCAGAGACTAATTAACACATGATGTTCTCAAACTTGTCTAGTAGGGTCTGCAACCATGAATTATACACTATCTAAGGACCATAGTTTCCACTAGTATAGTTCGCAGTTTCTATAGACCATTCACTATCCATGTTCTTTATACATTTTAATCCAAACGTTCCATTTTTCAAAAAAAAACTCATGTGAGTAATGTGAAATAAAGATGAGACCAAAAATAAAATAGAAAATACCTCAGAATAACACAACAAATGTTTAAATTTTACAAACAGTAAAAACTTTATACTTTAAAATTTTAAAATATAAATCTAAAAAAAGAATAAATGATTATAATACTACTCTTACCCACGAATTATATTCAAATGTTTCATGAACATCATTTCTTCAATCACAATGGATCCTGAAACATATATATATTTTTAGGAAAATCTATATTAAAACTAATTTATATTCATTGACAGATTGTGTTTTATGAAATTAATAGATTAAATTATTTTTGTGTAAAAAATAATTTTAATAGTCTATTTCATGTAACATTGTGTTTCATCATTAATTGTGTTGCACACAAGGTTATGTATTATTGGATAACAATATATTATTAATAACATTTTGATAAAATTGTAGTTATCCCCTATCCAATGGAATGGTAGGAAGGGATATGATTTTAAAGTTTATTATAATATGGTTTAAAAATTATTATATAATGAATCATGTGGTGACCATTCATTCAGAAGTGAAAATATAAATCAATTGAATATAAAGGATGTGGTTTTATGAAAAATATTATTTATGACTGGAATGGTGTTTTATGATAATAAATATATTTAATAATTATTATTAAAAATATATTAATTAAATTTATATTTTATTTTTTTAATCACTCCCTGTAAATTATCTAATAAGTTTTACAAGATTAAGGTAAAAATAAATCTAATTTTAACCCTAAAAGATATACATCTTTAAAACATTATTTTATATCCTCTTAATGGGAAATTTTTTTAAAACTAAATTTTGAAAATTTTAAAAAATTTATTTGAAATAATTATGCACATTTCTAAATTATGAATATAAAAATTTACTTAATGTGGTTTATTTCATTTTTCTGAGAACTTTCATATTTTGATGAATAGGGAGTGATAATGAATATTAATTGCAAACATATTTTTCATCTAAATAATACATATTGATAAATTATATTTTTAATTGTTTTTTAATTTTAATTTGATAAATTTTATATAACTTAAAATAATTTTGAACATTTTAACTTATATCACATTGAAATTTGACATATAAACATTTAAATCATTCAATATTTTCCCCACAAAAATCATTCTCCCTTGTCTCGTCTGTTAGATTAATTTTAAATTAATTTCTATAACAAATTTCATTTTAATTTGTAAATATAGATACCATATTTGGAGTCATCATAATTTATTATTTCAAATTAGATTAACATTTTTTTTGACCAAAAATATAAGTGAAAGTAATGTAAACTAATTACAACAATTATAGTGAAAATGTGTTTAGTTATTGATTAAACATTCATAATTAGGGAATATATGGCCTAAAAACATGTCCAAAAAATTATATTTCCATTATTAGACATTATATTCCCTTTTATAAAATTGTTTTACTATATGGGTCACATGCATCAAGGGAATCCTCCCAATAGTGTTTAAAATTTTATATTTAATGGAATTCCACTCCCTCTACCCTATAAAAAGGTACTCACCCTCCCTACTTATTCAAACATCTCAATCTCATTTGATCATCAAATTGAAACAAAAATAATTTCCCAAAATCTCTCACATAATATTATTGTCATATTTTTTAGAAATAATACAAACTAATTTTTTTTGAGGAAAACCAAAATTAGTTACCCAAAATGGTGTAATATTCTTCAACGTTCACTTTGGTTTAATTTACTTATCACACCACATAAACTATAAATATTTAATTATTGTATAATTAAATAAATCAAAAAACTTATTGATATGTTTTTAGGTTTTGGTTTTGACTAAACAATTACAATCATTCTTTAAATGGGGTACAAATTGATCGTTCTTGTGTATGGAGGACTAAGACCTCATGAACCGCGAAGTCATTCATTATTTAAATATATCCTATAATGTTTGGATTATTTAGGAAAATACTGTTTTTATATTATACAAATGATATTTATAATTTCATTTTTATTTTGTATTTGTTAAATAATTTTTACCTTTATTATTTCCGTTTTTTAGATATGCGATAACATCATTTGTGGATGTGTTGACTACTATATACTCAAAGCGATGTGATTCATTTACTCTTTACAAGGAGTGTATTATGGATGGTTTTTATGAAAATATATCACATAAAAGAAATATTTATTATATTAATGACTATGTTATAAATCTATAAAAATAAAATATCATTTTTCTTCTTTCCATTCCACACACTGAACATGTGATAATGTCATTTGCGGACTTTTGGACTACCGCCTCATTGATGAAATGTGATTCACCCTTTTTCATCACCACATAAATTGAATGATATATATAATTATATATAAATAAATTAAATTGTTTTTATGATATAGTGTTCATTATTTAATGATAAATTTTACACACCATCTTTCCATAATAATCTGTGAAAAATGTAACGTTACTCATGCATATTCATGTCCTACCACCTCCCTGGTCACAATGTTTGTTAATTTTTCATAACTATATTTATTGTATCATATTAAAAACAAAATTTATGTAAATTTGTAATATTTAATTTATGTTTATTATTATGTATATTTTTCAATAATTACCACATTGACCATAGTTGACATATTAATGTCAGTTTTGACACATAAGCCTGATATGGTCAAAACATCTGACTTAAATAATATTAATTATGTAATTATATATAACTTGTCTATATATTAAGAAAAATTAATAATAATACTTTAAATTATTATGATTAATGTAAATAATTAACATAAGTTTATTATTTATGTTGATTGAGAACAATCCTGACACATTAGACTCAACGTAATGGATTTCTTAACTCAATTTCCATTAATTGGTTTAAAGAGCCATATCAATTGTTATGTTATACCAATAATAAGCATGAAAGGAAATATTATATCATTTTATGTATTTAAATTTTTCAACCATACTTATATAATGGATTTATTCTCTCTCTAGATATATGAACTCAGTAAGGGAAGTTCATCTCAGTTTTTACATATTTGCGATAAATGTCATATTCATCACTTAAGAATGTTTTGTGGTGTATATACAACAATTATATATATATGTTATCATTAATTTTTTTATATTAATGATATTTAGATGTTTCATTTGATTATTATTTATTTCTAGGCATCAAATTCAGAATATACCCCTCTTGTAAGGGTATTTTTGGTCTTCCTTTTATTTCTGCAAGACCTAT
This sequence comes from Viscum album, assembly GCA_963277665.1. Classification (NCBI taxonomy): domain Eukaryota; kingdom Viridiplantae; phylum Streptophyta; class Magnoliopsida; order Santalales; family Viscaceae; genus Viscum; species Viscum album. Next base: position 1,173,120,230 of record OY728164.1, read on the forward strand.
TCCATATTCACAACTTATTTCTTTTGTGTGGTGTATATTATGCCATATGAAACCCTATATCGTGAATATTATTTTTTTAATGATATTATAGGTTTCATTTAATGATATTAATTCATTTTTATTATTTTTAGAATGTTTCATGTTTGTATGAGATACTTTGGTATTTTTAAATATTATTTTACTCAAGAATGGTTTAATGATATTTTAATTGTACCATCATTCATTAATGTTAAAAACCATTGTTATAGAATAAATCACACTTGTTATATTTTTTATTAATATCATAATCATTCCATTATTTATTGATTAAGATTATTTAAAAGATAATTTTATGAAACCCATTTCTTTTCCACGAGTTAATCAGATTTCAAAGAGATTGCTAATGAAGCGATTTCTTTTCTAGTGGTAAATTATGTTACAAAGAGATTTTTTGTTATCCCCATTTATTTTACTTGGGTTAATCATGTTTCTATGATATGTTTTTTAGTAATTTTTCTTTTCTATGGCTCAATAATGTTTTGAATATATTATTATTGAATGCATTTCTTTTCCATTGGTTAATAAATTTTCGAAGATATTGTTATGTAACACAGTTCTTATACATGGGTTAATATGGTTATAAAATGGATAGTGGTTGTTCTTATATATTTATTGTTAAATTTTTTATTTTCTATGTTATGATTTTGTAATGGTACATGGGCATTCGGCCAGTGGTAATTTGATAAACAAAATTATGATGGTTTCCTGATAATAAAATATTTTTTGGCTATATTATAAACACATGATAGGTGGTTATGTGATAAAACAATGATGAGTGGGACTATGATATCTCTATAATGAATTTAGTGTGGAAGTCGACCTTGTGAATATTACATTTATAAGAGTGATTGTAACAGTGAATTGAAAATTATTTCCCAAGTACATTCAAGTTTTACATATGATTGATATTGGTTTATAATATTTCTAATGATATAGATTAATATCACAGGTCTCTTGACTATTGATTCTGATGAATTCTTCCATTTCCATGTTTTCACATTTGATTATCCAGTTTTTATGTCTATGAGTTCCTTTATGATTTCCTCATGCACTTTGAATATGTCATCATTCCATTATTCAATCTATTACTCATTGTTCTAAATCAATTGTTAATGATTATGTTTGTACTTACTGAGAATCAATGAAAACCGTTATTAGGTTTCTCTTTCCGCATGTTTTAAATAATTATTTTGAATAAGTTATCCATAGAAGTTTTTTATTATGGATTATTTTAGTTTAATAATGAAAATAAATAAATGATGTGTAAATATGGAGAAATTATAATTTATTGTCTTGTGAATTATTTATGAAATATTTTTTTTCATATTTACCAAAACCTATAAACCTCAAAAGTCAAACAATATGTAAATTTTCAATTTTATTATTTTTATATGTTAATTTTAAGATGAAAAATTTCCCTCATTATTATCACTATCAATGATATGAATGTATATTTATAGATTTTATCCCATGATCTGGGATATTTGGTTTTTGGTTATTATAGTATGTATCAATGGTAGGTTATTATATATTTTTGGATTATTATGTTTTCATATTATGTTATCTTAAGTCTTATAGATATGATCATAGGCGTGTAAAATAAATATCATCTATATGTTCCAACTCTTAAACAACCCATTTTAGGATTTTAAATAGTACAAATTTTGTGGTTATCAATGATATTTTTGGAAACATTATTTGGAGTTAATGTATTTAGAACCTATAGGATCAACATGAAAAAATTTTAATGAGGATTTACATTTCATGAATAATTAATAAAAGGGAAGACCCAAATTTTTCCACATAACCCATCACATCCGGAAAGGCTGTGGGATATGAAACCCAAACCGAGGGATCATAAAGGTCTCAAACAATACCACTGTACTACATGATATCCTTGTTAGTAGGAAATTATTTTATAGTTTATAATTATGTTAAAATACAAAGTTATATTATTATGGAATAATTATGGATTTATCTTGGATGAATATATTATCAAACCCTTCAAATTTGGGTGTTTCAAATATAGTGGGAAATTTACAGAGGAATATTAAGGTTAGTTATTTATGGAACTGTTTAGTTTCAATAGTGGGTATTACTATTTATTTTTAAATATTAGTTTACCATTTTATAGTTTACCAATTTTAATAATTATCTTACCATGTGACAACGGGTTGTTTTGTTAGTCACTAAAGAAATGTGGAATATCATGAATATTTTTTTATTGTTACGAGGTCTTTAAATTTTTATTTTAGTGCATCATATATTACAAATACATCTTGAATACTCCTCTATTGATAAAAATATGTTATTTTTCGTGAAAATTTATTATAAGCTGAAATTATACTAATAATATAAATATATTTCCTTTTTCTTTTTCTCTCAGTCCCTGTGGTAAGATAATTATTTAATTATAGGGAAAGAATATTGAAACAAAAGAGTTCTTCTAGAACATAAAATAATAATAAACTAATGGTTTTATAACCTCAAAAATTTATTTTTTGGAGGACCATATATTTATTTTCATCATTCAGTTGTTTATGACTAATGACCTCAATCACCCACTAAAATAAATTATGCTTTTCCTCCATTCCAACATAGGTCCCCCTATCTGGAATCCTAGTTATGTGTCACTTCTGAAGACCTTTATGTTTCCCAATTTTATTTTATTTTTATTTTTTATAAACCCTTTTACTGATTTTGGTTTCGAAATAATTATTAAAAAAAATTAATTTATTTGATAACTAAGACGAATTTTGAAGACGTAATTAATTTTAAGTGTGGTAGGGTGTGACATCAATAAAATAAAGAAAAAACCTCACTAAAATTAATATAAATTCATTAAAAGATTGTGTTTCAAAAAATGAATATTTTATCTTGTCCTGAACAAAACAATATTTTTTATCAAGTTTTATGTAACATTGTGTTCCTTCGATTACTTTTGGTACATGCATGGTTGAGTATTACCAAACAATAATATACTATTAATATTTTTTTAACATAACTTTTATTCCATATCCATTAAAATAGTGAGAGTTAATATGATTAGTAAGATTATTAATTTATGGGTTACTCATGTTAATAAAAATAATAAACTGGTGAACCTTTAATTTTAAATAAAAATAAAAAACAATTGAAGATAAAGGATGTGTTTTTTTTTGAAAAAATATTTTTATGAATAGATTAATGTTTTTTCATAATAAAAAAAATTAATCACTATTAGTGGACTATATTAATTAAATTAATAAGTTATATATTTTATCATTTGGTTAATTCATTAAATAAGATTCAGGAGTTCAAGATAATAATAAATCCAATTTTAACCATATAAATATGTATTTTTTTAAAAGATAGTTTTTCTTCCTTTTATAGAAAATTTATATTAAATTTAAATGTTAATTCATAAAAATTATTCACATGACAAGGTAATCTTCAATTTATAATTTTGAATATCAATATTTTCTTTTGGTGTATTTGTTAATTTTTTTATATCTTTTATATTTTAATGAATAATGAATGAAACATAATTTTAATTGAAAATATATTTCTCATCTAAATAACTAATATTATAAAGTAAATTTTTAAATTTTATTTAAATTATAATTATATAAATGTTATAACATTAAAAAAATTATTTCATTGGAAACAATTTCCCTTTGAAATTGTATATAAAACCATTTCGAAGTTTTTAATATTTTTCTTTAAAAAACATGTTTTCACACCCGATATCTAAGATTAATAGTAAAATAATTTCATAATCAAAAATTATTGGAAATTGTAAAATTGGTTTCCATATTTTTAATAAAATTAATTTATAGTTTATTTTAAGGATAACTTATATTTCACCATAAATATATGTGAAAGAAATTATAATTAATTATATCGATTAATATAAACAAATGTGGTTACACAGTGGTTAATCGTCAATATTATACTATAAAATGACCATGGAAAATGTCCCAAAACAATATTTTGGAACTTATGCAACCCTAACACCACTTTTTTAGAATTTTATTCATTATTGGCCCCACATTATTTAAGGGGGACCTCCTAATATTTTTTCCCTTTTATATTTTCAATAATTTCATTCCATCTTGACTATAAAAAAGAAATCACCATCCCAGATTCTTCCACATATATACCCAATTATACCATCCAATTTATAAAAAATAGGCTTCAAAAATCCCTCCGATAAATATAGATGCCTCACATAGGATATAAATCAAAATAAGGAAGTCTTTTGGTGAAATCAAACATGACTTACCCGAGAAAAAGGTATCATTTATCAATGATAAATTATATCTCATTTATTTAATAACATCATAAATTATTATTATTACATGATTATAGAATAACATAATTATACTATGTATACTAATATTTTTTTAATAGGTTACCCTACATCTTCACATAGTTCCATCAAATGGGATACACAATCATCTTTCTTTTGTACGACAAAGTATCACCTTGCAAACCGATGTCCTTAGTTCATCCATTACAACATTTGATGGTCAGTAATAATGATGTTAATAGTGTATTTACTTGATATATTTTATATTTTTGATTTTATTTTATTTTATTTATATAAAACAAACCTTCATGATTTCTATTTGTGGAAATATGATTAAGTCATTTATAGAGGTGTGGACTACCACCTCCTCAAAGTGATGTGATTCATTAAATATTTACAAATATTGTATTGAAAATTTGTTTAATATAAATATAATATATAAATGAATTTTTTAACATATTAATTGCATAATTATATATATGGAAATATAAAATACGATCATTTTTCATTCCATTTCACACACTAAAAAAATTGATAACATTGTTTGTGGACGTGTTGACTATTGCCTCCTTGAAGGGATTCCATTCTTCCCTTTTCATCATTACATCACAAAATTGATATATATAAGTTTATATAATTATATAAAATTTTATTTATGATATAATTTTTATTCCAAAAAGATAAATTTTACAGATATTTTTTTACCAAATGATCATTGAAAAATGGGAATGTTAGTCATGTGAATGTTTGCCCCATCATCTCCAATATCTGAATATTTTTTAATTTTTAATAAAAATAATTACTATATAATTATAAAAATACTTTACTTAAAATGTGATAATTATTTCAAGTTAATTATTTATTAAATGATTAAATAATGACCATATTGACCATTATTAACCTATCAATGTCGGGTTTTACACATAAAATGAATATTGTCAAAACATGACACATGAATATTATTGGATATGTGATTGAATATAAATATATTATAACATAAATATTTGATAATAATATTGGAAACTGTTTTAGAAGAAATTTAATGATTAATTATTGTTTATTATTTAGCAAGATATATGACAATCATGACAAATCATACTCACGAGAAGGGAATTCTTAACTCATTTTCCATTTATTTGGTTAAAAGTTTTTCATTTTCCTTGTTATGCCAATAATATGTGTGAAATTATTTGTGATTGTATTCAATTTTATTTTCACTTTAATTATGTGTATTTAAATTTTTTACACATATTTTTTTTGTTGATATATTCTCACTCCAATGATATGATCATTTTAATGGAATTTCACATCACTTTTTTAAACATTGATATAAATATCCTATTGTACACTTATTTAATTTGGTTTATATACTAAATATTTATATATATTATATCATGGATTATTATTTATTAATGGTATTTAAAAGTTAAATTATATGATATAATATTTTTGGTCATCTGATTTATTTGTGAATATTATTGTTCGGGGGTTTCAACTCGAAATTTTATTTCTACAGGACTTGTGTCGTAATCACCACTACATTCTTTTTTGTGGTATATATTCTGGCCTATGAAATTTTATATCATGAATACCGTTATTTTCATTATATTCAATGATTCTCTTAATAATATTAATTCATGAGGATTCTGATTCAATTTTTTCGAGGTGGTGATAATGTTTAAAAATTATTTTCATCAAGAATGTTTTAGAGATAATTTAATTGTATTTAAATTCCTAACTACCAAAAAAACCTATTATTACTCATGTTAAACTAAAATTTTTTTTTATTAATACCATCCTTTTTCCATTCTGAATTGGTTGAGATTGTTATAATGAAATTCTAATAGAACCCATTTCATTTACATGGGTTAATTATTTTTCGTGGAGATGATTATTAAACTACTTTTAAATGGGTTTATAATGATTAAAATATATTTTTATTGAATAAATTTTTCCATGGGATAATCATGATTATGAGAGATTATTATTGAACCAATTTCATTTCCATAGGATCATCATATTTTGAAGAAATTGTTATTAAACCCTGTTGTTCCATTAATTAATTTTATTTTGTTGAGACTATAAGAGCACCCAAATCTTTTACATGGTTTAATAATTAATTAAATATGTTGAAATAAAATCATTTCCTTTACATGTGACTATTTTGTTATAACAGGATAATGTTTATTCCTTCGTGTTTTTAGTTAAATGAAATCTTTTATATGTTATGATATTGTAATTGTACGTGGAAATTTGATCAGTGGAAACATGATAAACTAATGATGTATGGTTATGTGATAAAATAATTATAGGAGGTTCCATGATAAACTAATGAAATTTTCTTACATGAAAAACCAATGATGGGGGTGTTCTTGATATCCCTCAAATGAATTGGGTATGGATGTAAGCTATATAACTTTTCCATTTTAAGAGTCATTGTAATATTGAATTGATAATTATGTCCCTAGTATGTACATTTTTACCTATTACTTTCTATAGATATATAATTTGTCCAAATATAAAGACTGATATCACATAAGAAATGATTATTGTTTATGATGCCAATTTCCTTTTCTATGTTTTCATACTTGATGCACCTGAATTTTATGGGTATTCATTTTTTTTATGATTATCTCATGAAAATTCATTATATCATCATACTCTTATTAAATTTTATGGTAATTGATGTATTCAAATTGTTAATGATTAATTTTTCCTTAAAAGATCCTCTCGAATCAATGATTATATGTTTCATTTTCCAATGGTTATAAAGAAGAATGTAAAAAAAATCACCTCTAGAAGGGATTCCATATGGAGATGTAGTATTATGAATAAATAAATATTCAATAAGTGGGGGAAATGCTCATTTAATGTAATTTGAATTATTTATTTAAGATTTTATACTAATTCTGAAAATTGTAATCCAAAAAGTTCATTCAGTATGCATGCTTTCCATATTTTCCTTTTGATTTTTTATGGTTCAGGTAAATAATTTTCATTACAATTATCTACATCAAAACCAAGAATATAATTAGATGTATTTTATCATAACAACTTGGAGTGAGGGTGTTGTGTTTTTATAAATCTAAGCCAATAGTGTGGACTTCCTCTAAAAAATATTCACATGGGAATCCACATGCTACACTGGTCACTTGAACACACAAAATATGATTCCAAATCCATATCATGCTAGTTCAACAGAAGGAATGGGTCAATATTATACTTTTTCAAATGTGATACCCAGAAAATAACATGGGTTGACGTTATCTGAAACAAAAATCATGTTGTTATTCCACCTTACCATCTCTATATATTATCTAATAAGGTCTTACATACCTTGTTCTAAGAAACTCTTAAATACCAAGATGATGGTGACCTAGGCTAGGGGACACCATAAAACTATTAGTGACCAAACTGATGGTTTCATGTATTGATTCTTATGATTTTAATAATAATTATGTAGGGTTTCTGATGTTGGAAACTATTTCTTGATCATACAATCTTTATCAGATGTATATATTACCCAACTAAATCACAATAAAGAAGAATGACCCATATCCTTCCAATGTGAAGGTGAATGATGTGTTCGACCATAGATCACCTCAAAGGGATCCATTATTTTTTAGAATTGGTAAATATTAATATGTAATAATTAAAAAAATCAAAAATGGTTATCCCATGATGCTCTAAAATCTAAAAATCATGCAGAAATAATGTCTTCAATAACATGGGTTCATCGGTTCTTTTGAATATATGATTAACGGTATAATGTTGTTACCAAAATTACATGAGATCTCATTTCATTATAAAGGACCTCCTATAACTGAGGGGTAAAATAGGGGTCCCTATCTGAAATGATTTTTTATGGAACAATATAATACCTAACTATATCTAGCATATACCAATACCTACCACATTCTCCCTGTTTGAATCATTTACTAGAATTAAATGGTATTATTTGATCAAACTAACAATCACCCAAAAAATGGTAGTCATTCCCTATTGTGTACGAGGTATGCTAATGATAAGGACAATGGAAAACACTCCATATTACTGATAGGAATCAGAAGTGGATAACGAAAACCTACGGGCCTCTAGTTCAAATCATTAATGTTATGGAATATATTGACATTTAGATATATCACACCTCATAAATGGTCACTAGAAACAAAATTTCACATTATAAAACATGATTTTGTTCTTATGATTAATAGAAAACTAATGTAGGTCAATATTTTGATTCATAACCTTCCTCAAAGACAATAACACAATGACATGAACCTATAAATAATAAATCTCTCATAATAAAATGACCACTAATAGGTTAAATCCCCACCATTTAAAATCAATACAGAATTCTTAGAAAAATATTAATCAGGATTTTCTTCCCGAATCAGTTTCATAATGGACGGTGTTTGATGAACAGTTTCCAAGAATGTGCCTCTATTATTCTCTTTTGTCTGTAGATTCATCTTTGAAAAAATATACATCAATTTCCCTTCATCACTAACTTTATTACTACATTCACTAAAATTTTACTAACTAAAGAATATACTACCACATTCCATTTTTCTCGGGGTTAGAAGATATCAATTTTGAACAACTAATGGTACCCAACCCATCAGGTTACCTATGATTTTGATCATTCAGGGAGAAAATGAAGGCCAAATATCTTACGTTTTGAGTATTGCATGAATTTATCCACAAATAGATATCGATGCCACCTTATCAATGAATTCCTAACTATTGTAAAATCCAGTTCAGGGGTTCGGTAGTTGCTTTTAGGTGTTCAAAGTTGGTGATATCCAAACAATATCACATGGTCCACCTTCATCAATACACACCCATTTCCTTTACTAAAATCATAATAATTTTCCACTTATCACTTACCAGATTCAGGTAATAGATTAATAAGTGAAGTTTTCATATTTATCTTGAGCTTAAAAAATTAATCTTGACATTATTTGTTACATTCACACCTTACGTCATTCTGGATAATTCAGAAATGGGTGATGAAAGATGAGATAAAAATATGATAAAAAAATTAGTGTACTTCAAAAAATAATGAAATTTTGATCTCAAAGCTGATCCTTGGTTACTATGATTGAATCACTACTCTGATATCCATAGGGTATATTGAAACGTCATGTATTGAAATAATTTGGCCCAGAAAAAGTATTTCCTGAGTCCAGTAATTTTACTTGGAGAGATTAGCATACATATGGTGATATTAAAGATCTCCTATAACGATCCTCAAGATCTACACATTCTATTGCCCAGTCACATAATGGTATAGGATTCTATCCAAAAGAAATCACAAGAGTGGGTTATCTTACAGATGTAACACTCGATTTATAATCTCCAAGAAAACTATCATAGAAATTTTCTACCCACATAACATGAGATGATAATTAAATATTCCATTCATACATCATAAGGTTGTCTTAAGAATGTTATTATCAGTCACTCTGACTTGGTGATACTCAAAGGGTTAATAACTCTTGGAAAACCACCATGACAGCTTAAACTGCTAATAAATGTCATCAATACGGTCAATGGGGTATTTTTTATATTTACTTTATTCAACTATGTAAATTTGACTAACAACTTGAGGGATCCATTAAATTTTTTATCCAACAACACCTGGGAAGACTAAGGTGAGATGGTTTAGTGGATTAAACCTCTGGATTCTAAATCTTCTAATTGTATCTTTTATTATTTCATCTCTATGTGGTTCATACAATATGAGGTAAGAGATATCACCTGTGTTCATGAAACTAATTTGATGCGGAACTCCAAAAACATCATCCTAGGAAACCCAGATAAATCATATAAAAACTCTTCTAGGAACTCAAAGACCATATAATTCAATAAATCCTATGAATTTCTATCATCATACTATAACATAAAATAAGTATTATAGAAAATTGATTATCCAACTCTATAAGTTGATATTCAGATCGCCCTCACCAAGGATCCAATTTACCTTGGAATATGTTATTACTCCATTGGGTGAAACATAGCTCGCCCACGAGAATTAAAAATACCTATGAACCTTATTATTCACCATATATTCCATACCATGGATCACATAAAAAATATCTATTTCAATACCAAATAAGTACTCACTTGTTAAACCCTTAATAGACTGAGAGTGTATAATGGGCATAAAAAACCCTACTATTTATTCTTGCTAAGAAGCATAACTAACTCCTTCACAAAAGGTATTATATATGTTGTAAATTTCAATAGTTCCATGAGATGTGCATAAATAAAAATATTAGAAGAACTTATATGAAATAAAACAACATTTATGGATGATTTAATAAATTCTATACATCAAACTATTGCAAATCTTCCAAATGAATACACTGGGTCCTAATAAATAGTTTGGATGTGTTCTATCATTTATAATTACTAATATTTATTATCAAATAGAAAATCCTCCCTGATATGACTATTTATATTAGTGGATCCAACCTTTCCACCATGGCCAAATTACTAGGAACTCATAACCCTTGATGCACTGGACTAAACATGTAATTCATTGAGGGATAAAATACCTCCACCACTGTAAGTCATTGTACCTAACTTATATAAACTCTTCAAAAGACACAAGAACCCCCAATATTGGTAAATTCAATGTAGAACTATACATGTTGACCACATGTCCATGACCTTCCACACAAGTAAAACACATCTTACAAACCAATTTTGGATGTAGATAATTGTGTCCAAGAAGGAAAGACCAAACTACCACCTCCCCCCTTATCCCCACCATAAGTCATTCTATTATTCTCAGACATTCCATGACCACCCTGGACTGCTGCTAAAACAAACCCAAAGAAACCTGATTACAATTAGTATGAATCTCCGCCATCAGGGCCTGTTCCAATATCTCACCATATTTATTCAATATAAAAATAGGAAATTGGATTAGATATCTAATTTTCCCATATAAGTTAAATATTCTATTAAACTCTTATTTGAAACTACCACATGTGAGAAATATACCACTTCTACAAAATGATTGGAATATAACAACATAGTTTGATCAACTTGGTAGATGTCATGAAGTTATCAATTCTTATCAATGGATAAAGACATTGGAACATATATATAATTGAATACAACCTTGATTTCCTTCCACCCCATCTCTATATTTTTCCTATCCTGGAAAACTAACTCCATCTACCTAATCCAAGGACCTTCCAACATGACCAGAGTGCACATCACATTAACCACATCAGAAGTATCAAGAAACCTAGAAATGATCCTTCATATTTTCAATCAAATTTTCCATCACATAGAGTATTATGTTATCTCAATATGAAGGACATTTATTCCTATAGAAATATTATGATCTATCATTTTGTAGATATATATCAAATTCCTTTCCATGGTCAAGACCAAATCATGCCCCATAATAAAATGCCTAGATAACCTGAACCATCAATTGTACTTATCTCTAATAAACTATTGATGGATAATTCTCTCTGCCATCTTCACATAGATACACATGAAGTCTCTCGGAAGGCATGAGTCAATGTCCATTTAAATTACCAATGATATCAGCAATAAATCATCTAGAATAAATTTCATCATGGGATAAATTAAAACAACTACATGAATCAAAAAGCAATCATAAGAATAATAATAAGTCAAACAATTCCACCCCCACTCGAGGTCTTTAAACAGTAACCATCTCAAGCATCAATCATATTATAGGATTCAAGATAAATCTTAAACCTCACATGGAAACCTATTCCTTTTCATGGGGTGTGTTTGACAGAATCCTCAATATTGACAATAACCTCAATCCCTAACATTCCTCGATCTGATCTATCTATACTCTCCAGAATAAAATTATATATAAAATGGTAAATCATTGAAAAGAATCAATTTTTTTCAGGAAATGGACAATACTTTCTGGAAAACTAATCCCTTACCTCTCTCATGGTATGAGTTGAAGGGAACTCTGGATCCCCAAGGGATAACAAAAAGTCCATGGGAATCAAACAAATCCTTTTAGAATGGTTTTTCCTACGAAAAAATATAATCAATGAAAAATAATAACATTAAAGCAAGATACATTCAATAAATATAATAATAAGGCACCCATAACAATATGTGAAATGATAACACATCAATACATTTTGGAAAATTTCAATTGTCAACGAAAAACCAAAATACAAAAAAGGTGTAGGGGACCTACTAGTCCCGTAATCCTCTATACAACATGTGGGTCAACTCATAAATTCAACCACCACCAACACACACCAACAAAAATCCACTAGAAGAAAAATAATCCACGACCACTTCCATGATAAAACGATCCTTTACCGGGGACAAATATAATAATTTCTATATACACCTAATGACATATGTACAGTTTCATCCAAAATTATAGATTGGATACCAGCAAAATAGATTCCACACAGTGATATGAGATGAAAAATTGTCATGGTTTATTTATAATATTAAGATACAATTTAAATACAATATTAATTAATATAAATGAGAAATTAAGTATTAAATCATGATGAGAAGTAAGAATATCAAGGGAACCATAGAAAATACCTTGGGAACTATATATAATGTGGTCTTATGATCCTTAAAATTTTAATGATCGTATATATTTGACATGATGGTCCATATAAATCCACAAATACCGATAACATAATTATTTTAATATTTTTGTTGTGTAAATAAATTATGGTGCCCCAGCCCATACCCTAGTGAGGTTCCTTAAATACTAAACCTATTATGCCCACCTAGATACCTAGGATCTGTTTTTTATCTATTTTGTTTCATATATTAAAAGAATCATCCTCATTACATAATTAAAATATCAACATTCAAATGCACACTGGACAGTCAACCATTTGTTTAGAATAAACCATTCACAAACATTTATCTCTGTGTGAGAACACTATAAAATTGATAATTAAAAGGATAGATGTTTCTACACATGTCATCAAGGAGAAACTTTCAATTTTAGAACCTAACTAATTAGAACACTATATAAAATCATGCTTGGACTAGAGTAGTGTTTACAATGGGTGAGGAAAAAAGTAAAATAAAATAACATGTGTGTACTATGGGGATGGTTAATGTTATGATTAGTGGACTCATAGTTTTATAGAATGTGGTGTGATAGGAAGGAAGATAATGTATTTATGGGGACCCTTTGGGTATAATCTGTATGTTCATGGACTTGGGAAGGATAGTTCATGAAAGATGGTATCAGATCCAATAAAAATTTGAATGTGTAGTGGCACTACCTTGGTTTGGTGTGCGGGGTCAACAATGAAGACATTATAACTTTAACAGGTGGAGAGTTTGCCACCAATTTATAATTAATACATAGACTGAAAAATTTTAATACACATGTCATCATGGATAACCTTTATATGAATATACTAACTTATTATAACTTCTTGGTTAAGTGTGCATGGCCTTGACTAGTGACTAGGACGAATGACCTCCAGTGATGTTACTCAGGGTGTGTGTGAGTGATAAAAAACAAAAACAAAGAACATGCTTTATCCTTTTGGGATATTCTTTAGTCTGATGTTGGAAACTAGTTTTTAGTATCATGTGATGTTTGAAGAATTCTACCATGGCATTGCAGGAGGCCCATCGGGTCATAGGAGTAGGTTCATGGCTCAGGTAATGCATCGTCATAGGAACCTAGCCATTGAATTAGATGATATTAATAAAAATTGTTTAATAAAATTTATTTTTAATATTAATTCTAAAAATAAATTTATTTATTAATTTTTAGTATATATGAACTCAAGTTTCAATAAAATCATTTAATTTTTTATAAGTTTACTTTCACAAAAAAATATACTTTTTCTATTAATGAGAGAAAAATAAAATACATTTAATACCATTGTAAAAAATATCACTTGAGTAAAAGGATATATTTTTTAAAATAAAAAAATATAATTTAGTTTTAGATAATGATTTGGGAATTTTATGAAAACGTTGATTTGTTAGTTAGAAGACAAATTTATTGATTATATAGAAAAAAATCATTTAAATTAATTTAATTAATATGTTGAAGTTTTTATATTTATTATAAAATTAAATCAGATCCTTTTTAAATATTAATATAATAAATATATTTTAAATTGACATTATTGTTTTTTATATAAATATGATTTTATTGTAAAAAAATAAAATTTCTATAAATCCTTTTTTTATCATGTATTACATGTTTATTGTATTACTATTTGAAAAAACATATAAGAACTAAATTTTATAAAATATATTCAATATTTTGCGTCACCAAGAAATAATTTTCTTAAAAATTAAACATTATTTTTGGTCATATGTAATAACAACCATGGTAAAATTAATTTCCTCAAGTAAGGGTAAAATGGGAAAAATCATGCTGAACTGATAGAATAACATTAATTTCTTGATTTTTTTTAGATATTTATAAATAATTTTTATAGTAATTACCTTTATATTTTTAATTTTATTTCTTTTGGGTTTTACAATTTGGAGTTTATTTGAGAAATTAATGAAATTTGTAAGGATGAGTACTAGTGCAAGATTAGCGTACAGTTTGACCAAACCATGCAACTTGACCAAATAACCATGTGAACCCCTGAAAAGGGGATTCAATTTGTTGGTGAATATTTTTCCAAACCATGAACCCTATTATGTGTAACAATTCCAACCCCCTCCCCATGGTTAAAGATGACTGTTTGGAAAAACATTCTCCTCTTTCATGGTAACCATGAATTTAGTTTTAATTCGACCAAAATTTAAATAAAACTACTAGAACCCATAGAATTAAAACCTAATAGACCATATAATTACTCTAAACAATTTATATCATCTTTAGCCTCTATTATGGATTCAAAGGACCCCTCACTTCTTTTCTGGGAAATTTGAAGCATAGAGTTTTTATCTACACCACTACGAGTAAGATATTTTCATCTTGATTGGTTTATAATTTTCTTTTTCCTCTCTCTTATCATTGGAAGAAATGTTTTTCACTTTTCAAAATAGATATATATCTGTGATTTAATATATATAATTCCCTTCATCTTGGATCTAGGTTTGAAATATTTTTTTGTTCTTTATTGTGTTTCTGATTGCTCCAATTAGATTGGGGTTTTGTATTGTTGAGAATTCATGGTCTATCTCAAGTTTGTTGGTAGAAATTATTTAACCATATTATTGATTAAAAATTTCATGTATGAGTTTTTATCGTCAAATGGAACACATGAAAATTTAATGTTGAATAAAATTAATGTATGGATAAAATTAATTTATAGAAACCCAGAATAGTTGAGTTATGTAATTTTTTAAATTGAATTAATTAATTGGCGAATTAAATAATGTATTATTTGGATTAGTGAGTTGGTTTTATTAATTAGTGAATTATTTATTTTATTTATGGGATTACTGAATTGGTTTAATTAATTGGTGAATTAATTGATTGATTTTTTTGTATTGGTTAATTAGATTAATTAATTAGTGAATTAATTAAACTAATGTCGTTGCTTCCGACACTTTCACTGGGGTACGTGCATCTGTCTGTGGAGGGCGCACATCTGTTGCCCCGCATTTCCGCTTTCCAAAGGTGGGTTCATCCATTTCATATTCAAGGACGTTTTCTGCTTGATCAAAACCGGATGATGGGATGTCAGTTCTTCCTTCCATGGATTCCTCCTCAGAACTCTTCACCTTGTCTATGTCTCCCTTATTGACTATGATTTTTTTCATGAAACTCTTCCCAGTGTCATGTATTTATGGACATCAGTTAATTACAATAATTCTATTAGGACATTCCATGGGGTCCGGTCATGGCATCAGACTTTCGGTCATGGGAGTAGTCACATTGGACATCACTTGCATGTCTGGACACTGGAACACTAGTGCATCTGGGTTTCATCCCCATATTATAGGGCTTATCGAGGGCGCGAAGGCATGAGACATCCCACGTCGAATACATGGAATCATATACCATCAGCTTGTATATGATGCTTTCCTTAGCTTCATATGTTTAACCTTGGGTATGTTGTATGATTAACGTTTAGCAGAGACAGATCAGACTGATCGGAACACTGACAAGAGTGGATCAGATGGGTGAAACCCCTCTAGGGAACAATAATGGTGGGTATAACATGTGGTTAGTTACGTGATTGCTGCTAGGAGATGTGAAGAGATGAATTTTCATGATCTCACTAAGATGTGGAAGCCTGTGTAAGAATCAAGATAGATAATGGATGGTTAAGTGAAGTGGATGGAGAATGAGATGGACTCAACTCAAGGGTAACAGTGATGATGTTATAGAGCCTTGAAGAGGCCTCCAATGTATCTTCGTGGTAGGGAATCAAAGTCCACATTGTTCAGGATGGGGTTAAAGAATTAGGTTGTGCATAGAGGACAATAACACGATAATATATTGGGTCTTATGGGTGGTTAACAGCCCAAGGGTAGCCTAAAGATAGTGGGACATACCAGTGATATGAGTTCTAACATAAGGTACGACAACAAATTTCCAATGGGTTTAGTTTGAAAATGTCTTACCACTTAATGGGGTTCACAATGGCTTACCATTGGATGAGGTCACAATGACATACTATTGGATGGAGGCACAACAACTTACAATTGGATTGGGGGGAAACGACTTACCGTTGGATGGGGTCACAATGGATTACTATAGGATGGGATCACAATGGCTTACCTCTGGATGGTTTGAACCTCATGGAGGCTTCCTATGTTCACTATCTAAGAGATGAGTATCAAAGCCCACATTGTTCAAATGGGTACAGTTTAACATCTTGAAGGACGAAAAGGGGGATTCAGTTTAACCTTATGTGGGAAAAAGGTGGAATGAACTGAAGGGGTGTTAAAACCAGTGGTTGTTGGGATTGATCCTCAAGGAGGCTTCCAACATACCTTGCCATGGCAAGGATCAAATTCCACATAGTTCATATGTTGTTGGTGAACTGACGTGAAGATGGTCATGACCGATGGTTGTTGGGATTGATCCTCAGGGAGGGTTCCTACGCAATTTTCCTTGTCAAGGATCAAATACGATTAATTTCAAGCTGGAGTGTTTGGTGAACCGATATAAAGATGGATGGGAAAAATATTTGTTGGGATTGAACCTCAAGAAGGAATCCTACGTACCCTACCTTGGCAAGGATCAAAGTGCAAAAAGTTCTAGAAGGAGTTTTTGGTGAACCGATGTGAAGATAGTCGGGACTAATGGTTGTTGGTCTTGAAACATGGGGAGGATTCATAAGTACCCAACCTTGGAAAGGATCAATGTACACAAAGTTCAGGATAGTGTTTTTGTGAATTGTCAGGAAGATGGTTAGGACAAATGGTTTTTGGGCATGAACCTTGGAGAGTCTTCTTACTTACCCTACCTTGGCAGGGATCAAAGACCACGTAGTTTTTGATGGATTGTTTGGTGAACCGACGTGAAGATGGTCCGGACCAATGGTTTTTTGTCTTGAACCTCGAATAGGATTCCTATATACCCTACCTTGGCAAGGAAAAAAGTCCACATTGTTCGAAAGGAATGTGTGGGGCTTACACTCCAAGGCGGCCCCTAGAGGATTTCATGGTTGGTGCTTGATATATTCCCACGCGAGTCATGCTCGATGTGAGAAACAAGATGAAGAAAAGACCTGAACATCATGTCGCAAAATATGTGTTCATGGGAAGTGGAGTAGGGCTTACATGTATTTAGCAGCCTAAAGTGGAAACAGTGGCTTACGTGTTGTTAGCAGCCCAGGGTGAAGGATATTGGGACTAACTCCAGGGGGAGTCCCATTGGTGACAAATCCTAGCGATAGAGGAATTTGACCCCGAATAAAGGAGGGATCAGGCGCCCATCCCCCCTTCACTGTCCCTTGGCACCGAGGAAGGAGGAGGAGCAGGAATTCTACCTTCTACAAGAAAATCTAGGGTCTTAAACCAGGGTGGTTGACCTGTCCCCGAGGATAGTTGCCACTCTGATAAAGATGATCTCATTATATGCGAGGAATGATATAACTTCTATGGAGACTAGTGGGCATGCATAATATCCATGGTGGAGGAACCTTGCATATGACTCCTGAGGCAAGGACACAGTTTAATGACATGCGATGAGGACGAAGGCACTTGGCAGTTTAATGTTTTGCAGCTTGGATGATGGGGGTTCACTCCGTAGCCCTTATTACATATATAAACAATACCTCATGCCCCTTGGAGAAGGAATGGCATCAACTATGTCATGGAGAGGTGGTATTATGGAGTGATCCATTGAGGGTTCCACGTTAGCGTGACAATGCGAAGAAGCAATAGACACTATCATGCCTATCCGGAGATGCTTGAGGCCATGAAACCCAACGGGAAGCACCGCCCAAGGGACCTTGAAATTTCTTAGTACAAACCTGAAAGGGACGCATTAGAAAAGAAGTTGCAGAGAAAAGGGGTTCATAGGTATGAGCCTTGTGAAACTCTTGTGCTCCATGAAGTGGAGGGGCTTTGCGAAGAAGTGTGCTTCGCGAAGTGAAGTGGCCTAGCCTAGGCATAGGGCATAGGTGAAAATGGAAGGTGCTTCACAACATGAAATGTCATTTGAAGCGCAATTCCTTATGATGCAACGGTGCTCTGGGAATCGTAATATTGCAAATCATTGTGTCTCGTGAAGAATAGGGACGCTTCCATTGTATGCAAGTCACATGTGCATAAAGGGTACTTCGAGAAGCATAAGATCTCCATGAAGACCTGAGTCCCTTTGGGGATCTCCTTATTTTGTTGTGGCCCATGGGCTTTGCGAAGGGTGTCCCTCATTGATGAGGGGTGGAATTCATGAATTGGGGAAGGCACTTCATGATAAAAAATTACCTTGAAAAGATCATGGTTTGCAGTGCAGAAATTGATTCTCTATGAGGGATCTCAAAAAGAGAAATGTTCGAGGATCCATCCTATTAGGTTGAGGAGTGCCTGGTATTTATAGGTAATAGGCATCGTGAAGAAGAGCCATCTTAGAATTAATGCAGAGCTTACTCCGCAGTGGGTTCACGGACGTCAAAGGGGTTCACAGAGCATCTTGCCTCCTCGCTCAGTGGTGGCTTCGCGAATGTCAACAGGTTTTGTGGATCCTCCTCCCTCCTTGTTCTGTGGAGGGTTCTAAAACATCCACGTGGTTCGCGGAGCATCCCGCCTCCCTGCATAATAGTGGTTTCGTCAATTTCTAAGTGGTTCGTAGAGCCTCTTTCCTTCCCTCTCCATGGCGGTTTTGAAATAGTAAAATGGGTTCACCGAGCATCCCACCTCCTTGCTTTGTGGAGGGTTCGTGAAGGGGGATCTCAACACCAAACATGGGGCCCTCGGGGCTCCACAAACAGGCTTCACGAGACAACCTCTAATTCTTTCCATTTGTAATTTTTCATCCAAAATTATTTTTCCAAAAATCCTCCCCCCCGTCAGACTTGGGGATGAGGAGAAATCGAGGATCAATGTCTGAGGGTCAATCACCAAAACACCTCATCAAATTGCGATGCTGACTCACGAAGGAGTGTCATGAAGTAGAGAGGTGATGGGTAGGCCAATTGTGTTGCGAAGATCACTGCAATTAGATGTGCCACTAAGCACTGTGGTTATTCGCCTGTAAATAGGGGAGCTGACCTATCTTTTGTCCTTTTTGTTCTTCATGTTTTTGGAATTGGGTGCTCTCAGTTTGTGAAGCTCTACGTATTCCTCGATTTCTCTCCGTGAATTAGGGCTTCTGCTTTGTGGTGCCCAACGAATATTTGACTCTGCGATGGTCTGATCTATGGCTTTCATTCCATGGTCTGTGCAAGGAATCATGATTCTGTTTCTAGGATCGAGCTCTGTGAATGATCTCTGCGAATGAGCTTCGTGAAAGGGCTTCACGAGCCCAAATGAAAACTGTCCAAATCATAAAAACAAAATGGCTCACCAATAGGCTTCCATGTAGACCATACAGATGTTTCACCAAGGGTGGATGTGGTGAATAGATTGGATCTAGGGTAGTTGGTATATATCAACTCTAAAAATGAATCATTGTTGAACATACATTCAGAAAGATAAAGGAATTATAGGTTGTGTAAGAGGATGCCTTTTTATGGATTGAGGATGAGGGATAACATTATCATCCCTAAATCATGTAGGCACAAGACAACTTATATGTTCAGTAGCTCACCGTGCCAACACCGATGGTTTAGGGTGGCTGACGGCCATGTCCGGGAGGACGTCACGCCTGTTATTGCTGATTTTCTATACTATTTGCCGGAATAATGTTGACGGGAAAAAATTTAATCCAGATACATCCCCCCTATTTACCATACAATCTTGAAGGCATCCTAGTGGATCCCGGGGAACAAATGGTCCGATGAGTTGGATCTATGCTAGGGCGACAACATCACAGATGACTATGCCTAGGCCTATAGGGTATATTCCTCATGTGAATATTTCATGGTAGAGTTGAGGAGAGTGGGCCTGTACAAGGCACCTTGGGCCTCCCAATTCCATATCTATCAACCGAAGTAGCAGATGCTGGAGTTGTTGAGCAGGTGGTCATCGAGGACCAATGTCATCTACTTACAGCATGGAGAGGTTGGCATCAGCTTATGTGATGTGCATCAGATCTCTGGGGTCCAGATAGTGGGAGAAATGTATGATTAATTACTACTCGTTATGGGTGTGTGGGAGGATCCAGAGAAAATGTCACTACTGGAAATGGCATTGATAGAGCTGGTGCCAGTATATGACAAGGAAGTAGTGAGACAAGTCCACATTAGTTGGTGGTTCAAGTAGTTCCCAAACATCCTTCCAGGGAGGTAGTTTCAGGGGAGGCCATGAACTTGCCCGAAGGGGGATCAATAGAGAAAAAAGCACTCGTATAGGTGGATCTTGGAGAAGAGCCAATGGAATACCTAGGGATTATATATCAGCACCAAGTAGCAACTGGTAGTCAATATGAGGGTATTTATCATGGCTCTCACCTATGGATGGATCCTGCCAGTGAGGGATACAAACATTGGCTTCTCACAAAGAACATTTATCCTAGCTTCCATGTTAATGACATGAGGGTGGGTCAACCTCGGAATCCCGATGCTCTCCAAGATGTCGAAGATTCTGTGGCATATCAGTGAGGGGAAGAGTCCATAGAGGATATGTGGGCCATTCCACCTTTTGTATGGGTGGATGGTGGCGCACGTCAGGAGGATCTATGAATATTCGAACCCCATATCCCTTCTGGAATCGAACTTCCGTCCATCCATCCTAAATGCCACAGGGATATTTCCAGCCAAGATGACTGTGTAGTCGATACAGAACCGGGACTGGAAGCTAGAGGAGTTCAACTGTCATTCATTCCTGATGCCAATGGGTGCTTTCACTAATGATGGAAAATGAACAAAAGGGAACTGGTCCTATATCCTGGCCTTTCAAGGTGGAGTCCTGGTGGAAAGAGTGGACCTAGAGCCTCTCTACGAGCAATACACCCCACAACAATTTTCTAAGCAATGTAGATTTTTGTAGAGACTGACCCCACAGATATATTTAGGGGTGCACCACAAGAAACATCCTTGTGTGATGAGGCATATGTGGCTAGTGTTCATAAGAAAATACACGAATAAGTATAATGAGATGCCTTCAAACAAAAATATCGTCGGGTTGGTGAATGAGTATGCCAAAAGAAGGGATGCATCATAACCATGGGAGATGCTGAAATAACCAACCATTCAGCCCATTGATGGAATGCCTCCCAAACCTCGAGGCTAGGGCCAGAAGGCGGCAAGGACATCCCGTTGTGGTTGGGATGCCATGGAAGTGATGCCCACACCTGTTGAGGGGGAGGAAGTGGTAGTGGACCCAACAGTCCCAGAAGAGTAAATAATTCCGAGGGGAGGCCACCAAGAGGATTCTGTGGAATATCCACTACGACTCTGGGGAAGTAGCTGTGTCACATAGACATACTAGAGAATGATGTCTTCCTAGAGTTTTGGGACATCTGGGAAGTCAACATGAAATTTCTCAGCACATCTGAGATGTGACAACACCTGAACAATCTCATGATGGACTTGTCGGGGATAGGCCCTATTAGGGCCTGAATTGCGGTGTCCCAAGGGGAGGCGGAGCAATACCTAGAAGATCTAGAGGACTCTGTGCAATCCCTGGGTTCCCCACTTCTAATGACCAATAGGGTGAAGGTGTTTCTTGATTGAATGTCCCCTCTACAGTTATCAGATGCTGAACTGAGAGAGTTCTTCCCTCAGTCAGAAGAATTAGACGAGTCTTCCTAGGGGGAGGATTCCGGTAGAGGGAGCCCATTAGAGGAGGGAGAAGTTGGTTATCATGACCTGGATCTTGGAATATGTGTAAAGGCCCATGAGGTAAAATCCTAAGCCCCTTCCTCAGGGTTTTCTTCCAGGTTATTTTGGACTCCTTAATAACATTTGAAATGTGCATGAGGACCTCATACACAATACCCATTCTCATCCCATAGTGGACGTAGATTATGGGCTATCTAGATCAATGCCCGCTGATATAGAGATTAGTATGTTAGGTAGGTCCAGGACATCCGAGATGGATCATCTGAAATTTTCATACGTTCCGATAACAAACAGAGGGCCATGTCTCGGGGTCCCCATAGCAACATCCCAGGAACAAGACCAATAATTTGTTCTCTTTAAGTGTCCTTTACAAAACTCATTTATACCATCCACTTACTAGGATAACTTGAATAGGTTCCTTTTTTGTTTTTTTAATTCTTCAAATGGTGTGGGATGTCATGGGGAGGTTCATTGGTATTCCTGGCAGCGCTTTTCCCTGGGGAATTTTGGTGGTCATGGAGGCAGATATTCAGACCTACCAAGCTGCGATGCTCTAGATCAATGGTGGGAATGTCTTTAGGCCTGTGGCAGAGATTATTCAAGTGGGATCTGATGATTAAGATCATTTGGACAGCCCGGGTCCTGCCACTCATGAGCAGACACTAGATACAGACCCTTCTGATGAGTTCATGGGGGCGTTACCTGCGTACGATCCTTCCAACCCCGCGGACTAGGACAAAATGGCCTTTGATGAAGAGGATAGCAAGATAGTCTTTCAATGGTCATGGAATATAATCAAGTTATTTGTCGATGACACCCCTCAATCATAATGGATAGACCAGATAGAGAGACTTCATTTGCGACTGCACAAACTAAGTGTTGTGGTAGTAGATTCACATCATCCTCACATGCTCATCTAATATCTCATGGTGGAGTATATTCGGGAGTATGACCATGTCCTTGGTGTGGGTTGACCTCAGATAAAATTAGGGAACATCAAGAGGCTCCAGAAAGCTGAAAATGAGATTCAGTAGCTTCAATTTTGGGAAGATGAACACTATGCTCTCTTCAATATGCAGTCAGATATTATATCGTACCGGAAGGCCTAGAATGCTGAGGCCAAAAAAAGATGAAATGAACCTTGGTTGATATGGAAATTGTCTGAAGTGATGAGGATTGGGCCCAAGTCACAGCTGATGAACTGTGCCCCATCGCTGCCGAGGAGGAGAAGGAACTCAATAGGTGGCAACAGATCATGGATTCCATGAGGCAAAGGGTGGTAGAGCTACAACATTATTTGGACAGGATCAACCCATCCATGGGATGGGTTGATCCTCAGGTACTATGATGCATGCAACATTTGAACACAATTACATGATTTGACTATTTTATTCATGATGCATGCATGAGTTCTGTTATTCATTTTTGGTTTATTTTTTTTTTTATTCATGAAACTTTCATCGATCAATCCTAGAGCTCATGTGGGGTGAGCCAGATTTGAGAAACAAGGGATGAAAACCTTATCATTAAACCCGAATATAAGGGTGAAAACCAAGCTTCATGTATATGGGGATTTGAACAACCAACATGGATTTCAGAGAAGATATTTGGGAGGCCTAGTTGGAGGGTGAGGACCTCTAAAAAATTGACGTGTCATCCTCCCAATGTGCTATAGTGCATGAACGATGTAACTCCATGGGAATTTGTCTTAATATAAACATTGGAAAATGGAAATTATGAATCATGATACAGAAATTTCAGAACACTGTCGGGATGGTGTGACAATGAAGAATAACTATTGACCGCGTTCGAATCAAAATATCCATATTTATTTAGCTATAAATGGGGATATCAAATGAGGGTCGACTGCTGACCTTGATTGAAATAGAGGGCTTGACTCAACATTTCAACCATTAGTCTTCCAGAACGTTGGTCCAGGACAGTAGGTGATCCATAAGCCAAGCATACATACTATTAGGGGGTTCTTTTAGATTTTAAAGAGGATGAGTTTCTGAATAAATGTCATGCAAAGCGTGATGTGTGGCATGATGGGTTGTTCGAATGGACTCCAAAACTCCTGAAATTACGCCACTATGGGGAAGAAACATTTGGTGAGTGAATCGGTCTAATTAGGGATCACACCTACTTCCGAACATAACCTCTTTGGAAAGGTACTCTAATGGCACCTACTTTTATGTCATACTAATGGAGATGATAGATATGTAATTTAACGTCATACGACAGGGACGATGCACATAGTTTAAAGGTCATACTTCCTGGAATAAGATCAGGGCTTAGGGGCCAGAAGGATTAATGACCATGGGGCTGGGACCAAGGAAAATTGTCTGGGAATCCCTCTGTATCTCATGAGTATGTGAATCAATCCATACATCATTCTTAAGCATGGTGTGCTCAGATTCCAACCCAGAAATGCGAAATCCTCTCTGGCAAGGGATCTGGTGCATCCCCTGACTAACATGGGCCATCCTTAACATGTTTAGGGTATAACCGCAGTTTAGTGTCACACATCAAGGACATGAGGACACGTGTAGTCTAATATCACATAATAGGAAGAAGAGTGAAAGTAAGGATCCCAAAGTGGGGAATATGTGATGAATTACTTGTAAACCCAACATGAATGAGGACATAAGGATTTCTCACCAAATCACGTATCGCTAGAAGAAGTTATTTAGGTCAAGGAACCAAATGTGAAAGTTAGGTTGGGCCCATGGAAAAGTTCCCAGGATTTCATATGTACCCCATGGGGATGGAAATCAAGCCATGCATAGTTTTGAGGGGGAAGTTAAACATCATGCGGGACAATGAAAGGCATGTGTGGCATGATTGCCCCAGTACACAACCTACCAGAACTAATAAGCCAGCGTGAGTCATGAAAAATGTGGGAAACAAGGAGTAGTTATGGGACTTTTCTAGCATAGGGAGGCACATGGCGGGGCGATGGGGATGCTAGGTGAATGCCGTCCCAATAAATCTGACTCGCCTATATAACGCAACCTGATGTGTGTAGTGGTAAATCCAAGTATGTTTTGAATTCCAATAGTACATAAGGATACGGAAATGTGTGAACCATGATGCTCGAGATATAGACCATAATGATAGTGGTATGACGATAGGGAATAATTGTTGACCATGTTCAAAACACAGTATCTTTTTTTCGTTAGCCCAGAATGAGGAAAAAAAATGAGGTTCTACCACAAATCAAGTTTGAAACATTGGACTTGTAACAAATTCCATTTGAGGTCCTCGGGGACGTTGGACCAAGATGGAAGTAAATCCAGTGTGGCATGAGACCAGGTCGTAAAGGGGGTCCGTTCAGACATGGAATAGGATTATGATCCAAATGACTGGCTCACGAAGTTTGGACATGAAATGAGAGAATGTCCCTTTAAAAATTCCACACATCAGGCTCTACTGAAATGCATCTAAGTACGAAAAAATACGTATCATATTGAGGGAGTCGAGTCCCCCTCCATGGAAAAGGGTCATGAGGTTCTACACATCCAAATTAATGGTTGTAGGATGGGCCATTAAGGGGGGAGTGTTTTGATGGAGTATGTGCAGGGTGGAAAAGTAGACAAACATGTGACACAGTTACCATATAGATATCTTAGTTTAGGGTCATAGAACTCGGACTAGGTTGGGAAACAACAAGGGAGGCACATGGGGTGGCTGTTGAAAAAACCCGACGTAGTTGAGGACCCATGGGGTACTCGCCATACCACATGTTCCCAAAAGGTGTCGGGGATAGGGTACAAAAGAGAGGGGATAAGATTTTTGTTTCTTGGTGCTAGAGCCATGGAGAACATGTCTGGGTGTTCCAACATAACCGTTAAGGATGGGAATCAATTCGTATGTAATTCTGGAAGATTTAATGATGTTTAACATCTTCTGGAAAGGAAGTGGAGTGATATTAGTTTATGGTCCTAGAACTCATACCAGAGATGGTAAGGAATGTGGGAGACACATGGTTAGGTATTTATGAAACCTGACGTGAATGCGGACTTGATTTACAAATCACCTTATGTTCCTAGTAGTGGTTTTAGGTCGAGGGACCAAAAATGAATGTTAGCCTGGGCCCGAAGCAAAGTGATCTTGAATTCCTATGTAGACCAAGAGGATGGGAATCAAGGAATATGTAGTTATTGGGGTGGCACAGTAACGTACCAGTGCTAGGGATGATAAGGTCATGTGGGTATGGCCCTCATAACTAAAGAAGCGACATTTGATAGATCTTGTGTATCCTTTAAGAGGAATGTGTGTTGTTGTTTTCTTGATTGTGAAGTGACGGATAAAGGATAGAATGTCCAAGAATTTCCACAAGGTTCAAGTCATATGAAATTATTGAAAAATTTTATTGTGTGTGACCAATACCAAACATCATATCCCCTCGAGTGAGGACATCACAGTGCAATTCTGTTTTTCTTCGTGCGGCCAGGACAATAATGTCACAGTTTAAGGTCCTATGATTGGACTGGCCATGTAGTTTAACATCATGCAGTATAGATGTAATTGTTTAAAGTCTTGTGGGACTAGGAATAATAGTTTATATTCATATGTATTAGACATATATAGGAGAGGTCAATTCAATAGGGAATGTGCAAGGCATTATAAATCATGCCCAACATTCAAGAGGACATAACCCCATATAACACTGTGCACAATTATAAGAAAGAAAGATCGGGCCGAGGGGGCCATAAAATGTTGGAGAATATGGGGCAGGAGAGACTAACTCTTTGTTGAGCTAGACCCAAAGACGATATGTCTAAGCATTCCTACATATAAGAAGAGGATGGTAATCAATCCATACATAGTTCTAAAAGAAACTGTTAAATGTCATACAGGACAAAGTATAGGAGGAAGGAGGGACTAGCTCATTGAAATGGAGTACGTGATGTGGTAATTTTAAACCTGATGTGAATGAAGACATAATACCATACATGACAAATCATGTGGTCTTATAAGAGCTGGGGCCTAAAACGCAAAATAGAAGAGGTAAATTTGTGGAACACATACTAGACCAAAAGACAAGATGTCTTCGAATTCCTACATATTCGATGGGAATGGTAATAAAGCCATATGTAGTTCTTAACTAGATCTTATATTAAGGTCTTAGAGCTCAGACCATGTTGATGCAAATTCTTTCAAAGTAAGTGTACACCTTAATTCCATCCCTAAGCCCACGTGATTCAAACTCAATGTGGTAAATAAGTGTGGAATTTGTTTTTGCAATTCCTAGAATACCCGCCAAAGGGATGTTGGTGCAGAGCCCCGAATGACGCCTTACCACAGCTTTGTCCTCATTACATGAAAATCTGAACCAAGGGATAGTATTGGGATGGTTGAAATTTCACTTGGACACAGTGGGGTGGAAAATGATTTAAATCATGTAATAAACATTTTAGGATTGAAGGGGTTGGTTTGATGATGGAGGATAACTATTGAGTGTGTTCGAAACACAGTATCCATATCATGTGACCTGAAATAGGAACAACCAATGAGCATCGACCGCTTACCATATTAGTAATGCCGGACTTGTATCGATTTATTATATAAAAAACATGAGGATGTTGTCCCACAATGGTAGGAGAGTCTTTAGGCCTATCATCCATGCCATTTGGGGGTCCCATATGATGTGAAAGATAATGGAATCCTAAATGTAGGGGAACACGAATCCTAAAAAATTAGTGAAAGCATGTCTAGGTAGAATCTGACACTCCAGGCTCTAGACCAGAGTACTCATGGGCCCATTGGTGAATCATAGATGAGGGCTGCGGAACCTGAAATAAGGGTATCAAAATCAAATAGATGAGAGTAGGGAAAGGGAGTGAAGGCTACTTAGGAGAGAGAGGTATGTGGTGTAGTTGTTATAAACCAGATGTGAATGGCGACATAAGCCCATACCACACCATATACCCCTATCATGGAAAAACACATTACAAGGGTAAAATGATAGGGAGGTTTCTAAGAGATGGGTATGGACCCAAAGACCAGGCGTTCGGGCGTTCATACGTATCCCATGAGAATGGGAATGAATCCATACATAGTTCTGGCAGAATGGTTACATGCAGTTTATCGTCATGCATCAAGGACACAAATAAGATAAATAAACCCAAAATATGGATGTTTATGGCATGAGAAGTAACCCAACATAACCCTATACCACACCATACAACCCTATGTGAGAACATGGGCCTGGGGCCCGAAAAGGATGAGGGGCCTGAGGCTGGCCTATAGACAGAATTTCACGGCCGGCTAGCAGTTTAATGTCTTAAAGTGAGGATGATGGTGATCTTAGTTTCAGGTTGTAGAACTCGGACCACATATGATTAGTTTAATAAAAAAAATTTGTTAAAGAGATGGATAATCACCATGCCTATGGAAGACCACAAAGAGGCAATGATGATAAAGGAGAAATATTGACCATGTTCGCAAAACAGTATCCACCCTTTTGTGATGTGAATTTAGGGGAAAAAATTGTGCATTGACCATTGACTATATTCACAACATGGTACTTGTATCAATTTGATGCTTTCAATCCTCAAGGATGTTTTCCCGTAATGATAGGAGATCCCTTCGTCTACGCATCCATTTGGGGGTCCTATTAGATTTAGAAGGCTATGGAAGCCCTAAGGATGGTGCTTGTAAATCTTGGAAGGGCCAGTACTCGCGACATGGATGATAAATGAAAGGATGGATCTCTTTAGGGGATATGTGTGGTGTGGGTAAATATCCTGACATGAATAAGGGTGTGAGTCCATACCACACCATATAATCCCAAATGAGAACTCGGGCTAGGGGATGAAGGGTTCGAAAGACCTGAGGCTGGGTGCCCTATCCAACTGAATCCATATGACCTCTCATGTGGGAAATGCCTATTAATAGCTATTATGCCCAGGTGAGTAATGCTCTATGTGGGAAACAAGGAGCAGGACCGGGCTCTCCCCATCAAATAAGTGTCTAACAGCCGGAATTACCCTCCTACTCGAGGAAGACTGAGGTTTGAAGGGACAGAGCGGTAGAATGAACCACTACACTAAATATTTGGGACATATGGGGTAGTGAAAACAACATAGGATAGCTATTTACTATGTTCAAAACACATCATT
Source organism: Viscum album (assembly GCA_963277665.1). NCBI lineage: Eukaryota > Viridiplantae > Streptophyta > Magnoliopsida > Santalales > Viscaceae > Viscum > Viscum album. The sequence continues at coordinate 1,173,150,013 of OY728164.1, forward strand.
CAAATTGTGTAACATGGTATGGTCATGATGAACTCGAAGTGAATGAGGGTAAAATCTTTCACCAAACCAGGTGTTTCTCCCCAATGAGTGGTTTTGTTGTTTGTGGTTGGGCCTAAGAACAAATTATCTGGGTGATCCTATGTATCCCATAAAGGTGGGAATCAGGAGTTATGTAGTTCAAAAAGGGTCATGCAGTTTAACATCATGCGTTAAGAAAATTGGTGGATTAGAAGAATGAGGAGGGGCACATTGCGTGACCTCCATAAGCATTCCATGAGTCGGTCCAATGAAAATTATGTTGTATCAAATGAGGTCCTCCAGGGGAACGACACCCAGGAGGGGTATCCTGAAAAGAAGAGTGTGGGGATAGACTCAGGAATACGCGTCTGGTCATTTCTACATATCCCATAAGGATGGGAATCAGGTCATATGTTGTTCTAAAAGTTGCAGTTTAATGTCTTGGAGGATGACACACAACTTAATGTCATGGGGGACATTTCACCATTGAAGGTCGTGTAGGATCGGACAGTTTAAGGTCATATAGGACCTAACAATTTAAGGTCATGTATGAACCTTACGCAGTTTAGGGTCAGGCAAGACCATATTTAGTTTTTGTTCGTACCGGACCGTACAGTTTAAGGACATGTAGGACCAGAAAATTTATGGTTATGTAGGAACCTGGAGTAATATAGGTTCGTGTGGGACTATTAAGCAGTTTGGGGTTGTGTAGGACCATACAGTTTAAGGTCATTTAGGATAGTAAGAGGAAACTCTAGAAAATTATTTCTTGAGAAACTTGGGATTGGTGGGAGGAGTTATACGCTCACCATCAATGGTAACCAGTGTGTATTTACAATTGGAGTAAACCTTGTAAATGATGTATGGTCTATACCATTTGGGCTCCAACATGGGTGGTTTCCTACCAGGTATCATTTGTGCCCTCAGGGGCAACACCATGTCGCCTTGCAAGAAGGAGTGGAGGCGAACTCTCTTGTTGAAAGCTCTAGCTATATTTTTCTAATGCCTTTCCATATTATGCAGGGCACAAATCATATTCTCGTCGAGCACTTCCAACTCATCTAAATAGATTTCGGCTACTTTATCAGGTTCTTGTTGATAATAGATTATTGTGCAAAATGAGGGAAATCAAATTTTAATGGTAAGGATGGCCTCTATTCGATAAAATAGGGAAAATGTGGTCACCTGGGTGGAATTATGAGTCGTTGTCTGATAAAACCAGAGGGAATTGGGGATCTTTTCCGGCAAACTCTTCTTTTTTTGATCAAACATTTTCTATAGAATATTAGAGAGGGTTTTGTTGAATTACATGATCTGTCCATTTGCATGTGCATGATATCAAGAGGTATGGTTAGAACAGATGTTGTATTAGTGTACATTTTTTTGTCTCATCTACTGATATGTTTGTGTCGTTATCGATGAGAATGGAATGAGGGACTCTAAATCGGTAGAAGATGTTTGATCTCACAAATTAAACAATGGAATGATCATTTACCTCTTTGAGTGGAACTAACTCTTCCCACTTGGTGATGAAAAATGTAGCAGTCAGGATGAATTTTTACTGGAAAGATGTCGCCAGTGGAAATGGTCCCACAACATCAGGCCCCCATACCACAAATGGCCAAGAGTACGTGGTGGAGTGGAGGGTATCTAGCGGCCGATGCATGATGTTAAAATGGATTTCGCATGCATGACACCTTTTGTAAAATTCGATGCCGTCATAGATAATATAGGGCCAAATGTACCCCAGTCTCTCGATCTAGTGAGATAGTTTTGGCCTGGTTTGATGAGCCCTGCAGGAACTAGCATGAACCTCTGGCATGAACAATGAAATATCAACTCCATGAATGCAACGGAGGAGGACCCCATCACACCCACACTTGTAGAGGATATCCTCGTCACTAGGACCATCAAGGATGGTAAACTGTAATATGTAGTGTTGAATTCACTCGTGGTCGGCCTGATCTGATGGGAGATTACAATTCTGTAGATACTCAACAATGGTGGCTCTCCACTCGGGCATCACTTCAATCACTGCATCTGGTGGACCTGGGTGTCATGTCATGGAGGTGCCGATGGTAAGTGTCTTACCGGCTAGTTTTCATCATCACCTGGAGTGACAGGAGCAAGGAATCATTGGTGTTCCATTTGGATAATCATGTCATCCCGTTTGACCTCCACATGTGATGCAACTCAGTCTGCCAGGATGTCAACTTGACCATTCAGAGATCGGGATACATGAGTAATGTAGAGACCCGAAGCTTATCGTACATGGACATTACATTACTTTTGCGGAATACTTAGTACATAACAAAAAAACACACACACAAGGATCGTAATAGTTTAGTGTCTTTGGAAACTCGGAATATAATCTTATAATCCTGGTGAAAGATCTTCAATATCTCCCATAAAGATCTTCCCTTTTTTTACCTAAAACCTTTCTTTATATCCTGGGGAAAAGAAAACATAAAATGGTGAGCTCAAATGCTCAGTAAGGGTAAAGAAAAGAAATATAAATCACATCATATACATAAGAACATAACTTTTGGAAATCTTAACCTGCAAAAGAGATCATAATTTCATAACCTGGGATAACTCATGGCAGTGAAATGTATTCACAATAATCATAACTTAAAACATTAAACTTTGTGGCATACACACATAATCATAGAGAATAATTTCTTGTTAGTCAAGACTCATTGACAAGACTATCTTAGTGGACAAAGTCCATTTCTGAATCGAGTGACCCTCGTTTCAGTCCTGTTTCACTGAACCGGTATAACCTACCATTCCAGCCATGTCTATCTCATGAGATATAAAATCTTTACCCAATGAATTGGAGGGAGATATAGGTCCCACCCATCTCTTAATGAATCTTTTCTTATGTGTTCCACATAATCATAAACCATACATCATAGCGTAACCCATGTAATAAAAATGGAATTCTTAAATAACATGACATCATAAAACAATTCATATAAGATAAAGGAATTCATAAAAATATTTCCATCACAACATAATCAAATCCATGTAATAATATAAATAAAAACAGAACCCTTTTATTATCTTAGATGGAAAATAATTTTGATAAAATACTTGAACTCTATTCTTGAGGAAAATATCCTTTCTACTTCAAAAACATTTTTCCTTTCTTAACATGTCATAAAACTTTAAACTAAAAGAAGTTGATTAAAAATAAACATGAAAACTTGTAAAGGATTCTTCATGGAAATAATGTTTTAAAAATCCATTCATGTCATATATGTTAAAAAAACATTCTTCTCGTACTTTTGTCGGAAAACTCAAAAAGTACCTCGTACGAAAAATGATAAAAGATTCCTTTCATATCTTTTACTAAAAACTCACCGAAGGGTAAAGTTCGATTTAAACAATTTTAGGTGGATGGAAATAATATTACATATTGATGAAACATGTATTTTGATGATAAAATACACCCCAGTAACTACCAAAGTATAAACAATCTCAGATAAAAATGAGATTGTGATATTTCCCTTACCTTAGGTCCGATTTGCTTCGTATGTGTCCGAACCCCCTGTATAATGATTTAAATAATGTCATTGAATTATTACAGAATCATATTCATTGTTATGATATCATATATGGTTCACTTATGACATTATATTACCCGTTCTTTTGTAAATTCCATGTTAAAGAAGCGTTTTGGGTAAAATTGTTTCATTTATCGTAGGTGTTTTGACTTGTTGTTCTTGACATTATTATTACTTATATCATGATTTACTTACTTCCAGAATATAAAATATGATTTATATATCATATATATTCAGTATATATATATATATATAATAGATAGATATATGAAATGAAAAACACCGTTCATGGAGACGATAGTCCATACGTACGCATGAACACTGTTTTTCTTTCCGTATTGTCTTTAATGGAAGTAAGTAGATGACATACATATAAATATACATAAATCCATTATCATTATTATGTCATATATTTCATTAGTACTTATTATATATACTTTATAATCATTCATGAATGGTTAATCATTGAGAATGAATCTCATCGCGTCGTGGAGACGGTATTCCGTACGTACGCACGAGTGATGATATCGTTCCTATGATCGTGGAACTGTATTGGAGTATATATATATTATTTCAGTATCAATATTACTTTATAATAATCATAAATAGTAACTCATTACACCATTATACCCATCCTTGTAAAGTGATGGTGGAAAAATATATTACACCACGGCGTGGAGACGGTATTCCGTACGTACGCACGCGCGGTGATTTCGTTTTCCGTAGGATGGATAGATGGTTAATTAGGATTGTTTCATACTTATAATAACATATCAGTATATTATTGATACTTATGTTATTACTTCATAATGAGACAACCTATGAAGAAGATGTGGAAGAAGAAATAAAGTTGAAAGAATTGGTAACGGAAATTACCACTTCTTTGAAGTGCCTCTTTGAGACCTCCTATTAGGGAACTAAAATTGGTCTTTGAGGAAGACCAGAACCTCTAGGATGTTGCTAGGGAATTGGAGAGGATATTATGGAAGGGGTTGGACGAGATTGAGTGCTCAAATTGGTGTGAGGAGGAGGGGGAGGAGGTGTCCTTTTATAAGGGAGGAGAGGGGCACCTTAGGAATACCTCAAAATATTATTTTATATTAATGTCAAAATCGGTTTTTAATGGTTCCAAATGGTCTTATTTAGAAGCTAAAGTGGGGATGGGTCGAAATCCTATCAACAAATAGGATTTAGACAAGTTTAGGGTATTATTTTAACCTTAACAATTAGATTTAACTCTAAGTTAAATAATTTAACTTTTACTGTGTCTTTTTGTTTTCTTTTACTATATGGTTAATACACTTACTATAACATGCCAAACGAACCCCAAATTGTTTATTATTAATATATATATCCTTATCTAAGTCATTTGTCTGAACCGTAGATTTTTAGGAATAAAATAACAATTAATAATATAATATTTGATTTAAAAACTATTTTGTGTCAATTTTGACACTATTTGATATATGATTTTTGTGAAAGTCATAATAGAATTATATGTTCGAATAAAGTTGATTACATCAACACTATTATATCATATTAACCTAGAAAATTAGTGTAATTCATAAAAAGTCTCAAATTACATTCATTTGAGCATTTATAACATCAATTATGTTAATATTTCCTTAAAAGGGTAATTACTGTATCATCGTTGTGTCATAAATAAATTAATTTATATAAAGTCTAAAAATTATAAATAAAATATCATTATGTAGGAAATCTTGTTATCTTTCTAATGAATATTTATAGTCTAATTTATCTTATGTATAACCCCATATTAAAAATGTTTTAGTTATTAAACATTGATTTTAACTATTTTAACTATTCATTAAATAAAATAATATTAAATGTCATAATCTAATCCAAGTGGACCTAAATGGTCATATTATATTCATAAGGTTGTTTTTGGTCGAATTACACTTATCCAATAGAATTAGGACATGTGTTAGGGTAATAGTAATATCATATTTACCCTTAGTTACCCTATTGACTATTAACCGTGGTAAAAAAAAGTAAAAAGTTACTATTCACCAAAAATTATTTTCATCTCATTGAACCACATTTTAGTCCGTGATATTAACCGTGTTTATCGGATTTTCGAAATTCCATTCACAGAAGCGGTAAAATTATGTTTTATGCAAAATTCAGTTTTTAACCTACCACTTAGTGGTTTCACTATTCATCAAAAATTGAATGTTTTCAAAAAAATGCCAAAATTTCATCCTAAGCTATATTTCATATTCCAAATTCAAAAATGAAGTCTATTTTACCAAATTCATAACATAGAAATTGCATTAATTAATTTTATAATTAAATCCCGCTGTTAAAACAAATAGCGTATTTTTAAGAAATAATATCTATCAAAAGATTGACACTTGATTATGTCTGGTTTAAATGTGAAATTACATCCAATGACCAACATTGTATTAAATTGTAAAAATATATTCTAAATATACTTTAAAACCACTCAAATTAATGATTTATCACTATTAATTCTTTCGATTAAAAAAGTTGTTTTTAATTATAATTTAGTAATTTTCACTATTCATCAGAATATGAAAGTTATCCGAAAAGTACCAAAATTTCACCTTAGGCTAAATTCGATACTCAGAATCCAAAAATGAAGTCCATTTTGAGAGATAAAATTTCTAAAATTTAAAAAGTGGTTATTACTATTCATAATGGCTAGTTTTAATAATATTTTAAAAGCATATCGTTGTTTCGTGAAACTCAGTATTGCGTACTACACACACTATCGAGGAAGGTTGCGATTGCGTGTAATGCAAGGCAAGTCAAGGATGTGTGTTGTGCAAGCTCCTTATTGTGTTGCGTATAACACAAGACATTAGTGAAATTAAAAAGAATATTTTTCATTAAATCTCGGGTTGTTACATTCTACCCCCCTTAAAATGATTTTCGCCCTCGAAATTCGTCGGGGTTATAAATGGTTTACTATTTGAAAGTTTCTTTAATAGAAACCCACATCGTAAAAAGGAATACCAAAACCAATATTTTAAAACAAAAGTATGAAACTTAACGGTTACCCAAATAAACTAATCACTGGGTTTCCACATGGGTGAAAATATGGATATGGAAGAAAAATCTAACCATCATGTTCTGATGGAGAGTGGTAGAGAACATGGCTATGGAAAAGCCAACAATCACAAATCCATAAATTTGTGACGATCTATGGTACCATCTGATTCATCAGGTATAAGATCACTAGGACAACATTTTTGGTTTTCAAGATCATTTCCCTAAAGTTGAAAATTTGAATTAGAATAAATACTTTCTTTATTTTGGTACAATCTCGCTGTTGTTCATGCCTTGAACAATGTCCACTTCATCTCTTAAATAAATGAAGTTGAATTTGTTATTCATGAAGTGTTAGCAGATCATGTGATAGAATAACGGGTCATTCCATCTGTCTCAAACAAAAGGTTAGCAAAAATAATATACATAAGTCGATCTATAGTGAAATTAATCACATATGGTTCCTAAAATGGACATATACTTCATATATCATACTGATTAATATAATAAAACTACTTTCTACTAAACATGGACTTCCTGTAGGCCAGTGGTAGGCGATAAAGGCCAGTCACACTTCGGTTGTGGGTTCGATTCCTACAGCCTTGTCGGACGTGATGGGTTGTCGCCCGTCCTGCAGGTTGTCCTTTTTCTAAAGCTATATTACTATAACATCCCATCAATAATATCGAAAATCATCTATCCTTAAACAATACTAACTTATGTCCAACATAATCCATTCTAATCTTTAGGCTTATCCATAATACTGCAGTCCACTCTCATAATATAGTGAAAACGATTACCAGAGATTTAATACCACCGTTGATCCCCATATATCATAAGATATGTCTTGTTGGTCACATTCCAAACATTCAAAGGCCTTAATCAAGTATTTTATTGAATACCCATTGGACCATAGTGAAAATATGTATGCAGTTAAAAGATAACACTTTCCACATACCAAAATCCTCAAAATTCTATATACTCAAACCACGATATCACTTAGTCCTTATATCAATCATGAGCTCATGAATACTGTTAAATATCTCAATCACTTTGAATACCACATTAGACCAACACATAAATATTCAAATACATTATTTTGGAATCCCATTACATAAACACTTAATCATTCCACCACATCTTTGTCATATTCAACATCGCCAATAGTGATCGCATGTGACTTCCCTTTGTCCTTTTACTTAAGTGGTTTCTCATGTTGATCATCACTAACCCTTGGATTAGGGCATTTATTAGCATAATGCCCCATTTCCTTGCACTTGAAGCATTGAAGTGTTGGTGGTGCGTTCTCTTCAGTGTTTGCTTTATTCACATCATTAGAATTCCTCTTTCCATAACTTCGACACTCAGCTGCTCGATGACCTTCTTTTCCACACGTAAAACATTTTCTAGTCCCTTTAAGACAATCTCCACCATGCTTCTTTCCACACTTTGTGCATAAGGAAACATTCATCTCCTTTTCACCATTATTTTGATATTTCTCCTTGAACTCCATCTTTCATTTCTTTTCAAAACCATGAGATGGATATGTAACACTAAATTCCATTTCTACCTTCATAGCACAACGCACAATTTCTTCATAGCTACTGAAGTCTCTTATAGCTAATTTCCTTCGAAGACTTGGTTTTAAGCCACTGAAAAATCGATCAACTTTACTTTCAGGTTGGATGACAATGCCAGACGCATACCTTGAAAGTCTTGTAAAATTCGCTTCATATATACCAACAGTTTCATCATCCTTCTGCTTCAGCTCAAGGAACTCCTTTTCCATCTTTGTTCGAAGAATACGAGGGAAGTACTTACTGAAAAACAAGTTCTTGAACTAGTCCCATTCCATGGACTCAATTTCATCTCTTGGCCTCGTATTCTTGATAAGATTCCACCATTGATCAGCTTCACCTTCCAAACGATATACTGCTAAGATGACTTTATCATGTTCAGAACATTGAAGAACTGAAAATATCTTTTCAGTGGTACTGATCCATTGTTCAGCAACAAGTGGATCGGAAGTCCCTCTAAAAGAAGGTGGACGTTGCCTCACGAAGGACTCAATAGAATACTGTTCCTTTCTCTTCTCATTTGGAAGTCCAGAATGATTCATAGCTTGTGTAAGGATAGCAATAAGATTTTTCACTCCATCTCCCATAACATTTGTTTTTTCAGGAGGACAATCATTGCATTGTCCATTGCATTGATCAACACGGTTCCATCGGGTTCCAACCATCGTCTAAAACCCAAAATGAATAGTGTGAGAGGAAAAAATCATGCTAGGGAAAACATCATAATAAAGGGGGAGTACCTTCAATATCTAAAATCTTAGGTTTAATTCTATGATCGTTAGCGTAATTCTAGTACTATAACCTATACGTATACTTAACCTTAGGGACATCCCTAGACATACCTTAGAAATATCTCTAGGGATCTCACTAAAGTTCTCGCATCCTAGTTTCCAAATGTTGACTAATCCTTTCCTCTGATACCAACTGGAGAGACCCGAAGCTTATCGTACATGGACATTACATTACTTTTGCGGAATACTTAGTACATAACAAAAAAAACACACACACAAGGATCGTAATAGTTTAGTGTCTTTGGAAACTCGGAATATAATCTTCAAATCCTGGTGAATGATCTTCAATATCTCCCATAAAGATCTTCCCTTTTTTTACCTAAAACCTTTCTTTATATCCTGGGGAAAAGAAAACATAAAAGGGTGAGCTCAAATGCTCAGTAAGGGTAAAGAAAAGAAATATAAATCACATCATATACATAAGATCATAACTTTGGGAAATCTTAACCTGCAAAAGAGATCATAATTTCATAACCTGGGATAACTCATGGTAGTGAAATGTATTCACAATAATCATAACTTAAAACATTAAACTTTGTGGCATACATACATATTCATAGAGAATCATTTCATGTTAGTCAAGAATCATTGCCAAGACTATCTTAGTGGACAAAGTCCATTTCTGAATCGAGTGACCCTCGTTTCAGTCCTGTTTCACTGAACCGGTATAACCTACCATTCCAGCCATGTCTATATCATGAGATATAAAATCTTTACCCAATGCATTGGAGGGAGATATAGGTCCCACCCATCTCATAATGAATCCTTTTTTATGTGTGTCACATAATCATAAACCATACATCATAGCGTAACCCATGTAATAAAAATGGAATTCTTAAACAACATGACATCATAAAACAATTCATATAAGATAAAGGAATTCATAAAAATATTTCCATCACAACATAATCAAATCCATGTAATAATAGAAATAAAAACAGAACCCTTTTATTATCATAGATGGAAAATAATTTTGATAAAATACTTGAACTCTATTCTTGAGGAAAATATCCTTTCTACTTCAAAAACATTTTTCCTTTCTTAACATGTCATACAACATTAAACTAAAAGAAGTTGATTAAAAATAAACTTGAAATCTTTTAAAGGATTCTTCATCGAAATAATGTTTTAAAAATCCATTCATGTCGTATAAGTTAAAAAAACATTCTTCTCGTACTTTTGTCGGAAAACTCAAAAAGAACCTCGTACGAAAAATGATAAAAGATTCCTTTCATATCTTTTACTAAAAACTCACCGAAGGGTAAAGTTGGATTTAAAAAATTGTAGGTGGATGGAAATAATATTACATATTGAAGAAACATGGATTTTGATGATAAAATACACCCCAGTAAATACCAAAGTATAAACAATCTCGGATAAAAATGAGATTGTGATATTTCCCTTACCTTAGGTCCGATTTGCTTCGTATGTGTCCGAACCTCCTGTATAATGATTTAAATAATGTTATTGACTTATTACAGAATCATATTCATTGTTATGATATCATATATGGTTCACTTATGACATTATATTACCCGTTCATTTGTAAATTCCATGTTAAAGAAGTGTTTTGGGTAAAATCGTTTCATTTATCGTAGGTGTTTTGACTTGTTGTTATTGACATTATTGTTACTTATATCATGATTTACTTACTTACAGAATATAAAATATGATTTATATATCATATATATTCAGTATATATATATATATATATATATAATAGATAGATAAATGAAATGAAAAACACCGTTCATGGAGACGGTAGTCCGTACGTACGCATGAACACTGCTTTTCTTTCCTTATTGTCTTGAATGGAAGTAAGTAGATGAAATACATATAAATATACATAAATCCATTATCATTATTATGTCATATATTTCATTAGTACTTATTATATATAATGTATAATCATTCATGAATGGTTAATCATTGAGAATGAATCTCATCGCGTCGTGGAGACGGTATTCCGTACGTACGCACGAGTGATGATATCGTTCCTATGATCGTGGAACTGTATTGGAGTATATATATATATTATTTCAGTATCAATATTACTTTATAATAATCATAAATAGTAACTCATTACACCATTATACCCATCCTTTTAAAGTGATGGTGGAAAAATATATTACACCATGGCGTGGAGACGGTATTCCGTACGTACGCACGTGCGGTGATTTCGTTTTCCGTAGGATGGATAGATGGTTAATTAGGATTGTTTCATACTTATAATAACATATCAGTATATTATTGATACTGATGTTATTACTTCATAATGAAACAACCTAAGAAGAAGAAGTGGAAGAAGAAATAAAGTTGAAAGAATTGGTAACGAAAATTACCTCTTCTTTGAAGCGCCTCTTTGAGACCTCCTCTTAGGGCACTAAAATTGGTCTTTGAGGAAGACCAGAACTTCTAGGATGTTTCTAGGGAAGTGGAGAGGATATTTTGGCAGGGTTTGGCCGAGCTTGAGTTCCCAAATTGGTGTGAGGAGGAGGGGGAGGAGGTGTCCTTTTATAAGGGAGGAGAGGGGCAACTTAGGAATACATCAAAAATATTATTTTATATTAATGTCAAAATCGGTTTTTAATGGTTCCAAAGGGTCCTATTTCGAGGATAAAGTGGGGATGGGTCGAAATCCTATCAACCAATAAGATTTAGACAAGTTTAGGGTATTATTTTAACCTTATCAATTAGATTTATCTCTAAGTTAAATAATTTAACTTTTACCGTGTCTTTTTGTTTTCTTTCACTATATGGTTAATATACTTACTATAACATGCCAAACGAACCCAAAATTGTTTATTATTAATATATATATCCTTATCTATGTCATTTGGCCGAACCTTAGATTTTTAGGAATAAAATAACAATTAATAATATAATATTTGATTTAAAAACTATTTAGTGTAAATTTTGACACTATTTGATATATGATTTTTGTGAAAGTCATTACAGAATTATATGTTCGAATAAAGTTGATTAAATCAACACTATTATATCATAGTAACCTATAAATTTGTGGAATTCATAAAAAGTCTCAAATTACATTCATTTGAGCATTTATAACATCAATTATGTTAATATTTCCTTAAAAGGGTAATTACAGCATCTTCGTTGTGTCCTAAATAAATTAATTTATTTAAAGTCTAAAAATTATAAATAAAATATCATTATGTAGGAAATCTTTTTAGCTTTCTAATTAATATTTATAGTCTAATTTATCTTTTGTATAACCCCATATTAAAAATGTTTTAGTTATTAAACTTTGATTTTAACTATTTTAACTATTCATTAAATAAAATAATATTAAATGTCATAATCTAATCCAAGTGGACCTAAATGGTCATATCATATTCATAAGGTTGTTTTTGGTCGAATTACACTTATCCAATAGAATTAGGACATGTGTTAGGGTAATAGTAATATCATATTTACCCTTAGTTACCATATTTACTATTAACCGTGGTAAAAAAAAGTAAAAAGTTACTATTCACCAAAAATTATTTTCATCTCATTGAACCACATTTTAGTCCTTGATATTAACCATGTCTATAGGATTTTCGAAATTCCATTCACAGAAGCGGTAAAATTACGTTTTATGCAAAATTCAGTTTTTAACCAACCACTTAGTGGTTTCACTATTCATCAAAAATTGAAAGTTTTCAGAAAAATGCCAAAATTTCATCCTAAGCTATATTTAATATTCTGAATTCAAAAATTAATTCTATTTTTCCAAATTCATAACATAGAAATTTCATTAATTAATTTTATAATTAAATCCCGCTGTTAAAACAAATAGCGTATTTTTAAGAAATAATATCTATCAAAAGATTGACACTTGATTATGTCTGGTTTAAATGTGAAATTACATCCAATGACCAAAATTGTATTAAATTGTAAAAATATATTCTAAATATACTTTAAAACCACTCAAATTAATGATTTATCACTATTAATTATTTCGATTAAAAAAGTTGTTTTTAATTATAATTTAGTAATTTTCACTATTCATCAGAATATGAAAGTTATCCGAAATGTACCAAAATTTCACCTTAGGCTAAATTCGATACTCAGAATCCAAAAATGAAGTCCATTTTGAGAGCTAAAATTTCTAAAATTTATAAAGTGGTTATTACTATTCATAATGGCTAGTTTTAATAATATTTTAATAGCATATCGTTGTTTCGTGAAACTCAGTATTGCGTACTACACACGCTATCGAGGAAGGTTGCGATTGCGTGTAATGAAAGACAAGTCAAGGATGTGTGTTGTGCCAGATCCTTTTTGTGTTGCGTATAACACAAGACATTAGTGAAATTAAAATGAATATTTTTCATAAAATCTCGGGCTGTTACAAGTAAATTCTGTACGAGATGAGAACTGGGTCATTAGCTGGAGAGTGTGTCCCCACAATGGTAAGAGCTCTCGATTTCAGATGACATAGTCAACGTTGATCTTCTTAATGACTAGTTTGGAGTCCCTTTTCACATGAAAATGGGGAATGTCTATCTCGAGGGACAACTCGAGACCAGTAATGAGAGCCGAATACTCTGCCTCATTGTGGGTGCATCCTTATAAAAAAAGGAATGAATACGGTAGAAGGTCTTATGCCAGGGTAATGAAGATGAAACCCAGGCCTACTCTATTGAGTCTGGGGTCATTGAGCCTCCTTCTGGTGGGGATTTCGGGAGCTCCATCAAAGTGAATTTATCAGCACATCATAGATTGTTCCACTGAGAGCATTTCTTCATTGAGGAAATCAATTTCTAGGGACTGTTCCACTTGATTTGGATGGGTGGTAAGGATATCTGCCATTTCTATCCCTTTGATAGACTTCTGAGAGATGAATCTGATATCGAAATGCTGGTAGTTTATTTATCACTGAGTTAGTTGTCTTGTCAATATGGGGTGGTTCAGGATGCACTTTTTGTGATCTACCTGGGACACCAACTATAGCTCATGATCCTAGACGTATGGCCGCAATTTCTGTACTGCGAATACCATAGCAAGGAAGATCTTCTCGATATGATAGTATCTATTCTCTGTATCGAGGATCATGCAGTTGAGGTATTAGATGTTGTTCACTATCCCCTCGTTGTTCGTATGGGCGAGAAGGACATCGAGAGATCATTCCAGGGAATTCACATAAAGGAATAGTGGATTTCTAGGCACTGGTGGAATTAATTTTGATGGATGGAGTAGATACTGCATGATTTTCTTGAAATTAGTCTAGCAATCTTCTTCACACTCATAGATGGTGTCTTTCTGCATGGGCCGAGAAAAGGGATTACATTTTCCAGCCAAATTCACGATGAACCAGAGTGTGTAGGCTATGTGGCCTAGGAAGCCTCAAATTTGATGAATGTTTCTCTAGGGAGACATATGACTGATGGACTTAATCTTATCAAGGTCGATCTCGATGCCCTTGTATCTGACTAAAAAGTCGGGAAACTTTCATGAGGTGATCCCAAAGGAACACTTCAAAGAGTTCATCTTCTCATGTCAAGAATAGAGGAATCCCAACACTTTATCAAGGTCTTTTAGATGGACCTGATGCTGGAAAGATTTGACCACTAGGCCATCCACGTAACATTCCAGAAACATTCCAAGGATCACCTTAAATATGTGATGCATTGTCCGCAGATCAGGGGCACCTGCATTCTCTAGACCGAATGGCATGACTCAGTAGCATAAAGTACATTGTGGTGCCATTAAGGCTGTATAATCCTCATCCTTGAGGGAAATATAGATCTAGTTATACCCAAATTATCCATCCATGAATGAGAGGGCTTGGAACCTTGATGTAGCATTGATCAACAATTCCGTCACAGGAAGGGAAAAATCATTCTTTGAGCAGTGATAGTTGAGATCCATGAATTCAATGCAGAATCTGGCTTATCCTTTCATCTTCCTGACTAAAACAATGAAGGAAAATCTCTTGGGTCACTAGACCTCTATAGTGAAATTGGTTCTGCTGATCTTATAAACTTCTACCTCAACAATGGCACTTTGGGAGAGGTGCATCTTTCATGGAGGCTTCTTTAACCCACGATGATTTGTTAGCAGATCAAGGTGGTGGATGGATACATATGGATCAAGTCTTGGAATCTCATCATAACTCTAGGAGAATAAATAATAGTGTTGTTTAATGATGTCTATGTACTATTTTTGCATTTTGTGGGGCATAACGGCACTTATCAATGTGGGTTTCATGTCCGCCTCGCTACCGAGGTTCACATGTACCAACTCGTCTAGCGTGGCAGAGGTAACCTCATAAAAGGTAGAAGGAGCATCATTTAAATCATCTTCATTAGTAATAAAGGGGGGATCCTCAGTTGGAGGAGCTTCCCCTGCATCAGAAACACCATATTGGATGTCGGTACCAGCCTGAGCAGCATTTGACACTGCATCAGGGAACTCTTGTGCTGCCCCAACCATAACGATGATGTTTGTATATCTGATCCCATTGGATCATCAGCCCAAGGGGCCACACTTGATGATATCAATGAAATAGTGTCGCGTTGCCTTGAGTCGATTAATTCCAACCTGGAGAAACAAGCACATATGATGTATTGTCGTTTCCATGGGGAGGACATCCCGATACATTATGAGTGTAGTAGGCTCTGGGATCACCTAATCCTGGTTTGTGTAAGAATATGAGGTGATATTATGGTGTTTATTAGACAGGGGAATGTCCTCCCCCCACATTATAGAAACAACAAAGCATTTCACCATTTCGAGTAGTGTAGCCTCCAATACATGGAATGTAAAGACATATGCATCATCCAAATCTGCCAACGGGTCAGTCACAGCCATAGCATGCTTGACCTCATTAGTCTGAATCTATTTTTCCTGGATCTTGTATTAGTTGGTGTCCTTATAGTAGGATTCACAAGAGGCAAAGGGGGATGCAACACCTTGAATCACACCCACTCGACCATTAATGGAGTACGTAAGTCACTGGTGATATGATGAAGGAACCACTGCATGCAGGTGGAGCCACGACCTACCCATCAACGCATTGTAGGTGGTGTCCTGGGAGACAACCATAAACTTGGTGCTGGAATTTAGACCACTGAACATGATCTCCAAATGGATCTTGCTGACCAGTGTCTATTTTTTCCAATCATAACCCTGGATTCTTAGGTCAAAGGGACTCATGTCATCTTTGGACAACCCTAGATTTCACAGTGTTCGATTCAGGATTAGGGTAATCCCAGAGCCCGTGTCGACAAAACAATGGCAAACCTCTAAGACATTTAAATGTCTGGTGATGTACAGCAGTGGAATGGTTCTCTGTATGGGATATCCTTCATCTTCTCTGGAGAACGATATGATGGCCTGACATTCAGAATTCTTGACTACATCGGAATGTAAGGTCTCTGTGGCTGCCACCTCCATCTCGAACTGGAGGGGGATTCTTAAAGCCTTGGTTAGGGCGTCACTCATATCTGATGAAATGAGAAGGGACTCAAGGATTGAGAGCATTGATGGATTGCAGAAACGATGTATTAGAACATCATACATCCATTCCAGGCATAAAATCCTTCTTACAGGAGGTCACTCTATGACAGGAGGTATGGTGGGCCCTACTGACATGGTCGACAGCTGATTGGTTCTTGGAATATTCTTCTTCTCACTAGTCAAAGACTATGGCTTGACTACCAGATGAGGGCCATACGATTGGGAGAAGCCTGTTTCAATGCATGGATGGCCATGTCATGGTAAAAACATCTCTTCTTGATCCAACAACACGAACCACGACGAAGGTGGGCCTGATGTCACTAGATAAGATGATTGTGTAGGTTGTGCTCTATAATGGACCTAATGCCTAGTTTCAGTCGTGTGCATATCCTAAATGGATGTACTGACTGAGGTACTCTGATGGCTCATATTTTTGTGGCTTTTTTGTTGCTGATGACGGTTTGGGACATTGGGAGGATCTGCCTAGTGCTCCTCATCATCAGGAATCTAGTAGTGATTTAACAGTTATACGCTATTAACCAAGCTGTACCCTTGACCATCACTCAAAGAGTCCTCCACCACTGGAATAATTCAGGGAAGAATCTCAATATCTTAGGGTATGATGTCGTCCAGAGTATGGGATGACAATGGAATTGGCAGTGGATTTTTCTTTCCATTACGCCGCCAGTGTTTGCTTTTCTGAGAAGGGGACTGCTGAGACGACGATGCTGAAGTATTTTCTATGAATTCTGAAGTATCTAGAAAATTTATTAATGCGCAATTAACACCATGTTCATGTGTGAATATTATATGAGCCATCCAAACATCAAACTTTAGGGTACCATGGTTTGAATCATGATGCCACTTTTTTTAATGTCAAAGCTGTTGTCTGGCCTCACGAAGAGACATGTCACCTATACTAGAGCTGAGCCTAACCAAAATATGGTGTCATATACCAATTCTTGAATACATTCATTGAAAACATAGAAATATTTGAGGGTATGATCCAAGATCAGATGGTAGGGGCATTAATTAGAACGATCAGTGAGGTTCGCCTCTTCTAGCCTCCTGCACTTAGGGAAACGTACAATCCCCTACTCTAGGGAACTTTGGAAATAACCAATGACTTATACCTCACTAAACGATAAGGACTAGTTCCTCTTATATGTTATGGGGGCCTTGGATTTTGACCCTGATGAGGTGCTGGATGAGCCTGCCGATGAGATGATGCTTTGTTATCTCTCCTAGCTGGTGGTGGCACATTGTGCGGGTGAACCTACTGATTCAATGGTGGGCACTGCAGGGCCATAGGATATGCCTAAAGTGGAGGGACTCTGTGAGGTAGTGAAGGTAGCTCCACTAGTGACAACTATAGTTTCCTGGGGGACTCTATTCGAGCCATTGGGGTGATCTCTTCCCTAGTGACCCTTCTCCCGTGGATTTCATGCGGCAATGGATTTGCATACATTGCATGCTGTATGGATTCCTCCAAGAATTAGGCTATATTAGAGAAGTCTCATAATCCCCCATGGTAGTATTGTGTGATCAAATAGGGGACTAGTTCCCTCTTGAAGTTCCCTACGCACATCATCGGGAACTGCTCCCGAGTCAGTGACCTTTCAAGAGAGTATGTGAGTCCTTTCCACCAGGCGACAAAGTCGGAAACACGCTCATCACTGCTCTGCTCTTACATGAAGAGGTCTTTGATACTCTTCATCCAAGTGGTGGAACTGAATTGGCAGTGGAATTTCATACAGAGGTCCTCCCAGCTGGTCCCTAACCTAATGGGGAGCTGGATATACCAGAGTAATGTCGGTTCTTTCAATGTATGTACGAAGCACCAATGTTTGGTAGCAATATACTATGCTGGAGTTCCCAACATGGGGCCACACCATGAAATAAAGTGGTCTAGGGGTTGTGGTGGGTACCCTGTCCCATTTTAAGGGGGGAAAATATGGGATTCCCTAAACCCAGTGGTGCTTGCATATCATCCACCAATGCTAGATATGGATTTTCATCTGGAAGGATTTCCACCATTCGAGTCTCTAAAGCATCGAGGAAGGTGATGTGTGCTACCAAATGATCATCCATGCAGGGAATCTTGTCTTGAAAGGGTTCCCTAATCACCTATGAATTGGCGGTTTCTTCAACATGATAAACAGGCCCAATAGCTCGTGGAGCGGTTGGTGGTAGGACCTGTGGATCAGCTGGGGGAATCCGAGCTGGGTCCCAATGATTGTTACACCCTTCTGGAGGATTCAGTGACACATACCATGCCCTATTGCCAAAAGTCCTGACCTCAACCCTTTCAACATTGGCATGATTTCCTTGGCCACTTGGGGGCAGTTCTCAATGGGGATGTTGTGCTTGCCCTTGTTGCCCTGGCCGAGGATCACCATAATTTGTTTGTCGCTCCACAGCATGTTCAGTAATATGGTCGTCGACTGCCTTCATTTTTATGGTGAGTTACAGATGCAACATGTATTTATCATGGTCGTTGTCTGCCTTCTCTACTAAGCCAGATGGTTTGAAGGTTTTGATGGCTCTGAGGAGTTCATTTCCCTTGTTTGGATTACTGTTTAGGACTAGTGCCTTGGTGGGCATTGAAAAACCTAGTAGATTTATCTACTAGCGAGTGACCCTTCCCAATATATCTTGTAATTGTGACACTCCTTCATGGGTTATTTCCCAATCATGGAGATCCAGCTCATTCTCTCCCTCCAATAGGTTAGCCAGGATAATTGGGACCCTTCCTGAAGGCATAACCCTTATGTCGCCTGGAAAATCGGGCTGGTGCCAGATGGAATTGAAATGGAGGGCCGCACACTACCCCCAGCCACATATTTGAACATGGGGAGAATCCTCCTTGATTATCCTGTGGAGCACTTTTAATATCTGGATGCATCATTGTTGAAGGGTCTTATGAAGGCCTGGTGACTCAGGGTGGTGGGCCACATGGAGTGTGGCCAAATCGACCAAAAGACAGGGTTGGCTATTATCTTCGAAGTGTGCCTTTCTCTGGTGGTATCCTCTCTCGATGGAGAAGGTGTAAATGAGTCACCCAATGTGTATGGACAAAGAATCCAACTTCCCCCTAGGTGACTGCTTCTGGGGCCCTAAAATTTCTCACTGCAACTGGACAAAACATCTCAAGGGAATGGTCCGCTGTGAAAATATACCACAAGCTCCTTGGTCCAGATTCAGGTTTTGTTCCTCCATTGCCCCACACATGTAATGGGGGTCACTGGGGAACCAGTATTGGTACCGATGTAGACCGCTGAGATGGCAGGATGGCTGGTGGAGAATGTGGTGAGCAAGATGGCAGGCCGTCAAATATTATGCTATCCTTCGAAGAGTGTAGTGACTTAGCCACCACATAACGGTAAGATGGGATGATGACCAAAGATTCTGTCACATGGACTACAACTGCTGGAGATAGGTTATTCCATTGTTCATCAAACATTGGACCCCATAATAGCACTTTGTGATCTCTAATTGAGGTAGAGAGTGCTTCTAGTGATGATGGTGGTGATTTCATGATTATAAAAATTGGAGTTTCCAAATTTTCTCCTTCTTGGATATACATGTGGAGGGAGGTGGGAATATGATGGACCTCAAATTCTGGAAGTGTGAGGCTAATGCACCTTGCTCCTCCCGCAACCCTTGACATAGAGGATCTAGGTAATGGCTCCGTCGCTGAGTCAGAATCTGACACAGAATCCGAGAAGCTAACCGATTTGATCTTTTTCTGAATCTTCTTGGTGTTCTTTTTTGTGGTGGTGACGACCCACCCTCGTACCCCGGGATGGGTCTTTGGGACTGGGTATATTTTTGGAATAAGGAGATCCTTCAGCCTTACTGGTGCTAGGGTGGGTGGACTTCCACCCGAGTGAGCTGGGGTGTGATGAGCACCTGGACAGATATCAAAGGGAACACGAGGAGGACCTTCATGCCCACCAGATAATGTACAGAGGGGACCTCCTCTAGAAATTTTGGAGATGGTAGGACAACACTAGAGATTATAAGAGAAGATGTAGTACCTCCATGTTTTCTTCCCCTAGCAGCATTAGTGCGAGGAGGGTCCTCATACTGGTCAATCCAAACACTGGTAGGACCTCCATGTTGGGTTCTGGTGAAGCAAACATTCACTACTCAAATTGATGAGGTGAGGAGGACCATCACCAGCTACAGAAAGGACATGTGGAAGCCCCCATATACGAGATATTAACTGGATCGTAGCATCGTTATATCGGCAGTCTGTGGTAAGAGGAATGACCCCATACCCAGTGTAATGAGAATTAGAGAGGCCTAGATACTACGTGGCCCTGTAGTGGGGAGGACCCCTATTCAGATTAAAGGTAACCTGAGGCAGACCTTCATGCTGAGGAAGGAAGAACGGAGTACATGTGTTATCTATAGTGGATATACATAGAGATCTCTATACTGGGTGTTGTTGCCATGGCTCAGTTTGTGGCGGGAGATCCCTACGCCAGCGGCGAGGCAGTCGACTCAGTTTTCCTGTGGGGATGATAGGGCCTCGATCCGGACCTAGTATATAAGTTCCTCTACACATTGTTCACATGATTCTGATGATACACATAAGCGGTGGCCTAGACCACAACAGTTGGGGACATTGATGCCCCTCGACGATTGTTCTCTTCTACCTGCACCCGATGCTAGCGTCGGGTCAGCCATACCGGGGCCTGTGGAGGTATATATCTTACCTACTCTTCAACTCATGGTACTGGGTGGTGGCACTGGAGTGACCTAGTGGGGGCCCTCCATTGAGGCCCCTGGAATAGGATCTCGTCCAATTTTTCCCAAACTTCTCTTACCTCATCGGCGTAGGGGAGGGAGTCATCGAGACGTTCTGTGGAGAAGTTCCTGAAATGATTGTATGTTGGGGTGGGGATAAGTGGCTCAATGTAGGGCCCTTGGGTGCAGTAGTGGTGATTAGGCACAACCGCCTCTAAATCATGGCTGGCCATATCCCGAGTTAGGATAATCCCATCCTCCTCATATCGGCGTATGAGCACACTTATCACCCATAATTATATGAATTCATAAGGGGAGATGGAGAATGGGCACCCAACAGTTGTGGGTGTGAAAGCCATTGTAGATGTGGCTGAGCCTTGTGGGATTGTCATGTTGGCGTTGTTCATACCCCTGCGTTGGTGCACAGGTGGAGATCGGGTTCCTGGTGTAGCAGCTTGGTTCCTTGAAGCAGGGTGACTAAACCATTAGTGCTAAAACAATGAAATCGACGTCCAGTGACCCAGCGTCATTCCATCTCCCATGGATGGTAATAAGGATCCATTCATACAACATCACAAACTGGGATGCCCAACGTTTTTACTGCCGCAACATCTGGTGAGTTTCACAGTAGAAATGTTATTTGCTTGGCGGGACCTTACGTCGGATAAATAGATACGGTGAAATACCAAGCCAATGATGTCTTTTATGCCTCTAATCTTCAAATTTTTGAGAATAACATAATGTCAGGTTCACAATTTCTATTTTAGACGCTTTTTCTGGGGCGTGTGCATCTGTATGTTGAGGGCACACAACTATTACCCTGCTTTCCTGCTTTCAAAAGGCGGGTGGCATCCATCGCTTATTCCGAGACGTTTTCTCCTTGATCAAAATGGGATTATGGGATGTAATTTATTCCTTCCATGGATTCCTCCTCAGATCTCGTCACCTAGGCCATATCTCCTTTATAGACTAAGACGTTGTTCGTGAAACTCTTCCCAGTGACATTTCTTCAGGGATGCTGGTTAATTACGCTGCTTCTATCAGGATATTCCATAGGATAAGGTTAGGTGAGTGTCCTTTGGTCGACGGAGTAGTCATGTTGAACATCACTAGAATGTCTGGATGCTGGAAAAATAGCGTGTCTAGTTTTCTTCCTCTTATTATAGGGATTCTTGAGGGCACAGATGTCCGAGGCATCCCACGTCGAATGTGGGGTGTTATATTCCATGGGATTTTTTTTGAGGTTATCCTCATCTTCATATGTTTAACATAGGGTATGCCACATGTTTAACATCTAGCGGTGGCAGATCAGACAGATCATAACACTAACTAGAGTGGATCAGATGGGTGAAACCCTTGGAGAGAACATTGAAGTTAGGGAGAACAAGTTGTTAGTTTCCGGATTACTACTAGAAGTAGTAAAGAGGTGAATTTGAATGATGTCACTGATATTTTGTGGCCCGTGTATGAATCAAGATGAATAATGGATGGTTATGTTATGTGTATGGAGAAAGGGATGGAGTCGACTCAAGGGTGACAGTGATGTTGAGCTTGAGCCTCCAAGATACCTCCTACGTACCCTAGTGGCAGGGAATCAAAGTCATTGTGGTACAGGATGGGGGGTATAGAATTGGGGTGTGTACAGAGGACAACGACCCAATGATATACTGAGTATTACGCATGGTTAGTAGCCTGAGTTTAGCCTTAAACCACTGGGATAGACTAGCAATATGGGTCCCAATAGAAGGGACGATAGCGGCTTACATCTGGGTTTAGGTTGAAAATAGCTTACAGCTAAATGGGGTTCACAATGGATTACCATTGGATGAGGTTACAATGGCTTATTACTGGATGGGGTCACAACTGCATAACACATGATGGGGTTATAATGGATTACCGGTGGATGGGGTTGAACATCATGGAGGCTTCCTACATACCCAGTCTAGGAGACATGGATCCAAGCACAAGTAGTTTAAATGTATACTATTTAACATCTTATAGGACGAAAAGTGGGGATGAAGTTTAATTTTATGCAGGAAGAGGTGGTATATCATTATGGGGGGCATAGAACTAGTGGTTGTTGGTCTTGATCCTTAGGGAGGCCTCATACGAACCTTGCCTGGAAAGGATCAAAGTCCACATTGTTCAAATGGTTTTGGTGAACTGATGTGAAGATGGTCAGGACCGATTCTTATTGGGCTTGAACCTCAGGGAGGCTTCCAACATACCTTGCCTTGGAAAGGATCAATGTTCACAGAATTCAGGACAAAGTGTTTAGTGAACCAGCATAAATATGGTCGGGACCAATGGTTGTTGGGCTTGATCCTTGGAGAGTCTTCCTACATACCCAGCTTTGGTAAGGATCAATGTCCATGTAGTTCGGGATGGTTGTTTTGGTGCACCGACTGAAATATGGCTGGGAACAATTTATTTGGGGCTTGAACCTCGAGGAGGATTCATATTTTGGGATTGAACAAGTAGAGGATAATGTTTATATGTTCTGAATCATGTGGGATTTCATTCATGGAGATGAAGACTCGCTTGAATATAACACCATTCTGTATCCTACCCGATCCAGGTGAGGATTATATTATGTTCTGTGATTTTTTAAGGATAGTTCATTGAATTTTGTTGATTCACGAAGATTGTGTTGTGGTGTATGTGTCTCCATATTTGAATACACATGAATTTCATTAGCCTAAAAATGACCTCAATTTAAGAGAAATAGTTTATTATTTGATGTTTTGGTGTAATTATCTGTTGGGAGAATATATTATTGTGTATACTGACCCTAATTTTTAAACGTATTTATTTTCAATATGATATTTGAATCTCTAGAATTATATTCTTGTTGAATATATGAATTAATTCGACATTGATTTATAATATTTTAAGGGGAATGAAAATAGTACTTTTGATTCATTAAAAATGAAAACTCTTAATTAGATAGTTATGGAGTCTACTGTTGAGCGGAAGATGATGGCTTTGCTGGATGAGATGAATGTTTTTCCCATGATGATTGGGAGATGATTACTATCATATCATAATCTTTAGATTTTTCAGTCTTGAGTTTCTTAAGGGATAGGTAGTATGAGGATCCTAAATCATGAGACTTGAAGGAAATCCCTAAATTATTAGAGGAACCTTATAAAAAGACCATAGATAAGGATGAGATCATCTATTTAAGGAATATAATGATTGTACCAACAAGAATGTGGAGGGAGAAAATGTATGAATTTCGCTAATCAGTGTGTGTGGTACATCTTGGTTTAAAACAAAATTATCTTAAAGTTTATCGTAAATATTGTTGGACGAGCATGAAAAATGAGATAACAGGGTTCTTAAAATGATGTTACATTTGTCAACAATTGAAGGATGACCATAAATAACCTAGTGGATTACTAAAACAATTTCCCTTCTCAAAATGTATGTGGAATAAAGTTACCATGGAATTTTTGGTGGGTCTTCTGAGGATGCCTGGGTGGAATTACTCTATTCAGAAGATTTTGGATAGAGTGATTAATGTAGCACATTTCATATACATACATGATCCTTTTTCATTGGAATAGATCGGAGTCAAGTATGTTTGAGAGATAGTCCATCTCCCTGGGGTTCCATGTAGTATTGATTCATACCTTGACTCATATTCTACTTCATGCATCTGGTAGGCCATGTAGAAGTTGATTGGTATACACGTCATATTAAGTACAACATTCCACCCTTTGAAAAAAGGAATGATAAAACATATTACACATGTACTTGAAGATATTATATGATCATGTGTTGTGGACATCAGTGGGTCTTTAGAGTATCACTTATCAATTTTTGAGTTTTCCTATAAAAATGGATATCATAAAACAATTAAAATGGAACCAAATGTGTCTCTTTATGGAAGTCCATGCAGATCAAATCATTTTCTGTTAGAGGTAGGTGATTCAGAACTGTTTGTACTGAGTCCCATACGTGAGACATTAGAGTAGGTTTAACTGAATTGGAGTTGTATAACTATGGATCATAATAGAAATGTGTTGTAGTCTAGTATATTTCAATAACACATAGAGTTTATAGAGGTTGATCATGTGTTTGATAAGGTGTCTCCTAGGTAGGGTCACCAATGGATATAGAGAAAAGGAATGTAGGAGCTGAGGTTTTATAGACTGTTTGATGTTGTGGAGAGAATCAGGTCAATGACATACCAATTGGATCATCCAAATATACATAATGACAGAATTTATTTTTTTAGTTGGTCACATTTTTTCTTATATATCCCAATCTCTTGTCATGTGATCAATGTGGATGATGATGATCATGATACCGATGCAAACATTGAGGACTATCAAATACATGTGGTGAATTACATTGATATGGTTTTGAGGATACATACTACACTAATAGTTTTTATATTGTTGAAACATGGCCATGGTCAATAGGAATCTTGGGAAAGATAATAGTATACAATGGTTTTGTGGACAAGTCTTTTTTACTTTGTAATAATATGGATGATTGGGAGTACAGATTGAGGATGATATTTTATAAGAGGTGAGATTGTACAATCCTAAACATTTTTTATGATTTTTAAAGTATTTTTGACATGTATTTTTTTGGAATTTATTTATGTATATATATTTTGAGTTTCACCTTAAGAAGTATTTGGGTGAAATTGGAGAATTTTTGAAGTATGAGGACTAGTTCATGATTGGTTCATGATTCAATCAATCTGTTCACCCCCACCTTCACCCCCCCAAAAAAATAGTTTCCTATTTAAGGAACATGGTGTGGAAAACCCTAAACCCCAAACCAATAAAGCATGTACACAATTTTTATTACACTTATAGTTCACTAAAAAATAAAAGTACACACAAAATAAACCTCTAATCAAATCTTGCTCATCCCGGAACATTTTCTATCATTTTGTACTATATATAAAGGATTATTAGGCTATATAACCGATGTTTAAGGGACTTTTATTCCCAGATTGTAGATCTACATCCCTACTTGTATGAGATTCTCATCCTGATTGGATTCCATTCTTCTCCTATATTTCTCACATCCAAGGAAGTGTATATTTTCACCTATTTATAATGGATCTAGATCTATGTTTTAATAAATTTAATCCATTTGATCCTTAATCTAGGTTTCATTTATCAGTCAGGATTGTCATCATTTCATCATTGACTTTTCTTAAATTGGGAATTTCTGTTGGAGAGTGTTTATCATCAATCACGAGTTAGGTGGTCTAAATATAATTGAAAAACTATTTTTTAAAATTCCATGTTGGAATTAACATTTTTCAACTAGAAAATATTACAATTTAATCTTGAATCGATTTAATTATTCGATTAAATTAATTTTTGGATATAGATAATGTTGTGACTATGCAATAGGTATAATTGAATTAATTAATGGGTTATTGGTATTACTGAATTGGGTTAATTAATTGGTAAATTAATTGAAATATTGTTGGGATTGTTGAATTTGGATAATTAATTGGTGAATTAAATAATGGAATGTCTGATTTTATTTGTGGAATTGTGATTTAAATAACAAAATATTCTGTTTTTTGAACTAGATATATTTTTCTGTGCGATTAATGTGATTAATCAATATTTATTTTTAAATTTTATTTTGATATATGTGATATTGTGATACTTAATAATTCTATTATATACTACCTCTGATACATGGATTGATGATTAAAATACCCATGGGGTGTTTTACAAGGCATTATAGACTCAAAAATATGCATGTGATAAATGGAGTGGGAGAAAAACTGCTGCTTAAATCTCCCAATTTGGAAATTATTTCAAAATCCTTTTTGTGAAACTATCTAATTTTTAAAATACCATCAAGGTCATTGACCTGGGATTCTAGGCCCAATAGCTTAGCATCACACTATAGTTTCCCTTTACCATTATTTAGGATGTTTACATGAAATAGATATTAAAATACCATGTTTTATAATTATTTGTGAATTGAAAATGTGAAATGGTTCAAACATTGGAACACACAAAAGCATGTATTAAGGGTTCGGGTATCCTTGACAACCTGAGTGTTTATGGGGATAAATAAAGTTTACTTAAATAAATGAAAATTCATTACGTCTTAGTATTTGTTTTATTCATTATACAAATACATACACAATAATTGAAAAGATATTGTTTTAGATATAGTTGGTGTTGGCCTAGTTTGTGTTACTCACACACATCTTGGGATGCCATATTGGTACACAAATAGACATCATGTTTTCTTGGGTGGATAAATAAAAGATTCCTATGTTAGATGTCTAATTGGGATAGAGCATGGATGATGGAACCAATAGTGATTCGAGAACCTTTTTATATTTTTCAGTGTCTTTGTTTATTTTTGTTTTTTTCATATTAACCCATCACAAGAATGTTCCATAACATATGTACCTATTAGTTTTGATATTTTATTCACTGTTTTAGTTATCAGATAATATTGGTTTTCTTTTTTTATTGGTTATATATTTTTGTTATTTATTTATTTATTTCCACTGATTTATTTCTTTGATAAAACTTTTATGTACTCCAACATAGATATTATACACTGGCTACTAGTCAAAATCCTCTAGCATATGGGTTGGTGCGCTTGAGGTCATGTCACTGACCAGATTGTGGTACTGCGGTGTGGAACCTGGGTCATGATGTTACAATTAGGCTTAAAATGAATCCAATTTCATTCATATATTTAATTAGAAATGTGTATTTCAATTACAGACATAATTTATTCAATGAAAAGTAATTTTGGTGTCATTTTCCATTGGTTATGACATTTATATTAATTTTTGTATTAAAAATTCATAAAATAAAAAAAAACAAATAAATAATATTTAGTGACATTGATAAAATAATTTTATGATATATTATAAAAAAATATCTTTGAATAAAAATAAATTATTCTTATTATGGTAATCTAATTTTAATCATTAGTTATGATGAAATTATCTTAATTGAAAAAGATAACAGGAACATAGTTCTTGGGATAAAAGAAGAAAAATAAAGTTAACAATTTCCAAATATTACAAATTAATATTTTTTGACTGATTTTTGGTGTGAAACTAATTATTTATATGAATATAATTTTCAGTTATGTGTAAAAATTTTATATAGTAATTAAATAAAATTAAAAATATTTATTAATATAATATTATATAAATATTTTCCAAAATCACATTAATTTTATTTTATGTTGAATAATATATTTTTAATGAATTTTTAAAAATATATTTTGAATAATTTAATGACCTAATTTCCATTATATAAACCATTATCCATTTATGTGTCACTTCCCTTATATAATAACTGTTCGAACCCCTATATATTAATGAAAATTTTTATCATTGTATTCATCATTAGGGGTAGTTGGAGGTAAAAAATTTGGATAATGGTTAAAAAATAGAATAAACATCTCTAAATATTTTTATATGAGATAAAAAATTATCTATATCAAAGATTCCAAATATTTCAGTTTTGAGAAACTAGAACTAAAAAAGTACATTATATTTATTTGATACATTATGTATTTTAACATGTGTCTCTCCCCTCACATAGAACGGGACAACACCTCTCCTCTCTCACTAACACTTTTAAGACATATATATGACATGACATGAAAAAATAATTTCCTATATTTTCTTATTTATATTATAGTGTCGATGGAAGTCTTAATGTACCATACCTAGTTTCCTTATAGATATATCTAATGGTTGTTCTTCAATGAAAATTTAATCATCATAATAAAGAATTCTAAAATTTTTGTACTTCATGATCCTTAAATTATAAATTAATGTTATGATATAATAACCTCAGTATAAAATTTTGACTAATTTTATTTTATGATAATATCATATCCTTAGTTATCTTTATTAATCTCGTATGAGGAACAAAAATATCATTTATACATACATGTGGACTACCACATCAATAAATTAATGTGTTTTGTTTTTTATCTTCACCTCTAAAGGTTTTCCATTATTATTGATTTAAAAAGTATCTATAATATTCCTGATATAATTATTATTTGAAAATTATAATGTAATGGCCCGGACCTCTCCAGCCCTTTCCTTTGACGAAACAAAGGTCATGAAGTGTTCTAGAGGGTAGAATGGACTTTTCCCACACTTTTCAGAATTTTGTAACTACACGTCGTGTACCAACATGCTGAGTATACCCCGTGTTGAAGCTGTTTCCTTGCTGCGTGAAATAAATAAGTACACTCTGTGTAGCCCATCCTACACGCCATGTAGTTTCTCCCCATGTGTGTGATACCCTCAGACTGTATGTTGACCAGTCAATGGTTGTGTTCCATGTTGAATTCATTTCCTTGCTGTGTGAAATAAATAATTACACACCGTGTAGCCCATCCTACACGCCGTGTAGTTTCTCCCCGCGTACGCATTACCCCCAAACCATGTGTTGACCAGTAAATGTATGTGTGCTGCATTGAATGTCGTGTTGGATGCCACGTGGAGACCCTGTGAAATGGCCTAGTACACGCCATATAGTAGGAAGTACACGCCATATACATGAGTTTTTCTCTCCTATAAAAGTATGGGACCTCTCCTCCTTTTCATATCACTCCTCTCCTCCATTTTCCTTCGAGAAGAGCCCTCCCGAGAGACTCTTAAGCTCATTTCTTACATAATTTCTTCGTCTGAGCTCCGATTTATGATCCGTCAGTGGCCCCGAGATCGTAACGATGAGGCATAACTACTGAGCTAGGACTTTTTATTTTCCCTTTGGCCTTTCCTTTACAACTTCCACCCGAGGAGGTTTTTGCTGGGTTTTGACAGAAGCGACGGACGCCGACGGACGTCTTCTAAAGTTTATTAGGGGGAGCATTGTGATCAGAACCAATTGATGTAGGGATTTTACATTCATCTCTCTAATTTGTGCATCATGCTGGATGGGTGTCCTCTTTCTTTTACAAGACATAGTTGTGCCAGTTTATTGAAGATAACAACTGGCTTAAAGAACGGGGATTGGAAAGATGTTATGTTTATCTTTGTTTGTCCTATTGTTATGTTGTGAATTGAATTGGTTTATGACTACAAAAAATCACGGTTGTTTGGGGAATTTTCTTGCACTGTTAAATGATTCCCTATATTTTTAGACCGTTTTCTGTGGATGGAATCTTTTTGGAATATGGAAATTGGTTAATCACATAACGTTTTCTAATTAAATAAATATTAAGAACCCTTGTCCGATCACCCAGGTTGAAAAAAATGGAATAATGAACAATTGGGTGTTGGTTTGGTTACGTGGTGTGTGAGAAGGGGGGGGGGGGTGAATCTGGGGTTATTATGAATAGGATGGGCAGCAGGGCTGCAGTAAATGATATTAAAGGGGAAATGATGTGGCATGAGCCTGGTTTTGTGATATGGTTGTGGAGATGTGGTTGTAGTGGTAGCATGGCTGTAGTAATGGTTTTTGTTTTTAAAAGAAAGTGGAATGTTGATAAAATAACTGTGGGGAACACTAATTAATAAAACACGGGAACAATTAATGGGGATTTATTGATGATAAAAAGGTTAGTTTTGTGTTTCTTGTGTTCTATCTAATTTGATTTTTTGTTGGCAGGGTTTTGTTCTACGAAACTCTTGATCTGGTTTTATAATTTCCTATTAGTTAAGGAACTAATAAAATAATACTGTTGAAACATGAAAACCTAAATGGGGTGGGGATTTTTTGTTGTATGCATGATTCATAGTAGTAGTGCCGAGACACGTGCTCAGTTTCTCTGTTTAGAAGCCATATGTTGGGTTGTGTGTTTGGTATACATATATGTATCTGTATCTATGTGTTTTGTCGCACCACACCCATGTTGAGCACTTAGTGATGAACACTCCCATTTCATGGAAGAGGGTGTTTCCCCTTAGTTACTAGCTCAGTCCTGCTCCTTCCATAGGTTGTGATAGATTGAGGCGACCTTACACCCAAGAATCTTCGGGTACATTTCAATTGGGGTGATTTTAGCCCGAGACTCTTTGGGTAGGTTTTTTTCCCAAGAATCGTCAGGATGAGGCCGAGGTGTGTTCGGGTGGGGATGTGTTGTGGTTTGTGAGACCCAGGTGTGTGCGGGTGGGATATGTGGTTGTGAGGCCCAGGTGTGTGCGGGTGGGATGTGTGACATTGTGAGGCCCAGGTGTGTGCGGGCATGAAGAGTGTGATAGCATCACGACATTCATCATTAGGAAGAGCAACTAGCTAGTGGGCAGAAATGGTGGGGGTACCCAATATTCTTGTTATTATATACTACTACCTGTTGTTTTTTGTTTTTGGTGAGTGTGGTTGGTGAGTGTGGGAAGATATAATTCCTTAATGGGTTTTGGTTTCTTCTGTTGTTCTCACGGGACATTAGGATGTCTCCCCACCTGTGAACAAGAGCTTTAGGTTTCCCTTCTAAGTATACTTGTATGCTCACCCTAAGTTTACATTCATGTTTCCAGGAGGACTAACAGGGTCGTGCGGGACACTACTAGTCGGGATAGTAGGAGTTGTTGCATTTTGTTGTATGCTTGTTTCTTTTGGTATTGTACTTTTGAGTTTTCTTGTACTTGTACTTTGTTTCAAAATTATTTAAACACGCATATGGGATTGGTTTGGGTTCATTTTCATTCACATGTTCCTTTTACATTTTGTGTTTGACTCATCCTATTTCGCGATCTTAAATAATAAAATGGGTAATACCTCCCATATTTGTGAAAACTCATACCCTTGGTGCTAGTCGCCACTCTGGGGCCTACTGGAGGCGGGACTCAGGGGTCATTATCTCCCTTCCACCATTGTCAGCTCAGGAGGGGCATCTTTGGTGGGAGGGTGTCATGAAAAATGGTATCAAAGGTGATGGTTGAGAGATAGGATAGAGTCTGGAGTTAGGCAGAGTAAGGAAGGCATGGTATGGTAGGGAAACAATGTTGGTTGATCATTGTGCGTGACATAGGAAAGGGAAGACCAGCTAGGACCCTGGATTTTAGCCCCCCCCCCCCCCCCTCGTGATCCAATGCAAGGACTCTGAGCCTACCTAACAACCAAGTGAGACTATATTGATTGCTGGGTAGAAACCCTAGGGAAGGTACATGCATCATCATTTTTATGTTTTACTTGATTTGGGTGTTCTGGGAAAGAGATTTAAATAAAGTGATAAAATGAAACCTTGAAAATTTTCCTTGCTACTTCGGCTTAGGCGATCATTGTTTACCGTACCACTATGGAACCTAGACATCATCCTTAGGTGACTCAGACAGTCGAGGCCCAGTAGATCTTGGCAGTCGATCAGTTGACAATTGACCGAGAGGAGGAAGATGATTAGTGGCAGAAGACTCTCTGTTCTTTCCAACGACAAACCCTCAATAAGTACAAGGGTAGTACATTGGATATGGAGACGGAGGGGTGTCTTGAGGAGCTATGGATCGCTTTTACTTTGATTAATGCTCTGAGGGAGTACTGGGTTCCCCTAGAAGTCAGTCAGTTGAGTGGTACGGCACCCCAGTGGTGGAAGCTCTACCTCGGGGAGAGGTTAGAGGCAAAGGTTCTGTGGGCTGACTTTGAGAAGGAGTTCCGAGAGGAATTCATTTCGTCCATGATCAAGAAAGAGAAACAGCATGAGTTACTCCCCCTCCAACAGGGAGTATGTCAGTACGATAATTAGGGATCAAGTTCGAGGGTCTCCTATGCTTTTCTCCGGATCTCTTTCCAGATGAGGAGTCTCGGGCGAGACGTTCAGAGGAGTCGCTTCGTCCTTCTCTCCAGTATGTTGTCACCCCCTTCACCTTTCCGATGTACTTGGTAGTATAGAATAAGGCAGAGGTTGTATAGAGTATGAACTCGTAGGGAGTTGCACCACGAGAGGGGATCCAACCGGGTTCGTCGAAGAGGAAGGTAGTCAGTAATAGGTCTCCTATGATAGGACCTTCTAGATTCATGTCAGTAGGGAGCAGGCCCCAGCAGTTCCAGTTCATATCTTTGAGTCCTCGTCCCTTTTTCACGAGCCCAGGACGAAAGTTTTTCTGTTTTGGAGTTTTCAAGAACATTCAGAATTGGTGCCCGACCTGACCTCAGTACGGTAGGGGTGGGCAGGTTTAGTGCCCACCTCAGTAGCACCAGTTTCCAGTGAGGCCTTTCTAGCAGCAGGACCCTACTCCTCTGAGGGATGACCTTGAAGGAGGAGGCCGACCTCTGGGTGCTCCTCAGGGACCTCGATCTCGGCGTGGTCGGGGTGGTGGTTGAAATCATAGAGGCAGAAGAGCAAGGTGTGGATAGTTGCAAGCGGTAGAGTTGGCAGGCTTTGGTAGGACCAGAGGAGGTTGGAGGTACGATTTGTTTGTTCAGCACTCTCATTTCTGCTTTGTTCGATTCAGGAGCTTCACACTCCTTTGTGCACCTGGTCTAGCCCATGCTTTGGGTCTAAACATAGAGAGAATTTATGTACCCCTGGTGATGAGTACACCAGTTGGAGGTGAGACCAGCGTATCTTGTGTTTTTCGGGGATGTGGGCTGATGTTGGGACCACATCGATCTAGTGGGGATATTCATTTTCTACAGATGCATCCATACGATGTCATCCTAGTAATCGACTGGTTGTTTTCAATTAGTTATATTATAAACTACTTCCAAATAAGAGTCATGTTATCTGACGTGGATGGGTAGTGTGTAGCTTTTCTTGGCGAGAGGAGATATCATATGGGAAGCTGGCATGTTAAGCCTCTCCTTTCATTGTTAGGTGGGTTATCAGTGTTATCATCTGATACAGAGATGATTGATGTTCCAGAGGTTTTTGGGGAGTTCCTTGATGATTTTACCGAAGAGGTTGTGACTCTACCCCCCCCCCCCCCCGATGTGACGTCGAGTTCGGGTAAGACTTACAGCCTGGTGCCCGTCCGATTTCGATGGCCCCTTTTCGAATGGGACCTTCAGAGTTGCGGGATTTGCGGATTCAGATTGACAATCTGATGGAGAAGGGTTTTGTTCGACCCAACATGTCGCAATGGGGTGCTCCAGTTTTGTTCATGAAGAAGGCAAATGGTGGTCTTAGGCTATGCATAGACTACCGAAGGTTGAATCAGCTAACGACCAAGAACCAATACCCCCTTCCAAGGATAGATGATCTCTTCGACCAGCTGAGGGGAACAAGTTGGTTTTATAAGATTGATCTAAGATCTGGATATCATCAAATGAGGGTAAAGGACAGGGACATCTTGAAGAGGGCTTTCAGGTGCAGGTATGGGCAGTTCTTGTTTTTAGTGATGCCGTTTGGAGTTATGAATACACCAGCTGTGTTCATGGGACTTATGAAATTTGTCTTCTGAGAGTTTCTGGACCGGTTCGATATTTTGTTTATCGATGACATCTTAATCTACTCAAGATCAGAGGAGGATCATGTTAAGCATCTCAGGGCAGTCTTGGAAGTCCTTTGACAGCACCAGCTTTTTGGGAAATTGTCGAAGTGTAAGTTCTTGACACAAGAAGTACACTTCCATGGGCACGTGGTGTCTCAGCATGGAGTGTCAATGGACGCGTCGAAGGTGGAGGCAGTTGTTTCATGGGCGGAACCCAAGAACATGGTAGAAGTTCATAGTTTCCTGGTGTTGGTAGGTTTTTATCAGAGGTTCGTTTTGGACTTCTCTCGAGTTGCTTCTCTATTGATAGCTTTGACTAGGATGAACCAAGTCTTCCTATGGAGCGAGCAGTGCGAGAAAGCTTTTGACTACCTAAAGGAGAAATTGGCCAACGCTCTAGGACTCTTGTCCCATGAGGAAGGGTTGTTGTATGAGGTGTTTTGTGTTTCTTTTGGCCTTGGTTTGGAGTGCATAATGATGCAGAAGAAGGGTGTGATCTATTATGGGTCTAGGCAGTTGCGACATCACGAGAATAACTATGCCACCCATGACCTAGAGCTTCTAGAAGTAGTGTCTGCACTGAAGTTGTGGTGACATTACCTCTTTGGGGAGTGATTTGTTGTTATCTCAGATCCCAAGAGCCTATGCTATATCTTCTCCTAGCATGACCTAAACTTACGGCAGCATAGATGGGTTGAGTTTCTCCAAGACTTTGAATTTGAGATCACTTACACTGAATGTAAGGGCAATGTTGTGGATGATTCCCGGAGAAGGAAGTCACATAAGGAAGTGGTTATGGAATCCGTTGATGCTTGGAAAGTGATGGGAGAGTTGGATGCCTTGCACTTGGATGCAAGGGTAGAGGGTGTTAGAGGCTGTTTTTTTCAGATTATGGTGTAGTCCTCCTTGTTGCAGCAGGTGGAAGAGTCTCAGTGGGGAGACTCTGAGGTGGAAGTAATGCGGGATCATATCAATCAGAGAAACGCTCTAGAAGGATGGTCAGACAACAACCAATATCAGATGCTTTTTCATGGAAAGTTGTTTGTTCAGGAGGCGATGTGTGAGGGAGTTCTCTATGAGTTCCATAGCTCAGCCTTGGCAGTATATCCGAGAGTTTCAAAAATGTACCAAGGTCTAAGGGAACAGTTTTGGTATCCCGGGGTGAAATGGTCAGTGGAGGAGTTTGTGGCTAAGTGCCAAGTGTGTCAGCAAGTAATGGCAGAACACCGTGTTCCCAGTGGTTTGTTGCATCTTTTAGATGTCCCTTACTGGAAGTGGGATGAAATCTCAATGGACTTCATCATAGGACTACCCATAGATCATGGTGGTTATGATGTTATCTAGGTAGTGGTGGATCAACTGACGAAATCAGCGCACTTATTAGCAATTAAGGAGTCGGGCCCGGTGCGTACCTTAGCACAGAGGTACGTAGATGTGTTGGTGCGTTTTCATAGATTTCCAAATACTATCGTCTCAGATCAGGATACTCAGTTTATCTCAAAAGTCAAGAGGGGGTTACAACAAGCTTTGGGAACCCAGCTATGACTTAGCACAGCTTTCCACCCCCAGACCGATGGGAAGATAGAGCGTACTATCCAGACATTGGAGGACATTCTGCAAGCATGCCATCTAGGTTTCATAGGATCATGGGTGTGACACTTGTCTTTAGTAGAGTTTTCCTATAACAACAGCTTACACTCTACTATTGTCATGGAACTATTTGAGGCATTGTATGGGAGACCATGTCATTCACCCATTTGCTGGCCATAGGTTGGTGAGACAGGTTCTCTTGGGCCAGAGGTAGTACACAACACCACAGAGAAAGTTCAACTTGTGGGTGATAGGATGAAAGCGGCTGAGGACTAACAGAAATCTTATGTTGATCGTCGGAGGAGTCCCTTGAAGTTCGAGGTGGGAGATCATGTGTTCTTAATGTTTTCCCCTCGACGGGGGAAGCGGAGGTTTGGGAAGGGGGGTAACCTCTCCCCTAGATTCATCAGATATTTTGAGGTGTTGAGGCAAGTCGGTGAGGTGGCATATCAGCTGGCCCTACCACCTCAGTTGGAGAAGGTTCATGATGTCTTCCACATCCCCAAGCTTTATCGGTACTTACACAACGACTCTCACGTTATCGACTGGGGAGAGTTAGATATGGGAGACGACGTGACCTTCATGGAACGACCGGTCAGAATTGAGGATCTTAAAGAGAAGGTGCTCCATGGATGAACCCTCACCTTGGTTCATGTGTTGTGGAGGCATGGTGGCCTCGAAGAGAGAATGTGGGAGCGGGAGGATTATATGCATGCTTAGTACTAGGTTTTGTTTTGACTTGTGTTTTTCTTTGTTCTTTTGAGATTTTTTTTGATGTTATACTTTGTAATTTTGATATATGGAATGCCTGGCTTGTTGGTTGTGAGATGTTTTGTTTCATTGTTCTCTGGATGTGTGTAACATGTCTAGATGTGTGGGGAAAGGAAAAAAACCTGATCCTTAATCGAGACACATTAATGCAGATGCAATTAAACCCATGCAGGCGAGTCAGTGCCGCCTTAAGTGGATAATATCTCGACATAGGAGAAAGAATTCCTAATACAAATTAATAGGGTTGTTGGTTGGGTTCCTTTTATAACGAGAGCCCTAAGGGGTATCTTGTTGTGTTCCTCTGGGTTGGTTTTTGAATTCTTGGGGACGATAATGTTTTAAGAGGTATCAGATGTAGTGGCCTGGACCTCTCCAGCCCTTTCCTTTGTTGAAAAGAAGGTCATGAAGTGTTCTGGAGGGTAGAATGGACTTTTACCACACTTTTAAGTATTTTGTAACTACATGCCGTGTAGAATGAGTAGACACCATGTACCACCTTTCTGAGTATACCCCGTGTTAAATCCATGTCCTTGCTGCATGAAATAAATAAGTACACGCTGTGTAGCCCATTATAAATGTTGTGTAGTTTCTCCCCGCGTACGTGTTACCCTCATACTGTGTGTTCATCAGTAAACGACCATGTGCCATGTTGAAGAAGTTTCATTTCCGTGTGAAATAAATAAGTACACACCATGTAGCCCATCTTACACACTGTGTAGTTTCTCCCCGCGTACGTGTTACCCTCAAACCGTGTGTTGACCAGTAAACGGTCGTGTGCCACGTTGAATGCCGTGTTGGAAGCCGCGTGGCGACTGTGTGAAATGGCCTAGTAAACGCCGTGTACTTTAGTTTTTCTCGCCTATAGAAGGAGGGGGAATCTCCTCTTTTTTAGATCATTCCTCTCCTCCCTTTTCCATCGAGCAGAGCCCTCCCGAGAGACTCCTATGCTCCTTTATTCTATAACTTCTTTGTCCGAGCTCCAATTTATGATCCGTTAGTGGACATGAGATTTTAGCGACGAGGTGGAACTTCTGATCTTGGATATGTTGTTTTTCCTTCAGCCTTTCTTTACCAGCTTCCACTCGAGGAGGTTTTTCCCGGGTTTTGATAGAAGCGACGGATGCCGATGGATGTCTTCTAAAGTTGATCTGGGGGAGCATTGTGATCATAACCTATTGAGGTATGGATTTTACGTTCATCTCTCTAATTTGTGCATCATGTGGGATGGGTTTCCTCTTTCTTTAACAAGACATAGTTGAACCAGTTTAATGAAGAGAATAATTGGCTTAAAGAATGGGGATAGGAGAGTTGTTTTGTTTATCTTTATTTATCCTATTGTTATGTTGTGAATTGAATAGGCTTATGCCTACTGAAAATCACGGTCGTTGGGGGCCTTTTCTTGCGCAATTAAATGTTTCTCTATCTTTCTAGACCATTTTTTTGTGGATGGAAACTTTGGGGAATATGGAAATTGGTTAATCATGTAATGTTGGATGATTAAATAAATATTTGGAACCCTTGTGTGATCACCCCGGTGGAACAAACTGGAATAATGAACATGTGGGTGTTGGTATGGTTACGAGGTGTGTGAGAAGGGGGGGGGGGGGGTGAATCCAGGGTTATTATGAATTGGATGGGTAGCGGGGATGCGGTTAGTGATATTAAAGGAAAAATGATGTGGAATGAGCCTGTTTTTGTGATACGGTGGTGGAGATGTGGTTGTAGTGGCAGCAGGGCTGTAGTAATGGGTTTTGTTTTTAAAAGAAAGTGGAATGTTGACAAAAGAACTGTGAAAAACTATAATTAATTAAACGCGGGAAAAATTAATGGGGATCGATTAATAATAAAATGGTTGGTTTTGTGTTGTGTGTGTTCTATCTAACTTGATTTTTGGTTGGTAGGGTTTTGTTCTAGGAGATGCTTGATCTGGTTTGATAATTGCCCAGTAGTTAAGGAACTAATAAACTAATAATGTTGAAACATTAAAACCTAAATGGGGCTGGGATTGTTTGTTGTATGCATGATTCGTAATAGCAGTTCCAAGACACGTACCCAGTTTCTCTGTTTAAAAGCCATAGAATAGGCTCTGTGTTTGGTATACATATATGTATCTGTATATTTGTGTTTTGTTGCACCCCACCAATGTTGAGAACTTAGTGCCGAACACTCCCATTTCATGGAAGAGGGTGTTTTCCCCTTAGTTACTAGCTCCTTACTACTCCTTCTTCCACATTCTGTGATGGCCTGAGGCAACCTTACACCCAAGAATCTTCGAGTAGGTTTCGATTGGTGTGATTTTAGCCCAAGACTCTTTGGGATGGTTTGCTTTCCCAAGAATCTTCAGGATGAGTCCCAGGTGTGTTCGGGTGGGGATGTGTTGGGGTTTGTGAGGCCCATTTGTGTGCGGGCGAGATATGTGGTTGTGAGGCCCAGGTGTGTGTGTGTGCGGGATGTGTGACTTCGAGAGGCCCAGGTGTGTGCGGGCAGGAAGAGTGTGGTAGCATTAGGACATTCGCTTTTAGGAAGACCAGCTAGATAGTGGGGGGAAATGGTGCGGGGTACCCAATATTTTTATTCTTATGTACTACTACCTGTTGTATTGTGTTTTTGGTGAGCGTGGTTGGTCAGGTTGGGTGGATAGAATTTTTTTCTAGCTTTTGGTTTATTCTGTTGTTCTCATGGGACATTAGGATGTCTCCCCACCTGTGCATGAGAGCTTTAGGTTTCCCTACTAAGTATACTTGTATGCTCACCCTACGTTTACTTTTTGGTTTCCAGGAGGACTACCAGGGTCGTGCGGGACCCTACTAGGCCCATGGGTGGGGACCATGTGTCTGTGGGGAAACTAGACGTACCAGGTGGGCTAGGAACTGATGAACATGTTATGGGTGGGTGCATGTGCTATAAGAGGGGACCGGTTGTTACATTTGGTATTAGTGGAGGAAATCATCCTTAACTGTGGTGCACTAATTGGGTTGGGAATTAGGGTCCACCATGAGGAAATTGTTCTCTACATTAGTGGTAACACCCTATAATGATAAAGTTTTAAATGAACAAAAAATAAAACTCAAGTCAACAAGGAGAATCTTATTTCTAGGGAGAATGCCTGATTATAATTCCAAGGTTAAGAATGTTTGACATGTATTAGTGACCAAGATGGGTGACATTATGTGAATTTTTCCAGGGTGTGTGTGAGTGAGGATAAAGCATAGTGGAAAGGAAATGTGTTGCACTGGAAAGTCTGTCATTAGTCAGATGACCCATTTGTGCATGTGAGTGGGCAACAGGGTGGGGACCACGTGTCTTCAAGGCTACATGTGTTCAATTTGGGCACCCATGGATGTGATGAAATCTATTGGCACATTCCAAACAACCAAAAGGATTTTTAGATTCTCCCCATTTTCCTTTTCGGACAAAAAAATAATTATAAAAAATTTGGAAAACAAAAAAATCCCATAAAAATTATGAGAACAATTAAAAGGTGTTTCAACACAATTTCCAAGACCAAACATTACAAAATTACAAACAACATTAATTAAATAAGGTACACTACCCAAAAAATTATTCAAGCCATGCCATACAAAATCACCATTTACACATGTAATGTCCACATCACATTTTCTCCATTTTAATAAAATGTAACTAAGTGAAACATCTATAAAATCATGGTACATTACTTTAAAATCTAACATCACATTTATTTAACACCATGTTCATAAAACATATGCATAAACAAAAATTTACATCAATGATAATTTTTATCAAATTAAACAACCATGAAATCAACTGAATAAGATAACTAGTAATGTTATAAAGTTGAGAATCTAATTAGAAAAATTAATTAAAAACACTGAATCATTATATTGATTTAATAATAATTTAAAACATGTATTTCCACACCTCAAACACATACGAACAAGAATATGCTTCAGTGGAAGGAAGAACATACCCCGATGACCAATTTTCCTGCCATAGACAATGAGAAAAAGAAAAAATATTATACGTGAAACCCTAGTATTCTACCAGATTTAAGAAAAACACAAATTCAAAGGGAAAATACACTAGAGGGCAGAAATCTGTGAACTTGAGATGAGGTGGTTGGGGTGGTCGTTGTAATTGAGGGAGGCTCCTGGTAGGGGTTCACGAGGGATTATCTCATGTCGGGAAGGGGGGGTCCGGCAGGCGAAGGTCACAGATGGCCAGAGGTGTGGACAAGGGAGGGTGGAACGATGGAGTGGGGATAGTTATGGGGGAGGCACTGTATGAAACTGGTAGGAGGAGGAGGGTGAAAATCAAGGGAATCTCTAAAAGAAGAGGGGGCACCAATGAGATCTGCATGGGGTGCATATCTGGAAGGATGAGTGGTGGTATGGGAAGGTAAGGGGAGGTATAGTTTTGGGGGAGAAAAAAAATTTAGGGTTCCCCATAATAAAAATATAATTAAAATGACCTTAAAATATAATAAAAATAATATAATATTTACAATAATACCAATAATAATAATAATCACATTATTAACATTCATTTCATTTCTTTATCAGTAATAATATTAATAACAATTTAAAAATAATACAATCAATATCAATTAAAAAAGGATAGTATAACGAAAATTTAATAATTATAATATTATATATGAATTATTATTATTTTTACTGTATGAATTATTTTTAAAAAAATTAAATTATGAATTGGGCATTCTTAGGATTTCCTAGGCCAACCGCACAGTTACCAATAACTATCTGCTCCTAGTGCACATACCTGAAACAGAAAAATTCAACAGACATAAAAAAATTTAAAACAAGACTCTAACACAAAAATCATACAAAGATTCAAAAGTTATTGATTACTGTAAATATAGGAATCCCAGGGTCAGGTTGTGAAAACACCATGGCCATATTCAACCTACCATTTTTTAATTTACTATTATGAATATGGCATCCACAAAAAATTTGATCCATACTTAAAAGAATAAATAATTAAATATGTAATATAAATAAATAAAATAGGTTTTTTAATTATAAATTAATAATACAATAAGAGATACAGAAAAAATAAAATAATTAATTCATGTTTACAATATTTAAATAATAGTAATATATATCTACTCTTAGATAGGGGCGACTTAACACCATTTAATTTCATTTAGTTTTATAACTTCTCTATTAACTTTTATATTCCATGATTATGTATGAATGGATTACCATTTTTTATTTATTATTTCCAATTTTATTGGTGGATTTACATATGAACACATTATAATTTTTTATATTAACTATCACTTCATATTTTATAACCTTTTCAAGGATTTATTTTTTCCCAATCTCTTTTTTGTGAATCTAGTTTTATATCAGGGAAAATTATTTCATTTTATTATGTACATACTAACCCATAAATGAATTTATACTTATATATATATATATAATTTATAAAATTTATATAGATGTATAAAATGTAATGTATTTTGATTAAAAAAAACAATAGTGGTAAGTGTTCCTCCTCATATAATTGTTTCTTTCAGATTAGTGTCATATTTGACTACATGTTCATTCATTTTTTGCATATAATAATTTATTGAAATTGTATATCATGAATGTATTAAAAAAATTTATATATTTATTCATTATAAATTATATCATTCATGAGGGACCTGATACAAAAGATACAAAAGGGATATAGTTTTTATGTCACATTCTCACATAAAATTCATATTATTTATCGATAAATTTTAAATAAATAAACGATATGATCATTATACCCAAAAACATATATATTTTATTATCATATGATTATCACCATGTTTTGAATCAATTCCTTTGATATTCCACTCATTGGTACTCATGAAGGCCAAACAATATTTTATAATAAAAACCAACGATGAATCTATTTTTTGACAATATTCAATTTCTTTCATATCTATGTTTTCAAAAATGGTTTCATCAATGTTTTTAATATCCACCAATAAATATTTTAAACTCATTAATATTTTTTTCAACTTTTTTTTTTGAAAGGGATTAATGATAATCATTTAATCATTTCCAATATTACACATTTCAAAAATCTTTACCAATGTGTGAATGGAATTTTTTTACATATAAAGTTTAAAATACATTTCAAGCTTTTATAACTATTTATATACATTATAAATTATATAAAATATTCAATTTAAATTTTCAATGAATATAAGTTTTGTGATATAAAATTAAATTATATATTTTAAAAGTAATAAAATATATGTGAATTTTCACAATTTTGAATAAAATATTTTAACTCATCTTATAGAGGTATTTTCATAAATTTGGTCAAAATATAATTTTTAATGTAATTCAAAGGGAATATATAATTATGATACCATCAATAATATTTTTATAGATGGATTATAATTAATTTCTTATTGATAATATTATATATTTCTTTTATTTTTAATGGGTTAGTATTGTTATAATACAATTGATGATAGCAATAAACTATTAATGATGGAAAATGAAACATCGATGTGTTATATTTATGTACCAAAATTTTATATTAATGATGATTATAGGTGACTTTGATATTTAAAATTAATATGTGTGTTCTTGATATAGACTACATGACCGATGAGTCTAATAATTATCTCAAATTTATTAAGGAATGTTCATCATTATTAATGGTAACAATGAGTTAGTTTACTTTTAATGTTTATCCTAGATATTTAGATCATTAATAACTATTTCTTAAATGATTTTATACTGTTGAAGATTACGATTTTCAAATATAAAAATATTTTTCCTATACTATATATGTAATTTTATATTTTATTTAGTCATGATTTAAATCACTAGAATCATGACATTCATATTGTAGTGCAATAAACCAAATGACATGTATAATGATCTAGTTTTTGATGGGTAAAAATTTCATTATATAATTCTTCAGAACATTTGATATATTCTCATACCCTTTTCTTATACACACTAAATACATATAATTATTATTTCATAATCATATCCTAACCATGAATTTTATTTCACCATTAATGTGTTTATCTTCCCTAAGTTTTTATGATTATGATATATGATATATTTTTAAATGTATTTAATATGGTTGACAATATTGATATTACGTAGAATAAGAAAATTTTCTTATATCAAGAAAAAAATCTCACATAATGACATGGAAATTTTTATGTAAAAGTTTTTCCTAATTAAAATATATAATAAACCTAAATGGTCATTGTGTATGTAAGTGATCCAATATTTTCTAATTATTTTTAATGTTTTCGATTACTAAATATTATATTGAATTTATTTGTTTCAATGATAGAAATGTAAAGATTACACTTTTCTCATAATATTTAGAAGATCGTGTTTATGGTCATTATATATATTTATTATAAATATTATTGAATGATATCATTTGTATATTATCTCACATCAACAATATTTATTGTTATTGAGTTCAAAAATCTTCCCTCATTTTTATTAAGATCCCTTTTATTTATAAATGAAATCTTCAACGCATGGTATATGATATAAATTCTTGATCATGACATTGTTATTTTTACAATAAACAATTAAAACATACTTTGATCCATTCTTCATCATGGTAAATATAACTGGTTCATCCATGGTATATAAAAAGGGTTTGAAAAAGTATTTTCTAATTTCTCAAGAACATACTTCTTCAAATTATGTAACTAAATAGTTTATTATATATGGGATCCTTAATACTAGCATTGAACCATCTATGAGATAAATTTACAACTCAACCTCATATTTCGAGGGGAACTTCAATGTTTGTAAAAAAATCCATAAAGCTCATACAATAGTAATTCAAACTATGTCGAATCCCCAATTATTATTTGAGAAAAATATCCATCATTTTTTGGATATCAAGATACTTATTAATATGTTATCTTATGTAGTGTGTTAATATTCATCCTTACATTAATATTTTTCACTATGGTTATGTATTTGAAA
This sequence comes from Viscum album, assembly GCA_963277665.1. Taxonomy (NCBI): domain Eukaryota; kingdom Viridiplantae; phylum Streptophyta; class Magnoliopsida; order Santalales; family Viscaceae; genus Viscum; species Viscum album. Next base: position 1,173,194,896 of record OY728164.1, read on the forward strand.
ATAATTTTTTTATACTAATAATTAATATGGTACTAATATAGGGTGATTCAGTGTATTACCAATATAAAATTAATATTAAAATTGTTGAAATATGAGTTTTTATTAAATTATTATCCTAATAAATGTGAATAAAAATTCATTATATACTTTGGATTAAATCATTACACATGTAGGTAATATTAAGGATCATTCAATATCCATATCTAGAGGTGTTGAATCAATATTCTAATACGACAAGGATAATTTAAATGAATGTGAAAAACAAGATTCAAATAACAAATTTTATAATAATAGGATGATAATATGAATAAATATTTCTGTTACATTATCATAATCCACTTTATATGTAATTATATAATTATTTATTATTTATTTATATTTTTGATATTGTTGTGAAGGCTTATTATCATCAATATTCCTCGGATTACGGTTTTTATTTTCACAATTCCCCAAAAAATAAATTTAATTCATATATTTGTGGATGGAAAATAATATAGGAGATTCATATACAATTTTTCCTTAATTAGATCATTTATATTTATTTTACCTTCATTGTCCTTATAGATGACCATTAGAAATTGAAAACATTTTTTATTTCTCGATTGAATTTTCTATTTTCTATTTACACTAAATTTAAACCTATTAGGAGCTTATTTTCTATATCACCATGTATTTTTCAATTTATTTTAATGGATAGTTTATTTTAGGGTTTTTATCTCTACATTAATTAGAGTATTTTCTTTCCATTTCAACCTAAATATTGCATCAAAAATTTTTATTATGAGTTCTAATATTTCTTATAGATAATGTTATAAGAAGAATTTGTTTTAGGAAACAAAAAATTTGTGATATTAAGTTAGTGTCTAATAATGAATTTGTGTTAATAAAATAAAATACATGTGAATTCAATTTCACAAACTCCCATGAATTAATCATACTTTATTTAAACTCTGATATTTGTCTAAACATTTCAATAAGTTTTATTTTGGGAAAATATTTATTTTATATGATTTAAATAAACTTCTTTCATTTCATAGTAATATATTATTTTTTTATAAAAGATATTGTAAATGAAATGATATGATTGGCCAAGTACACCATCAAAATGATAAATAAAATATGATATTCCCATAGTTTGAGCACTGGAGGTTATAATATTTCTTAATTATTACGATGATCCATTTCTCAGAAATTTATGTGTTGAAATAAACTCTAAATGAGATTGGATGATTGTTATTGAAGTATTTGGTAGAAAAATTATAACTTTAATTAAATTTTAATGATATATATATGGTTAGAGTTATTATTTATATCATGATGGAGTTTTGTTTGAATTTCAATGTGAATTTTAACTCCTAATCCTATCTATTTAGGTTTCTCATTGGAAAGGTCACATCACTTTGAATAACATCAATTTCAATATCAGTACACCTCTATAATACCATTACATGAATATTGAAATTTTAATTACAATTGTTAAAAAAATAAATATATACATGTAGATCAATGAACAAAACAAAAGAATGTGAAAAATTATATTCAAAACATAGTATATAAACCTATAGGTTATAGTCTAGGTTATTCATTTGTGTTATTCGTATTATGTTATCAAACTTGATTAGTTATATATCACGACCTCAAAATCTATTTAAATCCTTCATAATTTTATATATGGAGTATGTGAATCAACAAAAGGATTTATATTGGTAGTGTCAAACTAGTTGTGTAGTTCATCTAATTAATTGATCACCAATTAAAGGACTTGATAAAATCCACACAGCTATGTTCATGTTTATTACCCACCGAAGAATTTGATAAATTCCATGAATTCAGTTTTTTTCATCTAGAGATGGAATTAATTGAAAAGAAGTCAATCACATGTAATTTTCCATAATTATATAATGTTTTTATATATTTTCCTTTTCCATATTTATTTTAGATATTTTATTTATTAATAATCATATAAAATAATATAATCATACTCTGATAAAAATTGAGATGCCACATCTCTAGAGTCTCAGGTTTAGTCATAAAGAAACATATATTTCAAATTAGATTTTTACAATTATAGATAGTCTAATAATAAACTAAAAATTATTCACATTAATTAATCATAAAATCTGACAACAATATAATAGTCTGTTTTGGAAATTATTTAGTGTATTTAAATATTTTATACATGATAAAAACCTACAAATAATTGTGAACAATTGTAAATATATTCAACGTACTAGAAGTATGTATATATATATATATAATATATTATTATCAAACTCATAACCCAGTGAATGAGAATCAATAGAATGATTGATAAAATGAATTTAATTTATCAAAAATCATATTAATTATTCAAAAAAATAATGGAAGGTCTAGTAAATGATCAAACATATTATATTAAATAAGAGCCAGGAATCATGGAACAAAATTCATGATTCATAGACCAAAACATAAAAATATTACAGAAAATTATATCTGGTTAATAATAATATGAAATAATTAAATTTTAACATGGAAAATCCAAAATTACATAATTTTTAAGAAATTTTTATATAGATTAACATCAATTCCTATTATGTGTGGTCTTATTAAAATTACATAACATACATTTTTTCCATGTACAATGTCGTTGCCTCCAGAGTTTTGAAAAATTAACCAACAAATTTTAGTGGATTATTGTATCCCACCCTTATTATAATGGTGATACATATTAATGTGTTCCACATTAATCCAATAATATATCAAATAATTAATAACCCATGGAATGATAATAGGGTTTATATCCTTTTAAATGGAATCTCTTCAATTAATCCTCTAGAAATTGAACAAATGATACCAAAATTAAGTCACCATATTGTGGAATTTATGAAGGTTATTTAGTGGTTAAATAATGAAACCAAAAATAAAAGGATATTTTTTTGTGATATGATTGAAAATTTAAGATAATGAATAAAATTATATATATTTTATTTTATTTCATTTTTTAGAAAAAAGAAAATGTTATGAGTGACAATAATTTTTTTTCATGGTTAGGAAAATAAGATATGTTTAAAGAAACAAATGAACTGAAAAAATAATGGAAACATTAAATGAAATAGAGGTTATGATTATCAATATCTTGAGTACAGTAGAATATATAAATGTGAAAAAATTTTATGTTTATTATTTTGAAAAAACTTCTCTATAAAACACATCATTAAAAAATAATATGAGGTACCTATTGAAATGAGCTGATCAAAATTTTGAAAACCTCCAGAGATAAAACAAAATTGGGTTTCTGAAAATAAATAATAATAATTTATTATATAAATAAATTGGACCTATTATAGAATGACCATCTTCAACCACATGGGAATTATTACTTTCTTTGTCAAATAAATTAAATCATTTATCAAGATGATTTTTATGAGAAAATTTATATTACCCATAAATAAATAAAATCTTCCATATTATTTAAATAAATTTATGAATATCATAATCAGTATATGATCATGGTAATTTAGGATAAACTATGAAACAAAGGAAAGAAAGTCTACTCGACGAAACACTTACCTGGGATTCCATCTTTGTTAGATATGCTCTTGAAACTTGTATGATAACTAAAAATAAAAAAATAAAAACTTCATAATGTTAGTCCTATTAATCTTAAATTATAATTTTAAATTATAATAATTCATTATAAATTTTTATGTTATTGTTCATCTGGATTATTAGACGATGGTGATTTCTAAATAATGAGAATATTTTTATAATTTTTATATTGATCAACATGAATTCCTATATACATAATCAGTACCCAAAAATTTAATTTATAATATTAGATATTATATAATTATTTAGGATTTTATATAAACATATATGTTATTTTTATTTATTATTCATGATAATGGAAATGTTGATGTGTTTTTTTAGTAATTATTATAAAATAAAAGATGGTTTATTAATATAAATTTACATATATTTAAATGAAAAATTAATGCTTCTATAATATTAATCTATCATAATTATTATTTGTATTCATTAAAAATTTTCATAAAACCATTTTGATAATATAATGATTAAAAAGATAATATGTTAATAGGGAGGTTGTAGCCTGCACAAAGGACGATTGAAGTTTCTCATTTAGAATGGAAATGATGATGATAGATAATGATTTATCAATTAATATAATAAAATTTCAAATTGAAAATTATATTTATTTCAATATATTTGAGTGTATATAAATATTGAAATTTATGTATGAGAATTAATGGGATGAAAAATATTATGGGGTGGATAATGTTTTCATTTAAGAAATGACTCTTGCTTTTAATGTCTTGTGGGAAATAGAGGATCTAGGGATTCATCATGGAACCATAATTTGTTAAACATATGTATAAGGCTCTATAGTATTAGGAATAGGAAGATATAAAATAGAATTTATATGCATATTTCTTTCCTGAGGTGGGTAATGCTGAGTTCTATTTATAGGTTAAAAGAGGTACATTTTAATTGAAAATAAATTTACGTTAGGTGTTATGATGCATTTAAATTTAATTTACATGGGTCAGAAAGTAAAATATAGGTGAGAAATTTTTTATTAACATTCATTCATATGAAATTAATTCTAATGTATCTATGTGTAAATTTTATTATATAAAATTCTAGACACATTATGATTCCACTTTTAAACCTTACTAATAATGATACAATATTTACTATGTTGTTTTTTTACTACAAATATATGATGTACCCACATACCCAATTTCAACATTATGAATCCAATATTCTATCCATGTAATCAAATTCATTTTCATAGTATTATGATATCCACTTTTGTATTAAAAAAATTATATATTGAAAAAATTTATATCTGAATGAATATATCATTTTTCTATAAACTATTCGCATTCCCGTTTCCAATCAATTATTAATTGAAATTGTGTTTGTATATTATTCATATTACCAGTATATTTTAGTAAAATCAATATATTGGAATTAATTAATAATTTTTATTAAAATTTAATGAATAGACCCTATGAAAGTTTTTACTATAATACATTGTTAAGTGTAAAATTATGTTGTTCGTTTTTATCTATTTCAGTTGTGGAAATTTGTAATAAAAAATTATATATATATATATATACCCATGATATATATATATATAATTTAGTACACTATCAATAAATAATCTATATTATCAGAAAATTTAAATAAAAAACCATTAATGATCTCAGAATAAAACCTCGGGATAAGATATGTAAGAGGGGTTGTCATTGAAAATAAATAACCTTCTATAGAATTTTATAATTATTTCCCTGATTGTGATCTCATTAGAAAAATTGATTTTTTTATAGCCACATATGTATGAGTTTGCCTAAGTATTTCCCTTCGGAATACCCTCAATAACAACACTCACTTTCATGAAAAGACAAATGAGCTTCAATAGGATGATTTATATTATTATTTTTCATTTATTATATTTTTCTAAATTGATTTCATAATATATTTACATAAATTTATTTATTTTTATTGAATGACTATGTTACAATGTCATATTTTTAAAATATCATATTTTATTTTGGATTACAATTTCATGTAAAACTAACAATCATATATTAAATTTTTTATTATTTATATGTTATTATAGCTAGTGAATCCCTAAAATAGTAGAAGAAATAAAATTATAAATTTAAAATAAAATAATAAAATTATAATGATAAATACTATAACTTTTTTGGGATACTGAAATGTGTAGGATATATTGATTATTAGTAATTCGTAAATACCAATACAAAATAGAAAATGAAATTATCTAATATATAGAATATTTTCAATTAATACATTAATTTATAAGGATTTTATGATTTATAAAAAAGTTTTATTCATAATAAATTTATATTAAATATAAAGTATGCTTTATATAACACAACTTAAAAATTGTAAATTTTAAATTATACATTTTTATATTTTATTTTTTAAGTGTTTTATAATTTTGAAAATTAAATTTAAAAATGAAATGTATATATGAAATTAAAACATATAATCCTTATCATGGTAAAATTCCTGGAACACTTCATATGTAATAAATCTAAAAAAGCATGTCAATAGTTTAAATCATCCACAAAATATTCGTAAAAATTTATAGTTAAGTTATATCATGATCATCAAATCTATGCTGCTTGGTATTCGTGAATTATACATAATATATAATTCTTAGAGAATCTATAAAACATAAACAATTTATAAAACTAATATAAAAAATAATAATCATAATAATATATAATGATATAAAAATCCTTAACAATCATCATCATTGTTAAAAATTAAACAAGTTTAAAAATATAAAATATAATTTTATAAATATCAAAACACAATGTAGAGAGGGTTATGAGGTCCCTAGAAATATATACCATAATGATAAATAAAAAAACAAATTGTTTATCTTAGATCCACACACCATTATAAAATATTAAAAAAAAAATTAAAAATCGAATTACACAATTTCAGAAACAAAAAGATTCCCAATTACTAAAAAAATTATTCCTTTGAATAATAATAAAATTATGTTTTAGAATTTTAAAAAAATCTTAAATTGATATAAATCACCTTTATAAACAACCCTATATTAATACATAATGAATATTTAAAAAAATATATTAGTCTAAAAAAATATTAACATATTTAATAATGTTATGAAATACAAAAATATAATTTCACATATAACAACCCTAAAATATCACCTCAAACATTTATAAATTTATTAATATAAGATCATCCTAAAATTCCAATTCATTTTAGAAATTGATTTCGACTAATCAAAAAATATTATATGAAAATTATTAAAAATAATAGTGATAATTATAGGTTGTTTTTTTAATATATAAACAACCATCATTCAAAATTAAAAATTAGACTTCTCAAACACACACACACACACACATATATATGAACTTCAGAATAATATATTACAATTACCTTCTATAATAACAAATTCTGAACTCATATATATCTATTTTGATTATGATATTATATTAAATGATATTTTACTTGAACATGATTCATTCTGGAATATTGTAATTGTTTAATTGATAATTTATTGAAAAGAATTATAAATCTTTTAAACTCAATAATCAAGTGTTATAAGACCTGTTGAGTTCATAATTTTTTAGGAAAAAAAAATATTTTAGAATGATATTGTACTCAAATTGAATATAGTAAAATCAATTTTGTTTAATGGAATTCAATGAATCTAATCGATTTCTAATAAAGTGACATGTTTCAATAGCACCGTTTTCTTTTATTTACATCATCCAAAATCAGAATATCATTAAATAATTATTCCAAAATATTTTAACCCTAGGTAAAAAAACAATGATTCATAGTTCCCTTAAATTATTAAATTATTATTTTCGCAACACTCATGTGGCATTCTTTGGGGTTACCATGAAATCTTGAAAATTTATATTTCATGAATAATTTTTATTATTTAATAGTTGTTAAATATAATGGGATGCCATTAATACTAATAAAATATTTTGATCAATTGATTTACCAGAAAAATATGCATCCACTACACCTGAATTACTCATAGTGGCACATAAAATCATTGAAGTGTGATGGCCATATATCATAACTAAATATTTAGTATACATAAACTGATTTTTAAATATTTTATTATCCCAATATCAAATCACATATAATAACAATATATCCATTTTCCCCTTACAAAAAATTTTATATTAATAGTTTAAAAATTATAGGGTTATATTACAATGTAATTCACTAAATGATTCAAATGTAATATATTCTTTTTAAATCACTAAAATTATAATCAGTTTAAAATAGCATTTAATATATACATTTTTGGTAAATTATACCATTTAAATAAAATTACTCATAATTAAATATGTAAACATTATATATCATGATTATGGTTCTCAAATTATCTAATAATGTGATTTCTAATGCTTCCACACATAAATAAATTTTTATTTTAAAATATTGGTTGTTGATTCACATAATCATCTTCTAAAACATAAACATTAAGAGAATAAATTTTCAAATCTATATCATAAATCCAAAATCCAAAATGTTTTATACAATCCAAAAGAATATGAATAACTTCAAATCTAGAAATAGGTGAAAATTTTTATTCCTTATAAATACCTTCATATTAATATATAAATAATGAACTAGTGTGGAATTTTTTTATAAAATCTTCAAAAAATCAATTAGATTTATTTCATAATATACATTTAGGTCCTATTATATTTTTCTTACCAGGTCAAGAAAAAAATTATAAATCATCACCACTAGATAATCGATAATATTATTATTGAATATCTATAATATATTCTAAATCATTCAAATACAATAAATATTTTTTGGGAATAATTATAAAATAATGTAGAATGACAATATATGATTTTTACTAAAATTAGAGTATAAATTCATGGTTATAATTAACAAATATTTACTTAAATTGGTTTTTTCTTTATGTGATTTGAAGATTTATGATCGATTTGGAAGATTCCCTCCCCCTTAATTATTAAATCTACAAATTTTGTTTTTATATTGATAAATTCAATAATTTTCACATTAATGTGATCTTCTTCAAAATATTTATCCTTCAAATCCTTCTCAAAAATTATTTTATAATGTAATTCATTAATAAACATATTTTTGTTATATTTATTATAGAACATACTAACACACCAACATTAAAAAAATTATTTAACATTATCATCAATTATCTTTTTTCTATGATTAGTATTAATGAAATAAAATTTCAACCAAAAAAACTAAAATATCTAACATTAGTGTCAATAAATTAATAATAATCATAAGTATTTTTATATTGTAAAAACCACAAATGATTTTTTTTAAATAATAAAATAATTTATAAAAAATTTTAAATAAAATATACTTCTTTATTATTTTTTCATTAACTAAAGGTAAAAATATTAATTGAATACATATATTCCTCGTATCAATGAAATTATTTTTTTAGAGTAAACTATGGGATGATAAATTAAAAAAACACCCATTTTTTCTCAAAATATTTGAAGTTAAAATTTATTAAAATTCAATTCATATATTATTCATGATATGTATTATCAAAAACCTCTTCTCAAACAAATATAACTCTGGTATGAATAAAAAGTAATAATTTATCACTATTATGTGAATGAAAACAAATCCTTTTAAAACTATTAACTTTTCCAATACTAATAAAAAATAATATTTCATTCACCATAAAATTTCTTTTTTCTATTGGCCTAAATGATATTAAAGTAACCATTTATAAAGGAATTGTGGCAAGCTGGACCCAGATGCAACTTAACGGTGACTTGAGCCTGATGGGACACATGGCCTCAACCGCATCTTCCAGAATGCCAGAGGTTGACAACAAGTAGCGACGGCCTAAGGTGTGTCCCTAGGAAGACTATTCATTCATTATCATAGTGTACCATAGTATAAGAGATATTAGATAATAGTAAGTAGTGGAATACATATAGATAAATAGCGGATAAAACTGATGCAATAGATAAACTAGAAAAACAATAACTGTATCAACTAGAATAGTGATGATGTAATGTCTTGTCACTAGAAAACATGAAATCATATATAAAAAACAATAAGCATAACATGTTACACAAGAAAAAATATTAAAAAGTTTACTCGAATCATCTCGAGATCCTACTCGGTCATCTGCTATCATGATCCACCCTATAATATCAAATCAAGTATTGGAAGCTACATGCTTCCCTTTTTTGATACCTGCAACCATGTAATCTACTCTGGGTACCAAACGGTGCCTAAAGAGGGTGTGATACAAATCTCACTAGGCCACCACCAATGGTGTCTATAACATCTAACCCATATAATGGAATATAGAAGTGTGAATACATACATATATAATGTAAAGAAATTTGTTCAATATAAGTTAATAATCAATACCTACGTCAGTCCTCAGCTGGTGTCTGAACATTTAAATATTTAATTAATTAATCATTTACCATTTAATGTTACTAGGTCACGTGAGGCATAGCCAACACTAGTATCATCTAAAGATAATACATCTATTGATGGTCCTAAGACATAAAATGGTAACCAAATAATGTTATCTAGTGAGGGAGTTCCTGGTTAAAACCAAGGTATCTGTAAAATCATGGAAAACTAACTCAGTAGTATATGATTCTTGCTAAGGGTTAAGAGTGTAATCAAAGGATCATAATCTGAGGTAGTCCACAATAAGACACCTACCAATTCTAAGGTGATCGACCAAGATAAAACTGGAATAAGCAAAGACAGTTCCCTATGGACTTTCACCATGGCACCTACTATTCAATTCTGGATCCAAGGAGTGTATCTGATGTATCCTATAATAACGAAAGGGATCCAATGGTAATAAACCATGAATCCAAGGAATTGATAGGAACCAGAGTCTAGGTGTGTGTTAATCTAAGAAAATTTATCCTTTAATTGAAATGGGGTTCCCAAGACCCAAGGTATTCTCCTATCAGAATCCAAGGTGAGATCGAGTCAATCCATTCCGATTGTATATTATAATCACGAAATAATTAATTTGGTTCAAGTCTTTCCATCCATTAGTGTGGATAGGTCATGTATAGTTGAAACCATTAGTCCAAGCCTTGTCTTCTATTAGTGTGGATAGGCTTAATCATGTAATATTTATCCATTAAGGCATAATGATTTTTTTAAGTTAACTCCACTACCATCCGTCAACATTAAAAGGGGTGCTATAGACATGTAACCTTTTTTCAATCTATTTAATAATTCCAATTTATATACATAGTATACTTTCAATTGCATATTTTATATTTCACATTAAATAAAAAAAATTATGCACTAACCCTATGCGGGTCAAGTGGTGATCATATATTGAACAATCAATTATAAATTCTCAGTAATAATAATCCATTTATGATCAATGACCCACCGTTATAAAGGTAAAGTAAAGAAACATCTGAACAGTGACTCAAACATGTAAAAACACTAAAAAACAATTATGGAATAACCTTCCCCATGAGGCAGATTGAGTTGTAGGTGAAACCACTAACAACTAATCACATATATGGAAAGATCATTACCATATGATTCTAATGAGTATAATAATGGAAAGTTAATTTAACAAATGGTTTCCAATGAAATAGGTGGGCACTATAAAATCATTGAAAATTCAAATAACATTAGGGATGAGTTATAAACCACCCACCTTAGGGTTATACGAGCCTTTTAATGTGTTATCAGCCCTTGATTTTCCTTAGATCGAAGTAGATCTAAGAATAGGTGAAAATAATCACATGGTGATATCTATAATGGGAGTGAAAGAGAAGAATAATGTATAAATAGGACATGAGTACCTACTGTTTCACATCCAACCTAGTGAACAGATGCCCGATTGGAATCCAGATGAAGAAGATATCTTGATTCCCAAAATTGTTCTTCAAAAACCCCAAAATTGAGAGAGAACAAGGTCAATACCTCATAGACTCAGATTAGTGATGAAGGAGTTGGAATTATAGATCATTAAGTGAATTTTAAACATTTAAAATAGGATTTTAGACTATGTAAGATTTGTCCGCATGGTTTTTCAAACTGTGTGAAAATCGTGTGAGATGGTTCAGCCTGAACCTGGGAAAAAGTTATGTTCGCACGGTTTGGCCGCACAGCCATGCGCAAGTCATGTGAGGTGCCACTATCCAGAAAATACACAATCTACACAGTCCTTAAAACCATGTGTAGAACATGAAACGTGGCATGTTTCCCCAAAAAGAGGTGTTCTGAGCTCCAAACTAGCCCAAGACACCATTATAAACTTTTTAAACTCATTAGGCATCTATATTTGTTCCAATGTAAATATATTGAATGATAAATTAAAGGATCCATAACTGAGTGAAAAACTGGGTTCTTACTATATTTCCCCTTAAAATAACTCACCCTCTGAGTTCTCTTTCCAAGGGTATAGAAAAAATATCTGAGAACAACTCTAGCCACTGAGCACATACATCATCTTCCCTCTCCTAAGTCTCATCCTGTACTTAGACATGCTTCCAAAGCACCCATACGAGAGGGAAATATTTTCGTCAGAGAGACATCATTATTTGGTCAATGATTCTTACTATATATTCCTCAAAAGTAGAATTTTCATCTAACTAAACATCCTTGGGATCAATGGTATGATATGAAACAGCATTATATTGGAAAAGATTTGAGACATGAATGACGATGTGTATGAAATGGTACCTATGAGGAAGTAGTAATCGATATGTTACTGGCCTGACTCTCTCTAGAATCTAAAATGGACCTACGAAATGAGGCGATAACTTATCCTACTTATTTAACCATCAATGCCCATGATTAGGTGATACCCGAAGAAAAAACAGATCCCCAAACTCAAGACTAAGAGGTCATCGACAGTGATTAGCATAAGATTTATGTCTTGACTGAGCTGTAGTCATTCACTTTCTGATCAGTTGGACCTACTTTGAACTCTACTGAACTAGATGAGGACCCATTAATGCTGCCTCACTTGCCTTTTTCTAGCACAAGGGTGAACGGAATGTCCTACCATATAAGTCCTCAAAAGGATCCATCTGAATTTTTTCTTGAGAACTGTTATTATAGGTGAACTAAGCGATAGGGATATGCATCTACCAAGAACCATGAAAACCATGGACGCATGCTTGGAGAATATCCCCTGAATAATGTATTGTCCATTCTGATTTCCCATTGGTCTGAAGGTGTAAAGTTGTCCATAGAATTACATGGGTTCCCATATCATTCTACAAAACCCGAAATAATGTTGAAGTGAAAAGAGAATACATATATAAAATTATAGTATGTGGAACTCCATGTAGTCGAACGATATCAAGGAAATATAGTTTTCCTAGCTCAGTAATAGAGAATATCTCCCAAATAGGAATTATGTCGGATGATTTTGTTAGTCGGTCAATGACAACCCAAATTTCATTTCTACCATCGACAAACTCAATAATCCGACTGTAGAATCCCGAACAACAACTTCTCATTTCTATTCCATGATTATAATTGGATATAACAAGACAACATGCCTATTTTGTTCCTCTTTCACCTGCTGATAGGTGGATCTCCTAGTGATGAAGCCTGTAATTTGATGTTTAGTCCAAGGCCACCAATATTAGATCACATATCCCAACACATCTCTAAGATTTCTTGATGAATTGCCCACAATAAAGGATGGGACTCGTTCATCAAATCCAATCTCATATCTGCAGGAACCCAAATACATCCATGTAAACATAGGATATCATCTCTATCCACAGACCAATCCAGGGGTGGGTTATCTCTTCATATTCATTCACGAAGAACCAAACCATTAGGATCTGAAAACTACCTACTCATCACCTTATCATGGATGGAAGAGTTAACTGTTAAGGCTAAGAGGTAAGACTTTTCATGACTGTTGTGAAACACAAGATGAATTTCAAAAAAGAGTTCCATTAATATACATTCCTAACTAGATTCATGTACGGCCTCTGTTTTAGTTTTCTGACTCAGTACATCTACGACCACATTGCCTTTTCTAGGGGTATAGGTATGCTCAAAATCAAAGGATTCTAGATATTCGATGAATGATTACTGTTGGAGGTTCACGTAATGCTGAGAAAAGAATTACACAAGGATATTTTGATCTGTATACACCACCAAGCGCTCACCCAATAGATAATGTCTCCTATAATTTATGGCTTGGACAACTACTGCATGCTCGACGGCAGGTGTCACATAGTTTCTCTTGTAAGGCCTCAAATTCCATGATACATATGCAATGACTTTGTCTTCCTTAATCAACACTACTCCTAATCCAACACCCAATGCATAGTAGAAGATTATATAACCTTTACCTGGTTCAGGAAGAATCAGAATAGGTGTCAAAAATTCCTTCCTTTCATCTCCAAAAGGCTTTCTCACATGCTTCGGACAATAAGACTATGACACCCTTATCTGTATGTCCAGTAAGATTTGAAGAAAGATGTGAGAAGTCCTCAATAAATTTTCTGTTAATATCCATCAATCCTTAATAAACACATGATGTCAAACATTTTCTTAGGCTGCTCCCAGAAGACTACATCACTAAAAATTTTGGGGTCTACAAAAACTCTTTATTCTTCAATAATATTGACCAAAATGTGGATCTTGTACATCTAGAATTCACTTTTAGATAGCTTGGCATAAAGAAGATACTCTCTCAGTGTACTATGAACAACCTCATGAAGTTTGGCATGGTCATTATGAGTGTGTGAATACACCATGATTTCATCCACAAAAACTACAAAAAAATAGTCCAAATAGGTATTGAAACATTTATTCATCAAATCCAAGAAAACAACATGCATGTTCATAAGACCGAATGAAATTACAAGATACTCATACAGACCATACATGATATAGAATGATTTATGAGTTATGTCTAATGGTCTGACTCACACCTGATGATAACTTGATCTCATGTCGATCTTAGAGAACAACATTTCTGCTCAGAACATATAACGGGTGAACCCCAAGAAGATTTACTAAGCCTTGTAAAGAAGTTGGCCTCTAAGTCCTCTATTGGACTCTCAAGCTCGTGAATCATAGTAGGTGCCAGCCTGTATGGAGGAATGAACATTAGAGATTCTCTCGGAATAAGATCACTGGTAAAATTTACCTCTCTCTTAGGAGGTAATCTATAAAAGTCATCATTAAAGGCTTCATTGAAATTATCAACTACTGGAGTGAAAATTGTTTGATGTAAACCCTAATCCTCCATGAAATGATTTTTTATCTGGGAAGTCCCATATCCTATCCCAAGATTCTTCGGTCCTGCTCTCCCCACCAGGATATCTCACTCAGCTTTGAAAAGATACCTCTTTCATTATGGTGATGTAAAAGAAACCCTTCTCTGGTAATAGTATAAAAATTCATGATAGAGGACTAAACCAGTTCATCATGAAAATGGCAATAAATCATATCATCTAAAGAACAATTAGATTCCACAGGAATGTGTAACTACCAACCTCAAGGGGAAAACCCTTGCACTAGCATATTCCCTCCTTCCATATTCCCAACGATGTATTGAGGGTAATTACATCATAATGATACTATATAAGTAGTCCGAAAATTACAAAAATATATATAGAAATAAAAGTATTTGAAGAGCCTATATTAAAAAAAGAAGAGACAATAGTAGAGGCTACTATAATAGTATATCATACTGTAGATGGTACCGCATCCTGATCCTCATGTATTAGATTTAAGGCATAAAACTCCCTAATCCAATTCCATGTGAAACAATTAGACGACCATGAACATGACTTCTCTGGTGGCGCTACTGGCGATCAAGGATTAGACTACCATGGCCATGTCATCCTCCTCGGCCAGACCTGTTGGTGCTACTTCAACTCTCTACCAGACGTGGAGAAAAATATCTCACTCCTCAAGGTGGATTTGAATCTGATCCTTTTCCTCACGAAGCTGGTGGAATGGTGCTACAAAATTGCTGAAGATGACCCATACAGATACAATTTCAGCACTCCATAGAGTCTCTATCACAATGGGATTTTTATTCACTATTTTCCACACTAATGAAACACTACAGAGCTATCAAACTGGATACCCTGGCTACCACTTCCCTGACGATAATGCTTAATGGAATGTTTCTAACCACTAGAATAACTTCAAGCCTGACATGGCACTACTCCTTTAAAACTTGTACTCGCTTCATCCCATTGGTTATTCTCAAGGATAAGGTCTTGATAAAAAATTGTGGAGAAGGTAGGAAGGAAAAAGACATTCACCTGAGTTCGTAGGGAAAACTAAATCCTATCCTTAAAATGAATAGCATGTGAAAGATCATCACTGGCTAGAAGTGGTGCAAAGGGCTGTAAATCTGTGAAACGTGATGAATATACCTTAACTGACATAGAACCCATATAGAGATGTATAAACTCTCTAGGTCTATTATCTCTCATTGACTACGGAATGAAATGATCATAGAAGGATGTCTACAAGCCAACCCATAACATGCACTGATGACGTCCGTCCTGGGTAATGACAACCCACCCACACATGGCCATATACAGTACCATGTATGTAGCATGCTTGACTCTATTATATAGAGGAATTTCAGTATTATCAATGTTATAAATCATGGACTATTTCCCAGACTCAAAATCCTAAGATCTATCATCCCATGACAATGTAAGAGGATGCTGCTGTAGGAACTCGTGGGTCAAATCAGCCATCATATGTGCAACCCATTGATCCACAATCATGTAGTGGATCACATGTAAGAAACTATAATCTGCATGGTCATAAGTTCATATATTAGGTACGACTGGTGGTGCCTCACGTGCCACTCTTGGAATTTAGAACGGTGGCTCAAGGCTCACCATGTCTGGGTCTTAATCATCACCACCCTCTTGGACAACAACATGAGGAAGTCGTGGAAGAATTGGTCTATAAATGAAAAGAAAACACCTTAAATATACCTTTTAAGAAATTATATAGAATCACTTGTAGAAAATTATCATATAAAAACTCAATAATCATGGAAAACTACACAAACTACTTGGTTGATGAATAGATATCGGTAAGTGATCAAGTATAAGTTTTATGTCGTTTTTCGTAAAATATTAGGCTCACACCTTTACCATTCATACACCTGACAAGGTGGGAAAAGGATGTGCCACAATTTATTTTTTATTTCAAGATTCACTTTATAGTGGATAGTCATTTTTGATAAATCAGTTCCTATACAACTATGACGAAAAATGACACCCATTTACTTATAGCATAATGGCGTGACTCGGTTAATTGCTCATTCCAACCCATGACGACCCATACACCTCACAAATTGAGACTATAAATTTCTTAATCAAATCCAATTTAATAAATTTATAATCAAATATCAAAACATTACTCAACAATAATATTTATATCACTAAATGCAATGTAGTGAAATACACCTATATGGCATAGAAATATGCATGAAATGTGAATTCTAGGTGCCTATAATGATGCATGTAGTAGTACTCATAGCCGTCATATAATCGGGCCAAGGAGGAAATAAATTCCAAGAGTAATAATCAAAAACAACACAAAACAAGTGAGTCACCAAACGATGAAATAATATAAACTATAATAGGAAAAATAGAACAACAATTACATTATGGGTAACTTGGCTTTTACCTAAAACATTGGTTTGAAATGCCAAATAATGGATTATGACTATGTCCGAAGAATTCCTATTCTAAAATATATTATCTCCAAATAGTCCCCAAGGAAAAAAACCACCTCTGATACCACATTGTGATGACTAGGACCCGGATCCCACATAACGGTGCCCTGATCCCAGTAGGCCACATGGCCACAAGCGCATCTTCCGTGATGCCAGAGGCTCCTAATTGGAAGAAAGGGGATAGAGAATGTCCCTGGGATGACTATTCCATCATTAGCAAAGGTGGGAATAGTGGAAGAGATATAAATGAACAGTAAAGGTGGAATAAATAGAGAGAAATTGTAGAAAAAATAGATGTAATAGATAAATAAGTGTAACAATAACTGTATCAACTTTAACAGTGATGATGTAAGGTCATGACACTAGAAAAATATAAATCATGGATACAATAAAATAAGCATAACATGTTTCACAAGGTAAAAGAATACAATGTCTACTCCAAGAATCCTGAGATCATACTCGATCATCTGCTATCAAGCTCCACCCTATCAACACAAATCATATTTTGGAAGCTGCATGATTCCCTTTGTTGATACCTGCAACCATTTAATCTACTCTGGATACCAAACAATGCTAGGAGAGGGTATGAGATAAATCTCATGGGGGGCACCACCAATGGTGTCTAAAGCATCCATCCTGTGTAATGGAATATTGAAATGTGTGGGCCTGAAAATATGAAGTAATGGAAGCAGTATAATATAACTCAATAACAAGTACATGATTCATCCATTATCTGGTGTTTGAACTTGTAACAAGGTCATTAGTTAATCATTTAAAATGTAATGATAGTTGTTCATGTGAGGCATATCCAACACTGACATCGTCTCCTGATACTATAAGTAGTAAAGATCCCAAGATGTAATAAGAAAACAAAATAATGATATCTTGTGAGGTAGTTACAGGGTAAAAACCAAGGTAATGTAAACTCACAGAATGCTAACTGAGTAGTATCTGAATCTAGCTAAGGGGTAAGAGTGTAATCCAATTAGCATAATCCAAGGAATTCTACAATAAGGTGCCTACCATGTCTAAGGTGATTGACCAAGTTAAAATGGGGAAACGCAAAGATAGGGCCCTATGGGCTTTCACCATGGCACCTAATAGTCATTGATGGATCTAAGGAGTGTTTCTTAGGTATCCATTAATAAAGAATGGGACCAAATATTAGTATACCAGGCATCCAAGGAAATGATAAGAACCATATTCTTGGGGGGTATCAACCTAAGAAACCATTTCCTTGAATCGGAATGGGGTCCATGAGAACTATGGTATTATCCTCTAAAAATTCAAGGTGAGATCGAGTCAATCAATTCATTTATGATATTTTAATCATGTAATAATTTATTTGGTTAAGGTCCTTCCTTACATTATTAGGGAAAGGTCATGTAGATATGAAACCATTTATTGAAGCCTTGTATTCCATTAGTGTGGATAGACCATGTATCATTGCAACCATTTCATCAAGTATTAGTTAGCCATTAAGGAATAATCAATTATTGAGGTTCATTCTATTACCTTCCATCAACATGGAAATGGGTTCTACAGATATGTAACCTTTATTCAATCTCATTTAATAAGTCCATGTAATGTAAATAGAATACTTTCCTTTTCACATTTCGTATTTCACATTTAATTAGCATTTGTAAGCACTTACCTAAGGCGGGTCAAGTGGTGAGAATATATGGTAAAGATATTATGAAATTATTAGTAATAAAAATCCATTTTTGATAAAAGACTCACCATTATAATGGTCAAGTAAAGACACACCCGAATGGTGGATCAAACGTGTCAATATAATTATAACCCAATTATGGCACAACCTTTGACATGAGGTAGACTGAGTTATTGGGGAAACCACTAATAACTAATCAGATATTTGGAAATATCATAACCAAATGATTCTAAAAGTAATGATCATGGTATGTTAATTAAATAAGCGTTATCGAAAGAAAATAGTGGGCCCCATATGATCATTCCAAAAACAATGAACTTTTGGGATGAGTTATAGACCACCCACCTTAGGATTGTACAAGCCTTATCCTCCAGTATCTATAACGACCCATACTTTACATACATTTTTAATACTTCAAAAATTGAAGCACACTTATTACAACATATGATAAAACCACAAAGGACCGTATAGGTATAGTGTCTTTAGAATCTGGGAAACATAAACAACTGGTTCATAAATCTTCTACAGTGTCTCCCATTTATTTCATCATATCTAGGGTCCCTTTTAGCATATTCTACTTAATATCCATCTTCCTGACCTGGGGAAAAGAAAACATAAA
This sequence comes from Viscum album, assembly GCA_963277665.1. NCBI lineage: Eukaryota > Viridiplantae > Streptophyta > Magnoliopsida > Santalales > Viscaceae > Viscum > Viscum album. The sequence goes on from OY728164.1 coordinate 1,173,214,447, forward strand.
AGGGTGAGCTCAAATGCTCAGCAAGGGCAAATAAAGGAAATAAAAATCATATCATCTCTTTTTGAAAATCAAAACCTGCAAAAGAGATCATAATATCTTAACATGGAATAAATCATAGAAGTGAAAATGAGATCCCCATAATCATAACATAAGACTTGAAACTTTGTGGCATGCACACATAATCATGGAAAATCATTTCTTGTTAGTCATGACTCATTGCCAAGACTATCTTAGTGGACAAAGTCCCTTTCTGAACCGAGTTCACTCCTCGTTTCAATCCTGTATCACTGAACCGAAATAACCTTCCGTTCCAGCCATGTCTATCTCATGAGATATAAAATCTTTACCCAATGCATTGGAGGGAGATATAGGTCCCACCCATCTTATAATGAATCCTTTCTTATGTGTGCCACATAATCATAAATCATACATCATCGCATAACCCATGTAATAAAAATGGGATTCTTAAACAACATGACATCATAAAACAATTCATATAAGATAATGGAATTCATAAAAATAATTCCATCACAACATGATCAAATCAATTTAATAATAGGGATAAAAACAGAACCCTTTATTATCTTATATGGAAAATAATTTTGATAAAACACTTGAACTCCATTCTTGAGGAAAATATCCTTTCTTCTTCAAAAACATTTTTCCTTTCATAACATGTCATACAACTTTAAAATAAAAGACGTTGATTAAAAATAAACTTGAAAACTTGTAAAGGAAGCTTCTTGGAAATAATGTTTTAAAAATCCATTCATGCCGTATAAGTTAAAAAAACATTCTTCATACTTTTGTCGGAAAAGTCAAAAAGTACCTCGTACGAAAAACGACAAAAGATTCCTTTTATTTCTTTTACTAAAAACTCACCGAAGGGTAAAAATGGATTTAAACAATTTTAGGTGGATGAAAATAATATTACATATTGATGAAACATGGATGTGGATGATAAAATACACCCCAGTAAATACTTACGAATAAAAAATCTCGGATAAAAATGATATTGTGATGTTTCCCTTACCTTAGGTCCAATTTGCCTTGTGTGTGTCCGAAGCTCCTGTATAATGGTTTAAATAATGTTATTGACCTATTCCAGAATCATACATATTGATATGATATCATATATGGTCATATTCTTAGCTTCTTGTTAGTAATATTTCATTGTTACTTGTTACTCGGGTCTTTATTGCCTTTTGTTCTTACGCGTGTTTTGCCGAATAAATTCTTATTCTTATCTTTAGGTTATAGATAATTCATTTCCAGAATGGTATTTGTGTAGTATATACCATATTCATTCATTCAATTCATTTATATAATCATTATGAAATGAAGATCATGTAGAACGAGTCGCATCACATAGTGGAGACGGTATTCCGTACGTACGCACGAGTGAAGATATCGTTCCTAAGATCGTGGAATTGTATTGGAGTATATATATATTATTTCAGTATCAACATTACTTCATAATAATCATATATAGTTACTCATTACACCATTATACCCATCCTTGTAAGGTGATGGTGGAAAATAGATTACACCACGGCGTGGAGACGGTATTCCGTACGTACGCACGCGCGGTGATTTCATTTTTCCGTAGGATGGATAGAAGGTGAATTAGGGTTGTTTCATATTTATAATAACATATCAGTATGTAAGTAATACTAATGTTATTACTTCATCATGAAACAACTAAAGAAGAAGAAGTTGAAGAAGAAAGAAATTGAAAAGATCGGTAATGGATATTACCTCTTCTTTGGAACGCCTCTTTGAATCCTCCACTTAAAGAACTAAGATTGGTCTTTGGAGAAGACCAGGACCTCTAGGATTATTCTAGGGAAGTGGAGAGGAGACAATGGCAGGGGTTGGCCGAGCTTGAGTGCTCAATTTGGTGTGAGGAGGAGGGGGAGGAGGTGCCCTTTTATAAGGGAGGAGAGGGGCACCTTAGGAATATCTCAAAATATTATTTTATATTAAAGTCAAAATCGGTTTATAATGGTTCCAAAGGGTCTTATTTCGAAGATAAAGTGGGGAAGGGTCGAAATCCTATCAACCAATAGGATTTAGACAAGTTTAGGGTATTATTTTAACCTTATCAATTAGATTTATCTCTAAGTTAAATAATTTAACTTTCACCATGTCTTTTTGTTTTCTTTCACTATATGGTTAATACACTTACTATAACATGCCAAACGAACTCCAAATTGTTTATTATTAAAATATATATCCTTATCTAAGTCATTTGGCCGAACCTTAGATTTTTAGGAATACAATAACAATTAATAATATAATATTTGATTTAAAAACAATTTTGTGTCAATTTTGACACTATTTGATATATGATTTTTGTGAAAGTCATAACAGAATTATATGTTCGAACCAAGTTGATTAAATCAACACTAATATATCATAGTAACCTAGAAAATTAGTGGAATTCATTAAAAGTCTTAAATTACATTTATTTTGGTGTTTATAACATCAATTATGTCAATATTTCATTAATAAGATAATTACTGCATCATCATTGTGTCATAAATAAATTAAATTATTTAAAGTCTAAAAATTACAAATAAAATACCATTATGTAGGAAATCTTTTTATATTTCTAATGAATATTTATAATCTAAAATCCAACATATATAACCCTATGTAACAATTGTTTTTCTAAAAGATATATGCTTGTGTCATTTTTGTATTCATTTTAACTTAATTAAAATAAAGTGTCATTATCACTTACAAGTGGATCAATGGGGTCCCAAAATAGACCCAAAGATGCCCATGGTCGACCATGTATCAACCAATATGGTTAAGACACGTTTTAGGGTAATTTAATATTATTATAATATTATTTTTTAACCCTTATTTACCGGATTTACCCTTAACCATGGTAAATAAAATATTTACCGCAGTAATTATTCAAAATGTCTAAAAATAAAAGTTACCTATTTACACAATTTGAACATCCTGATTCCAAATATGGAATCCATTTTTCAAAATTCAAAACACATAAGTGGCAGAAATTAATTTAAAATTAATTCCCGCTGTCAAAACAAAAAGCGTGTTTTTAAGAGATAATAACTATCAAAAGATTGACACTTGTTTATGTTCGGTTTAATTGTAACATTGTGTCCAATGACCAACATTATATTAAGTGGTAAAAATATATTCTAAATATACTTTAAAACCACTCAAATTCATAATTTATCACTATTAAATTTTTTGATTAAAAAAGTTGTTTTTAATTAAAATTTAGTAATTTTCACTATTCATCAAAATATTAAAGTTATCCGAAAAGTACCAAAATTTCACCTTAGGCTAAATTTGATATTCTGAGTCCAAAAATGAAGTCCATTTTGAAAAATAAAATTTATAAAATTTCAAAAAGTGGTTATTACTATTCATAACGGCTAGTTTTAATAGCATATTGTTATTTAGTGAAACTCGGTATTGCGTACGACGAAAGCTATCGAGGAAGGTCGCGATTGCGTGTAAAGCAAGCCAAGCAAGTGTTGTGTAGAAAAAGATTCCTTTGATGATTTATATAACATAAAAGTATCGGGTGTTACATTCTACCCCCCTTAAAAAGAATTTCGCCCTCGAAATTCGTCACTTTGTAACAAACAGATGAGGATACTTCTCCCTCATCATATCCTCAAGCTCCCAAGTAGCTTCTTCAAGTTGGTGGTTCCTCCATAAAACTTTCACCAATCGAGTGGTCTTGTTTCGTAGAACTTTTTCGCTACGATCCAGAATCTCTATCGGCTGTTCTTCATAAGAAAGATCTTGCTCCAGCGGTACAACTTCTGAGCTGAGTACATGTGAAGGATCAGGTATGTACTTTCTCAGGAGAGATACATGGAACACATCGTGAACTTGAGAGAGATTCGGTGGAAGCGCCAATCGGTAAGCTACCTTCCCAACACGATCCAGTATTTCGAAAGGACCGATATATCTAGGGCTCAACTTCCCCTTCTTTCGAAATCTCATAACCCTCTTCCAGGGAGATATTCGTAAGAACACTTTATCACCCACTTCAAACTCTAGGTCTTTTCTTCGGTTGTCGGCATAAATTTTCTGTCGACTCTGAGCTGCTCTTATGTGTTGTTGAATAGATCTGACCTTTTCTGCCATTTCATCAACGAGATCAGGTCCTAATAGCTTTCTTTCCCCAACTTCATCCCAGCAAGTTGGAGTCCTGTATTTCTTTCCATAGAGAGCTTCATAAGGAGCCATGTGAATACTGGAGTGAAATCTATTATTATAAGAAAATTCCACCAAAGGTAGGTGTTGATCCCAACCTCCTTTGAAATCCATAGAGCAAGCTCTCAACATATCTTCTAGGGTTTGTATTGTTCTCTCAGACTGACCGTCTGTCTGGGGATGATAAGCAGTGCTGAAACTCAACTCTGTATCCAGAGTATGCTGAAGACTTCGCCAGAACTTCGAGGTAAATCTCGGATCCCGATCAGATATAATAGAAAGTGGTACTCCATGCAATATTACCACTTCCTTTACATATATCCTGGCAAGCTGATCTAGAGAGAAATCCTCTCTAATAGGAATGAAGTGTGCAGACTTTGTAAGACGATCAACTATGACCCAGATAGCATTATTGCCTTTGGATGTTTTAGGAAGTCCTGCGACAAAGTCCATAGTGATGTTTTCCCATTTCCATTCGGGTATGGGTAATGGTTGTAACATCCCATTAGACTTCTGTCTCTCAGCTTTAACTTGTTGACAAACCAAGCATCGAGAGACATATTCAGCAACATCTCTTTTCATGCCATCCCACCAGAAGTACTCTTTCAGGTCCCTATACATCTTCGTGCTTCCAGGATGAATAGAGAATGAAGAACTATGAGCCTCATCCAGCAGCTCCTTCTTTAATTCGGGGATGGAAGGAACACAAACCCGGTTCCTGAACTTTATTATCCCATCACATTCAGGGTTGAATTCAGGAACATTTCTCACCTTCTTTTGTAACTCGACATCTTCTTTCTGTGCCTCTTTAATCTTCACATGTATAGATGGTTGAACATTCATTTGAGAAAGATAAGATTTTTCCCCTTCCATTATAATTCCAAGATCCATCCTTTGTAAATCCATAAATATTGGATCTTTTGTGATCCTCATCATGGATAAACTAGCATGGTCTTGTCGACTTAATGCATCTGCCACCTTGTTTGCTTTCCCAGGGTGGTAATGGATTGAGCAATCATAATCCTTAATCAGCTCCAACCATCTTCTTTGACGCATATTCAACTCCTTTTGTGTGAAAATATACTTTAAACTTTTATGATCAGTATAAATATCACACCTTTCACCATAAAGGTAATGCCTCCAAATCTTTAATGCAAAGATTACCGCAGCAAACTCCAAATCATGTGTTGGGTAATTTTGCTCATGGATTTTCAACTGTCGTGAGGCATAAGCTATCACCATATCATTTTGCATAAGAACACACCCCAATCCCTTCTTGGATGCATCACTGTAGATCACAAACCTTTCTCCACTACAAGGCAGTGTGAGCACAGGTGCTCTGGATAACCTTCTTTTCAACTCCTTGAAATTCTATTCACATTCCTCTGTCCAAACAAACTTAACTCCTTTCCGAGTCAACTTGGTGATTGGATTAGATAATCGTGAAAAATCTTTTACAAAACGTCGATAATATCCATCCAAACCAAGAAAACTTCGGATCTCAGTTACTGTTGTTGGTCTCGACCATCTTTCGATAACCTCTGTTTTTGCTGGATCCACAGATATCCACTCTTTTGAGATTATGTGACCCAAAAATGCAACTTTTTGAAGCCAAAATTCACACTTGGTAAATTTGGCATAAAGCTTCTCCTTTCTCAGGGTCTTTAATATAATTCTCAAGTGATCTTCATGTTCTTCCTTGCTCTTTGAATAGACAAGAATATCGTCTATAAAGACTACCAAAAATTGATCAAGATAGTCTCTAGAGACTCTATTCATTAGATCCATGAAGATAGCAGGGGCATTAGTAAGACCAAATGGCATCACTATAAATTCATAGTGTCCATACCTTGTACGGAAAGCCGTCTTTGGTATATCCTCCCTTTTGACCCTTAATTGATGATACCCTGAATGAAGATCAATCTTGGAAAAGTATTGAGCTCCGCGTAGTTGGTCAAACATGTCATCAATGCGTGGGAGAGGATATTTGTTCTTGATAGTGATCTTGTTAAGTTCTCGATAATCAATGCAGAGTCTCATTGATCCATCTTTCTTCTTAACAAATAGAACAGGTGCTCCCCAAGGTGACGCACTAGGGCGTATGAATCCCTTATCAAGATTCTCTTGGAGTTGCTTCTTCAATTCCTGCAACTCAATTGGGGCCATTCTATAATGTGTCTTTGAAATAGGCAAAGCACCCGGTACGAGTTCTATTGAAAACTCAACTTCACGATTTGGTGGAAGACCTGGTAATTCCTCCGGAAAGACATCATCAAACTCTCGTACAATGGGCATATTATTAATCGTAATTTTCTCTCCAACCATTTGAGATAAATAACCTTCATTTAGTGGAATCATGACCCATAAGATGGAAGGAATTTCCACTGGAAGGTTATGTTCATCCTTGCATTGATAGACGATCGTAGATTGATCTGGAATATGAAATGTGACTTCCCTTCTTTGGCAATTGATATGAGCTCCATGTAGAGAAAGCCAATCCATGCCAAGAATCACATCAAATTCCACTAAAGGAAGGATCACAAGATTTGCAGGAAGCACTTTCCCACAAACTTCGATCGGAGAAGAATTATAAACTTTTGATGCGATTGATGTGCCATTAGGTGTTGTCACAGCTAACTCAACATCTAATTGTTGAGGTAATATGGTGATACCCTTAGAAAATTCTTCAGAAATAAAAGAGTGGGTGGATCCAGAATCAAATAAAACATTTTCTACTTTAGAGTGGATGGTAAGTGTACCTTTCACCACTTCGTTATCGTACTCCACATCGCTGATAGAAATTGCATGTGACTTTCCTTTGTCTTTAGCCTTATGATTTTGTTGACGTCGACCATCATCATCAACCCTTGGATTTGGGCATTGATTGGCATAATGCCCCATCTCCTTGCACTTGAAACATTGAAGTGTAGTAGGTTCATTCTGTGTATCCCTTCCTTTGTTTGCGTCATTAGACATCTTCTTCCCATTATCACGGCATTCAAATGCCCGATGACCTTCCTTTCCACATTTAAAACATTTACTTGTCCCTTTAAGACAACTCCCTCCATGTTTCTTTCCACACATTGAGCATAAGGGAAAGTTCATCTTCTTTTCAGTGTGCTCTTTAGAGTTTCCTTTGAATTCCATCTTCCTCTTCTTATCAAACCCATGTGACTGATGGGTTACTCCAATCTCCATCTCGACTTTGAGAGCACATCAAACGATTTCCTCGTAGCTATTGAAGTCCCTTATGGCTAACGCCCTTCGAAGACTTGGTTTTAAGCCACTAAAGAATCGATCGATCTTACTCTCAGGTTGGATAATAATACTAGAAGCGTACCTTGCAAGTCTTGTAAAATTTGCTTCATAGGTACTAACAGATTCATCATCCCTTTGCTTCAGTTCAAGGAACTCTTTCTCCATCTTTGTTCGGAGAATACGAGGGAAGTACTTATTAAAAAATAAGTTCTTGAACTCGTCCCATTCCATAGACTCAATTTCATCCCTTTGCCTCGTATTCTTAATAAGATTCCACCATTGATCAGCATCTCCTTCCAAACGATACACTGCTAGGATGACTTAATCATGTTCAGAACATTGAAGAACTGAAAATATCTTTTCAGTAGTACTAATCCATTGTTCAGCAACTAATGGATCAGTAGACCCACTGAAAGAAGGTGGACGCTGCCTCATGAAGGATTCAACAGAATGTTGCTCCTTCCTTTGCTCGTTTGGAAGTCCTGCATGATTCATAGCTTGAGAAATTTGTGTGAGCATGGATACAATATTTTGCATTCCAGCTCCCATATCGTTTGGTTTCTAAGGGGGACAATCATTGCATTGCCCATCGCATTCCGCATTAACACGGTTCCTTCGGGTTCCAGCCATTGACTAAAACCAAGAAGAATAGTGTGAGCAACACTAATTATAATAGGAAAACCACATAATTCAAGAATAAAATTTTCATGATTAAGGTCTTATCCTAGGTTATTCAAGGACATTTCTAAAACACTAAGATTGTGTTCTATGCTTAGACTTATCCTTAGGGTTCTTACTAAGGATTTCACATCCTAGTTTCCAAAGGGTGACTATACCTTTCCTCTAATACCAACTGTAACTACCCATACTTTACATACATTTTTAATACTTCAAAAATTGAAGCACACTTATTACAACATATGATAAAACCACAAAGGACCGTATAGGTATAGTGTCTTTAGAAACTGGGAAACATAAACAACTGGTTCATAAATCTTCTACAGTGTCTCCCATTTATTTCATCATATCTAGGGTCCCTTTTAGCATATTCTACTTAATATCCATCTTCCTGACCTGGGGAAAAGAAAACATAAAAGGGTGAGCTCAAATGCTCAGCAAGGGCAAATAAAGGAAATAAAAATCATATCATATCTTTTTGAAAATCAAAACCTGCAAAAGAGATCATAATATCTTAACATGGAATAAATCATAGAAGTGAAAATGAGATCCCCATAATCATAACATAAGACTTGAAACTTTGTGGCATGCACACATAATCATGGAAAATCATTTCTTGTTAGTCATGACTCATTGCCAAGACTATCTTAGTGGACAAAGTCCCTTTCTGAACCGAGTTCACTCCTCGTTTCAGTCCTGTATCACTGAACCGAAATAACCTTCCGTTCCAGCCATGTCTATCTCATGAGATATAAAATCTTTACCCAATTCATTGGAGGGAGATATAGGTCCCAACCATCTTATAATGAATCCTTTCTTATGTGTGCCACATAATCATAAATCATACATCATCGCATAACCCATGTAATAAAAATGGGATTCTTAAACAACATGACATCATAAAACAATTCATATAAGATAAAGGAATTCATAAAAATAATTCCATCACAACATGATCAAATCAATTTAATAATAGGGATAAAAACATAACCCTTTATTATCTTAGATGGAAAATAATTTTGATAAAACACTTGAACTCCATTCTTGAGGAAAATATCCTTTCTTCTTCAAAAACATTTTTCCTTTCATAACATGTCATACAACATTAAAATAAAAGACGTTGATTAAAAATAAACTTGAAAACTTGTAAATGAAGCTTCTTGGAAATAATGTTTTAAAAATCCATTCATGCCGTATAAGTTAAAAAAACATTCTTCATACTTTTGTCGGAAAAGTCAAAAAGTACCTCGTACGAAAAATGACAAAATATTCCTTTTATTTCTTTTACTAAAAACTCACCGAAGGGTAAAAATGGATTTAAACAATTGTAGGTGGATGAAAATAATATTACATATTGATGAAACATGGATGTGGATGATAAAATACACCCCAGTAAATACTTACGAATAAACAATCTCGGATAAAAATGAGATTGTGATGTTTCCCTTACCTTAGGTCCAATTTGCCTTGTATGTGTCCGAAGCTCCTGTATAATGGTTTAAATAATGTTATTGACTTATTCCAGAATCATACATATTGATATGATATCATATATGGTCATATTCTTAGCTTCTTGTTAGTAATATTTCATTGTTACTTGTTACTCGGGTCTTTATTGCCTTTTGTTCTTACGCGTGTTTTGCCGAATAAATTCTTATTCTTATCTTTAGGTTATAGATAATTCATTTCCAGAATGGTATTAGTGTAGTATATACCATATTCATTCATTCAATTCATTTATATAATCATTATGAAATGAAGATCATGTAGAACGAGTCGCATCACATCGTGGAGACGGTATTCCGTACGTACGCACGAGTGATGATATCGTTCCTAAGATCGTGGAATTGTATTGGAGTATATATATATTATTTCAGTATCAACATTACTTCATAATAATCATATATAGTTACTCATTACACCATTATACCCATCCTTGTAAGGTGATGGTGGAAAATAGATTACACCACGGCGTGGAGACGGTATTCCGTACGTACGCACGCGCGGTGATTTCATTTTTCCGTAGGATAGATAGAAGGTGAATTAGGGTTGTTTAATATTTATAATAACATATCAGTATGTAAGTAATACTGATGTTATTACTTCATCATGAAACAACTAAAGAAGGAGAAGTTGAAGAAGAAAGAAATTGAAAAGATCGGTAATGGATATTACCTCTTCTTTGGAACGCCTCTTTGAATCCTCCACTTAAGGAACTAAGATTGGTCTTTGGAGAAGACCAGGACCTCTAGGATTATTCTAGGGAAGTGTAGAGGAGAAAATGTCAGGGGTTGGCCGAGCTTGAGTGCTCAATTTGGTGTGAGGAGGAGGGGGAGGAGGTGCCCTTTTATAAGGGAGGAGAGGGGCACCTTAGGAATATCTCAAAATATTATTTTATATTAAAGTCAAAATTGGTTTATAATGGTTCCAAAGGGTATTATTTCGAAGATAAAGTGGGGAAGGGTCGAAATCCTATCAACCAATTCTATTTAGACAAGTTTAGGGTATTATTTTAACCTTATCAATTAGATTTAACTCTAAGTTAAATAATTTAACTTTTACCATGTCTTTTTGTTTTCTTTCACTATATGGTTAATACACTTACTATAACATGCCAAAAGAACCCCAAATTGTTTATTATTAAAATATATATCCTTATCTAAGTCATTTGGCCGATCCTTAGATTTTTAGGAATACAATAACAATTAATAATATAATATTTGATTTAAAAACTATTTTGTGTCAATTTTGACACTATTTGATATATGATTTTTGTGAAAGTCATAACAGAATTATACGTTCGAAACAAGTTGATTAAATCAACAATAATATATCATAGTAACCTAGAAAATTATTGGAATTCATAAAAAGTCTTAAATAACATTTATTTTGGTGTTTATAACATCAATTATGTCAATATTTCATTAATAAGATAATTACTGCATCATCATTGTGTCATAAATAAATTAAATTATTTAAAGTCTAAAAATTACAAATAAAATACCATTATGTAGGAAATCTTTTTATCTTTCTAATTAATATTTATAATCTAAACTCCAACATATATTACCCTATGTAACAATTGTTTTTCTAAAAGATATATGCTTGTGTCATTTTTGTATTCATTTTAACTTAATTAAAATAAAGTGTCATTATCACTTACAAGTGGATCAATGGGGTCCCAAAATCGACCCAAAGATGCCCATGGTCGACCATGTATCAACCAATAGGGTTAAGACACGTTTTAGGGTAATTTAATATTATTATAATATTATTTTTTAACCCTTATTTACCGGATTTACCCTTAACCATGGTAAATAAAATATTTACCGCAGTAATTATTCAAAATGTCTAAAAATAAAAGTTACCTATTTACACAATTTGAACATCCTGATTCCAAATATGGAATCCATTTTTCTAAATTCAAAACACAGAAGTGGCAAAAATTAATTTAAAATTAATTCCCGCTGTCAAAACAAAAAGCGTGTTTTTAAGAGATAATAACTATCAAAAGATTGACACTTGTTTATGTTCGGTTTAAGTGTAACATTGTGTCCAATGACCAACATTATATTAAGTGGTAAAAATATATTCTAAATATACTTTAAAACCACTCAAATTCATAATTTATCACTATTAAATGTTTTGATTAAAAAAGTTGTTTTTAATTAAAATTTAGTAATTTTCACTATTCATCAAAATATTAAAGTTATCCGAAAAGTACCAAAATTTCACCTTAGGCTAAATTTGATATTCTGAGTTCAAAAATGAAGTCCATTTTGAAAAATAAAATTTATAAAATTTCAAAAAGTGGTTATTACTATTCATAACGGCTAGTTTTAATAGCATATTGTTATTTAGTGAAACTCGGTATTGCATACGACGAAAGCTATCGAGGAAGGTCGCGATTGCGTGTAAAGCAAACCAAGCAAGTGTTGTGTAGAAAAATATTCCTTTGATGATTTATATAACATAAAAGTCTCGGGTGTTACAGTATCAGCCCTTCATTTCCCTAAAATAAGAGTAGATATATGAAAAGGTAAAAACACAACCATGGAGATATATCGGTCAGGAGGGAAAGATAATAATAACAACAAAAAATTACTTGAGTACATACGGTTGTTCAGAAAACCTGATAAACGAATGCTTGATTGGAAGCTGGGTGAAGACAATCTCTTAATTCAAAGAATTTAACATAAAAACCCACAAATTGGTAGAGAACTTGGTCAATACTGTCTATAGTCGGATTAGGGTGGAAGGGGGTGGCATAATAGGTCATTAAGATCATTTTTGACATTTTACATAGTCTTTTTTCCTATGAATAGTTTGTCTGCATGGTTTGTCAAACCATACGCAAACCATGAAAGATGGTTTTGTCCCAACCTAGGGAAAGGGGGAGTTCACATGGTTTGGCCACATGAATGTGCACAAGCCATGTGAGGTGCCACTCTCTGAAAAAACACAATCCATGCTGTTAAGAAAACAGTGTGCTAACCGCGCAACATGGTTTGTTAACCCAAAATGAGGTGTTCTAAGCACCAAACACGCCTCGAACACAATCTGAACCTTTTCTAACTTAATAGGAATCTATATTTGGTCAAAATTAAATATTTAGATAATAAATTAATTGATCCATACTTGAGTGAAAAATTGGTTTCTTATAGGACTGATGGTGTTTATATTATTGACTAATCCTACAACATTATTTTTATTATTTTATGTTCTTAAATGAAAAAAATATCATAATTTTCATTCATTATGATTGTTTAACTAAAATATAGTTGATGATTTAATAGCAAGTGATGAAATATTATTTTCACTTGACCAAGCAGCCTATTAAATAATATGACATTTTTTAATTAATATTTTTAAATTCGTCAAATGTTAAACTGTTAATTTAGAAATTCTAATAGAATAAATATTATCTATTTAATTCATATTAAATAATATTGAATTATCATAATGGAAAACATATTAATATTAATTAAATATATTAAACAATTCAACTTCATATAAAAATTAAATTATAATCATATTAATCATTAATGCATTACGAAGTTATTGTGTAGGAATATTTATAGAGTAAGAAATAAAAGCATCAAAAAACCTTTAAAATTTCTACTATAGTTGTCTCTAGAGTCATAGTGTATAAAAATAATTTATTTAATGATATAACATTTAATTTACATATAATCATGTTCCTATATAGGCCAAAATCCATATATCATATTTATTTCATAAGGTATGCATGGAATTATTTTCTAAAAATGTTCTAAAATTTTCTTTTGGAACTACGAAACTTTTGATCAAATTTTATTGTTTGTATTAATTCAGAAAACTGATATAGATTTTAATGATACTTTAATTGGTAATATAGAAGGTAAATATTTGGAGTTATAGTTTTTATAAATTCATAATAATTTATAAATTTCTATAGGACATTTAAAAGTATAATAGACATAAATTCTTCATATAAAACACTAAAATGTAAAAAATATACCTATCATTCATCTCTCATTAAAATTTAATAATAATTTTGGCTGTTTCTTATCATATGAGAAACCACTATTATTTTTCAATATTTTTTATACAAAAATTTGTCATGTATTTATTTAACTTCTAAAAAGGTTTTAAATATTCAACCAAACATATAATTTAATTCATTATTTTTTCCCTCCTTTTCAAAAATTTCCACATATTAACATTATATATAATTATTTTAGTATTTAGTATTATAATATATAACATTATTTTATTTTATTTTTTTCCTTAACAAGTGTCTTATCAAATCTTTTTTGAGTTTATTATGAGTGAAATATTGATTCCATATTTCTAAATTTCATTATCATTCTATAGAACACAAAATTTATTTGTTTTTCAAAATCTATTTCAACAATAGAATCATACATAGTCTAGAAAATATATATATAATTATTATTTGTTTTTAATAAGAAATAGTTGTAATAATCTTTCATGGTAATAATATTTCAATAGAATATTATTACTCATAAAATATGGTTCCATTTTAGAGGGATATATTCCCTTTATATTTTAACATGTAATCATTTTCATTCATCAATTATACGATTTGGGAAAAAATTTACTTCATTCTACATTAATCATTGGTTATATCAGAATCATCATTATAAGACATAGTATTAAAATTATTTTTTCGATATCTGATTGATAATATTTTATAAACCTTCTTTAAAATATTTTATTATTGTTACTTTTTTAGAATCTTTTTACATGTTTTCATAACTCATATTTCTATATAAATTAATTTATTAATTAGCTATGTGATAAGTCAAGTTAACTTATTTAAAATCAATAGTTCTATTATTTATAGATTTAACATAAAAAATATTTTTTAATTATATTTAATATTTATGATGTGAATTTATATTTTCATTAAGGGGGTATTTGATAATATATTTTCATTTATTGATATAAACCTTTTCATGTGCCACTTATTAAGTAATAATCTTAGAACATGTTCATCAAATAAAATGTTAACAAATTTTTCATTATGTGAACTAATTCTAAATAATCTTATAGTAAATTTGTGGATCAAATTATTTAATTTTTATTCGTTTCCCATAAAGATGACTAAATATTCAGAACACATAATTCTAAGAATATCTCTCCACATTTTATCTATTCCATAGTAGGTGACTTATAAAATATTTTAATTGTATCTATACATTTCAATTTATAGTGAATGATTAAAAAATTACTTTACAATATATATTATAAAATTCTCCAATCGTTAGGTTTAAATTATTACTAGAGTAAATCATTACTAGTAAAATATTTCAATTAAATCTTAGGTAATCATTATTATTTTACCTTGACTTTATGTTTATTAATTCCACATAGTTCGAGGAAAGATTTAATCTTGGATTTCGAGTATCATTACCCATTTTTCATCAAAACGTGATGGTCTTTTGGTGCCTATCAACAATTTACCATTATTTCCCCCATCCATAGATTATTCCCTTAGACTATAATATTTTGTAATTGGGTGATGAACTTACATGATTATATGGTTTTACAATAATTTCATTCAATAAATAATATACACTTGAGATGAAAAGTTGGGTTATTTGAAATATTTAAATTTTAATTAAAGGAAAATGAATTAAAATATAATGATTGAAGAAGATTATATAGATGTGGATTTTTTATTTTGATTTCAATCACAACGATCGCACAACTATACTTGAAACTTTTTTATCCAAAAGAGGCATAAATCATTCTGGAATACAAATATATAAAAGAGAAATAAAATTTATTTACAACCATATTTTTTTGGTTCAAAACAAAACAGAATTCCTTATCATTTATTGGGTTTTCACAATCCAATATAAAACACCTTCTTATCATTGGGTAACAAACAAAATATACATATATTTTACAAAGTACTAACTAGAAATCTTATTCTTTTATAATATATGTTCTAATAAAAATTTTAATCAAACAAAAAAAGATAATTAATTTAAATAACTAGATAAATTGATTGATGTTTATGAAATATTTAATTGTGACCAAACCTAAAATTAGGTTTATCAAAAAATGGTATAAAACATATTTCATTAGTATTGATTACATTATATCATCTATGAACATGTCTCAAAAGTGATCATCCTTATTTTTGTTTTTAATAGACTATATATTCAAAGATATTTACTCAAAATAATCATGTTTTATATATGATAATAGTCGAATATATTCCTTCCTAAGAACAACATTCATTAATATACCATTTTAAATAAAAAACTATTTTAAAATATGGAAACCATTTTAAAATTATTTAGACCTTTAGGTCTGCAATACCAAAAATCGTGACTCCAAAATAATATCCATACTATAATATAACCTAAGTCATCAATAAGTTGTAATTGAAAATTTTTAATGTTCATGGTAAGAGAATACTTAAATTTTAATAATTATAAGTCAACATTTAATGTATATAAAATAAGAACAAAACGATAATTTAACTATATGAAATTATATTAAAAATATTCACAATATGAAAATATTCAATTTTAGAGAAACTATTTTATGTTCTTCAATGATTTGTGATTGAGATTCAATAATAATATAATATATCATAATACATAAATTATAGTGGGTGTATTCATTTTTTTAAAAAGATTTTGGTTTGTTTTATAAGTAATGGAATGAAAATATCTTCCCATTATCATTCTAAAAAATACATTATATTTAAAATAGGCCTTCATGGTACGGACATTTTCAAAATATCAACAACATTGAAAATAATACACCCAAAAATACTCTTGATATGATGATATATAATATGAATTAATATACATTCAGAAATGCGTAATACATATTACTTATCCATAATATGGGAATACAAATATATTTTAGTAAACAACTCTAACTAAGATATTGCTGAAGTTTATTTTGTTTTGTAACGCGTAATTATTTTTTACATTGATAGATAAAAATATTCAGATTATATATTTAAACAATATCAATATAGAATGTAATATTTCACACTTTTGAATAATATTTTTATGATGTTTATCATTGAAAAAATACAATATATCATTGGATATATGTGATCTGATAGTGGACATTAATCATTGAGTAACAAAAAATTCAAAGGTAAGAAATTTAACTTTGTAAAAATAATGAATATTTACTTACATGATATATTTAAATCATTGGATAATAAGTTAAAAAATATTCTCCTGGTATATGAACGATGAAAAACTTAAATGAATTATTGAACTTCTTATATTTGTTGTTTAAAACTCTATAATTAGACATTATATATATTTTTAATTATAAAAATCTACAAAAATATTTTATGAAATAGTATAATAAAAAATATTTTATAAAAAATAATATTCCTTAAATTTAAAATCCATAATATTTAATATAATTAAAAAAATATAAATCATTCTTCATCTCTCCCCAAACCCATTTGATTGGGTAGAGGCACTTGGTGTTACATAACTTAAAAGACATCCCCATGACAACAATGGTAAGAAATAAATAGAAAGGGATTCATAAAAAATTAATGGAATATTTCCCCATTAATGATAAACATCCATATCACACAAAAAACAAAAACAATCAACCATATAAATCATGAGTACAAAATAAAACTCAAAAAACCAAAAAAACAACTTCAACAGAGTGAAATGTTGATACCAAGTGACACAAAAAATATTCAAATGAAAAAAACCTCATTGTCACCAATGACATTATTTGAGTAACTCCCTATGTAATTTGATTCCAATCTAAACAATACAGGCATACGGTATCAATATAAATCACTAAACGTGGGTGATACCTTAACCTTTTATGTTTCTTGATAATAAAATTTTCACACACACAACAATTCACATGAAGGTGGTTTGTCTAAACTCAAAATTATTTCCAAAATAAAATCTCATATGATACAACTAGGATATAAAATTTCATAAAACATACATAAAATATTTTTAAAAAAAATTGATTCATTTTATATTTATTAGAAATTTGTTTTCCATACAAAATCAATTGTCCAAAACCAAATATTTTTTCATGGATTGAATAACGAATCCTATAAATTTTTTCTCAGCTGGCCAATGTCAGGGTTGCTTCTATGTTGGATGTGGTCACTCTTTATCTCTAGAGGCAGAAATGCTTGGATTCATTAACGCTGTTGAGTTTCCGCTTCAAAAAGGGTGGAGAAATATTTGGATTGAAAGTGATTCTACCACCATCATTAATGCCATCTAGAATGGCATCATTCATCTAGCCTGGCCTCTCACTACACACTGGATGAATTGCTTGAAGAATCTCCATGGGATTGATTACATTGCTACTCATGCCTACCGTGAAGAAAATGCTATTGCTGATGCTCTTGCTAACAAAGGAGTCCATCAAAGCATGACTTGGTTTGAAACTCTTCTAGCTGATTTATCTTATCTTCTCGATAGAGATTGTAAAAAAATCTCATCTTTTCATCTCTTGAAACCTTTTTATTTTATATATTGTTATTTGACATTTCAAAAAATATATAGACATCCACATATGAATTCCCAAGTGATAGTTGCACAATCATGAGTGGTATCTGGTTAAACTATCAATCCATCACATGTTAACTAATAATAGGTTCCCCAATGGAACTCACCCCTTCCATAGGGTCCAACCAAGGAAAATGATCTCACCTAATCCATGTATACCAAACCCAATGGCAATAAAATCATGACATAAAATTTTATTAAAAATTTTATTTTATATAAAAAATACCTAAAATTGTTTTGTATGAGACCAATAAAATTTAAATTTTAAAATTCACAGTTTTAAAAATTACATCATAAGGTTTTTCCACAAAAATATAAAATTTTCACAATTTGACAATAACATAACTAAATAGGGTTTCTATCATGAATCACACATCAATTTAAAAATAAATTGAAATACAAACTAATCCCTAAAGATCATATCATGAGGAATCGAGTGAGAAGCTAGATGCCTCTTAAATAATGGTAAAAATGTACAACAAAGACTAAAACACCTAGATGTGATCACGAATAAACATAGATTACTTATAAAACAAAATAATTAATCATAAAATAAATCCAAAAAATTGATCTATCTATTAATGAATTGATCTAGTGTTGAAAGAGTGAAAAGAATGAAGGTTCTCAGAAGAACAACAATAATAACCACTTACCAATGAATTTAGACGTACCAAAAATATTTATTTGGATTTGAATCACTCCTAGAACAATGGAAAATGTATTTAACTCCTTTTGAAAAGTGGAATCCATGTTATGACTTGACTAGTGGGAAAACAAGTGATTGAGGAGGTAAACCATATTAGGTCCACAATTTTAAGATCCATAATTTCACTGTGCATGTTTAAAGCCTATAGTTAGAGAAACTATGCACTAGATACTATATCAAACCACACCACACATAGATAAGGGCCATGCTTAATCAAAACATGCAAAGTATACTACATCTAACTAAACCAATCATAGTTGGATCTCATAGTTAGATAGCTCATGTTGCAATCATACATATACCAATTTTCCCAATGTGCATAGATTATACTAAGTATCCACATGGATTTGAAAATCTATGAATAAAATGTGCACGTAAACAGTGCTCAATGATTTACCATTCATGGTTTCATGGATGTGTTTTAGGATTTCTACTAACCACACTAAAATTTTCACCTCTAGAAAAGCATCCAAAGAATTCCAAAACACATCTGAACCACCCAAAAAATAACCCAATCATTGTATGTTGACAAACTCCATAAATAAGTGTTAAATTACCTAAAACAGTGGGTTATAAATTTTCCCCACCATTGGTTTTTCATCTCTAGGATGTATTAAACATTCACCATCAGGGAAGTGTTTGGGAAAGTTCTCCAACATTTACTTTTCTAACACCCATGTTTCTTCTTAAATAAAAACGTTTTCTCTATAATTCATGAACTAGATCAATAATTTTTCCACAAAATAATTTCTCTATCATATCCACAATCCATACTAACACATAAACCAATATAGTATTGGTCTCTTGGAAGAAATTATCTCGTCAAGTCACATGGCCATGATCAGGTTGATAATTCTTAAATTGGGATACCTCAAAGACATTACCCATTGAACTGAAGCATGGCGATAAATCCAATGAATATTACACCTCACAAATTCATTAAAATATCTTAATAGGACCTATCATTAAAGTAGATAAATTTTTCTTATTAACAAAATGATGTTTCCAAATCTATGTAGAGATTCTCATGAACACATGGCCATTCCCATCAAATTAAATTGACCCATAATGACGAACCTCATGTTATATCTGACGAATCTATTTTATCTCCATCCTCCTTCATATCAAATAAATCATCTCTATTGTATCCATAAAAGGCCTTGGACCAACCATTTATTTTTCACCAATTTCCACACAAACAATTATACAATTAAAGGGAACCCCATTCATAAATTTAAAAGGATCCATATGTATAATGGCATGATCACCATTATAGTATAAGACCTATAATAATGGTAAATGAACCACCCAAGAGACCCAAAAATTTATTACATATTTTTTAAATATATCATCCAAATTTTAGATCATTCTCTCATATGAACCACCCCTTTGAGAACGATACACCGTACTCATAGATATCTTATTCGCATTGGATAATACTATAGAAATCAAAAAATTAAGATGTATACAAGGGGTAATTATCAGAAACAATAGAGTCTAGAATCACAGTCATATTTATAAAATCTCAAATATAGATTTTAGAAATTTTCTCTCGCTTATGAGATTCATGAATAGTGATTAAATGAGATGAATTTGAGAGTTTATCCATAGTTACCCATATAGAATCTTGTTTAATGAACCATATATGGAATGAACAACAAATAATTTATGGCTTTATGTTCACACATAAAAATAGGAATCATAACATTCTGCAACATTATTTCTAGTAAGTAGTATTCCATATTTACCAAATGATAGGTGAGGCATCTCAAAAAAGCACTTACACATCCATTTTCATGAAAACCTAAAAAACTATTCCTTTAATAAATTATACCACTTAAGTAATCCTATATGAATATCCTATCTCTAATGCTAGTAAGCATTATGAATTTGTTTCTGAAACACTCACAATACCATAATCTAATCAATAAACCTAAATAATTGTCTTCAATCAAGCATTCATCTGTTAATGTTATCCAGACCATTGATTTTTACCATATAACAAAACATTTAGAATTATATATCTGAAACTATTTCAGACACTGAACAAAATCAAGATAAAATTAATTTAGGGTGAAAAATAACATCACGTTAGTCAGTACAATCATTTTTCAATTATTATATAATTTACATTAGATTCCAATAATATAATGATTCTTTATTGAACTGATTATATGAGCTCTAAATTAATTCATCTTGCAATTATATTACATTAACCAGTGTATACATCAAGTTGATTTTGAAAAATTAATGTCATAACATCCATCATTGTTTTGTCAATCTCAAATTTCATTGTGTGAAATTGTGTATGATGATCAAATTATCTATAAACACAAAAAACATTCTCACCAAAAATATAATGTTTCCATGTCATAAAATCATGTACTATAATAGGATGTTAAAAACTGTTATTTGGGTCGTTCATCTCTTGAAACCATAAATATTGTGAGAAATTTTAAACAATGTGATTACCTTGAATGAGAACACACCCTAGCCCCAATCCCACAGAATAAAAATAGAATACAAAATCTTGTCTACCCTCTAAAAACATAATAATAAGTGATGACGTATCTATAACCATATGATCTTGAAAGTGTTTATAACATTATTGATTCCATTAGAATGTAACTCTTTTCTTATTCAAGGAAGTCATGAGTGTTTCCCAACATGAAAAGGCACTTAAGAAATTATGTTATTATCCCTCTATGCCTAGGTAAACACGAATATTAAATATATTATTCAATTAATTCAAATTGATAAAATATTTTATCTCTTCATGGTCTTTAGAATCATGTCTTTCAGAAATCATTTGTCCAAGGAAACATACCTCTTTTATCATGACATCACCCTTTGATAACATAACATAAAAACGGTGCTCCCACAAGAGTGTTTTTCATGATCCACCTTAATCCAAAAATACAATAGTATAACATCACCAAACACCACCACCATAGAATCTAGATAACTAGGAAATATAATATTCATCAAAGCTTTAATGATGGATTTCACATTTTTAGGACCAAAAGAAATAACTATGAACTCATAAAGGAAATGTTTTTTTTTCTGAAAGTTGTTTTTGGAAAATCCTCATTTTGAAACCACAATCACTGATATCCATAATTAAATTAAATTTTATAAGAAACACAATTCTCCTCAAAATTTATTAAATATATCATCAAATAATTGAATATGATACCAATTTTTTATAACATCATGGTTTATATTGCAATAATCTATAAAAATCCCCAGGGAATCATCTCCCTTAATCCCTCAATAGATCTTGTGCTACCCAAATATATGCACTCGGTTAGACAAACCCTTTACATTCATACTCATTTAAACGATTCTTTAATATTATCAATTATATTTGTTATATCTAATATGATAGAAGGGTAATTGGGCAGTCCCCTTAGGAGATCAATCGTACACTCCACTTCTATTTTGGTGGTTACCTGTTGAAAATTTTCCGGAAAAAAATTAAGAAATAAATCCATTATTGTTGGAAAATATCCATTCAAGATATCATATATCTACACCAAATAAACTATTTTAAATAGGTAAGGGATAGCTAAAAAAACTGGTACAATGTGTCCTACTATACATGAATCATCTACCCAAAATCATTTATGATATTTTTAACACAATCTAAATGTTTGAAACTCAACCACTATGTATAAAAGTCCATAAAGTCATTAAATTTTGTTACCCATCCCTTCTAAAAATAATTCCACATACTTCCTTTTCTATCATTGTGAAGTCCCATACCCAGTAATTCACAATGATCGTTATAAAAACTATTTCACATTTCATGGATCAACACTCTCATTATCCCTAATTTATTTGGTGTGTCAAAATAGAAGGAATCATCTCATCATGTAAACCCATTAGATCAATGATACGATTAAAAATATGACAATAAAACATGACCACATAAAAAAATTCATAAGCGTAGAATTAAAAATAATTACACCACTCACTATTTATGGTCATGATTGATCATCCATTATCACTTGATTGGGTACACAAAGGTTATTACTCATAGACCTATTCTCTTTATTATCCTAATGATATTACACCAGTGGAGGATTTATTGTGTTCTTCAAATCACCATATCTTCCTCGGTTCTAATGATGAGAGATATTCTACTATACTCATCCTATAAATTCATACAATGTTTAAGAAACATGATATATGTCCCTAGGATCTAATATTGGATAACAATGATACTAAAACTAGATATGTTCATTCTGGTTGCAATTGTGACATGTTATAAATGACACTAGATAATAATGTTTCATATCCTCAAATGAACCACCCTAAGATCATCATGGTTCACTATTAGGATGATTAAGTATGTTGATAAATCCCATAGTCTGATTTTGAGATATATCACCCCCATGAGGACAGGTTTCCTTACACTTCTTTTTCTTAGTAGTGGGGTTCACATTAGTTCACGAAGGAATAGAAATTCATCCTCCAACCATATTTTTCTATATTTACCTTTTTTATATTTTTTCTATATTTAAAATATATGTATAATCAATTATTCAAATAACAATAATCATTGATTGAATTTATGACCGTATACGTAATTAAAAAATGTGTTCCATCAATTATGAAAATGTAGAAACTTCTATTGAAAATTGGATAAAATTAAAAAAATGTTTAGCAGAATACATTGTTTTCTAGATATTATCATTGTTCATACAAAAGATTTGTATTGTTCCCTAAATTCTGAATATTTTAGGATATTATTTTTTGTTGAATAATAATTAAAATCCATAATGTTCTGTGTATTGTTTTATTTTAACCCAAGCGACTAAACTCAACCACTAGAATGGTACATCCACCATAAGATACATTTCTAACATAACACTCATTTCAGATATTGTGGCTTGGAAATAAAAGATTCCTTTCATACTATTCATCCACAATTTTTATTTTTATAGCACTATGTCACATAGAAGTATGTGTTGATTATGATTTTTGAAACTGAATAAAATGATCAACATTCCATTTTCCATCCCCTCTATTCCCTTTATGAATGTCCCAAAAATCAATGAATATAATCTGTGCCAACTATGGGTCCACTTAAGTATCTGGTTAAACCACATTCTTAGTATCCTCATCGAGTTTTTTCTACATAGGCCAGCTGGTTCCATATGATATAACAAAAAAGCACAACTTAATCTAACTTACTATAAATTACAGTGTTATCCCATTAAAATTTACATCATCACACATAATAGAAGTTGGATAACCAAAATTGAACCATTTTTAAATTAAAACCATATTCTAAAATTATAAAAAAAAAACAATTTTCACATATTTAAAAAATAAACTTATTTCCCCCAAATACTAAATAATTACTCAAAATGAATTTCATGATCCCACGGGGAAGTCATTACTCTTAATGAATGGCATGATATTTTAATCAGATAAACCCATTACAATGAGGTAAAAACTCCTAGAATCATCTCAAAACAATCATGTACTTGAGAACCATGGTAACAAAATGTAAAAAAATGGGATAGTTATGAATTTTTATACTATACATTTAATGTTCCATAATTCTTACAGCTTTATATAATCACATCTCTAGTAATAAACAATTGATGTCATTCGTAACTAATTGGCCAAATGAAATTATATTATTTGTGATATCCCCCCCCCCACACCCATTGGAATGGGAAGAGGTTGTGGGTGTTATTAGCCTTATGTGGAATACCCAAGACACCAAATGCTTAAAATAAAAACAACGGGATCTATAAAGAAATTAAGGATGATTTTTTAGATTATATAAAAACACCCAAACCTAAAATAAAAAAACCAATCAATGAAACCATATGATGAATGAGTACAAAATTGAAGTCCAAAAAAAACTATATAACAATAAAAAGTGGAAAAAGGTGGCATAATTTACTAGAAGAGTTAAATGACAATATAACATAAAGGATCTAATGAAAATAACTCATCAATAGAAAAAAAAATTCCACAAACAAACCTAGAATGCCACACCCATGTTATAATGATGAATCACTAAAGAAACGAGATACCTTGAATTTACCAATGTCTCGATAAATAAAATCTGAAAATGAATATTGGTTTCTAAGCAAGGGGTTACTATAAATATTGTACAATTTCCCTAACAGAATCCCAACTTATCGCAAAAGGATATAATATCGTATCAAATTAATATAATAAATTTAAAAATAATAAATTTTATTTCATATCAAATATAAAAACATTTATTATACGAATTTTATTTTTCAATCCAAAATAGTTTATAATAGAAAGAAACAAAAATCATTTTTTAAACCCATTCTCAAAACCATTTTGCATACACATTCTACACATTGACACATACAAAAATGATTTATTAGGTGTAAATTCAACACTCATAAGGGGAATCTTGTCTATATATCAAGTCACATTAGAAAAGCCATTATTAAGAGGCTCAATGGCACACAACCCTTCCATTGGTTCATGTATAATGAAAATGAACTATTGATAACAATTTATAATGAAACCCATTCCAAGGCCATCATTCCAAGAAATTATAAAAAAATTATTTTATTATGAAACTTTTTACATAAATTTTAAATTAGACAAATTAAAATCCTTAATTGTAAAATAAAAATTGTATGATTAGAATTATATGTATTTTCCACAAAACCATACAATTAAAAAAATTAATCAAAATAATTACTAAATATTTTTTATATCAACAATCAGACATAAATTTCACAATAAATTAAAAAAATTCATTTCAAATTAGGAATTAATTATCTATTCAATTGGAATTGAGAGATAAACCACCTACCTAAAGAAATTATGATACAACCATGAATGGTGCTTAAAACTCCTAGATCCGTCCATGAATCAAAATAACATTATTATATCTAATACCAATCAATTATAAAACAATTGAAAAATATATATCTGAACATAAAAAATATCTATGGTTCTATTTGAGTGAAGCATGAAATATCTAAGGGGAAGGACTAATAATGATCGTTTATTGATGAATCCGGGCATTGAACACACTTTGTTTCACTTTTAGATCACCCCTAGACCAAATGAAAATGTCTAGAAAGGAATGTGGGGATATGGAAATTTTTTTATGGTTGGATTAAGAGATGAAAAATCATTATTATGTTCAAATAAATTTAAAAATCTAACATTTTACATTGCAGTGATATAGTCCATGGTTTGGAAAACTATTCTCTAACCATGCATGAGATACATCATAAAACAAAACCTCACACGATTGGATTTCATAGTTAGAAAAATTTTGTGACTACCATGTGTTCCCCACTATCCAAATTATAATGTATTTTCAAAGGAAGCTATAAATTTTGGCCAAATAGTATGCCATGTTTTCATATTCCTAGTGAACAATGTTTTCCTTTGAATAATTTCTTAGTAGTGTTTCAATATTTCTACTAAATGTGCTCAATCTTTTCCCTTATTTAAAATCCTCCAAAACATGCCAATATTATTCCCAGCCTCCCAACTATAACCTAAATATTATATATAAATAATATATATATATATAAAAGGTCATGTACCTATAATATAGGGATCTAAATATCAGTTATATATACAAAAAAAAATCATTTTATATTTATGAAAACACAATGATAAAATAGGAATTTTAAAAATTATTTAGTCAAATGTTATTTTATTAATGTAATTGATAAAGATATATCTTCTTTATTCCAAGGGAAAAATAAATGAAAAGAATATATATATTATGACACACTATCATTTTTTTAATGTCTTTTTAATTACATTGAATAGTGTCAATGACTCTAAAAATCCTTCGGCCTTCATTAAATTCCAAACCACTATCATATGAATATTTTTCCATAGAACATTAGGTCTCAATAAAATTTATAAATACACTTTCACTATAACTAGAGGATATATCTTGAATTTTTATCTATTTTTATAATTTTAAAACATAAATTAATTGACCAACATTATTTGATTCATAGGAAATTAAATTTCTTGAAACATACCAATCATCATGGGGTTCAATTTTTTTGAACATATTATTTTCTGAACTATGGTTATTATTTTATTAATGTTTCACATTATAAATATTTTTACCCACCTATTTTTTAAATTTGAAAATTCATTCTCACAACGTGAAATAAACCTAAAACGTTTAATTAATTATTATAGATATAGATATATGTTTATAGGTTTTCATGGATGAAATAAATATTTCAATTTTAATAGAAAATGAATCTAAATTCACTAATTTCTCTCCCATAGTGTCTGACATGAACTTACTCTCATAATCAATCAATAAATAAAAAATTTATACTAGGGAAAAACACATGTGATGTCATTTATTATCCAAATATGTTCTATTTGATTATGATTCATTAAAATGTATATCTATAACTTTTTTCTAACAATATTGTGATTAATATAATATTTCATAAGATTACATATCTTACACATAATAGATATAATAAATAAATAATGTTTTTCAATAGATTCTATTAATAAGAAATAAAAAAATATATTATTTAGAAGAATTATACATCTTATTGTATATATAATTATAGAAGTTCCAAAATTAGTAACTCATATCTTATTATAAATTCGATATAATGTTTCATAAGATGATATATGTTTGAAAATAAATCTTGTTTATATATCGTTTAAGTTAGAACTGTTCGATATTTTTTAAAAATAGAACACATTATCTCATCAAGTGAAATTCAATTAAGATTTCATAGGAATATAATAGTTAAACTAATCATCCAATATTTTAAAGAAACTATTTGGTTGAAAAATTGTTTTTTTGGTACTGCGAATAATCATAATATATAGTATTAGTGATCAGTTGTTGATTCTGAAAAGAATTACATAACATTAATACTAGTATATTTTTTATCATGATTAAATCAGTTCATTATTATATGATATTTTAGGGAAATAGAAATGTAGGTACATTATATTTCATGACTATCCCTCCATTTAACCCATCTTGTGCTAGTATTGATGATTGAGATTACCTCTAGTCCCCTTTAGGAAAAGATAATCAGAATCTAATAATCACAAAAGCTACATAATTAATTATAATAGTAATCATTACCCACTATATATAATTCATAAATTAAATTATATGATCCACAAAAAATATTCATAATTGAAAAAATATATTAACCATTCCTAAAAAAATTAATTTCTATACGAAAACAAATTTAATGTAAGAAATAAAATATCATTTTCTATGGAAAAAACTATTATAGTTCCTCAAAAATACCTCTATATTGTTACATTCATCTTGGAAACCATCAATCTCTTATAGACCATTATATATATATATATATATACATATATTTCTTATTTCTATGGGTGGGGAGAAAATACATATACATTGTAGGATACTTCTTGAAATCAATCATTCAAATGTGGATGATGAATAAAAAATCATAGTGAATAAATAGATGAAACCAACTTGTTATAAATGTTGGGAAATTTATGACACATTCTTACAAAATATCAATAAAAATGAAACATAAAAAAGTAGGTCACATTATTTTTAAATAATATATATAAGAATGGTACTACACATCTCTTTCCTAGGTGTTTTGTTTCTTTCATTCCCCATTTTGAAATGATATGTGCTTCACTCAATTCAACATGTCATGCCACCTTTGTATACACATATCATGACAAAACTAATCACACTCAAATATATGTAAATATCAAAAATACATTATACCCATGAATCATTCATTCTTTACATATAAATCATATATCATTAAATTAAACCACATAAACTATTTTCCCCATAATGAGAATACATATATGTGTTATAACATTGATAACTGCATCATTCAAACACAAGTTTGGTAAAACAAAGATATATCAAAACCTATTTGTTAACATAACCCATACATTAATTCATTATGGCATGAATATTACAAAATATGGTTCTATTTAAAATGGAGAGATAAGAAGATGGATTACTTAACCATTCATTCACTAACAAATTTATATATTAATTTAAAGATATAGAACCCAGAATAATTTTATATTGATTACCAATCCAACAAAAAAATAGAGTGTATGAAATTATAAAATGTAATTAATAATATGTCACAAAACCCAAATAAGGTAATTAAAATTGACATAGATTCATCTACAGTTATCATTTTAAATGTTATATGGCTATCACTGATATATTATGTACAACAATGTCTCATATAATCATAAAATCACAAAGATTCATAATAATTTGTTTTGTAACTGTAAATTACTATCATTAATTTACCATGTAATAAATTACGTTTTAATAATATTATATCATAAAAATAATGTTATTATATAATTCCATACCAAAATTTCATATTTTTAACCCATTCTCATTGATCATATTGCCTATTCATGCAATTTTTCTAATTTAATTTGACAAAATCATTATGAACACCCAATCTTATGAGATAAATTAAATATTAATTTACCAATATATAATCATGGAATTTTAGGAATCGCCCTAAAATAACACGAGGATGACGAAAACCTATTGAATAATCCAAATATATCTAGTAGATTGAAGTAAACCTGAATGAACATTAGATAAAATCTTATATAGTATTAGTTAATATGAAAAAAGGGTAAGTCTATAAATCATCATGTACCAACCAATAGATCGACATCCTAACATAATAATCCAACAATAATAAATCTTAGCTCTCAAGCTTCACCTCCCTTCATAATATGAAATTCTTCTCAATGAATACAAAATAACAAATACCTTCCCTTGTAATGTGTTATTTATTACTTGCATAATATCCCAACCACATCATTTACACAGATAATCAAAGAGCTAAAAATGTTTAGGTTATATTCATATAATCAATAATATTTCATTAATAACAACATACATTAAAAAACAAGGTATTGAAACTGGGGAATACATGATTATAATATACATGTATTATCCAAAAAAAAATTAATTGACTATGACTACATGGCATGTTACCATTGCTGGTTTGGAAGTATGAGATGTTCTGAAAATTTTTGAGGAGTGTTTTCCATAGTTGTATTAGGAATCCTGCCAAAAATGGAAACTCATTATAAGAAAGTATAATTCAAGATATGAGTTTACATTTCATAGATTTTGTGGATTGTGATTCATATCTTGTCTATGAGAGAAATTTACTAAGATTGATTAAAACATTATGTAAAAATATTAACAATGACAGAAATTTAATTAAGATTGAGGTTCCATGAATTTCATTGGATGTTTTTAGAGTTTATAAATATGAGGATTCATGGAAATAAATAGTTTCAGAGAATGGATTTATGATCCAAAAAAAATTTAAATATCATTAACATTTAATTCAATAAGAGAATGGAATGATTAAAAAATGTTTTAAAAATGTGACCCTCTAAAAAATTATTTTATTGAGTATTTTTAATGGCATGGACCCTTCATGTCAATTACATTTTGGGAAATTTAATGTTTGACGTGTTTTAGAAATTTTAGGTGACTCTTTTAAACAATTTAAAAAATTCCTTGTTTTCCATGTCCTTGAATGGTACCTCACTCATGTGGTTTCAAACTATAATTCTAACCCTGGTGATGTCTCCATTTTTTCACCATAGAGGTAGCTCGTGATGGTAGTCATTCACAATAGCGGTTGGTCGTGCAGGCAGTGTCTCACCCTGGCTGTCTCTCGCTAGCGGTGGTTCGATGGCAGTCACTTGTACAACAATTCCTCATCTAGTAATGTATTTCCTAATGACTTCTCACTGATTATGGTTTGTAGTTCACTCTGATAGTGCCCCATCTAATGGTGGGTTTTGAGTGATACCGAACCTAACGGTGCATCAGGTATGATGTTTGTAGCTTCTTCTAGTTTTTCCCTTTTGACTTATTTCTATGACATAAAAACATTAAATATCTTATTTGAATGTATTTGAGCATCATACGACACCCAAAAATCCCATATTTAATTTCATAAATGTTAAGGGGAATTTAATTGGTGAAAACAAAGGATCTGGACAAGATCTCCCTTTATTGGAAAATCAAAACCATATCTAAACATTTCCCTCTTTCAATAATCCAAACATCTAGATGTCTTTCCCCTTATCCATTCATTCGTCTTTCCTATAGCATGGGGAAACCACAAATCCTTATTCTTGTTGTACTTGATTAATTTTATACAGCTTCTGGATTTGTTTCACTGCATTTTATCATACTACATGTGCAGCCTGGTTTTGGTGTTACCTAAATGTGCCAGTCGTCTTTTATTCCAAGTAGATTTTCCCTCATCTGTCTTAATTGTGTATCATGTAGGATGGGAATAAATATGTTTTTTGTTTTGAATATAATAGAATTCATATTAATGAATATAATTTAATCATTTTAATATCAATACACAATAGGTTGGGAAAAGCGATGTATGATCTTGGCATGTTATTTGTTTTAGGTAGATATTTTGATTTGTATGGGTTAATTACCCATTGAATATCACGGTCATTCAGAGTTATTTTTTAATTTATGGAATTCATGTTTTTCACTATTTATTGAGAGTCTGTTTATGAAAACAGTGAACTACGTATATTTGGTTGATAAATGGATTCCCCATATCAATGGGTTTATATGATAACCCCAAAATTAATAATTAGAATTAAATAAGGGATTCCATATTAAATCTGAAAATAGTTTTTTCTTTGTTAGGTTTGGTTATGTGTTTGTGGGAATAGATGTGCTCATGGGGTTGGTTTTGTTAGTATGGTAATCTAGGTGTGGTATGATGATGTTTCATGGTTGTGGAACTGGTTGTTCTATATTATATTACTGGATATGGTTGTGTTCTTGGGGTTTATTTTGGGATGCTATATTGGTTTGGGTAGGTTGTCTTTGGAGATAAAAACTATTGAATGGTATGGGTAGTTAGCCATGTATAACATGCAGAAAGCATCGCCATGTATCTAGACGTCGTGATATGATGTGTCATTAATGAGATGTGTGTTAATTTACCATGACTATTATATTATTTTCTATTTTCCAAGGTTTTTATTTAATGAATAATTTACTATCTGATAATTTTTGGTGTGACTTGGTTTGGATTGGATATTAATATGAAAGTGGTTTTTGAAATATTTAAAATGGTAGTTTTGTGATTAAATATGGTTTCTGCTAAATGATGAAGTGGATGACAGTTGAAAGTATAGGAAATGTGATGCAACCATAGTTTATCAGGATCTTAACCTTCTATAATTATGGTCTTACATTGTAATAATTGAATATAGATATTGCAGAAAAGTGGGGAATTCAAGGCTTAGTTAGTTTTTTGTTTCTAAACCCATATTGTGGTCTTGTGTTCTTTCCTTTATTCATATGTATACAAGTTACATTCTTTTGTTTTTTGTATGCACCACACCCCTATTAAGAACCATGTGTTGAACACCCACATAGTCATGTAGAGAATCGCTTTCCCAACATCATGAGGGGAGGATAGTTGTTGGGACAACACCTATTCACAACTCCCTCTTCTAGGTGTTGATGGCCCGTGTTTCTTCAAGAATGTTGTCATGATATGTGGTGTCTTGTGAGTCTTAGGGATGAGTTGTGATGTTTTTTCCCTTCTGTCATTAAGATGAGATGAGATTTGTCATGAGAACTAGGTGTGTGCGGGAAGGGTGTGTTGTGAGGACCATGTGTGTTTGGGCATGATGTGTTGTGAGGACCTGGTGTGTGCAGTAGGAATAAGTTGTGAGGCATTGGTATGTGTGGGAAGGATGTCTTGGGAGGCACATGTGTGTGAAGGTGGGATGCAATGTGAAATATTTGGAAGAGTTGGGTGTACCTGGATATTTTCCATTGGGGTGTGATTATGGATAATAAATGGGAAAGTCATGTAGAGTACCCAACAATCGTTGTGCTTTATATTATGTTACATTTCTTGAATTGTTTGTTGAGTGTTCCTTGGTAATTTTTCATTGGTTAGTATACTTGTTTTAGTTATTTTTGGTTCTAC
The DNA here is from genome assembly GCA_963277665.1 of Viscum album. Lineage (NCBI taxonomy): Eukaryota > Viridiplantae > Streptophyta > Magnoliopsida > Santalales > Viscaceae > Viscum > Viscum album. Next base: position 1,173,247,362 of record OY728164.1, read on the forward strand.
TATTTTCACCCACATGCATTAGTATTATTCTTTGACATGTTCACAAGAGACCATGATTTTCTTAATGAGTAAACTTTAATGCTCACCCTGTGTAAATAAAAATGTTATTAGGATTTCATGACAATTTTTTGAACCATGATGGATTGTACTATAACGGATCCTTTAGAGTTTTTGGGTCACTACATTAACCTGATTTTTGGTATAAACATTAGAGAAATTTGTATTTGTATCAAATATATTTTTTCACATGAAAGTGCGATGGTTTTACCTATATTTATATTTTTTCTAGGAGATTACTTCTGTATAATTGTTCATATCTCCCGAACAAGTTTCCTTATAAGGGGAAATTATAGCAACCCTCATTTTATTAGAATCATAAAACCAATTTATTGAATAAAATAGTCACATTATAAAACATAGATGATCAAGATGTCTAGCGTCTTTGGGGCTTAGGAACATTACATAACAACTTAGAACATAAAAACAAACAACATCGTTATTCAAAAATACTTTTACATGACCAATACATTCTCTCGTACTTAGCATTGCATGGGATTACCAGAGGAAATGCATATGAAAAGGGTGAACTATAAAGCTCAGTAAGGGAATAAACAAGGAATAACATGAAGAATAAAATATATATTAGAAAATAGTCATATAAATGGAGTAAAAGATAAACATGAATATAATGGCATGATAAATCATGATAATCAAAACTTGAAAATGTGGTAACAACACTTAACATGGAATTATCATGAGCCAACGATCATTTCACATGGAGAATGAGTAAACACTCATTCCACATGAATCACGAGTAAAAACTTGTTACACGTGAATTAGCATAAGTAAACATGTAATGCATATGATGTATAATGATACTATAATTTTCCCAATGCATTGGAGCACTATCATGGCGCACCCTTTCGTAAACATTTCATTTCATTCATAAGTGTGACACAAAGATAATACAACTTGGAATAAATCATAATCATTAATTCCATGATAATGGGATGTGGAATACATACATGAAGATTTATAATAAATAAGTAATTGTGAATAAAGGTGATTAAACATGATAGATTAATAGACATGGTATTCACTACACAATGACATCGGCTTGAAAAATTGTAGTGCAATTTCTTCAGCATAACGATGTGAAATAATAACTCATAAAAATTTGTAGATGAGAGAGAAATGGGTGTATAATAATATTTACATGAAATATATTTTAAGGGGGTCATATAGATTCATGTTCCCACAAATATAATGCAATTTAGATTCATAATACCATATAATTACATGGATGTAAAAGTGGAGAGATAAATCCCTCAAAGAATTTTGGCATGGTAACAGGTGTACATGGGAGACATTAATGAGATAGAAAGGGGTCTCCCATTATCCAAAAATAAATAGTACAATATGGGGGAGGTGCAAAATCATACCCCAACATTTGTAATTAAAAAAATAGGGCATAACAACGTAAAAAAATTGACAATAATGAGAAAGGAAGAAATACATTACTTGGAAGTGTGATAAAAAAGGCTTGGGAGAGGCTTGAGAGAGTCTTCTTGGGAGCTTGGGTCACCTTGGGGTGATTCTAGAGAGATGAGGTAAGAGAATGGTAGAAGTCCAAATTCTTTGAGTGACGAGGAAGTATGATCTTGGGTGAGTTTATACAGGAAAGGATATGGAATTCTTTATTATTTACGTTTGGGACACCTCACATTAAACTAATCAATACCACAAACCAGCCCATGGTTTTTTCCAATGGTTTTTTTCCAAATGGGAGTGGAAATAAAAATTATAAGGCCAATGTCAGAGCTTCTTAAAATAATAGGGTTTCTTATGTGGAGGTGAGTCACAGACTCATGGAAAATAATTTTAAAAGACAAAATGTTTTATAAGTCTTGGTGGGTCTACAAAAGAATTGTAAAATAAATAAAACAAATATAAAATCATATTATTTTAATTCTAAAACATATATTGTCAGAACATAATGTTTATAGTATTTTGTTACCTCACTATTGGGTCACTATGATGTCATAAAACACATTATACATTTAAACCGTATTTAATTTTTACACAAAAATTCAACTGTCTCAGAAAATTATGACAAAATTTACTATTGGATAATTTAGACATCCAGATTCCAAAAATAATATTAATTTTATCTAAATAAATTTATAAATATTTTAACTTTTTTACTTCTAAAATAAAACCGACATTTACTGAAATTCAAGGGTTTTGACAAAAACAATTTTCAAACCTTAATAAAAATTACAATTGCATTCATAAAATTATATGATCATTTATATTTAATAAAAATTAATTTAGTAATAATATTTTATTAAAATATTACTTAATTCAAAAATACATTAATTCATCATTAAATATTTCTTAGTTGAATATTATCTAAAAATATTATTTTTTTCGTTAAAAACTATTTTCTATGTGAAAATAATAAAATTAATGTATATCCATTGTTATATACAAAAAATAATTCACATTGTCATAGTGCTAGGGTCTTGTTAAATAACCCCTTATAACACCCACATAATACCAAAGTGTAAGGTGTGCGATGGTGACAGACTCTTGTGGTGGCTCGGATAACATGGCTCAGGTTGTAATTACTATCAACATCCATTTCTCTCATAGGCGCTTCCGCTTGAGCTTAACGTATTCATGATTAACTTGGGATTGGTGAAGAGTGAAGCCCAAGGACACCACCCCCTTTCTATGCTCCGAAAAATGGGATTCATACAGGGAAAGACTACTGGATGAGGCCATCTCTTCCTTTGTCTGAGTAAATTGGATTTGTTAAATCCCTATATTTATACTAATCATGTGATCACTATTCAATATCTATATCAGAAACGGTCACAATTCATAACGGTATTTTAAAATATAGAAACCTAAAACCAATGAAGATCATATTTTATATAACCATATTAAGACATTTAATTAGATCAAGACGAATTATCATTAATGAATGTTTGGGTCATTATAATATTCCTCACTTATGAAATTTCACCCTTTAAATATACTTTTCCCACACTAAAATAGTTGTGGGTGACTTTGCTTCATCACTTCCTCTGACTCCCCTGTCACTTCATTAAACTTTTGGTTTCCCCACAACACCTTGATGAGGGGCATTGTCTTATTTTGTATAACTTTTTCTCTACGATCTATGATCTTCATTGGTTTCTCCTTATAAGAAAGATCATCCTCTAACTGTAGTACCTCTGAAGAGAGTACATGTGAAGGGTTTGGTATGTACTTCCTTATGAGGGATACATGAAATACATCATGTACTTTGCCCATGGTAGGTGGAAGTTCAACTCGATAGGCCAAAACCCCAACACGGTCATGAATCTTGAAGGGGCCAATGTACCTAGGACTTTAATTCCATTTCTTTCCAAACCCCATGACCTTATTCCATGGAGATATGAATAGAAATACCTTGTCAGCAACTCTAAACTCAAGGTATTGGTAACGGTTAACTGCATAAATCTTTTATTGATTCTGGGAATCCTTGATATGTTGCAGAATTTTATTCACCATCTCCACCATTTCATCGACCATTTCTGGTCCTAGCAGCTTACGCTCAACAACATCATCCCAACATGCCATTTCTCTACACCTCTTCCCAAAAAGGACATCATAATGGGCCATTAGGTTTCATGAGTGGAAACTATTATTGTAGGATAATTCAACCAGTGGAATATATTGGTCCCACCCTCCTTTAATATCCATATAACACAGTCTTAACATGTCCTCAAGTGTTAGGATAGTCCACTGGGATTGGCCATCAGTTTGACGATGATAATCCATTCTAAAGTTTAGCTAAGTATCTTGAGAATGTTGAAGAATCCTCCAAAAATTAGAGGTGAATGTTTGATCTTGATTAGATACAATAGATATTGGTAATCCATGCAGCCTTACCACTTCCTTTTATATATATCTGTGCCAGTTTATCCAATGATAAATCCTTACGAATTTCAATGATGTGTGTAGACATTGTAAGACGATCCACAACAACCTGGATTTCATTGTTGCCTTTGTATATCTTCCAATGTCTGGTGACAAAGTGTGTGGTGATGTTCTCCCATTTCCATGTGTGTATGGGAAATGGTTGCATCATCCCCTTACACTTATACCTTTTTGACTTCACTTTCTAATACTCCAGAAATATTAACGTATACCCAGTGATCTCTTTCTTCATATTATCCCACCAATAACTCTCTTTGAGATCTTGATTCATCATTGTGTTTCCTAGTTGAATAGAGAAATTTGAACTATGTGCATCATCCAAATGTTCCTTCTTCCACATCGGGCTTGGTGCAACACATAGTCTTTTCCCAAATCTCATTATTCTTTCTTCACTAACATTGAACTTTGAGGATTTCTCTTTTATGATAACTTCCACTCTATTTTTAATTCCCACATCATCCTTTTGAGCATCATCTAACCTTTCCTAAAGAGACGGCTAAGAAATAATTTGTGAATGGATTGATGATGTTACCATTTTTTTTATTCCCATGTCTATCTTCATCAAATCTAAGAAGTTTGGGTCCTTCTAAATTCTCATCAATTATAGAATTTATAGGTCCTTTCTATTTAGAGAATCTTCTACCTTGTTCACTTTCCAAGGGGGGTAATGGATTGAGTAGTCATAGTCTTTGATAAGATCTATGCATCTTCATCGGTGCATGTTCAAATATTTCGGTGTGAATATATAATTGAGGCTTTTGTGGTTAGTATATATATCAGACTTTACCCAAAGAGATAATGCCACCAATTTTTTAAAAGCAAAGATCACCGCAGCCAACTCCAAATCGCATGTTGGGTAATTCTGATCATCAACATTCAATTTACTTGAAACATAGGTAATGAATTTGACATTTTTCATCGACACATAGCCCATACCCTTCTTTGAAGCATCACTGAATTCCACAAAAGTTCTCCACTTGTGGGTAATGTGAGCACGAGCACAGTGAAAAGCCTCCTTTTTAACTCCTTTAAACGTTCTTCTCATTCATCACTCTAAGAAAGCATTACTCCCTTCCAAGTTAGATAGGTAAGAGGGTTGGACAATCATTAAAAATTTCTCACAAATCATTGACAATATCCAGCTAACCTCAAGAAGCTATAGATATCTGTTACTAATGTAGGTCTCAGACATCCCTCAATTGCATATATTTTGGATGGATCCACAAATATCCTGTCACATGTGATGATATAGGCAATGAATGAGACATTCTTTAACCAAAACACACACTTGTTGTACTTTTCATAGAGATTCTCCTTCCGCAAGGTTTCTAGTACAGTTCATAGATACTCCCCATGAACCTCCTTTGTTTTGGAGTATATTAGAATATAATCTATAAAGACGAACACAAATTTGTCGAGTTAATCCCTAATGTCTCAAATCATCATGTCTATGAATATTTATGAAGAATTACTGAGTTTGAAAGAAATTACTATGAATTCATAGTGCCTGTATCTTGTACAAAAATCAGTCTTGGGGATATCTTCCTTCTTCACCCTTACTTGATAATATCTCAACCACAAATCCACCTTGAAGAAGTATTGTTCTCCATGCAGTTGATCAAACAATTCAGCAGTTTTGGGAGAGGATACCTATTCTTTATCGTGATTTTGTTAAGCTCATGATAATCAATGTAAAGACACATTGACCCATTCATCTTCTTGATGAAGAGGACTGGTGCACCACATGGTGAAGAACATGTGCATATTAACCCTTTATCCAGATTCTCCCATAGTTGTTTCTTTAGATGATCAAACACCACAAAATCCATTGTATATGGAGTCTTTGATATTGGAAATTCCCTAGGTATAAGATCTATTGATAATTCAACATCCCTTATTGGAAGAAGATTAAAAAATTGCTCGAAAAATACTTCAGAAAATTCCCTCAAAATAAGCATGTATTCAAGGATGGATTCCTCCATTGACTCAATCATATGATCCAGATACGTGTGATCATAGGGAATTAATATACATGCTTCATATGATGGAGATAAAAAATATTCATCTTCCTCCTTGCACTTGTATAGAATCGTGGGTCGATTCTCCACATGGATAGTGATTTCCCTCTCACATCAATTTATGTTGGCTCTAAATAAGGAAAGCCAATACATTCCAATAATTGCATCATATTCCACCAGAGGGAGTATTTTGAGCTTCTTCAAGAAATAAAATCCACAGACTATTACAATGGATGAGTTATATTCATGGGATGGAATGATTTCTCCATTTTTTGTACTCACCAACATCATTAGTTCAGGATTTGTGGTGGTACTGGGATTGTTCTATTAATCTTTTGGGATATAAAAGAATGTGTTGAACCTAAATCAAAAAGTACAATCTCTATAATTGAATGAATAACTAGCGTAAATATCACCACATTGTTTTTGGTGTTCACTTTAGCAGTAGTGATGGAAAAAGATTTCCCTTGGTGCCTTGGAGGTTGTTGGACGCCTCCGAAATTCCTTGTCTTAGGGAACTAATTTCAAAAGATGCTCTGGTTCTTTGCAGTTGTAGCAATGAACAACAAGTTGAGGTTCAAACTTAGGGTTCCTCTCCTATGTTGCAGCTGCATGTTTTTCTTGTTGGTATTTAATAGCTAGGTTCTCTTCTCTTCCACAACTAAAACACTTCCTCCTCTACTTTAGTCAATTTTTGGGGTTCTTCTTTCCACACCATTGGCAAGTGGGGTGCTGGATCTTCTTAGAACTTTTGAATTTATCCATTGGAATGCCAGCATTAATTTCTTCCTTATGATTCTTATCCCTATGATACCCCTATGATTCTATGATCTCTATTTCATCCTTGAGGGCACATCGAACAATTTCCTCATAGATTTCAAAGACAACGATCTCCTGTGCTTTCCGTAGGCTATGTTTCATCCCACCAAAGAAGCATTAAACCATGTATTCAGGGGTAAAGACAAAGATGGAGTCATATCATGCATGCCTTGTGAATTTTTCCTTGTACGCTTTGACAGAGTTGTCATATTTCTTCTTGAGGGGAAGGAAGTACCCTTCCATCTTATGTCAGAGGGTGCGTAGAGAATATTTATCGAAATACATCTTCCAGAAATCCTTCCATTCCAACGCCTCAATATATTCCTTAGGCTTCATATTTTTGATCAACGTCCACTATTGATCGATTTCACCTTCCATACGATAATCATCAATAAGAACCTTCTCTTTTTCGGAACATTGAATGATGAAGATGATATTTCTAATAGAGTTGATCCATTTTTTGGCGATTGAGGGATCAAGTGATCCATTATAAGTAAGATTTCATTGTCTCCTAAATCTCTCCATAGTGATTTGTTCTATCTTATGGGGGTTAAAAATTTCTCTTGACCCATGTTTCTATTCAAATATTGAGTTAAATCAGAGAGAAGAATGACAATGTTTGTGATTCCCACTCCCATCAGATTGGACATCTCATTTTCACAGTCATCACATTTATCTGAAAATCAGTTGTTAGCCCGAGTCCTCCTATTACTGGCCAATGGCTGTAATAAAAAGGAATTTTAGGGGTAACACATAAAGGATAATCCAAGGAAAAACTTATGGCTTATAAATATGTTTTATTACCTTAACTTATCAATCCATAGGCATCAATATTTTCTATATATGATCTAATTTCTATCATATATTCTTAGGGGATTTTTTTAAATTTCTTAATAAGGGTTCATACTAAGCTTATGAATTTACCAAATCATATCTCTCAAGAGTGTCGTAACCAAGAGTGTAGCAAGGCCCATTGTAATTCACATGTTCTCGATCGAGTCTAGCTCAAAGCAGTGTTTTTAGGTTATACCCCTAGGATACATCTATGCTAGAGTAGGTTTTACCTGCTCATATACAGAAAGGGATGTATTTTCTTGATAAACCACTTACTCAATACTAACTAATACATAGGGATGTTTTTATTATAATTATTATTTTCTATAAGTCTTCACTTGGTTTTTTCTATTCTTAATCCCAAAAATAACTAAACCTATCCTATGATACTAACTATAACAACCCTTCTTTTTATTACACACAAAAACTTGATTTATTACATAAAATATTAACTTGATACAACATATAAGATCGAGATTCCTAGTGTATATGGGGATTAGGAACATTAAATAACAGATTAGAACATAAAACACTCAACATCATTATTGAAAACTTTCTTTACATGACCACTACATTCCCTCATACTTAGCATTGCATTGGATAAACTGAGGACATGCACAAGAAAAGGGTGAGATATAAAGCCCAGTCAGGGAATAAAGATGGAATAAAATGAGGAATAAAATAAATGATAATCAATAGTAATGTCAATTTATCACAAGAGAAACATGAACATAAAGGCATGATAAATCCAGATAATCATAACAGGGAAATGTGGCCACAACACTTAACATTGAATTAGCATGAGCCAAGGATCATTGAACATGGAGCACGAGTAAACCCTCACTGAACATGAAGCATGAGTAAACACTCATTTAACTTGATTTATAATGATTCAACACCCATTGAACATGATGTATCATTCTACTATACATTACCCAATTCATTAGAGCACTATCAGGGAGAACCCTTTCGTAAACATTTCATTTCATGCATAAGTGTGCCACATAGATCAGCAACATGGAATCAATAATAATCATTTATTCCAAGATAAAGGGATGTGGAATACATACATGAAGAATTATAATCACTATGTAAATGTGAATAATAGTGAATACACATGATAGATAAATTGACATGATATTCACTACACAATGACATTGTCTTGGAAAATCATAGTGCAATTTTGGTAGCATAACGACGTGAAATAAAAACTCATAAAAATGGTGGATGAGAATGAAAGGGGTGTATCATAATATTTAATTGAAATGGACAGTAAAAGGTTCATATAGATACATTCACAGACAAAAATAATGAAATTTAGATACATAATACTAAATAATTACTTGGATGTAAAAGAAGAGAGAGAAATCTCTCACTGAATTTCGGCATGGTAACATGTGTACATAGGAGTAATTAATGAGAGCGAAAGTGGTATCCCATTATTCAAACATAAATTGGACAGTATGGGGGTGGTGAGAAATCATATCCCAACATTTTTAATTGAAAAAAAGGCATAACAACTTAATGAAAATTTAGAGAATTGAAGAAATCCCTTACTTGGAAGTGTGATCCCAGAGGATTGGGAGAGGCTTGAGAGAAGCTTCTTGGGAGCTTGGGGAACCTTTGGGGGGATTATTGAGAGAGGAGGGAAGGGTTTGGTCGGACTCCAAAGGCATTGACTAAAGAAGAATTTCGATATTGGGTGGGTTTATATAGGAAAGGAGAGGGAATTCTTTATTATTTTGGTTTGGGACACCTCACATTAAACTAATCAATACCACAAACAAGACTAGGGGTTATTGGAAATGGTTTTTTCCAAAGGGGAGTTGAAAAAAAATATTTTATAACGCCAATGGCCAGACATCTTAAAATAATATGGTTGCTTATGTGGAGTTTAGTCACACTCTCAAGGAAAACAATTTAAAAAGACAAAATATTTTTTAAGTCATGAAGGGGCCACTAAAGCTTTGTAAAATAAATCCAACAAATCTAAAATAATATTATTTTAATTATAAAACATTTATTGGCCGAACATATAGTTTATATTATTTGATTACTTCAATGTTGGGTCATTATGATGTCATAAAACAAATTATATATTTAAATGGTATTTAAATTATACCCAAAAATTTGATTGTCTCAAAAAATTATAAAAAATTAACAATTGGATTATTTCAATGTCCTGATTCCTAAAATAATATTCATTTTATCAAAAAAATTTATAAATATATGAATTTGTACATTTAAAATAAAAACTACTTTTACTGAAAATTCATGGGTTTTGACAATAACCATTTTCAAACCATAATAAAAACTATTGTTGCATTCATAAAATTATATGATAATTTATTTTTTCAAAAAAGTAATTTAATAATAATATTTTATTAAAATATTATTTAATTATAAAATCCATTATTTCATCGGAATAGAGTTCTTAGTTTAATATTAACTAATAATACCACTTCTAATTTAAAAACTATTTACGAAGTTACAAAAAAATGAATGTATATTCATTATTATATACATAAAATAATGCACATTGTCATAGTGCTAGGGTCTTGATACATAACCCCTTATAACACCAACATAAGACCAAAGGTTAAGGTGTGTGATGGTGACTGACTCTTGGGGTGGCTCAGATAACATTGCTCAGGTGGTAATCTCTATCAACTTCCACTTCTCTAATAGGTGGTTCCACTTGAGCTTAATGTATTAAAGATTAGATTGGGCATGGTAAAGAGCGAATCCCAATGATGCCACCACCTTTTCAAGATCTTTCAAATGGGATTCATACATGGAAATTATATTGGGTGAGACCATCGATTCCTTTGTTTGAGTAAATTGGTTTTGTTAAAGATTTATATTTATACAAATCATTTGATCACGGTTCAACGGCTATATTAGAAAAGGTCACAATTCATAATGGTATTTTAAAATCCAGAAACATAAAACCAATGATGTTCAAATTTTATATAACCATAATAAGACATTTCATTAGATCAAGAATAATTTTCATTAAGTAATTTTTGGGTTGTTATAGAAATGCCTCCCATATTGTTAGATTTGTACACTCTTGGGGGATGTTTCCATCTTGGGGATGACTAGAGGCCAGAATCATTTGTCTTTGTCTCCCATTCTTTATTGCTAGCCCGAAAGGAATATCTCGGAAGAAGGGGTTCATGATTGAGTGGTATCAGAGGATGACGGTTGAGATATATAATTCAGATTGGATTATATAATTGTGAGTTTTTAATGGGATTGTATAGAAATAGATCTTTTTGTATTAGGTTCACGACATAGGATAGGGAGACCACCAAGGAAATGGTATTTTACCCACATAATCTGGTGCACGAACTCTGCACTTATTGAATGATCAAGTGAGATTGACCTGCTTGTAGGGTAAACACGTAGGAAAGGAAATTCATCATAATGAATTTTTTTCATGTTTGAATTTGGTTTTTTTGGGTAGGTAGAAATGGATAAAGAAATAAGTAGATAAGTTAAAATAAATATTAATAAAATTCCATACAGCTCAAGATTAGGAAATCTTTTTCTACCATTCAAATATGAATCCTGGTTATCATCTGTTTGTGGTTATGGAAGAGGATGTTCAACAGGGTTATCTGGTTGATCATTTTTGGGTTGATCCAGTTGATGAGGATGATTTGTGGTAGAGGACGTTTCATTATTTCCTGCAGATGTTGTTGGATATTGATGCGCCCAATTTGTGTATACATTTTCATATATATAATTGAAGATAAAAACATGTTTTCAAAAAATATATGTTGTTTTATGAAAATATTCTTTGATTTTGGTGATTTTTTTTACTTTCAAGAGATTTCTAGCTAAATACACGAATCAAGGGAAGCCTGTGAAAATGTTGAAACTACACGGCGTGTACTTTTATACACGTCGTGTACATCCAGACAGGGACACAGACCGAAGGAGGGAGTACACACCCATGTCACCAGGAACAATATACACGTCGTGTGAGGCAGCCTTACACGTCGTGTACTACATTCTAGAAGATATGGTTGCTGAGAAAAGTCCACACGCCCATGTGGCCGTTGGAGGAGACACGACATGTTTGAATTTCTACACGTCGTGTCTGCTATTCTCGAAGGGGATGGAGGCTAAACTTATGATACTAAACACTGTGTATGGCGGCGCTACATGCCGTGTACACCCAACAACCAGGAGGCGCCATGTTCAACAGTCAAAGACGGCGTTTTAGGCCACCTACCAACAGAGAAATTGGCGCCAAAGCACGTTGAAAAAAAGTACACGGCGTGTACTTTCTTTACACGCCGTGTACTTTAATTTTTTATAAAAAGAGGCCTTGTACTAAGAATTTTAGAGTTCATAACAATTGGAGTAGATAAGAAGCTTTTTTCTACCATTCTCGAGCCACCGTGGTGCCATAGTTCCACTATTCCACCTTCCTACTCATTACCTCAACGCTTACACGAATGAATCTATCAGGTATCACGTGCGTCGTTTCTCTCCCAATTTCTATGTGTAACTAAACCCCTCGTGTTGGGGCTGTGGATGAAGGGATCGTAATTTGAATTTTGTTTTATATATTTGTGTTTTATCATTGTAATTCAACTTACTTTTCTTAATGTACTGCTAAATATAACTGAGAATTCTGAGCCGGAACAAGGGAAGAATTCTTAGAGATACAAAAGAAAAGTAACATTGAAAACGTCCATGACCATTGGAAGGATTTCACCGATTCAAATAATGGACAAAAATTAATAAATAATTAAGAACACTGACTACCGGACCAAGGAGTCAACTGCTCTAATTCCAAACAAGAAGAACCGGACCAAGGAAATATTGTAACTAAATGAAATCCTGAATGATTGAATTTTTATGAAAAACACAACCATTTAAACTATCTGCATAAGAACTCATTAATCACCATAGCCCCGACACATCTTTTCTTCCCATTTTAAAAACTCTTTAAATTTACCTGTTGTTTTCTTTAAAACTGTATTCATTTCTTCAAATTAAATCAATTTAGTTTCAATAAAAACCCATAATCAACCCAATCGATTCTAAATTTTGCATAATTCACCTAATTAAGTATTAACTCAATTGAATTCACGCACGCCATAGTTCCCTCTGGATCGAACCTGAACTTATGCTATTCAAATGTTCTAAATAAAGGGTAACTAATTTGGTTCAAATATAACTTCAATCAACAAAAAGTGAGACCAAATTTTGGCACTGTTGCCGGGGAACATGTTTGGTTTTGGTGATAAGATTTAAATTGTGTTAAAAATTGATTTAAGTGAAAATAGAAATAAAAAATTATCAAAAATCTCTTTTCCAATCCCATTTCAAATTTTCACTTTTGTTTTTCCCTTTTACGGCTGGTTTTCATTATTGTGTTGTGCAGAGCATAAAGTGTATGTTTAGACGTCTTACAAGATCTAGAAGCACCGAGTGTTCGTAATTATTTCCACTTGACCCAGAAATCGAGCGGACCATGCTTCATCATCGGCGTACATGGACAGAAACTCACAACCATCAACCACAACCCATGGAGAACAAGGAAGAGGGAGCACCAGCCGTAGATGCTATGACTGAGCATCAGTACCAGGATCAGCAGCCTCCCGCTGCTGGTCTACCGGAGCAACCTCCTGGAGCCTTCATGGAATTCATCCCAAGGGATTACCAACAGCTGCCTCAGCAACTCTTCCCACGGCCATACTTTGCCCCTCAGGAGCAGTTAATGAAAGCTCCACCCCTTCAAAAACAACATCAAAGACGTACCCTTATGGAGTACAGACTTCCATTGATTCATGGAGCTGATACAGGCATTGTTCATCCCCGGATACAGGCTCCACACTTTGATATCAACCCTGTTATCATGTAGATGATCCAGAACACAGTCCAATTTGGAGGCCAGGCCAGTGAGGACCCGAATGCTCATCTCTCCAACTTTCTAGAGATCTGTGACACCTTTCGGTACACCGGCATGTCCGAAGATGCCATCCGACTTCACCTATTCCTCTTTTCTCTATGGGACAAGTCAAAAGACTGGATCAAGGGGCTACCACAACGAACTATCCTCACATGGGAGGAGCTAGCCTAGGAATTCCTGTCCAAGTACTTTCCACCATCCATGATGGTGACACTCCGGAATGAGATCCATAATTTCCAGCAGCACGACTCCGAGTCATTGCACGAGTATTGAGAACGCTTCAAAGAAATGCTACGAAAATGCCCCCACCATAGACTTCCACTCTAGATGCAAGTCCAGACCTTCTACGGAGGACATACCACGAATACCAAGTCCATGATGGACACTGCTGCTGGAGGCACGGTGATGCAGAAATCCCCCGAAAAACTATTCGAACTACTTGAAGACATGTCCGCCAATAGCTTCCAGTGGCACTCCAAGCGGGGGACTCAAAAGCAAGGTATGCACAACATTTACTCTACCACTATGTTAGATGCTCAGTTAGACGTTGTGTCCATTAAAATCGACGCATTGAACCTCAAAAGAGAATCTCAAGTTCATGCGGCGAACCATCTAGCATGTGGCGACTGTGGTTATAACCACATCATGGGAGAATTCCCGAGTTCGACTGGAGGCCCTTCGACGAGCGAGGTGAGTTACGTTGCCAAAAATTGAGGGCCCAACCAGTACCAGCAGTACCAGAACCCGACATGGCGAGATCAACAGACCACAGGCTGGGGCCAACAACAGCAGAATCCTCCGGCCCAGCGACCGCCCAGCTACAACCATCCTCTATACCAGAACCAATACCAATGTCCGCAACAACCCCAACAGGGTCCTTATCCGCAACAAGGGTATAAAAACCCTCTTCCAAAGTAGCCACGGAAGCCACCTTCTCCACCAGATCAACAACCACCTTAGTAGGAGAACACCTCAAGGTTAGAGGATCTGGTTACTAAATTCATATCTACTGCTGAGACTCGGTTCCAGAATCAGGATGCATCGATTCGAGGCTTGGAGAATCAGATTGACCAGCTAGCAAATCAACTCTCAGGGAGCCAGCCCGGTACACTACCAGGGAACACCAAAAATAACCCAAGGGAGGATGCCAATGCTATCATGCTCCAGAGTGGAAAAGAGTTCCAACAGAACCAATCAGAACAGCAAAGTGCATCCACACCCACTATTAGTAAAAAAGGTACCAATACCGACCCCTCCTCACCCAAAATCCCTCAGAATGAGGCTTTACAAAATAAAGAAAAGGAGGTATTACAACCATTAAAACATGTGTTACCCTTTCCGAAAAGATTGATGCAGATGAAGTCGGACCACCAGTTCAGAAAATTCATGGATGTGTTCAGGAATCTCCACATCAACCTACCATTTGCGGAGGCCCTGACACAAATTCCAACATACTCCAACTTCATGAAGGAAATCCTCTCGAATAAGAGGAAGATGGATGATTTGGGCGTTATTGCATTAACAAAGGAGTGCTCTGCGGTGGTTCAACATTCCATTCCTCCCAAACTCCAAGATACAGGTAGTTTCACCATTCCGTGTACTATTGGATCTTGTGAGTTTGGGAAGGCCCTCTGAGACTTAGGGGCCAGTATGAACCTTATGCCCCTCACAGTTTTCAAGAATCTGGGACTCAACGAGCTCAATCCTACTCGCGTAGCCCTTCAACTTGCTGATCAATCCACCAAACACCCGAAGGGACTACTGGAGGACGTACTGGTCAAGGTGGGTAAGCTGATCCTTCCCACTGATTTCATCATCCTCGACATGGGGGATGACCCGGAAGAACCTCTTATTCTTGGAAGACCTTTCTTTGAAATTGGGAAGGTACTGATCAATGTTCACCAAGGAGAGCTTGTTTTTTTGGTAGGTGATGAAAGAGTTTCCTAAAACGTCCTCAAGGCCGTCAAACATGCTTCCATGTCAGAGCATGAGGACTGTTATGCAGTTTCCACAATGGTTAATTATTTTAGAGAAAAAAGGGATAATCTGGTATGTTATTTTATATCGAATAATTTAACTATTCCAGATATTCTATTAGAAGAAGTGCCAGAAGACTTGTAATTCATAGAACGCCAGGGCAGCCACTATTGGCAGCGTGTAGTTGTTCCAGATAGTTTGGAATGGGACAAGGTGCAGCCACTTGTGCCTTTGATTTTAAAGGTGCCTAAACACGAACTGAAGCCTCTTCCAACTAGTCTCATGTATGGTTATTTAGGAACCAATCAAACTTTTCATGTTATACTGAATGCAGAACTATCACAGGAGCAAGAACATGCACTTCTAGAGGTTCTCAAAAAGCGGAAGCACGCTATTGGGTGGACAGTCGCTGATCTGAAGGGCATCACCCCTACCATTTTCACTCACAAGGTGCTACTTGAAGAAGGTGCCTAGAAATCTCGGCAACCACAATGACACTTTAATCCTCCCATGAAAGAATTTGTAAAAAATAGGTGATCAAATTATTGGATGCCGGCATCATTTATCCCATCTCGAATAGTCCGTGGGTGAGTCCTCTCCAAATGAAAATAACGAGCTCATCCCTACACGCACTATCACAGGGCGGCGAGTCTATGTGGATTACTGAAAGCTAAACGATGCCACACGAAAGGATCACTTCCCCTTGCCATTCATAGATCAAATGCGAGAGAGGCTAGCAGGGCGCAACATTTATTGCTTCCTCGATGGTTTTTCTGGTAATAACCAAAACTCCATTGCTCGAGAGGATCAGGAAGAGAGCACATTCACTTGCCCTTACGACACATTTTCTTATTGAAGGATGTATTTTGGCATGTGTAATTCCCCCGCCACCTTCCAGCGTTGTATGCTGTCCATATTCCACAACATGGCGAAACGAATCCTGGAGGTATTCCTGGATGATTTTTCCGTTTACCGAAAATCATTAACCATTTGTTTACGGCACCTAGATCTAGTTTTGGAATGATGTGAGCACACTAACCTAGTCTTGAACTGGGAAAAGTATCATTTCATGGTGCAAAGTGGCATACTCCTTGGCGACAGAATTTCAGAAAAGGGGATAGAGGTGGACCCGACGAAGATCAAAGTCATTTCACGACTACCAATACCGACTTCCGTCTGCGCCATCCACATCTTCCTGGGGCATGCAAGATTTTATAGGTGGTTTGTCCGCATATTTTCCAAAATAGCCTAGCCCCTCACAAATATTCTAACCAGGAATTCCATATTTGAGTTTGATGAGACATGTGTCCGATATTTTGAGCATCTAATGCAGCGCCTGGTGGAAGCTCCAGTTATGATTTCTCCCAACTGGGAGAAAAAATTTGAGGTGATGTGCGATGCGAGCGACTATGCAGTGGGACCAATCTTGGGCCAGTGACTTGACCAGATTTTCCGACCTATCTATTATGCCAGCAAGATGCTCAATGTGGCATAGATCAACTACACCACCACAGAAAAGGAGATTCTTGCAGTGGTTTTCACATTTTATAGGTTTCGTTCTTACTTAGTGTTGTCTAAAGTTATTGTTTATACTAACCATGCAGCACTAAATTACCTACTCAACAAGAAAGACATGAAGCCCTGATTGATCTGCTGGGTACTCATCCTAAAAGAATTCGATCTTGAGATCTGAGATAAAAAGGGAGTGAGAACATCATTGCTGGCCATCTCTCCCGCCTCGAGCTGCCTTGGAGAAGGAAGATGATCGGTAGATCAGGGAAAATTTTCTTGATGAGCACATCTTTTCTATCAATGAAACACCTCAACCATGGTATGTTGATATCGCTAATTTTATGGTTAAAGGTTTCGTTCACCCCAACCTCTCTTTCTAGCAAAGGAAATGATTTTTCTCTCATGTGAAAAGGTACTTCTGGGAGGATCCTCTGCTATTCCGATCCTGTGCAGATGGAGTGATCTGTCGTTGTATCCCGGAGAATGAAGTTCACGGTGTCCTGGAGTTCTGTCACGCCTCACTAGTAGGAGGACATCATGGGACAGACCGTACCATATCTAAGATCATGCAGTCTAAATTTTTCTGGCCCACCATGCACATAGATGCTTGGTCCATTGTTTCCTGTTGCGATCGGTGTAAGAGGACCGGTAATATAGGACGTAGGGCCAAGATGCCCCAGCACCCAATCCTGGAGGTCGTGATATTTGACGTCTGGGGCATAGATTTCATGGGCCCCTTTCCCCCGTCTTTTGGGAACACTTACATCTTGGTCTGCATCGACTACATATCCAAATGGGTGGAATCCACTGTTACAACACACGACACATCCAAGGTAGTCATAAATTTCTTAAAAAAAATCTTTTTAGAAGGTTTGGAGTTCCACGAGTACTGATCAGCGATAGAGGGACTCACTTCGACAACACACTGATGAGAGGAATACTGTCGAAGTACGGAGTAAAGCATTAGATGGGGACACCATATCATCCCCAGTCCAGTGGACAGGTAGAGCTCTACAACCGTGAGGTCAAGAAGATCCTGGAGAAAACAGTGAACACTTCGTGGAATGACTGATCCAAGAAGTTAGATGATGCCTTGTGGGAATATCAGACTGCTTTCAAAACACCACTGGGGATGTCCCCATTCCACCTCATCTATGGAAATCCCTACCATTTTCCAGTAGAATTGGAACACAAAGCCTACTGGGCTGTCAAAGCCCAAATTTTGATCTGGAGGCAGCTGAAGAGAAATGGATGTTCCAACTGTCGGAAATAGATGAGATCTGATTAGAGGCATACGAGAATGTCAAGTTGTAAAATGAGAAGACAAGAGCCATTCATGGCCGGATGATCTCACAAAAATCTTTCCAACCAAGTGAGTAGGTACTTCTATTTAATTCTCATCTTCGCTTATTTCCAGGGAAGTTAAAGTCACCCTGGTTGGGACCATTCCACATTATCCGCGTATTCCATCATGGAGTGGTCGGAATTTCTGGAGGAGATGGTCAACCATTCAAGGTAAACAGGAAGTGGTTGAAAGCTTACCATACTATAGACAACATGGTGGGAACGTTGTCCACTATACACCTCTGGTAATCAAGGTAAGTAGGTCGAGCCAACGACCTAAAACAAAGGCGCTTCATGGGAGGCGACCCAGTGGTTACACGTCATGTCCCACTTATATACACGGCATGTAATTATCTTTTTAATTTATAATCTTAATAGTATAAATCTATAGAATAACAAATAAATAACCAGGGATGATGCCGGTGCCGATGGCAAACTCATTAGAGTTTATTCGAGTCGTCCTCGGTTCGAATCCTCCTAACCTACCTTTGGAACGGGGTTCCTCCTTTTATTTACACAGTGTGTGTGATATTTTTCATATATATATATAAATACGTTTAATTAAACCCATGGTGGGGATGGACCTGTTGGCTAGAATCGTAATCCAGTTTCAAAAGACCCGTGTTCTAATCCAGACAACCGTCCCATTTCCATCCTTTGTTCTTTTAATAAATCCACATGACGTGTACTCCGATATACACCGTGTGTTCCATAATTTTTCAAATATAAATTAAAAACGTTTTAAAAATATGAAATTACATGAGGGTGAAGTTGGCGGATTGGCAAAGTCTCAGAACCTGGTTCAAAAGACCCGGTTTTGAATCGCTCTAATCTCCCCGCTTCACGCCCCATCATTTCCTAAATAAAAACCACACACTGTGCTTTTATTTCTTTCCATGTGTATATGCCGTATAGAATAAATATATATATACATAGAATAAATATGGACAGCAGAACAACCTTTTCTCCAGTGGGTGAGGGCGTCCGTTCGAATCGGCCGATCACCTGTTCGAATCCCACCCCATCCACCGGACAAAAGGTTGTACTACTCTTTTACTAATTTTGTAATACATGTCGTGTACTTCCCGATATACGTCGTGTGTAGTTTTATGTATAATTGAATTTGTAGATATATTTATTTTATTTTAATTATTAATAATAATTATTATATAGTTTACTATTATAATTATATTTATTTATATAATTAAAATAATTCCGGATACACGGCATGTACCAAACATACACGCCGTGCACTGCGGATATATAAGCCGCGAGCCACCCAGCTTGAGGCCGTGTCACATGGCTGCCCCATTTTTCTCCTTTCTTCATGTTTATTATCCCGAACACCACCCGAACCCCCTTTTTCCTGATCCGTCGATTTGGGGTGTTTCACGTTCTGATTATTCTCACACTGTGATCCTCAGTCAAGGTACGTCATTCTACACCCTCTATTTCAAATTTTTAGACTAGTTTAGGGTGTTTATCGGATCATCCGACCGTTCGGCTTCCGGAAGTACATGACCACGAAATGAAGAACACACGTCATGTACTTCTGTACACGACAACACACAACATATTTTGATCATTGAATATACACGGTGTGTATGTTCGATACACACCATGTCCTTTTTTATTATGACCATGTACACCATTTCACACTACCACACACACCATTTTCATCGACACAGCGTGTATGTTTGGTACACACTATGTAGACCATTTCCCTTGGCCCCTCTGTGTGTAGCACATAACACGGCCTGTCACCCCATGTTCTGAAACACGGCGTGTATGTTCAGTACATTCCGTGTCCTTTATATCTGCAGTCGGCCCGTGTATCCCCTCTACACGGCCTCTCACCCCATGTTCCTGTATAGGGCGTCTCTGTTAGGTACACGCCGTGTCTGTGAGATGTTTAGCCGACATGTGTCTCACCCTCTACATGTCCATGTTCTATGTGTGCAGTACACGTCGTGTCCTGTACCAACACTGTGTGTATTGTTTTCTTTGAACTAATAACAACATGGCCTTGTCATTTATATTTCACAACCACATGAACTTTTAGTGAACATGGAATGTATGTTCGGTACACGCCGTGTACTGTTACATGGTCTATTTCTATCCCCGGTGTGTCTATCTAGAGAACACGAGATACTCTATATTCTGACTGCACGCCGTGTACTCTGGAGGACACGCCGTGTAATTTTATTTTCCAGTTTTCTCACGTTTTTATTGTTTTATTTTCTTCCTTCTTTTTATTAATTTGTTCTATTTTCTATTTCTTTAAATTTCAGGATATGGAAGATCAAGATCCATCCTGCGGGAAGCGGCCAGCGTCCGCCACCGAGAGTGAGAGGCCCAGCTATCCTCGGATCCGACTCCGAACACCTACGCAGCCAGACCCCAATGCTCTGGTCTTTGACCTCCCTCCATTGGCCATTCTGCCGCCACTCACTCCCTCAGATGAAGCCGAGTCTACTTCTGCTGCACCATCTACCACTTTCCCTCTACTATCATCCTCAGCAGCTGGTCCCTCTTCGAGCACACCTTCCACCGAGCCACCTTCTACTTCGGCAGATCCACCTCCAGAGCCAGACGTTTCTGCTACACCGGCACCTGGGCCAGGACCTACAGGTTCTCCCTATCCCAGCACGGTATTCCCGGTCACCGACCTCACATACGACAGGTTCCGACGATTCTCTTGTCGACCGATACCATTGACTGGCCAGTACCTTGACAACAATATTCTGTAGCGGCTCAGTATTTGGGAGGATTTGGAGGTGCTTCTCGGGCACACCTCACTCCTCGATACTTTCTAGGTCATCAGTCCTGTACTCCATGATTTATTTTTGGAGTTTGCGGCCTCGTTTAAGTTCGATGGAGCAGAGTACCGAGAGACACCTGGAGATGTGTTGCCCGTAGTTCGATTCCAGTCAGGCGGCCGACGTTTTTCTCTTACGACGATAGAGTTTGGCCGAGGGATCGGCTTCAACCCCCATCCTATCACCCCGCCCCCTGTTTCTAACTTGACCCGGCCCGAGTGCTCCGACCTCGTTGCCATGTGGTAGGAGATCACTGGACCTGGCCACCGGTACTCCCCCACTTCCCAGAAGAGCACTCTTATAGTCGATCCCATCCTTCGCTTCACCCACTGGTGCTTCAGCTCCATACCTTTCCCCCTCCATGAGGATATGGGGGTCATGACCGGCCGTGACATGGAGCTTCTTACCTGTGTCATCTGGCACAACTACCCGGACCTCCCCTATCTTGCCACCTCCTATTTCCACTCCATGTTTACCGGCGGTCAGGGCAACCTGAACGGCGGGTTTTACCCCACCCATCTTGCCCACCCCTTGGGGGTATTCGAGCCCTCTTTACCTCATGACTTGTTAGGTTCACCCCATTGGATGGACTTTCTCATGCTCATTCGCATGGGATTGGTCCGGAAGCAGGGGGTACTTACATCCTTGCTCAGGCTCGAGCTCTGCCACCTGCTGACCCCCCTCCCTTAGCTGCTGACCCTGCTCCTCCTTCCCCACCCCATCCAGCTTCTCCCCCTCACCCACCTCCTATTGACACCACTTCTTCTAACTTTTCTTCTTCTGTCGCATCCCCCATCCCACCTACCCCCACACCCTTGGTCGATCCGACCCTTTCCCTCCGCCTATCCACGATGGAGTAGAAGTTAGTTCGTATCATCAGCCGCCAATACACCATTGCACACCATTTGATTCGTCTGGACAACCGCCAGGACCGGGTGGAGCATCTATTGGGGCCTATTGCTCAGCATCTTGGTGTTCTGCGGCCTCATCCATCAGTCTCTTCCTTCGTTCATGTCCCTTCTACTGCTGCTCCACCACCCTCTCCAACGCAGGCCATAGATTCAGTTCTGATGACTACGATGAGCCCTACTGCTACCACTTTTTCTGGACTCGGGCCTACTGCTGAGCTTCCTATCCTGAGTCTCGCCCCTGTGGCTCCTCCTTCTTCAGCTCGCCTTCCCGACGCAGAGTCAGAGCCTCCGACTTCCATGCCTCACGCACCGTCTCTACCGGCTGATTCTGTACATGATGATGCATCCCCTTAGGCGACCACATGATAGTGACATTTTTCATTATCTTATATATCACTTTTTTCATTTTCTGTGCTGTGTTGTTGTGCATGTTTGAAGTTTTCCTTTTTCTCGATAGTCACAGGTACGGTCATGGAGCGCCTTGGGCATCACTTTTCACGAGGGGAGTATTTTTCCATTTTTATTTTCATTTTTTTTGGATTTACTTCTTCCACTGTTTTCCCTCGTTTTCCCCCATATCACCCCCTTGCCCACCCTTTACCTTAGTATTGCACTTGGTGGGCCATGTGTTGTATTAAGTATGGGGGAGCATCTATCTTTTTCACCTTAGTCTTTGCCCTTTAACTACTCTAGGAGACAACATTATTAGATTCTATATTGGAAAATTTAAAGCAATTTTGGTTAATAATTATTATAAATGCTAGAGTTATCAGTAGAAACATTTGGAAAGGTTTCATGCTTATTTTAGTTTTTTTAATTATTTTAAAATGATTGCTGATATAGTTTCAATTGAAACTTTTCCTCCTTGAATAAATTACATTGATTAGGCTAATCATTTATAAGCATGTCATGACCTGATTGTCCCTTTATTATTTTTCCACACATGAGAGGTATTCTAAACCCTTTTTCGTATTTCATTTCTACTACCCTCTTTCTTGAGAGATTCTTAGGATATGAATCACTACCTGAATTCGTAAGATTTCTTTTCAAAAAACGAAGAATTTTTTTGAATTAAATTAAAATGATTGAGTCATTGGATTGTTTCAACCCCTTTATCTTGAGACCTACACTACATTTAATCTTCGTTAAGCCCATAGAAGCCACTAACAGACTTTATAGGAAGCCACATTACAAGCCTATTTCCCTACCTACCCTATTTATTTTTAAACTTTTCATGATTATTAATTTGATATTTAAAGAGGGAGTTGGAAATACATGGCATTTTTATATACAACCATGTAATAAAGTGTGGGGGAGTGCCTCTTGATTATTTTGGGCAAAATGGGTTCCAAAAATCTACTCATTGTATTCATTAGTGTTTCCCTTGTGTTTTGTTATACATATATATATTAAAAAAACAAAAAAAAACAAACAAAAAGGGGAAATTATGCTAACTTTCCCATGAACCCTACTTGCCTATGGAAGATGGAAATGATTACAAAAGCATTTTACTGAGCTTGTGAAGGATGCATTTTCAGTGATTTTTACTTTGAATATCATGAAATATTGTTTAAAGGAATTAGGCTTCCTTTTTCAAGATTCAAAATTTATTTTCACTTCTGAACCTACCAACCCTTAGCCACAAAGAAATCTGAACCTTATTGATAAAGCCCTCATGATTTTTGTAATTCAATTTTGCTGATGAAGAGAACAATATATCTTGCAAACCTATGTATAGAGTGTATATACCTTAGATTGAGCATAACATTGATTAAAAACATCTTGAGTGTGGAGTGTGATTTTAACTGGTAAGGTAAATCATCAAGTGGCTTCCTTATTTTTGAAAGGTTGTAAAATTTGTTGAAAGAGGATGAGAGTAGTTAATTGCATTATACAAGAGGCATGATTTTAATATCTTATGAATTGAATTTGTTTGTGCCTTTTAGAATTATTCCTCAGTAACTTTTTCAGTTATACGTTTGATTAATTAAATGCCTTCCTTTTAAAGTATAGGCTCTCTTAATTAGATGTTGAGATTTTGCTTGAGGGCAAGCAAATGACTAAGTCTGGGGGAATTTGATGCGCCCAATTTGTGTATACATATCCATATATATAATTGAAGATAAAAACATGTTTTCAACAAATATATGTTGTTTTATGAACATATTATTTGATTTTGGTGATTCTGTTTACTTTCAAGAGCTTTCTGGATAAATACACGAATCAAGGGAAGCCTGTAAAATTTTTGAAACTACACGGCGTGTACTTTTATACACGCCCTTTACATCTAGACAGGGACACAGACCGAAGGAGGGAGTAAACTCCCATGTCATTAGGCAGAAGATACACGCCATGTGAGGCGACATTACATGTCATGTACTACATTCTATAAGAGGTGGTTGCTGAGAAAAGTTCACACGCCCATGTTGTCGTTGAAGGAGAAACGGAGTGTTTGAATTTATACATGCTGTGTCTACTATTCTCAAAGGGGATGGAAGCCAATCTTATGATACTAAACACCATGAATGGTGGCTCTACACGCCATGTACACCCAACCACCAGGTGGATCCATGTTCAACAGTTAAAGACGGTGTGTTAGGCCACCTGCCAATGGAGAAATTGGCGCCAAAGCACGTTGACGAAAAGTACACGGTGTGTACTTTCTATACACGCCATGTACATTAAATTTATATAAGAAGAGGCTTTGGCCTACGGATTTTAGAGTTCAAAACCATTGGAGGATAGAAGAAGCTATGTTTCTACCATTCTCAAGCCACCGTGGTGCCATAGTTCCACTATTCCACCTTTTGACACCCTACCTCAATGCTTACACGATGAATCTATCGGGTATCACGCATGTCATTTCTCTCCCACATTCGATGTGTAACTAAACCCATCGTTTTGGGGCTATGGATGAAGGGGTCGTAATTTTTATGTTGTTTTATATAGTTGAGTTTTATCGTTGTAATTCATCTTACTCTTCTTAATCTACTATTAAATATAACTGAGAATTCTGAGCCGGACCAGGGGAAGAATTCTCAGCGATACAAAAGAAAAGTAACAGTGAAAACATCCATGACCATTGGAAGGATTTCACTGATTCAAATAATGTACTGAACTAAATAAAGAATTAATAACACTAACTACTAGACCACGGAGTCAACTGCTCTTATTCCAAACAAGAAGAACCGGACCAAGGAATTATTGTAACTAAATGAAATCCAGAATGATTGAATTATTATGAACAACATGACAATTTAAAAAATCTCCATAATAACTCCTTAATCACCACATAACCAACACATCTTTTCTTCCCATTTTAAAAACTCATTAAATTTACCTGTTGTTTTCTTTCAAACTGTATTCATTTATTCAAAGTAAATCTATTTAGTATCAATCAAAACCCAAAATCAACCCAATCGATTCTAAATTCTTCATACTTCACCTAATTAAGTATTAACTCAATTGAATTCATGCACGCCATAGTTCCATGTGGATCAACCCCAAACATATGTTGTACTAAAGTTCTAAAGAACGGGTAACTAATTTTGGACGCATATAACTTCAATCAGGTATGTGCAAGGGTAGAGTATCTAATGTGGAGATAAATGGATGTCTAGGTGATTTGGATATTTTCTTTGGTTCGATTTAGGAACAGACACAATACATGGTCCATTTCATAGTTAGTTAGATGCAGGGTGCTACATGTGAGTGGTGGGCATATTATTTGAGAGAGAAGAAGGAAGAAGATGTTTTATGGGTTGACTTGTAGAATGATCTCCAGGGAGAGTTCCTTTTGTTGAAAATTAATGATGAGAAGGGGAAAGATCTACTCTTCCATTGGTAGTCATGTATGTTAGTATGTGATCATGGTATAAAGTTCAATGATTTTATTTTTTTCCCCATATATCTTTCTAGATGAGGAGTCTCATGGAGACATCTTGAAAAGGCACTAAACCCTAATTTCCAGTATACAGTTTCTCTATTAAATTTGATGACCTATTTGGAGGTTTTGATGAAGGTTTAGTGGATCAAGATTATGCACTCACAAGGAGTTATACCGTAATAAGATATATAGTAGAGTTCTATGAGTGGTAGAGTTGTTAGTGGTAGATCTAACGCATTCTGAAAATTGATGTTTCAACCGGTGGTGAGACGACTTAGGAAATTTCCTTTACAAAATTATTGTGATAGTGGCCTCTAATTGTTTCTTTAAAGCTATGGGTAGATGTGTTTAATCTATAGGGTATGCAGACATATTCAAAACCAGTGCCTAGAAGCTACCTAATCTCAGTTTGTTGGATGTGGATAAGCTTAGTTTTAGCCTCAACAGCCACTGTTACTCAGACTATTTTTGTTGAAAGGGTAGTAAAAGTTTTCTTATCTGGGATGATATGTTGATGGTAGAGGCCATCCATTGGATGTTCCTTATGATTCAGGACTATGACCTGAGCATGGCCGTGAAGGTGGTAATCTGTAAAGAGGTTGACGGGTCAGTTGTGGTCTTATGCACATAGTGGATGAAGCATTAACAGAAAGTACATAGATCATCAACGAAACAATTTATTTTCATAGAACTTTTTTGTGACTTGTATGATTTGGGAGCTCTACAATCCTTTGTTTCACCCAATCTAGCACATTCTCTTGGAATAGACATATTGAGGCATCTTGTGCCCCAACTATTAAGTACACCATTCAGAAGCCATACCAGCTTGTTTGCTGTGATCCAGGAGGGTAGAATGATTATGGGACCACATCAGTCCCTTGGTGATCTATTCTTACTACAGATATAACCACTCTATGTCATTATCATTCTCAAATAGTTATATAATATACATTTCGTTATCGACTGCTTTTAGAGAAGAGTTGTTTTTTCCGATGTGGATGGAATATGTGTATTTTTCATTGGAGAACGATCTATTTAGGTGGGAAGTCTGTGTGTAGATCCCCTTATTTTCTTGTTGGATATAATTTAGAAGGAACAAATGGATGATGAAATTAGGGGAGATCCAAAATTATTCAAGGAGTTCTTGAATTTTTTCTTTGAGGAGGTTGTGTTGTTATCTCGTCAATGATATGTTGTGTTTGGGATTGAATTTTATCCTACTGATTCCCTGATTTTGTTGGATCATTATCTGATTGAACCATATGAATTGAAGGATTTGAGGATTAATATATATTATCTGATACATAAGGGTTTTATCCAGCCCAGTGTGTGGTCATGGGGTGCTCTAATATTGTTCACAATGAAGCTAGAGTGTGGTTTTTGGTTGTGCATAGACAACCCAAGGTTGAATTAGGTTGTGGTCAAGAATAGTTACACTTTTATGAAGATAGATGATAATATAAACAATATCATAGGTTTTAGTTGGTTTTAAATGGTCTATTTTTTCTATTCATAACACCAATTTAGTTTGAAGGAGGTAGATATCCTAAAAACATCCTTCAGATGTAGTTGTGGACCCTATGAGTTTTTAGTTATGAGACATGGTATTAAAGACACACCCTTAATGTTCATAGGGATTAAGAACATAGTCATCCATAAGTTATGTTATCAGGTCATCATCATATTCCTTGATGATTATTAATATACTCAAATTCATAGGTGGATCACATTGAGCAACTCAGATTTATCATTTTTTTCTTCAATGATACCATCTATATAGAAATTTTTCCTACACTAAATTAAGTACATTCATGGTATATATCCTTGGGAATGCAGTGATTATTAGGGTATGGTAGTAGACCTGTAGAAGTTTTATGCAGTTGTTTCCTGGGATGCACCCAAGAATGTGACATATGATCACATTTTCTGTGGTTTCAAACGCTATTATCAGAGGTTTGTATTCAATTTTTTTTGAGTTTCAACACTGCTAATGGATTTTACTAGACATGAAAAGGTTTTTTGTGTGGAGAAATCAGTTATATGAAGAATACAGTTTCCAAAAAATGGATGTTGTTTAGTTCCTCAATGCTTCAATTTCATGAGTAAGGCATTATGTTTAATGTATTTTGTGATGCTTCCCATTTGGGTTTTTGGATGCATGTACATGTTGTCGTGAGTTTTTATCTATTATGAGTCTCAGAAGATACTTCCACATAAGAGTAACTATGCCTTCCTAAATCTATAGTTAGTTGAAGTTTTTTTTGACTGAATTTTTGGTAGCATTATCTTATTGTAGAGTTCTCTATGGTCTTCACATATCACAATATATTTAGGTATACCTTTTATCAACAATATCTGAATTTGTGGATGTAGAGGTGGATGGAGTTTCTTAAGCATATTGATTTTGATATCTCCTAAACCTCATTAATGGTAAATATCATTGACAATTATTTGAGTTGGATTTCATGGGGAGGGGGTTGTTAAGGAATATGTGGATGCATGGAGAGTAGTGGGGGAGTTATAAACCGTTCACATGTATACAATGGTTGATGGGGATAGAGGGTCTTTTTTCAATTGATGATGAAGTATAATCTAATTACGTAGGTGGATTTGTATTATTGGGGAGGCTCAAAGTTAGAGGTAATGCACGATCATGATGGTCAAGGTGATTCTCTATAGGGATGGTCGATGAATGGTTAGAACCAAATATTGTTTGACTTAAAGTTGTTTTTTTTCACTGGAAATGTGCAATGGAGTCCTTCTTGAGATTCATAAATCACATCTACTGGACCACCCATGAGTTTAAAATATGTAATGTGGCTTGAGGATTCAGTTTGATGACCTAATATGAAATGGGAAATGGAATATTTTGTGACTAAGTGCTTTGTTATCCGGCAAGTAATGTCCAAGCATCATGTTCCACATTCATTGTTTCTACCTTTGTATGTTCCTAAATGAAATGTTATGAAATATCTAGAGACATAATCACATGTTTAACCATATCTAAATGATGATATGAATTTATCTGCGTGATAGTGGATTTGTTGATGAAATTAGCTAACTTCATAGCGATCCTGGAATCAGGAACAATGGATGCCTTGGCCAAGTGGTATGTGGATTAAGTGGTGAGGTTGAATGGAGTTGTGATGTCTATAATCTCTGATTGGGATTTACAATTTTCCTCATGAGTCTTTAGGGGAATATAGTGTTCTTTTTACACATAGATACACATCAAAACATCTTCTAACCTCAATTTGATGGGTAGATGGAACATATTATCCAAACATTAGAGGATATGTTACGAGAATGGGTTTTAGAATATGATAGATCTATGGTATGAAACAATAATTTTGGGAAGTTTTTTTATGATAATATATATCGATCTACCATTGGAATGGACCCATTAGAGGATTTTTAAGGGGGTCCATGTCATTCTTGACTGTGATGGACTTAGGTTTGGGAGATATCTGTTCTTGGTTTTGATGTGGTACAATGCACGATTGAAAATAGTTATCTTGTTTAGAAGAGGATGAAAGTAGTGTAGGATGTGAAGATCACTTATGTCAATCATATATGGAGTCCCTTTTAGTAAAAGGGTGGATACAATGTTTTCATTATGTTTTTACCACGATGTGGGAAGAGGAGATTTGACAGAGGGAGTATGCTTTATCCCAAGTTCATTGGACCCTTTGAGGTGTTGGGGTGAGTTTGAATGGTTCCATATCAGTAGGAATGTCCACCATGGTTGGAGAGGATATATGAAATCTTTTATGTCTCTTAAATTTAGTGGTATCATCATGAAGAAACTGATTTCAATAGAAAGTGATAGTTAGATATTGATGATTTTGCAATATTAGTAGAACAACTAGTAGAGATCCTTGATCATCAAGAGAAGGGGATGTGTGAATAAACCATTCCACTATTTCATGTGTAGTGAAGGGATGGTGTCTAGGAAAATGGTTCATGGGAAAAATTGATGTAGGTGTATTCCCAATAGTCAAAGATGTTTTATGTTATTAATTTATTTTTTTCTTTGAAATGTGAAATTTGAACCTTGTTGTCTATGAGATGAGTTTTCTTCCCTTGTTCAGTGATGTCAGTGTGGTGTGATGTGTGAAATAGTATTGATGAATGAAATTGGGAGGACCATATTCTTAATCTGGATTCATTTAATATGATTATATTAAACCTATTTGGTTGAGTATGTGCTTCCTACAGTGGATAGTATCATGGCATGGAGAACAAGACTCCCAGATTCTTGTGTTCAGGACAGATTAACTCGGTATCTAGAAGTTGCGGTATGACCTATCTTTAATGTGAAGTGTATTAATTTACTATGAACTTTCCTATATTTCTTAGTTTATAGGGTATGGATTGGGGGAATACATATTTTTTTAAAATTGTATGAAGGGGCTTTGGTTGTTTTTGTTAATAAGATTGAAATGGTTAAAGAAATATTTAAAACATTGGTTGGGTAATTAAAAATGTGTGGTGTAAATGATGAAATTAATGGGTGTTGAAGGAAGAGGTAATGTGAAGCTTCCTTAGTCTATCAATCTCTTCCCCTTCTAAATTGATGGTAATATATTTTAATAATTTCATCTAGATATAGTAGTAAAGTTGGTAATTCATTGGTTGGTTAGTGTCTTATTTGTAAACCAATAGGTTGGGCATGGGCTCTTTCCTCTGTACATGTGTAGACATTTTACATCATTGTGATTTCTATATGAGCCCACCAACGTTATTCACTATGTGTTAAACACCAATATAGTCACATAGGGGGTGTCTTTCATAATATTCTAGTTAGAGGATTGATGCCTTCTGACCCACTCTTCCCCCACCCTTTTTCTTGTGATGATGGCCCAAGTTTCATCGGGAGGGATGTGATGAGATTGGGTGTCCCAAGATTCTTCGGGATTATTTGTGATGTTACTTCCCAGGTGTTATTGAGATGATATGAGTTGTATTTTGATGCTGAGGTGTGTGATGGTGGGATGTGTTGTGAGTACCAGGTGTGTGCGGGCGAGATGTGTTATGGGTCGAAGGTGTATGTGGGAGGGGTGTGTTGTGAGGCCCATGTGTGTGTGGTCAGGTCGTGTTTTGAGGCCCAAGTGTCTGTGGTTGAGATGTAATGTGGTATATTCAAAAGAGGTGGGAGCACTAGGATGTTTTTCCTTGGAGTTTGAGAATGGCTAGTCCGTGGAAAAGTGTTGCATGATATCCTATAATCTATATGATATATATTATATTACATGGATTCCATTATTTGGAGAGCATTCCTTGGTGAGGTTGGTATGGTTGGTATAACTTTTAGGTGATTTTTGGTTCTACTATTTCTAATATAGAAATTAATATTCATCTTTCACAAGTGCACGAGAGACTATGGTTTTACTTCTGAGTATCCTTGAATGCACACACTATGTATATAAAAATATTTTCTGGTTTCCAGGTTGGTTCCACGTATCGTTATGGACCCAACTATATCAGATCCTTGACAGTTGATGATTCACTACATTATATTTGTTTTGTTTATTTACATTGGAATCTTTTGTATCTATATCAGTTCTATTTTTACACATTCAAGATGGATGTTTTCCTCATTATTTGTATTTTTTATTAGTGTTTCATTTGGGTTGATCCAACATATCAGTCAATAATATTTCCATATAAAGTGTAATCCCAACCATATTTCTATATTTTTATACCCATGGATCTGGTCTACAACTTGGGGCCTACTGGATGTAGGATGCATGGGTCATAATATCCCTTTTATCATTTCCATCCAAGGAGGGGTGTCTTGGTGGGAGGGGTGGTGATAGTTTTAATTCTTCATATTTTTTCCTCAAAATCTACATAACCATGGATGATATTATATACCCATTACTCATTCCCTAGTATTTGGGTATTTGTGGACGGTCATTGGATATATTATCTGGGTTTATCCATTTCACCTCTTGTTTTCATTCATTCTTCATTAGGTTATTCATAGTAGTGATTTTTTTATTCTAGGGTGTGTTTGGGATACATTTTATTTATCCCATATTTTGGTTTCAAAATATTTTAGGTTCTCTCATACAATTATGGATTAAATGTTGTTCCCAATCAACTCAATCATGCACATCTATTTGGAATTACTTCTTGAAGAAGGGGATCCTTATTCTCTCACTATTTATGTGTATGTGTGGGGCTTTCATGATTTATCCTACCATTGGGTTTATTTAATGGGTAATCATAAAATAGATAATTAGTTTTCATAACCTTAAATTATAGGGGTGTTGATAAAGCACATGTTTTAATTTCAATGAATATATAGTTTATGTGATTGTATACGCTTGTTGTCATTACTAAAAAACAAAGTTTTGGGGATTATTTTTGATAATGTAGTTGATATGGATGGGAGACCCTTATCATGATTATTTATGATATCACCATGAATTAAAAGGAAAATAATATATATATATATATGGCTAAATAATTAGTTGGACATGGAAATATATTTTGTGTTATAATATCCACGCTAAATTATGAATTGAAATAATTTAATAAAAAAAATAAGTTATGGAAGCCAATATGTGATGCTATGTTTGGATGTCCCTTTTTCATAAATGGTGTGATTTTGTCTATTGTTTAGTGGTGTAGTGACTATAGGAGATATGGAAATATGGGTCAATGATTTGATGGTGTTTTCGTGTGTTGTGATGTGGGTAGATGTGTTATGGCTGTATTGTGTGGTGGATGAGATGGGTGGTTGTTTTGATGAGATGGATTGGATAACATTGTGATGTTTAAAAAAATTATGTGAGGTCGGTGAGCTATTCTTGGATGTGGATGTGTTAGTTTCTATAATTTTCATGGAAGAAGATTTAATTATAAAATGATATGATATGAGTTTTTAAATGAATATGTATTGAGTATAATTGTATGTTTGTAATTCGAATAAACTATCTAAATGATAAATGAATAGTATATAAAAAAGTGGAATGAAATTTATTAGTAATATAGTGTAATTTGATAAAAAAATTATCTATTAAATTTTAGAATATATAATATAATGAGGTTTTCATGACATTAGTGGAGGTTGTGGTTTACATTTTATTAAAAGGTTTTATAGAATTCTGTAGTTTATTCTAGATAAATTGTTGTGAAATAATAGAATACGTGTCATTTTATAACAATATATCATGTTTCTTTGTTTTTTCTTCCCACAACCCACTGAAATTGAATAGAATTACAAACACAAGGTGGTATTTAGTAGTAGGTGTTTTCCCCCACATAAAAAATTTCAGTGATATGGATGGTTGTATATCCTCTCTTTCCCACTCATCCTTTAGTAGTGGTGATAGATATTGTTGATTGAAAATTTCCATCAATGTAGAGGATTTAATATATGGTGTGGTTGATTCGTGGAAGGAGGATAAAATTTGATTTATGAGCTTCAATTTCATGACACCCTAGCTTTCTAGTTATGTGATGTCCTTGGAATCTTCAAGAAAAATGAAAGGTGATAGCCTAAGTGTATTCAGTTGCATTTATGTGATATTTGATGATATTATCCTATGATGTAGTGATTAATGGTGATAACACAAGATGATAGTCAATGAGAGGGTGATTTGGGTAGAGATACATCCTGACGAAAATTAGATATAGAAACTTTTGAGGTAAAATTTTTATGTTTCTTATAAAATGTTACTATTCTAGATGTTTGATTTCATCTGAGTTCTATATTGAGGATATGATTTTTATGGTGACCAATATAAGAGGTTTTTGGTTTTTCATTATATTCACTAGTGCATTAGTATTATCTTTTCATTGATTCAATATATAAAATTTGAAGGATCCTACTAAGTATAAATTTTCTATTCACCATTAATATGTATACTAGTTTTTTTGGTTTCTAGGAGGACATTGGGGACTGATAAGGATATTAATATCAATGGATTTGGAACATATGTTGAGTCTATATTATAAGACATGTCTTTTAGTTTTAAAATTTAGACTTCTATTGTATATGTTTACATTTTACATATAATGTGGGATTGTTCTGGGTTTAATTTTAAATATGAGATTTAATTAATTTGATATTTCCAACTGTATCTCTTTAGTTTTTTTAAATCAAATTATAGTTTAATGCCTTCAATATGTGATATTTTTACACCCTATATTCTTCTTGAAAAATGAAGGCCTTCTATAGGTTAGATATGGTGGGTCGCTGTCTTACATCCATTATCACTAGCATATAAGAGGTAACATTTTTAAGGGGGGTTCATGAAAGAGTTGTACGAATGGTTTTTCATAAGGGATTATGTGCGGTTTGGAGATAGTCATTATGAGGATTCACTAGGTTTGGTAGGTCAAAATATCTAGTTTTCCCTTGTACGTAACATGGTAATGGGATACACGAATGAAAATATGTTTTTCAACCCCACTATGATCTAATGCGTGGAATTGGAGTTTGTGGAAGGACCAGGTGACATGGCCCCATTTTAGTGGTAGATACATAAGATATGTTCTTGCATAATGATTGTTGTTATTAATGTACAAATTAAATAATTTTGAATAATTAATTCATTCCTTAAATTAAATAAACAATTATTCTTAAAATTTCACGATATTGATCTTTTTTCCTCCATTATTTTCATTAGTGGATCATAGTCATCATCCATTTTTTTCTTATGTGGTTGGGTTTTGAAATTATGAATTTTATGATCCTCACATGATCAACCCACATGTGTAGGATGAATAATTTAATAGGGATTTTTTTTACCTTTTTGAAGCGATGTTTGTATAAATCAAAGGGAATTGTCTTAGATCTTGAGATGGAACACTTTTTCAAGAATCTAGATAACACCATTAATATGATTTTTGATATGGACGAGTTATATATTCAATTTTAATTTATTATTTTATAGGTAGTAGTGTATTAATAGTTGATACATTTTCTTGGGGATTTAATGGATGAATATGGGTTGTGTCCATAAATTAAAACAGAGCTCCATTAATACTACCAATCTTGGATGAAAAATAAAAAGAAGTGGAAGGAGGAACTCCTCTTTCAGAAAGGTATAATTATTTTTTGGGATGTTGGGATTATGAAAAAGGAACTCATTCACTTATCCTATGATGGATTTCTATATGATTATTATATAGAACAATGTCTAAAAGAAACTATATTTGTAGTGATTCGGTATGCAGACACCCCATTTATAATTTATATGTAATTGGAGTTCCAAAAAATGGGTTTGGTAATCATTCAAATGTTTCATATATGAGGAAATCCTTTAGATGGTGGATATCAAGGTGTCTTAAGAGTTAGAGCATTAGTCAATGGGCTAGAGACATTCAAATAGTGAGGGATTGGACTAGTGGGGAATTGAGTATGAATATATGTTTGACATCATTATATGTAATTAAAAATCCATGAATCTATTATGGGCTTCCATATCTATTCGATATAATTGGGTGACTTGGTACCCCAACAATCAATAAGAAACTAATTATTTAGTTAAGTTTCTGATTGAAATTCATGATCATTTTTTGTTGCGATGTCAAATTTATATGATAATGTTTCAGTAGTATGGACCATTGGTGATTTTAAAGCATCTAAGGAATGTTTTTGTTAGAATGGGTTGGATCATTATAATCATTTCATAAAGATACCTAGGTCATAGCATGGTCAAATAATATGATATTAGAGAGGTATAAGAAATGGAAGTGGTAATACACATTTGTTGGATATAGGGTGCCCGTTGGGAAAAATTTTGATAGATCCAAGATTTGTTTATCATATATACATTCATGGTCCTTGTTTGATATAGGATAATCACACTACTTTTTTGATCCTAAATTAATATCTCCCATAGGAATAGATGTGTATAAGCTTATAATTCCCATGGTGTTATCGATGTTGGTTGTTGGGTAGTCTAACTTGTTTAATGTATACCTAGTATGTTGAATAATGATGGTCCAAAAACATCCAATTGAATATTTATTCATTCTTGAGAATAATCTATAAGATTTTATCATAGGAAACAATCAAAATTATTTTAGGGGTGTTTCAACTGAATATTATTATAGAAGAGTTTATTTTTCTAATATGGATAACCATTGAGTGGCATTCACTGGTGGGTGAGCTTTTCAAATGTGTGGATGTTTAGTGTAACACTTTTTTCACTATTAGTGGAAAAATTTTTGGGGCCTAATAAAAAGGATGTACCTATGTTATTGTATGAGTTCATGAATTTTTCTTATATTATGTAATGGAACCCATAACTATATGTAGAAAATGGTATTGAATTCTGACCATGGACATCTCAAATTTTGATTTCTCTATATCGAATGGCGCCTTTAAAAAAACATGATTGGATGTTGAAGGGGAATGATCTGATGTTAAGGGTTTCATCCAACCTAGTGTGTCTCATTGGATTGATATTGTATTTTTTCTAAGATGGAAGATGGTAGAATATGGTTGTGCATGGAATCTCATAGGTTGAATCAGATAATGGTAATGGACCATTAATCCCTTCCGGGGATCAATGATTTTATTAACCATATGAAGATAGAAAATTGGTTTTTAGAGGTAATATTATATTCAATGTATCACCAGTTGAGGGTGAATGTTGAGTATATCCAATTTTTTTTTCATTTATAGGAATATAAGTTCACATAATGTTCATGTTAATGTTGGTAAGTTTCATGATATCACCAGATGTTTTCCTACAAATTGTGACCTATATATTATATTGGATCCTAGAATGATTCATTATCATGTTCATTTATGATATCTTGATCTACTCAATGGCAGAGGAAAAATATCATTAAAACCTCATAGTAGCCTTTTAGGACCTTTAAAACAACTATCATTCGGAAATGGTATCCATGTAAGAGAACTTGACAAGAGAGTTGATGTTTTTATACATTTGGTGTCTCTATATGGTGTGGTTGTAAATCATTCAATGATCAAGGACATTATTTCCTAGGTAGATCACAATGGTGTGGAATAGGTTATTTATTTCATTGGCTATTCTAGAAATTGTCAATGTTTTTTGGAAGATTTAACTTAGGTTTTGTCCTTATAGAGAGATCTGACTGAGAAGGAACCAGAAATTATGTCAACTAATAAGTTCTAAGATACAATTTGTTAAATGAAGGATAAGTCGGTCAACGTTCTATTTTTCATTTTTCAAATTAAGGTGTAATTTTTGATGATATTTTTAATTATCTTCATATGGTGTTGTTGTGTATATTGAGGAAACGTAGATTTGTGATATTTTATGTGTTAGGTAGATAAATCCCCATTTGTTTAATAATTCCACACATGACCTTGAGATGGTTGATGTAATGTTTTTACAAAGGTTATTCTAGTATTTCCTCATAAATTAAATGTTTTTGTATTTTATAGATCAAATGAACAAAAATTATATATTGAATTTTTTAAATATAAATATATGGATATAAAGATTCTTGTCACGACCCGTCCGAGTGGGTCCCCCGCCGTGACTCCCCAAGCCCGCCTCCAATAGGCCAGGGGCTGGTGACTATCACCGAGTAGGCATATCACAAACATGGGATGCATTGGCTAAGTACCTGTACACACACACACACATCTCCAAGCCCACAAATGCTGAAATGTAAAACACTAAGGAAAAAAAATTCATGCATACAAATAAACCCAACCAATAGAGTAAGATGAAAGGTAGAGTACTGTAAAATTAAACTGGGCCAGAATACAATCCCACCAAAAGCAAGAGTCTGAAAAACTCCAAAGTCCAACCTGTAAGCACAAAGGTACTGGGACTGCCGCTCATAGCCATAGGAACGCCTCGGCCTATAGGGAACTCAGAAATCTCGGTCCTATCCTGGTCCGCCCTGGACTCTGTAGAAAGGCTGCTCATCTGCAGAAGACACTAGACGTGCGGGAAAAGCCAGTGCAGGGGTGAGTATAATAATACTCAGTAGAGGACCTCGAAAACCACAAAGCAGTACACAAAGTAAATGTACAATCAGTTATGTATAATATATGATTATAGAACATATAAAACATCCCAAATATAGTCAAAACCCATACCCGTGGTCTAGAAACAAGTCACATGACCGCATACCCCCACAATGGATTCTGTTCGAAGATTCCGTGATGCCCTCGTTCTGGGAGGACACAATCCACGAGTCTTATATCACTGATGACGTCCGTATGAGAAGTGTTGTTCATCGAGAACTGTCACGAGAGATGGCTACACTCATTAAGGGAGACACACTCATGAGTGGAAGGGTTACGATAGATAGAAGCATTCATTACGGGAGACACACTCCTGAGTGGGAAAGACCTCGATACACAGATGAGGATCACTACCAGGTCCATGGAGGATACTGCGACTCAACTGGAATTCACCTTCTAGGTATAGGATCAACGCCTGGTAGAGTTGGTCACGTCGATGCCTGACTCTACCTAGGGTCTGTAATGGATAGAGGATCTCGATCCGGGCCTCTCGGATGGATGTCTGACTCTATCACAGAAAGTTCTGCTCAAGGGATCAAAATCCTGTGATAGGGAAAGAGGCCTGACCCTCAGGGGAACAAGAAGAAGGGGCACTAACCCAAATGAAATATTTTCAAGGCACGATGAACAAAAGGACCAAGTTGTTTTCAAAAAAGTACACAGTGTGTAGAAATGATACACGCCATGTTGTCCGACCCCGGGTACTACCTGTGTACCACGGCCCATGTCGTGAGGCTGTTCATGTAGAAAACACAGTACATGGGTTGTAGTACAAATTACACGTCGTGTCTGGGTAACTGTGGTTGGCTCTGTGTACTCTGGCCATGTGCTCGTACATGGTCACCAACCCATGTACTCTGAACCATGTAATTTACACACGGGGTGACCCGCGCTATTTACCTCTCCTGGCTGGGTGAGGGAGTACACAGTTGTGTACTCCATCCCGTGTCTGTGTATCCCCGGGATACATGCTGAGCTCTATGTAGCCGCCTCAGCCGAGCTGTGCACGCCTTTCCTTCTGAAGCCGTATTGATCATCTCGTGTCCGTGGACTATCCAAAGTACACGTCGATCTTCGGGGAAGGTCCAACACGCCGTGTGATTGGGGTCACACGCCTTGTGATTCTTCTCTGGCCCTGAAACCCTAGTCGCCACTGCCAAAACTACACGGCGTGTTCTTCGGAAGTACACGTCGTGTATCCTGGAAATTTTCAGAAACGACGCTCTTCTCCAGTGCGCCTCCTATGCTGCTCCGAAAACATGTTCTGATCTTCCCGCATGAAGACCGATCGAAGAATGCTCTTTGTGATCCGGTCCGATTTGTCTTCCACCATCGTCTTCGCACCTCCATAAGGACGTTGCGACGTCGAACCATCGATTTGGGATCATTTCATCATACAACGGATACACAACAATCCATTGTCTGTCGCCACGCAATGAACGCGAAGAACACACGGGGAAAAGAAGAAAGAAATCCAAATAAACAAATTGAGGAATGAACCTCCGCCATCATTCGTCACGACATTGATTCTCTCCCGTTAATAGGATTAAAAGGGGAAATAATCATCAACAACTTAAAGCATGGATCAATTCCCCATAATCTTCCTGAAGAAAAATCCATCTCGCAAGAATGTATGAATTCATAGATCAACATGTTTGTGGTTGATCCGTGTTCATCATATAAACTCAAATACGGGGAAAAGAAAATCGAAATAACAACCCCTACCTTTCGAAAGGATCGATCGCTGATGAAGGCATCGTGCTGCCATTGTCGTCGAGATCCTTCAACGTCGGCACAACGATCCTTGGTTTCGATCAATTCTCATTCGTCGTCGAGAATTTTCTCCAACGCTCTGCGGATTCTGCAGAGGTTCCTCTCTCTACATTGCCTAGGATGTACAATTTCTTAACCCATTAAAAAGGGGAAACAAGTTGGAATCTAATTACGTGGTAGTATTAATGGCGTTGACTTTCTATTTCAAAGTCATTAAGACACACCATCAATTTAGGAAACAGCTGCGGCGTTTCCACGCTGTAGCGGATGTTTCCATAAATGAAATAAAAAAACTGGTTATTTTATTTTATTTTATTTTACTTAAAACGTCAGAAAATTAACCTTTTCCCTCGACCCGCGCTGGTTGAGGTTAGCCTCATTCATAGGTAAAGTTGTCATCCTGGACGCAACGGTTTGCTCAGATTTTTAATCCAGGCATTCGTTTGGAAACTTCCACAACCACGCACAAGTGGCGACTCACTTAACTAAAAAAAGATCAAACCACCATTCCGGGATCACTAGATCTCAGAATGATGTGTCGTCATCATGGAAGGTATTGAAATAATTTCATATAGTATTTAAAAATAATAAACACAAAATCCAATACATTACATTCTCCCCACCTTGGGGCTTTACGTCCCTGAAAAGCCAAAAAAAAGGCTATTAAAAAAGATGAGGGTACTGGGCACGGATCTGAGCCTCCCACTCCCATGTGCTCTCCTGAAGATTCCCGTGCTGCCACCGAATGCGCACTAAGGGAATAGATTACCCACGAAGGATCCTCTCCTGCCGATCCTCAATCTCCATTCGGTACTCAGCAAAGGTCACTCCATCCTCGATGTCCAGCTCGCCCCAGTCGATGATGTGAGATCGGTGATGCACATACCTCCTCAGCTGCGACACATGGAAGACATCATGTACCCAATGCAACTGTGGCGGTAGAGCCAGGCGGT
Organism: Viscum album; assembly: GCA_963277665.1. Lineage (NCBI taxonomy): Eukaryota > Viridiplantae > Streptophyta > Magnoliopsida > Santalales > Viscaceae > Viscum > Viscum album. Next base: position 1,173,288,122 of record OY728164.1, read on the forward strand.
ACGCCACCTCGCCAACTCTGACCAGGATCTTGAAAGGTCTGATGAACCTCGGAGATAGCTTTCCGCCTCAGCCAAATCTCTAAAACCCTTGTCGAGGTGAGACCTGAAGGAAGACATGGTCTCCCCCTTCGAACTCCAGAGGTCTCTGTCGCCTGTCAGTATAAGACTTCTACCAGTTTTGTGCAGTCTTCATCCGCTCCCGGATGATCTCCACCTTCTCTGTAGTAGCTCGCACTAACTCTAGACCCATTAGTGATGACACTCTGGGGTCGGTCCAGCAAATTGGTGACCGACAGGGTCTCCGGTACAAGGCCTCAAACGGTTCCATACCAAGGGTGGAGTGGAAGCTGTTGTTGTACGCAAACTCCACCAGTGGTAGGTGGTCCTCCAAACTACGACCACGGTCCAAGATACATTCTTGAAACATTTCCTCCAGAACCTGAATGGTTCTCTCTGTATGACCATCCGTCTAGGGATGAAACGCTATGATCAAGCATAGTTGAGTCCCAAAAGCCTCCTGCAATCCCTTCCACAACTAGGATGTGAAGCGGTCGCCTCGGTCTGAGACAATAGCCGAGGGGACGCCACGAAGCCAAACTATTTCATGTACGTGGAGGCATCCCAAGATATCTACGGAACTCTGCTCCTTGATAGCTAGGAAGTGGGCCGACTTGGTGAGTCGGTCAACAATCACCCAGATGGAATCATTCCCCTTGGATGTATGTGGTAAGCCTATCACAAAGTCCATCGATATTGTATCCCACTTCCACTCTGGAACATCTAGGGTGTGAGCTAACCCTGCTAGAACTTGGTGCTTAGCCATCACCTGATGGCATGTGAGGCATCGAGAAACGACCTCTGATACTGCCTTCTGCATACCTGACCATGAGAACTACCGTTGGAGGTCCTGGTACATCTTTGCAACTCCAGGATGTACCACCAAATGGGATGTATGGAACTCCCTATGGACCACCTCCTGCAACGCCACTGGTACAACAATGCATCCTCTAAAAAGAATTACATGCTCCCCACCTTGCGAATATCGATCAGGAGTCTGTCCTGTGGATAACTAAGCACGTAAGGCCCCACAGTCGACATCCCCAAGTTGTTCCTCCCTAACTCGTTGTAAGAGTGGAGGGGTGAAACCCATCGACTATAGGTAAGCCGTATCCTCTCCATCCACGAAGGATAACTGTAACGCAGCTAACTGTTGCGTCGCCTCACTCAATAACTGTGAGCTAGACCTTCTGGTGAGGGCATCTTCCACCTTATTCCCCTTTCCAGGAGTATACATAATCTCAAAATCATAGCCATAGAGGAACTCTATCCAATGCCTCTACCTCAGATTCAGATCCTTTTGTGAGAAGATGTACTTGAGGCTCTTGTGGTCAGAGTAGACAATGAACCGCTCTCCCATAAGGTAGTTTCGCCACATATTCAATGCGAAGACTACCACTGCCAACTTGAGATCATGGGTCACATAGTTCGGCTCATGTGGCCTAAGCTGGTGGGAACCATAATCAATCACTGCATGTCGCTGCTTCAGGACACAGCCGAGCCCAGTCCCTGATGCGTCGAAGAAAACTATCTACTCGACACCCTCCTCCAGCAATCTCAAAATTGGGGCACCTGTCAAACTCTGTCTAAACATCTCGAAAGCCTGCTGGCACTTTTCTGTCCACACAAATGGTTTCCCCTTCCTGTTCAAGTCTTTCATCAGTGCTGATATCCGAGGGAAATCCGGGATGAATCTCCGGTAATATCCTGCCAACCCATGGAAGCTCTGCACCTCTGTCACGCTCTGAGGTGGCTCCCATGATAACACAGCCTCCACCTTGGCTGGGTCCACAGCCAATCCATCTGCTGATATGACATGTCCCAGAAAGTGGACTTCTTGAATCCATAACTGACACTTTGAGAGCTTCCCATAAAGTTGGTTCTCCCGGAGTATGTCCAGAACCATCCGCAGGTGTCTCGCGTGCTCTTCCTATGACGCCGAGTACACAAGGATGTCATCGATGAAGACCACTAAGAACCGGTCCATGTACGTCTAGAAGATCCAGTTCATCAACCCCATTAACACTATGGGGGAGTTCGTCACGCCAAAGGGCATCACCATGTACTCATAGTGACCGTAGCGACATCTGAAAGCTATCTTCGGTATATCCTCATCCCGCACATGTAGCTGGTGATAGCCTGATCGAAGGTCAAACTTCAAGAACCATTGTTCCCCTCTTAGCTGATTGAAGAGTTAATCAATTCTCAACAGTGGATAATTGTTCTTCACCGTCACCGGGTTCAGGTGCCGGTAGTCCACAGACCACCTCACAGTCCCATCTACCTTCTTGGCAAACAAGACTGGAGCCAGCCAGGGTGAGACGCTGGGTCTTATGAAACCCTTTCTTTGAAAATCCTCCAACTGCACCCTCAGCTCATGAAGCTCCGTGGGAGCCATCCGATAAGCTGATGAGGAAATCGGTGTCATTTCGGGGTGTAAGTTGAAGAAGAAGAAAATTTCCTGGCGGGGAGGTAACCCTGGAACATCTCCTGGAAAGACGTCCTCATACTCCACCACCACTACTGGGGACTGAGAGCTCACAAAATCTACTACTCCGAGGGTAAGGCTAGCCAACTCATGAGTGATCGGCTGCCCCCTCCTATGCATGAGCCCATTTTGTGCTTCCTGGGTTTCATTTTCTCTGACAAAGGAAAACCTTGTTCCATCATGGCGGACACACCGCACTCTTCGCCTAAAATAGTCAATCTGGACATGGAGCGAAGATAACCAATCCATACCAATGATAACATTGTAAGGCCTCAACGATTCCACCAAGAGGTTCCAACTAAAACTCTCACCTCCATGGGTAAGATCACACTGTCTGCAAAGGTCTGTGAACGTCGAGTCTCTTCTCGTTGGTGTCTCCAAGTGTAAGGATCGATTCAACAGTTCTACAAGAATCTCGAGGTTTTGTACAAGACATGTGGCTATAAGGGAATGACTGGAACCTGTGTCTATGAGTACGGAAGATAAGGTAGAAAAGACACAGACCGTACCTCGAATCATCCCTGGAGCCCCTGGGTTGTATGCCTCGATCGCATGCAGTTGTCCATGTCCCTCTCCCCCAGCTCCCTGAGCCTGGTGCGGACCTCCTGGGGGTGGTGGTGGAAGTAAGTCAAAGCGTATGCCTCCACCAGCAGCTCACCCTTATCCTCTGCCATGTCTTCCACCTTTCAGATCATCCTGATCTGTTATCTGCCTCTACCTCGGTGGTCTATCCACCACTTCCCTGTCAGTAGCTTGCCGTGTCAGGCAATCTCTAGCAAGATGCCCCTACCATCGCATGTGTATCATCGCTTCTCCCTAGGCTGACTAGATCCAGCCTGAGAGCCCTGGACTGTTGATACCCTATCCTGGGTCCTCCTATGATGTCTCCCACATCCTGATCCCTGCGTATGACATCGGCTCCCTGATGCCGGTGTCTCCGCACCTGTCTGCCTGTTGCTAACTACCAGAGGTTGTCTCTGCTCCACCAAGAAGCTCTTGATCATCAAGGCCCACTCGAGCACTCCAGCATAGGTCGATATTCATAGAGGCACGAAACTAACTCGGATGTCTCGCCTTAGACCACGCTCGACAGTCCGAGATCTGAAGTACTGATCTCTGACCAGATCTATCGAGTACCTGGCGAGGTTGGTGAACCTCGATGAATAGTCAGCCACCGTCATACTGCCCTATTGGAGCTGAAGAAGCTCCTGGATGCGCAAAACTATCAACGTAACCAGAGAGAACTCATCCTTGAAGAGTCGCTCAAACTCTGTCCACCATAGAGTCTCCTCGTCATGAGTCTGCGTGGTCAGGCTCCACCATTGTCCCGCCGAACCCTGAAGAAGGCTCGTTCCTAGGACTACCATCTGGTCTGCTGGTGTCCTCATTGGATGGAAAACTCTGGTCATCGCCTCATGCCAGTCCTCAACCACCTGAGGGTTGGGCTTGCCTCGGAACCTGAGGGGTCTCTGTCTCTGAAACTCGTGGAGTGCGCTGAGCCTGTGCTCCTCACCGATCGGTACTGTGGGTACCACTGGCTACTCCACTGGTGGTATAGCAAGTGCACCACCTAGTGTAAACACATGGGGAGCTGGTCCCTATATCGAATCCTCGTCACTGTGGGGGTCATCCTCATGATCATGCTGATGAATCCTAGCAGGTATGCATCTCAAAGGAATCCTGTAAAGAAACAAGATGTGTCACGGTCCATGAGTATATTTGGATAGCTCACAACAGGGACATGGAAGACAAAACCCATTCATATATGATGCATGTACCTTTTATTTCCCCGTAACCAGTGTTTTTGTGAACTGGGTCGAAAAGCAGGTTACCAGAGTCCTGGTGTATGGATACGTCAGCCTCCGCACCAACACTGGGGTACCTGACCAGAAAGCCGAACCCGAAACACTTAACATTATTGACCCAAAACAAGCTCACAGACTCTTGGTCCTAAGGTAGAACTGACCACCTCTAATACCACTCCGTCACGACCCGTCCTAGTGGGGCCCGCACCGTGACTCCCCAAGCCATCCTCCAATAGGACAGGGGCTGGTGACAAGCATTGAGTAGGCATATCACTAACATGGGAGGCATTGCCTAAGTAAATCTACAGACACACACATCTCCAATCCCACAACTGCTGAAATGTAAAACACTAAGGAAAAAAAATGCATGCATACAACTAAACCCAACCAACAGAGTACAACGAAAGGAAGAGTACTATAAAAGTAAACTAGGCCAGAATACAAGCCCACCAAAAGAAAGAGTCTAGAAAATGCAAAGTCCAATCTGTAAGCACAAAGGTACTGGGACTGCTGCTCGTAGCCGTATGAACGCCTCGGCCTGTAGGAAACAATGAAAGCTCGGTCCTATCCTGGTCCGCCCTGGACTCTGTAAAAAGGCTGCTCGTCTGCACAAGACACCAAATGTGCGGGCAATGCCCGTGCAGGGGTGAGTATAACAATACTCAGTAGAGGACCCTGAAAACCACAAAGTAGTACAAAAAGTAAAGGTACAGTCAGCTATGCATAATATATGTTTACAGAACATATAAAACAAACCCGATATACTCAAAACCCATACCCATGGTCTAGAAACATGTCACATGACCGCATACCCCCACAAGGTATTCCGTTCAAAGATTTCGTGATGCACTCATTCCGGGAGGACACACTCCACGAGCCTTATAGCTCTGATGATGTTCGTCCGAGAAGTTCTGTTCATCGGGAACCACCACGATAGATGGATACACTCATTACGGAAGACACACTCCTGAGTGTAAGGGTTGCGATAGATAGAAGAACTCATTACGGGAGACACACTCTTAAGTGGGAATGATCTTGATACATAGATGAGGATCACTGCCAGGGCCATGACGTATACCGTGACTCATCTGGAATTCACTAGCTAGGTATAGGATCAACGCCCAGTAGAGTTGGTCATGTCGATGCCTGACTCTGCCTAGGGTCTGGAATGGATAGAGGATCTCGATCCGGGCCTCTCAGAAGGATGCCTGACTCTATCACAGAACGTCCTGCTGAAGGGATCAAAATCATTACGTGAGGGAAAGATGCTCGATCATCAGGGAAACAAGAAGAAGGGGCACTAACCCAAGGAAAAGATGTTCAAGGCACGGTGAACAAAAGGACCAAGCCGTTTTCCAAAAATTACACGGCGTGTAGAAAAGATACACACCGTGTTGTCCGACCCCGGGTACTGCCTGTGTACCACGACCTGTGTCATGAGGATGGTCAAGTAGAAAAACTTAGTACATAGCGTGTAGTACGGAGTACATGCCGTGTCCGGGTAACTATGGTTGGCTCCGTGTACTATGGCCATGTGCCCGTACACAGTCACCAACCCGTGCACTCCAAACCATGCAATCCACACATGGGGTGACCCGCGCTGTTTACCTCGCCAGGCCGGGTGAGGGAGTACATGGTTGTGTACACCATCCCATGTCTGTGTATCCCCGGGATACATGCCGAGCTCCGCGTAGCCACCTCTGTCGTGCTATACACGTCATTCTGCCTGAAGCCATGTAGATTATCTCGTGTCCGTGTACTACCCAAAGTATACGCTGAGCTTCGGGGAAGGTCTAACACGCCGTGTGACCGGGGTCACATGTCACGTGATTCTTCTCTGACCCCGAAACCCTAGCTTCCACCGCCAGAACTACATGGCGTGTTCTTCGGAAGTACATGCCATGTATTATGGAAACTTCCAGAAACGGAGCTCTTCAGAAGCGTTCCTCCCATGCTGCTCCGATCATCAATCCGGCCATCCGATCTCCATAAAACTTCCAGGTTCTGGTCGCCCCAACCCCACGAAGCCTCTTCCGTCGTTTTCGGGCCCCCGATCGGCTCTGAAAACATGTTCTGATCTTCCCGCATGAAAAACGCTAGAAGAACGCTCATTCTAATACAGTTCGATTTTTCATCCACCATTGTCGCCGCACCTCCACAAGTACATTTCGATGTAGAACCTTCGATTTGGGATCGTTGTGTCACAGAACGGATGCGCAATGATCCATTGTTCATCACCCCGCGAAGAATGCGCGGGGAAAAAGGAGGAAGAAATCCAAATAAACAAATTGAGGAACGAACATCCGCCGTTGTTCATCACAGCATTGATTCTCTCCTGTTAATAGTCTTAAACTGGGCAATAATAATCAACAACTTATAGCATGGATCAATTCCCCATAATCTTCTCGAAAAAAAATCCATCCCGTATGAATGTACGAATCTGCCGATCAACTTTTTTGTGGTTGATCCGCATTCGTCGTTTAAACTCAAATACGGGGAAAAGAAAATCAAAATGACAACCCCTACCTTTCAAATGGATTGATCGTTGACGAAGGCATCTTGCTGCCGTTGTCGTCAAGATCCTTCAACGTCGGCGCAACGATCCTTGTTTTTGATCCGTTGTCGTTCGTCGTCGAGAATTTACTCCAACGCACCATGGATTCTGTAGAGGTTCCTCTATCTACGTTGCCCAGGATGTACAATTTCTTAACCCATTAAAATGGGGAAACAGTTTGGCATTTAATTATGCGGAAGTATTAATGGCGTTGACTTACCATTTCGAAGTCATTAAGACGCGCCATCAATTTAAGAAACAGTTGCGTTGTCTCCACGCTGCAGCATATGTTTCCTTAAATGAAATAAAATAAACTGGTTAATTTATTTTATTTTATTTTACATAAAATGTCAGAAAATTAACTTTTTCCCTCGACCCGTGCTGGTTGTGTTTAGCCTCATTCTTAGGTAAATTTGTCGTCCCAGACGCAATGGTGTGCTCAGATTTTTATTCTGGGCCTCCGTTTGGAAACTGCCACAACCGAGCACAAGTGCCGACTCACTTAACTAAAAAAAGTTAAAACCACCATTCTGGGTTCACTGGATCTCGGAATGATGTGCTTTCTTCATGCCCAGTCTTGAAATAATTCCATATAATATTTAAAAATAATAAAAGGAAAATCCGAGACATTAAAATTCTTCTTGCCAACCCTATAACTATGGGATGTGGGAGTTGTGTGTTATTATTTATCATCCTTCAACATCGGTGCAAGAGTGGTTCTTTTAGAGTGAGGGTGTTATAAAAACAATAGAAACATTTATTTACTGTAATTAATTTTTTATTTATAATAATAAATTAATTAATTGATGATAAAAAGTGTTTACCATAAAAAACACAAATAGAGGAACTAGAAATAGATATGAATAATTTATTAACATTCTTAATCCTATAATTTTATTTTCAAATATTTTAAATATTGTGAAGTAATTAATTCCACATACAGCATCCATTTGAAACATAACCATTACATTTCTTAATTATTAAATCATATTCATGTAAGTCAAAAATTCCCTTAAAACATCATAATAATAACATAGACATTATCTCAAAAATATTAAGAGGTATCATATCATAAGATAAATGATAAGAGATCACTTCATCCCATTCAATATTCCCTTTGTCCTTATATTTTTGGTTAATTATTTTAGTTAGGATGATTTCACAATTATCATATGTTTTTAAAGTATGTTAATCCAAAAATTCATCATATATTAAATAGAACTAAATGATCCGCTTTGTTAATGTGAATTTTTAATTATTATCTGAGGATGAAGGAATGATTATACTAGGATCGCTGATATAATCCCACATGATGAATCCTTGTTTTATAAATATAACATTCATCAAAGAATTTACCCTCATTCATCAATAAAAACTACCTAAAAATATATTAAAAATTATTATATTGTATAATATAGAGTGAGTGGATGACAATGAAAACAATATTGAAGAAATTAACTGACCTTTAATCACTCATGAAGAAATCTCTATAATATGGAAACTAAAGTAGAGACAATAGGGATGCAATTATTTAAAATAGATCTAATGATAATCATGGGTTTCAAGAAATATGTAGAAATATGGTGAAATAAAAAGGAAATCTAAATTTATAAGGGCTGGAAAAGTAACATACTATAATAAAACCACCATCATCAAGAAGAAATAGTTAGATATTTCATCAAAACTATGGTGAACTAATAGTATAACCACGTATCTATTCATATGGGTTTAATATATATATATATATATATTAATGGCTCATGAACCCAATTTTATAAAAATATAACCACTTTTTCAAAACTATATTGAGCATTATTTATTTAAAAACTGTAGTCTCAATCACAAAGGATACCATGAGAAAAGTGACTCCTCAGACCAAAAAAAAAATTATGAAAACGAAGACCTTGATCCTAACCCTAAGGTTTATGACATTATTGATGATCTATAGAGAATGTTTATACAATTTTTTCAAATCACAATCATATTCTTACTAATACTCTATATCATAGGGTCTATGGAGACACCACAAGAAACTATATAAAAAACAATTACACAACCTACTAAATAAAAATGTATTTCCTCTTCTAAATAAAAAATTTCCACTCCATAAAAACCTACACTATTCCATCCATTCATAAATATATCTATCTAACTATAAAAGAATATGAATTTTTTTGAAAAATCACCTCTAATGAAATTTTATTCCTCAATATTAAAAACCAAATATTGGGATGTAATGTAATGAGAATCTAAAGAACCAACACCATAGTTACCTCTTAAAGATATAAATATTACACTAACATGGCTACCACATCAATGAAAAAAGTTTCATATACTATAAAATAAAAAAATTCTTCTCATTACTAAATTATGTTAATAAATACAACATGATGAAATGAAAAATATTTGACTTTAAATGATCATGAGGTTTAATCTGTGACTCCCACTCCTATATAGATTCATTAGTACAACTATTTTAAGAAACATTGCATACCAATAGAATTATATTATAATACAAGACTATTTACAAATGGGAATTTACCACTAAATCATGTTCCATGAATTTTGTATCATATTAAACTTGAATCTTCCCCTAATGAACTACAAATGATTCATCTTCCTGTCAAAATAAAATAAGATAAAAATGGATGAAATCAAGAATCCATAACATATCTGGCGTATTTATTAACTAATATGTGACATAAACATCATGAATAAATACATTAAAAGTCCTAAAAATCAATGGGGAAGTTTTATTTGGCTACTAACTTTTGACATACCTTGAAAACATAGTATATTTATGAACACATTGCCTCCAATTTAAATCATTATGGTTCTCCTTCAATGAAGATATATAAATTTTTATGATATGACACAATATTAAATCCTCCAAAAATCACCTTTATCATTATTTTCATACTCCTCATCATCATTGGTATGACAAACATTGAACTTCTATGGCTGGTCATACTCAAAAGTGATTTGAAAGGTAATCCATAAAGAACATCAAAGAGATTCATGACTTTGGTACTGTGGGAGATGTTATTATAAGAAAAATATATCTAGTGTATCTTCCTCACCCTAAAACCACAAAAATATAATACTTATTACATAGTATTTAATTTTAGGTATTAATAATATACTATTTTTGATAATTTTATTTTCTGAAAATAGTTTCTAGTAAATAACATATAATTGAATGAATGAAAGAGACATATACATGGTCAGGTGGTGAATTAAGGATCCTAATGTGAAATTATCATCTTCAAAACTATATGAAAGGTCACCATTTATTCAATATAATGCCTCATCAAAATATCCATTGATTGTGACTCCATAATAAAAATAATGCTTGTTAAAGTCATCAAGTTGTCCATGCTCTTCCAAATGAAATAAATTCTTTTATAGTTTGATGGAAAAGTAGTGAAAAATTAAATTCATATTTCCTCACACATCATCTAGGGAAAATAAAAAAGTTGAAGAAACCCACTATAAATATGGTTCTTGATCATTATCATCTAGATAAATGAATAATTTAGTCATGGAAACTTTAATAGTTCCCTTTTTATATGAAAATATTATAAATAACACATAATCAAGAATACATCATAGCAACGACATGATGTGTAACCATGGGTAAACCCTATAAATCATTTAGGAAATACTCACAAATTATCTATGGAATGAAAATAAACCACTGAAAATAAAATAATGTTTATCATACTTAGACCAGCACTTATTAGCATACTTATAAACAAAATTATCTTGAAAAACCTCCCATGAACAATCCAATTTCTAGGACTCTTCCTATTTTTAAAATATGGGTAAAAATTCCATAATATTATTATAAAGAACATACATTGAAAATCACTCATATTAAGGTTTTTATTGTGGTCTCATCCATCACCCTCAATGTATATCCATAAAAATTCACAAAATCATCATGTTACATTATACTCAATATATATGTTTTAATAGTAACATTCCATGGTGTATATGATATACAAGAGTTATATTTTTTTTATGGAATTTGATCCAACATCATTGAAAAGAAATTAAATTTCACTATAATAATACAATTCACAATCTCTTATAAATTATAAACACCACTATTCGATGTCAAATTAGGATATGCTTCTATAACATAATTACAAACTGAACCATAGTAGGATCACAATCTGAGAGATCATAGATATGTTAATAAGGCTTTAAAATATAATATTAGTGTTTGATAATTGTTATTTTTTGACATCAAACAACCTCTATAATAATTTTTTTATGATTCCTAATAAAAACCAAACAAAACAAATTCCTTTGAAAAAATAATATTTTGTGAACTAACTAGAATCAAATTCATATAATCAATAGAGACATAACACTTTCTTGTAGAAATGTAATCACAATAATAAATGGATAAATCTATAATGGGTATTATAATCCTATTGATATTAGGTACATATTTTCTGTAATAGTCTATAAGTACATTGAAACAATCTACATTCACAACCTTAAATAAGGCATTCTACGAAACATTATCCTCTCTCTTCAAAGGATGCAATAAAATAACTCCATGAGACATGACATATCGAATGAAATATACCTCTCCATAGTAGAAATTAATATCCAAAAACATGCACAATATTTATGGATGTTAAATAATTATAAAAATATCTCACATAAGCTTCACATTCCCCTCCTCTAAGTTATAATCCACTAATATTTTATTGATAAACACCACAAAAAAGGAAATACAACTTCATAGAAAAAAGAATTAATCATCCCCATACACACAGATAAAATTTTTGTCATAAAAAAATAAATTATAATGAACTCATAATTATAATTATGACATTTGAAATATGTATAATTAATATGTGTAGCCTTTAATATCATTTGTAAATATCCTAAAATGCAATTGAAATTCATTATCCAAAAATCTCCATAAAATGAATTATATTACTGATAAATTCATGGGACTAGATTGGTTTTCTTTATTATCACCTTGTTAATGTGAAGGTAATTAAGAAATAAATAGATATTATCACTATAGATAGTTACAAAAAACTAGAACATTATAAGGGAATACACTTTAATAAATTAAGTATTTATGAAGAAGATCGCCAATTTAAAACATCGTAATTATCAATTTATAATTAAAAAACATATATGAGGAAATTTATATCATTGAAATCCCAATTAAAACACACTCTGAAACACAACCAATCATTTATGGGGGTTTATTACAGCCTATTTGGGAATGAAAACATGGTATTCTTCGATAATGATGGAAAACACAATATCATGATCCACCTTTATATTCAACATCTACCCAACCGTTATAAAAACTAATGAATCAACTAGAATCATACCCATTTAAGGTTTTCTCTCACTAAGAGAGACAATGTTATCAATGCACCTCATTTAAAAATAAAAACCAGCCTAAACAAAATACAACCAATATAAGTTGTGTATGATATTACATGTTTATATAAGAAAAATAAGATATCCTAAAAAGATTCATTCTACCCATGAATAAAATAACAATATATGGTAGTGTAAAAGAATCTATCAGAACAACTAACTATCATAGTTAGTTATAAGGGCATTATATTCCACTCCACAAAAAAACAATGCATTTACTATGGAAGCAGCAATTAACTACTAGATGAATCTCGAATAAAACAAGGAATAATACTAAATTGATTATATGTAGATATCACATTGTGTGATTTTTGAATATCCATTTTTGGAAATCAAAAAATTATGAATTTTAGTACACATGACTTAACAATTTCTCTAGACTTGATATAGATAAACTCTATGGATTTTCTCTTCTCACAGAAAATGATGAATTGGAGTATATAATGATTTAAATATCGCAAAAAATTCTATATCATTTGATCAACAGATTTAGAACCCAAAATAAACAATTATATTAAATAAAAATATTTAAACTGATGATCCTGAAGAGGTCATTGATCAACAAGATGAGTTTAATGGAAGGTTGGGTAATTAGTATTATCACTTACACTACCTCCTTATAAAAAAAATTTCTTCTTTCCATGTACGTGACTAAGATAAATTATACCCAAATATACAATATAAAGTATTCTATAACTAACTCCTCACTATATAAATTATCACATGACTATGAAAATTAGGACCTCCATCCACATATCTATTCACTAATGAAACCTAATGACTCCCTTCCAAAAACTCTTTTACCAACCAAAATCATTTCAATAACCCATAAAATAAATATAAGTAGATGATATGATTTAAAAGTAGACATGGTGATATTTAACTATACTTATATATGTATATATTCTTTAATATTATCCTCCCTAACATCCTCAAAAGGTAGAATTATTGAAGCATAATGAAAATATTTCTTCTACTAGGTATTTATCTCTTATATGTTAAAACTCCAATGGTAGATGGAAGGAATATCATCATTATAGTTTCCAAAATTTAAATTGAATAACATTTACATTAATGAGATAATGTTTCATCAACCCCAAAATAGTTGACTTTATGAGATTCCAAGGGAATACAAAATGTAACTATCTTATGGACCCACACAATATTCTATATCGAAACAGAACCCAATTTTTTCTCTTACCACATATCAAAATTATTTCAATAACTACCACCACTAAATAATCTTTATTATCCTAATCATTAATAGGCCCCTCATAATTTTTATATTCTTTTAATAAAACTAAAAAAACTCTTTCATGAATTCATATCCTTTTGTGATCACAACTATAGAATGGTATGCTAGTGCATCTCCTTAAAAATCATCTAAATGAACCTTACTTGAACTTCATCCTAGATACCTAACTATGAAATTTTAAATAATTATGGACTCCATTAAAAAAATTACAATATTTATGAATGATAACTTTTGATTCATCATAATAATAATCATATATATAACTCTAAAAATGGAACAATCATCCATGATGCAAGATACTTACATGGGTATCTACCCTACATGTAGTATTAGTTTTATTTTAATTTTCAATTAAAATATGTTCCATACATCAGATCCATGTGGGATGTAGAATCTTATGTATTATCTAGTCACCAATTTATAATTAATTTTTTTTTCAACAAATAATATTTTCCGACAAAACAATGAATTTATCCCCAACCCATATCCCCTTGATCAGTACTATCTCTCCTCCATTCTCTTTGATTCTACAATATATTGACCCACCTCCACCAGTACCATTACCACGATAGTAATGAAATTGGAGATGACCCATGATGAAAGTTTCTAATTAGATATGGTTAAGAAAATAACACCAATAGTATAAATCATAATCAAATTGAAGACATTAACCTCAATGTATAAAATTATATGATAAAGGATAACATCTAAAAAATTAATAGAATATATAATAGGAAAAAAAATTAATATGGGACTACAATATCATACAAGTAAAAAAAATCAAAATAAATAGAATTTTACCTAGGAAATGAACAATCACTCCAATAGCACTTTAAGAAAATGATTATATTGTAATTCCCATCACAAACACAAACCAATTTCTACAGTATTAATTTTTCTTTTCTATTTATAGTGGGTGAGTATATAATTATACTAAGAAGGATATTTCCTAAAAATAATGTTGGAAATGAGAATACACAATACTAAGTAAAAATAAATATATAAAAAACCCCACCTATTATATATATTGGAAAATATATATCTTGTTATCACCAATTGAGGATTATAATTCTACACATTTATACATTTTACTATATTTCAGAGACATATAAAAAATAATATTACCACTATAAACATAACCATTATTTTTTCACTCTCATCCCCAACTCCAAATTACCTATGAATTAATTCCTTTAAATAGTCAAAATTTTCTTATTGAACACTTATATAAAATATTCTCAGAGTAAGTAAACTGAATTAGAATATTTTATGTCATTATACCTCATGTATCTTGAATTATACCTCACTATATCAAACCCCATGCAAGAAAACCTACTTAAACATTCAAAACTATAGTGGGAATATATTTTATATACTACAAAATCAAATCTATATTCACAACAAAAACTTATTTAGTATAACTATGAGCTATCACATCCCTTTTAGAAATGTACCATGCTTTTCTGGTGATTAAAACCCAAATACACATTATTTCATTACACATCTGAGTGATGAGAAGGAATGAAGGTGTATGCAGGCATCTATTTTTTCACCAACATGAATTTTTTGGAATACAATTTGAAAATAAAAATCAAGTTTTAGTTACTCACTCGACATGTAGATTAGAGTGTAATAATCATGACTGTATTAATAACAATATATCACAAAAAACTATTTTAAATAATTTTAACAACATGAAATATGATAATAAATAATTCATGTAAATTAACTCATTTTCCAAAGAGAGTGATTTTGATATTAAAAATATTCACTACATTATATTAATTTTGAATGTTGTGTATAAAAAATATAAATAAAAAAATTAATTAAAAAAATTAAATATGATAAAATAAAATATTTAAATAATAATATATTCTTGTATTTGTTTTGATATCAATTTTTTATTATAATTAAAAAATATGATTTTGAAAAAATTTCATTTTCCAAAATTTATTTCAATAAACAGTTGTTATTTAGATATTTAAATCTAATAATTTATATAATTTTTTATGGGTTATAAAATTTGATAATATTAAAACAATAATTATTTTTCAATAAAATTAGTACATGGTTAAATATAAAATTTATCATAATTGTAAAAGAATTTTGATAAATTGGATGTAATATTTGAAATCATCCTATTTAATTTATCATTAAGAAAATTAATTGGATTTTTTCAGAAAATCTTGTTTTATAGTAAATAGTCAAAATTCATTTTTATGAATTCTAAAAAATGTATGATTAGATTTTGACATAATAATAACATAAAAAATTATGTAAAATTTTTAAAACAAAAAATTTATTTGCAGATTAAAATATTTATATTTAAAATATTATTTAGTATTTCGAAATTTTTATTTGATATTATAGAAACTGATTTATTTTTTATCTTAATAAAAAACTACATTTTGTTCTTTTAATTTAATAGAGATGTTGAAATGTTCAATTAATTTTTATATTTAACTAAATTTAAATTAAGCTTCAATTATTTATTTAAATACCAAAAAATTAATGAGAACATATTTTTAAAAAAACTAGTTAGATTATGTTACAAAATAATTACTACATTACTCTGAAATACATTTTTCTTACCATTACAGATATAAAAAATTAAAATTAATCATCACATAACACATTAAACCCATTATAATCAACCAAACATTCCAAAAACCCTCTAAAAACTCATACCATAAATTATTATCCATTAATTCACATATAAGACAATATGGGGATCCATAAGGTGTAGATTAATAATGAACCTAGAAATTAAGTGTCAGTTTTCTAAATAAATATTCTCATAGATTTATTTATTTGGTAACATCATAAAATATATTCAATAAATAAAACTATGATTTAAATAATATTATATATGTAATTGGAATATATTATAGTATTTTAATATCTGTTATCTTATTTTCATATGTCCATTTTTCATTGGAAAATGTCACACATGTTATGGTTGATTCAGTACCTCTAAGTATTATGATTTATATTTTTGATCACCACTATATGTGGAATCTATTATAGATGGAATTAATGAAAAAATATAATAATAATTGGGTTATTAAGGTTATATAAATAAATACGTTTATTATATAAATTATATTACCACAATGGGATCCTAGGTGTCATTACCTCCAAAAACAATCATTATGGGAAATCATTCATAATTTCAGTATGCTTTTAAAACATACTAATAATTATATGTTTTTTCTACTAGATTTAATAATAACAATAATAATAATAATAATATGGATTATGGAACTAGTTTATATCCCCTTTGACAAAAATAAACATAGTGAAAAGTTTTTTAGTATAACAAATCATGCAACCCAATGTGGCCTGTATATTAAAAAAATTTAGAATAATAGACTACAATTAGTATTTTAATGGAACATAATAACAAAATATACCTATAAATTGATTTATATTATGTATTTAATAAACAAAATTTTATTGTTTATATTGTATGATGAATGTACTCAAAATATAACTATATGAGGTATGTGGTCTTCAAATAACCCATAATTATTTGTGGGTTAATGATAATTTTAATTTTTCACACATTCAACATATTTTCATGACCTAAATTTCATTTATACTCTATAAATATTTTCATTAAATAAAAGAATATTTTACATTAACTTTCATTTGAAGAGTTTATTTTTGTGAAAATTGGTAACCTTAGTCTCAATCTAGGGAAACATTGATTGAGGAATGTAATAAAAATATGAAATATTTTCAAGCCTGTATCAAGGAGAATATGAAAATTATTAGTCCAAATATACTTTTGGATGATGGTTCCTACACCCGTATTTCTATTTTTCTTCAAGGAATTGTTGAGGGTTTTTAAAAAAATTCTTCTTACATATGATAATACATAAATTAAAATCCAATACCTAAAGGTTCATGAGGTTATTTTGTATTTCATTTCTTACGATGTAAGTATGAACAAAAAATCACTACATGGATCTATTCTATAAGAACGTGATATATAAGAATCCATAAATTTAATTATCCTTGAGATTTTTCCTAGACCTAATGGCTTCCCAGGTTCCTTCTATATGGGTTCATGCGATATCATGAAAAAAGTTATCTTCATGGAAACCCATGACTTATTCAAAGGAGAATGGATACCACTGGTGGCTTGTTCATGTCCCCTGGATCATATACTAAAATTAAAGGACCCATCATCCCTAATTCATTTCATACCCAACATTATGGGTAAACTTTTACATGAATTTTTTGAAATTATTATCAATGGAAGGTTTGTATTTCTCACACACTTTTTTTCTCTAAGGAGAAGCAATGTTTCATCATTGGGATCATTATTAAGGGTTCCATAGGTAATACCAAGAAAATTATAGTATATATCAACATGATGTATTTAGGATCCAATATATTAATCATTATTGATATGTGTAAATCCTATGATTGGTTGGAATGGAAAATAATCTTCAATGTGATTAACATCATGACCTATTAATCATGGGTTACAAATCTATTTTCTGCACACTATAGTAACACATGTGTTTTAATTCAATTATATGATGGAGGTTTGGTTTCCTTATGTCAGTCAGGGTGTTGATTCAATGGTATCCTTTAACCCCCAGTCATATTATTTTGGTATAGGATTCTCTTAATAAACATTAATCTAATAATATATTTAATTGGTAAATTCCACTATTTTATTGTAGGGGTGGTTTCATTGGAGTTTCTCATCCCTTATTTGCTGAGGGTATGGTTTTAATTTTTTATAATAGTAGGATATCTATTTGAGAATTCAACATTATCATAGAGTATTACGAAATTTAAGTGTAAAAATTACTAATCTTGATAATAGTAGTTCCAACTTTCATCATAATATTTCAAAAGGCGTGAAAAACTGATAGATGCATCCTTGGGAATCCAAAGGATTTTCTTCCACATATATTATTGTGGATCTACCATCTCACAAGGTAGGTCACCATTAATACATTTTTTTTGAAGAAAATATAACCTAAAACCTTAATATCTATAAATAATGCATCTTTCATTTGGTTTTAAGGTCACTATGGTAAACACAATTCTATCATCCATTATAAATAATGTTCCCTAAGTCAATAAGGTAATAAATTCCATTTAAAATAATATTGAGAAACTCATGCCTTCTTTAATCAGATATGATCACAATAATACAATATTTCACTAGGATTCATGGGAAATAATTTATTAGTTCTTAAATAAGGGAAACATAATTCTTTGGGATGTCTACGGAATGATGCACAACATTAAAGAAAATATATCCAATCAATATATGGAAGGTAAGGCTCTCTAGGTTAACTTCATAGTGATAATATTAGAGAAGAACCTGAGAAAAATATAGGGATTATTAAATTTTTTAAGCCTAATCCAATGGAACATTTCCATTATTCTATATAACTCACGATGTATTATTGGATGTGTCACGAACCTGCCCGAGTACCCTAGTAACCCGACAACCAAGCTGGCCCCGACATAGCCCGGAGGGCGTGACCGATCCCCATGGGTCGGAAAATAGCACCTGACATCGTATAACATTAAATTGGGAATGATTTTTCCACAAGAATGCGAAATCAAGAGTAAAACAAACAGTATGCATAACAAAAAAAACTCCACAGAGAGTTGTGTACCAGATTACAGAGTGGCATAAAATGCCAAATTACTACAACCCAAGTACCATAAAGGGAAAAAAATAGTCCCAAGGTCCCTAAAGACACAACTCACCAAGTCCAAATATCAGCAGCTAGAACTACCTCAAAGAGGTCCCTTCCCTTTGCTCGATCCTGGAAGAAGAAAGTCTACAAACACCCAAAGAAAAAAGTAGGGTGTGAGCCTAAGCCCAGTAGGTTACCACCAAAGTTTCTTTAACAGATTCCAAATATAGATTATACAAAGAAAACTTTCAATTTCCAAATAAATAGGTTTTTCTATTCAAAAGAATATTTTTACAAAACTTGCTAAACATTTTCAAATTATGGAAATAAATACTTTTCGAAAAGACTATAAAAATGATGTAATATTTCTAAGACAATGGCTTAAATAAATCATTTATATAAAACAATTTATATATGTTTTGCAGGCATATAACATAGTTGAAAATCATTGGCATACATTTATATCACAAATATAAATATTCAGGTGAGTAACATGGTCATCTGCCAAATGATACGATAGTATTAACAAGTTATAGGATTCCACACTCTCTATGTGAAGTCAGCAAGATATGTATACACACGTCCTTATGACAGTGGACAAAGGATACTCGTCACCAACCCATCGGGGATGTGACCCGCCACATGTATGTTTTAGGATGTTGTCATATCGTAGAGTGTATCCAAATAACTCACTAACTATCTAAGGATTGCATGATCTCTTACATGATGGGCGAACAATTTTAAGAATGCTAAAAATACGATCAATCCCATTCTACCATTTCAAAAGTTCCAATCTCATTCCATCTAAAACCAAAACAGTTTTCATTCAAAACATGCCTTTTTCACAAGATAAAATCAATGGATTTATATCAAATCACTTTAATCCATTTCAATAGTTTGAAAATCCATTCAAAACCAATTCCATCATTTCAAAAATTCATTCCTCAAATTAAACTCAACAATTTAATTTAAATCATTTCCATCAAATCCAAAAATTAAATTAAACAATTTAAATTGTCCAACTTCTATAAACACACCCAATTCAATGGAATTGGGGTTTTCCAAAATTACATGCCAAAACCATTACAAATATCTTGATTCAATGGAATCAAGTTTTTATCAATTTATTTGAAAGCATATAAAAGCAATTAAATTTAAATTAACTATTGAAATAAATCAAGCAATAAAAATATAAAAAAATTAGCAAGTTGGGACGAAACCTCCTACCTCGATTTATTTATGGGAGTTAGCCAAACAAGAAACCCCAAAGGACGATTGGCACAACGATGTCGACCAAAAACTAGATCTAAAACCATAAAACCAAAATTAAGATCAAAGGAATCATGATCTTGAAAAACTAGATCCACATTCACCATCCCAGATCTATACCTCAACTCATAGGTTTAGATCCATGGAAACAAAGGAAAACTCCCATGAAAAGATCAAGGAAAGATATATGAATAAATGAAAAATGCAACAAGATGAAATCTAATTACTGAGAGGAGAGCAGATCTTCAATTAGATCCTTCAATCTCAAAGAAAGATATTCGAATCACCTTGGAATATCTCCAGGAAGCTTTGGAAAGATCAAAAATGAGTCAAGACCAAGTCACGGTTGAACATATGGGAGTCTTAGGGGTTCGAGTGTTTTTAAATAGAATTTTCAGAATTACAAACCGCACGCATGGTTTACCTGGGCAGAGGCACAGAGTTTGATATACTGTACACACACTGTGCGAACCTCACTGTCCCGAGGTGCACAGTCTGCACGGTTTGTCAAACCGTGCACACATCGTGCATACCCCCTTGTCTAGTGGTGCTTGGTTGGAACGGTTTGGTCGCATGGTTTTTCAAACCGTGCGAAAACCATGCACAATCCATTACAACTTTTATTTTCATTTAAAAGTTCACCCAAATGCACCCCCAAGTTACTACTACAAAACAAAAGTACCTAGAAACATCAAAAGTACCTGAAAAAGGAACGTGATGTTACAACCTCCCCACCATAACACCTTTCTGTCCCCAGAATGACTATGAAGAATCCTCCATGTCTAAAAGATAAGGCCAGTCCTCTCTTGTTAGTTCCTCCCTTTCCCACGTCTCATTAGAATATGAACCATGCTACAAAGGAATACGGACCAGAGGTATCGTTCTCCCATGAAGTACGTTGGTCTCAAAATCAACAACCCTGATTGGTCATTCAGTCACAGATAAATCTGGGTCAATCTATAGATCAATACAGCTGGCAACATGAGATGGATCAAAGAGATACATTCGCAGATGCGATACATGGAACATGTTATATATTGATGTTAGTTGTTGTGGTAGTGCTAAACAACATTAAACTTTTTACCACAAAACCAACAACCTCGAAAGGTCCCACAAAACGAGGGGAAATATTCCCTTGCCTCCCAAGCCTCCAATGACCTAATCGAGGTGAAACATTCAAGAACACCTAGTCACCAACTGAGAACTCTAAAGGTCTACGGTGACGATCAGCATAAGACTTGTACCGACTCTGTTCTATCAACATTCTCTGACAAATCAACTGTTTTTTAGACCAAACTCGGTCTTACCACAGAAATTTCAACAATCTACGACCAACATAAAGGAGATTTATAAGGAAGACCATACAAAGCCACATAAGTAGCCATTTTGATCGCAAATTTATAACTGTTATTATAAGAAAACTCAACTAGCCCCATATGATCATCCCATGACCCACCAATGTCAAGAATACATGCACAGAGCATGTAATCAAGGATCTGAATAGCTCTCTCTGTCTGTCCATCTGACTGTGGATGGTAGGCCATTCTCAAATGGACTTGATATCCCTATTCCTCTTGATGGCCTCACCAAAAGAGAGAAGTAAACTGAGGATCCCTATCAGAGACTATAGCATATAGAACTCCGTGGAAACTAACAAATTCATTCACATAGATAATTCCCAACTCCTCAACTTTAGTTGTATCTTGAATAGGTATAAAGTGAGACGACTTGGTGAGTCTGTCAATCAAAACCCATATCACATTCTTCTTCCTTTGGGTTTGAGGTAACCCAACCACAATGTCTATAAAGATTTCATCCCACTTCCATGTAGGGACTGGAAGTGGTTGAAGCAAACCTGATGGTTTCTGGTGCTCGGCTTTCACCTGCTGACATGTATAGCAATGAGATACAAACTCAACAATGTCCCATCTCATTCCTAGCCACAAAAACTTCTGCCAAATGTCATATAACATCTTCATGATTTTGGGTGTACCACACATAGAGAGTTATGGAAACCCCCCAACACATCCTTCCTTTCCGCTAACGGTATAACGTAACAGTTCTGATAACACAGAATACCCTCTTTGGAGAACGACCACTGGGTGTCGGTCTCCCCAACATAAAGAGAGTCCCTAAAGATCGGTAATTCAACATTCAGTTGTTGTTCTTTAATAATTAATGAGAGAAGAGTAGAAGTCAACTGAACTCTGGATAAAGAAAATTAATTCCCCTTCCACTGAACCCCAATATGAAACTAAGCAAAAAGAGCCATCAATATCCACTCTTCTGAAGATTATTTAACATGCTGTGATGGATTTTTCCTACTTAACACATCTGCAACTACATTCCCTTTTCCCGGGGTATAGGCAATGTCAATGTTGAAAGATTGCAGGTACTCCACCCAATGCCTTTGGCGGAGGATTAAATATTTTGTAGAGAATATATAACTCAAGCTCGTGTGGTCTAAATACACAGTAGACCTCTCTCCATAAAGGTAATATCTCCAACACATAAGTGCCTGCATTACAACTGAATTTTCAAGGACATGGGTAGGATAATTCTTCTCATGAGGCTTAAGCTGACGAGATCCATAGGCGACAATATGATCACCTTGCATAAAAACACATCCCAAACCTGAACTCGATGCATCACAGAATACCACATAACCTATCCTAGCCTCAGGAAGAGTTAACACCGGTGTAGTAGTTAAGAGACTCTTAAGCTCAACAAAAGAATTATGACATCTATTATTCCAGGAAAACATCACTCCCTTTCAAGTCAGAGCAGCCATTTGAGAAGCTAACTTTGAGAAGTCCTTAACAAAACGACAATAATATCATACAAATCCCAAGAAGAGATGAATCTCCAAAACATTTGGTGGTTGTTCCCAAGTCATAACATCATTCACCTTCTTATGATCAACTGAAATTCCTTGTTTTGATATGACATGTCCCAAGAATTTCACTTTCTGAATCCAGAAATCACACATTGAAAGCTTAACATGAAGTCAGTGATTCCTTAGAAGACCCAGAACTCTTCTCAGATGATGCACACGATCCTCTTCAGACTTGGAGTATACAAGAATGTCATCCAAAATGACTACCGCAAAAGTATCCAGATAATCATGGAAAACAATTTCCATCAAAGCCATAAAAACTGCATGAGCATTTGTTAGGCCAAAGGGCATAACAAGGTACTCATAATGGACATACCTACTTCAAAAAGAAGTCTTATGAATGAAAGATTCTTTTATCCTCAACTGATGGTAACTAGATCAAAGATCAATTTTGTAATACCACTTTTCCCCTTTCAATTGATCAAACAAATCATCAATTCGTGGTAAGGGATATTTTTTCTTTACTGTAACTCGATTGAGATTTCGATAATCAACACATAAGCGAAAAGAACCATCAGCCTTCTTATCGAAGAGAGATGGTGCTACCCAAGGTGACACACTCAGGCATATAAATCTTTTCTCAAGAAGATCATCTAACAGAGACTTCAGTTCTTTTAGTTCTGTTGGAGCCATTTGGTAAGAGGGAATATAAACTATTTGAGTACCAGGAATCAGGTCAATAGAAAAGTCAATCTCCCTTACTGGTGGCAAACCAGAGAAGTGTAACGATCCAAAGCTTCATTAATAGAAAATCCCTCTTTATCTTATTAAATATCTCTTTATATAAAATGTTTTTATAAGATGTCAACTTCTTTGGTTTTATGTTATGATTTTTGACCGTTGTTAATATAGCCGTTGACCAGTGATCGCATGATTAGTATAAATATAGGACCTTAACAAATCTAATTTACTCAGACAAAAGAAGTGATGGCCTCATCCAGTAGAATTGCCCCATACGAAGCCCATTTGTCAGAGATCGGAAAAGAGGTGGAATCCTTGGGCTTCACCCTTGACCAAGCCCAAGCTGAGCTTCACCATGTCATGCTCCAATGGGACCGTCTACGGGAAAAGTGGAAGTTGATAGAGATTACCACTCGAGCGATGTTATCCGAGCCACCCCAAGAGTCTATCACCATCGCACACCTTACCCTTAGGTCTTATGCGGCCCTTTTAAGGCGTTATGTAACAAATAAGTAGTAATATGTTCATTTACATTATTTTTGTATATAATAATGAATATAATTTCTAGTCATTTTTGATACATTGTAAATAGTTTTTAAAGTACAAATGGTGTTTTTAGTTATTATTTAATTAAGAAAACTATTTTATTAAATTAAGGGATTTTTTAATTAAATAATTTTTTAATAAAATAATAATATTATTATTAATTTAATTTTTATTAAATATAAATGATCTTACAGTTTTATGAATGCAATTAAAATTTTATATTAAGGTTTGAAAGCCATTTCTGTCAAAACCCGTAAATTTTCAATAAATGTTGATTTTTATTTTAAAAGTGATAATTAACATATTTAGATATTTTCTTAGATAAAATAAATGTCATTTCAGGAATCAGGATGTCTAAATTATCCAACAGTGAATTTTTCATAATTTTCTGAGACAGTCAAATTTTTGGGTAAAAATTAAATACTGTTTAAATATATAATGTGTTTTATGACATCATAATGACCCAATGGTGATGTAATAAAATACCATAATCTTTATTTTCGGCCACTATATGTTTTATCAATAAAATAATGTGATTTTGGGTTTTTTTGACTTACTTTTCAAAGCATTAATGGATCCCTCAAGACATATACAACACTTTGCCTTTTAAAATTTATTTCCATGGGAGTGTGACTCACCTCCAAATAAGAAACCTTATTATTTTAAGATGTTTGGACTTGGGACTTATAAAATATTTTTTTCCACTTCCCTTTTCCAAAAACCATGGGCCAAAACCATGGTATGGTTTGTGGTTTGGATTAATTTAATATAAGGGGTCCCAAACCTAAATAATAAAGAAGTCCCTAACCTTTCTTATATAAACCCACCCATGCTCCCACTTCCTCCTCACTCAAAGCCATTGGAGTTTTTCCATCCTCTGCCCTACTCTCTCTAGAATCCTCCCAAGGTGACCCAAGCTACCACGAAGCCTCTCACAATCCTCTCTCTAGCCTTTGGAAGCACACTTCCAAGTAAAGTTTTTTTCTTACATTCTCATTTTTGCCAATTTTCTTTAAGTTGTATTTCCCTTTTAATTTCAATTATGAATGTTGGGGTATGGTTTCTCACCTCCCCCATACTTCACTCTTATTTTTTGAATGATTTTATACCCCTTTCTCTCTCATTAAATGCCTCCCATGTACACCCGTTACTATGCCGAAATTCCGAAAGGAACTTCTCTCTCTTCTATTACATTCAATCAATAATTTGGTATCATGAATCTAAATTCCATTACAATTGTTGGGACATGTATCTATATGACCTCCTTACTGTCCATTACATTTAAATATGATATGTAACCCCTTTCTCTCTCATCAACCTTTTTTATGAATTCTTATGCCATATCGTTACACTGCCGAAATCGCACCGAGTTTCAAAGCCAATGTCATTGTGTAGTGAATACCATGCCCATTTCTCCATTAAGGGTATTCACCTTAATGCACATTTACTTATTGATTGTAAAGTTTCATTTATGAATTCCACATACCTTTATCATGAAATAAATGATTATGTTTTATGACTCCATGTTTTATGATCCATGTGGCACACTTATGCATGAAATGAAATGTTTAAGAAGGGTGCGCCCTTATAGCGCTCCAATGAATTGGGTAAAGTATAGTATCATCATACGTGATGTGAAATGAGTGTTGACTCATTCTAATTCAAGTGAAAAGCGGGTTTACTCATGCTTCATGTGCAATGACGGTTTACTCATTCTTTATGTGCAATGAGCCTTGGCTCATGCTAATTCCATGTTAAGTGTTGTTGCCACATATCCATGTTATGATTATCATGCTTTATCATGCATTTATGTTCATGTTTCTTTTATTCTCTATTGATATGCCAATTGTCTAACATGTATTGTACTCCTCATTTTATTCCATGTGTACTCCCTTACTGGGCTTTATAGCACACCCTTTTCTTATGCATGTCCTCAGGTTATCCCATGCAATGCTAAGTACGAGGGAATGTAGTGGTTATGTAAAGGAAGTTTTCAATAAAGATGTTTTATTTCATGTTTTATGTTTTTATGTAATGATCCTAAGCCCCAAAGACACTAAACCACTCAATCTTCTTTGTTGTATCAAGTGAAGTTTTATGTAATAAATCATGTTTAAGTTGTAATAAAAAGCAGGGTTGTCATAGTTGGTATCAGAGGATAGGTTTAGTTATTTTTGGGATTAGGAAACCCTAGTAAAGCCTTAGATACATGACTAAGTATAATAGAATGATACCTAATTTTTGGTAAGTGATGAGTAAGTGGATTATCAAACAAATGCATCCATGTCTGGATACGAGCAGGTAGTGGCGGCTCTGGCAAAGATGTATCCTAGGGGTAAAACCCAAAAGCACCACTTTGAGCTAGACTCGAACGGGAACTGGTGCACGACAATGGGCCTTGCTACACTCCTGGTTACAACACTCCTGGGGGATATGTTTTGATAAATTCACAATCATATTATGAACCCTTATTAAGGGAATTAAAAAAATCCCCCTAAGAATATATGTTAGAAAGTAGATAATGAAAATCCTAGATTGAATCCTATAGACTCATGAGTTAAGGAAATGAAAGTTTATTTATAATTCATCAACTTTTGTCTTTTGATTACCCTTTATGTGTTACCACTAACTTTCCTTTTATTCCAGCCAATGGCCAGTAATAGGAGGACTCGGGCTAACAACTATTGTGAATATCAGTGTGATGACTGTACTAATGAGATGCCAAATCTAATGGGAACGGGAATCGTGAACTTTTTCATGCTTCTATCTTAGCTAACTCAAGTTTTCAATATAAAAACGGGTCAAGAGGAATGTTTATCCCCCCCTAAGAAAGAAAAAGTCACTATCGAGAGCTTCATGAGACAAAGGCCTCCTACTTTTAGAGGATCATCTGATCGAACTATGGATGAACAATGGATCAACTCCATTGTAAAGTTATTCTCCATCGTCCAATGTTCAGAACAAGAGAAGGCTCTAATGGAGGCTTATCGTATAGAGGGTGAAGCTGATCAATGGTGGACGTTGATAAAAAATACGAAGCCAGAGGATGAGATCGAGGCATTGGAATGGAAGGATTTCCGAAAGATGTTTTTTGATAAATATTTTGCACGCACCCTCTGGCTTAAGATGGAAAGGGACTTCCTTTCCCTCAAGAAAAAAGATGAATAATCTGTTGGAGTGTACGAGGAAAACATCACAAAGCTTTCACAATATGCATCCGGCTTTTTCATTACCCCCGAATGCAAGGTCGACCACTTCTTTGGAGGGCTGAAGCCTAGCATGCGGAAAGCGTTAGTGATCTGTGAATTCGACAGCTATGAGGAAATTGTTCGATGTTCCCTCAAGGTTGAAATGGAGATCGGGGAATCACAGGGGTATCATGGGGACAAGAAGCCTAAGGTGGACTTCAATGCTGGTGGTTTGATGGATAAATCCAACGGTGCTAAGAAGATCCAACACCACACTTGCCAAAAGTGTGGAAATAATCACCCTGGAAATTGCCTTAAGGGGACGAGAAAATGCTTCAGGTGTGGAAGAGAAGGGATCCTAGCTGTTAACTATTAGTAAGAAGGACACACGGCTGCGACAGAGGAGAGGAACGCTGCATTCGCACCTCAACGCGTTGTTCAATTCTACAAATTCAAAGAACCGGGTCATTTTGCAAATCAGTGCCCTAATCCATGGATTATTGGAGGCAACCAACAACCTCCAAGACAGCAAGGAAGAGCTTTTTCCATCACTTCTGCCGAAGTGAACCCCGACAACAAAGTGGTGACAGGTACGCTAGTTATTCATTCAAGAATAGCGAACATAATTTTTGATTCATGTTCTATGGATTCTTTTATATCTCGAATGTTTAGTAGAACAATCCCATCACCACCACAAATCATGGAAGTAATGATGTCGGTGAGTACGGAAAATGGGGAAATCATTGCATCCCATGAGTATAAGTCCTCCCCTGTATAATATGTGGATTGAATTTCCCAGAAAACCTCATCATACTCCCTCAGGTGGAATTTGATGTAATTCTTGGCATGGATTGCCTTTCCTTATATAGAGCCAAAAAAATTCAAGAGAGGGAAATCACACTCCATATGGAGAATCGACCCCCGATTATTTACAACTGTCAAGAGGAATATAAATCTCCTTTAGCTCCATCATCTCAAGAATGGATATTACTACCTTATTAGCATGCATATCTGGCTCAAATGATTAAGTCCGAGGAAGAAAACATACTTGAAGAAATGCCTATTTTGAGGGAATTTGCTGATGTGATTACCAAGGAACTGTCTGGTCTTCCTCCAAGAAGAGATGTTGAGTTCTCAATTGAAATTATACTAGGGGCACTACCAATATCCAAGACTCCATATAGAATGGCGGTTGTAGAGCTTGAAGAGCTGAAGAAATAACTACAGGAGAATCTGGATAAAGGGTTTATCCGCCCAAGTGCTTCACCATGGGGTGCACCAGTCCTCTTCATCAAGAAGAAGGATGGGTCAATGTGGATTTTCATCTATTATCGTGAAATCAACAAAATCACAATAAAGAACAAGTATCCTCTCCCAAGAATCGATGAATTGTTTTATCAGCTGCATGGAGCACAATACTTCTCCATAGTGGATTTGCGGTCGGGATATTATCAAGTAAGGGTGAAGAAGGAAGATGTCCCCAAGACTGCTTTTTCGTACAAGGTACGAGCACTATGAATTCATAGTAATTCCTTTCGGACTCACCAATGCTCTATAAATATTCATGTACTTGATGAATAGAGTGTTTAGAGATTACCTTGACAAATTTGTGGTAGTTTTTATAGATTATATTCTAATATACTCCAAAACCAAGGAGGATCATGAGGAGCATTTAAAAACTGTACTAGAGACTTTGCACAAGGAGAAGCTCTATGCAATGTATAGAAAGTGGGAGTTCTGGTTGAAGGAGGTCTCATTATTATGCCATATCATCACAAAAAATGAGATATATGTGGACCCCTCCAAAGCAGATGCAATTGAAGGATGGCCGAGGCCAACATCTGTAACGAATATCTGTACCTTCTTGGGGTTAGCTAGATATTATTGACGATTTGTGAGAATTTTCTCACGATTTTACAACCCTATTACAAAGATAACTCGAAAGGGAGTAACGTTTTCTTGGAATGATGAATGCGAAGAAATCTTCAAGGAGTTGAAAAGGAGGCTTATCACCACACCTATGCTCACTTTACCCACATGTGGGGAACTTTTGTGGTATTCAGTGATGCTTCGAAGAAGGGCTTAAGATGTGTGCTGATTCAGAATGATAATGTGAAATCCTATGCCTCAAGGCAGTTGAAAATACATGAGTGAAACTATCCAACACATGATCTGTAGTTGGCGGCTATGATCATTGCCTTGTAAATCTGGTGGCATTATCTCTATGGAGAGAAATGTGAGATATATACTGACCACAAGAGTCTTAAATATATATTCACACAGATAGAGATTAATATGCACCAGAGAAGATGGATTGATCTCATCAAGGATTATGACTGTTCAATACATTACCACCCTGGGAAAGCAAACAAGGTGGCAGATGCCCTAAGTAGAAAGGGCCTAGCAATTCTATCGAGGATGAGAATTGAGAAGGATCCAATCTTCTTTGAATTGATGAAGATGGACGTGGGAATCATAAAGAAGGAAACATCATCAATTCGTTCACAAATTATTGCTCAACCATCTCTTTTGGAAAATTTAATGGATGCTCAAAAGGATGATGTGGGAATTCAAGAAAAAGTGGAAGCTATCAAAAAGGGGAAATCCTCAGAGATTAATTTTAATGAAGAAGGAATTGTGCGGTTTGGGAAAAGACAATGTGTTCCATGAAGTCCGGAGCTGAAGAAGAAACTTTTGGATGATTCACGTAGTTCAAATTTCTATACTCACCCAGGGAGAAAAAATATGTATCGAGATCTATGAGAAAAATTTTGGTGTGATAATATGAAGAATGAGATCACCGAATATAAGTCAAAGTGCCTCGTGTGTCAGCAAGTGAAGACAGAGAGGAAGAATTCTAAAGGGATGATGCAACCATTTCCCATACCAAAATGGAAATGGGATAACATCACTGTGGACTTTGTCACCGGACTTCCGAGGACATCCAAAGGCAACAATGCAATCTGTGTTGTTGTGGATCATCTTATAAAGACTACACACTTCATTTAAATTTGGGAGGATTTCTATTTGGATCAATTGGCACAGATATATATCAGGGAAGTGGAAAGGTTGCATTGAGTACCACTATCAATTGTGTCTGACTGAGATCCACGATTCACCTCTATGTTTTGGAAGAGTCTTCAACATGCTCTGAATATTGAACTAAACATTAGTACAACCTATCATCCTCAAACAGATGGCCAATCCGAGTGGACTATCAAAACACTTGGGGATATGTTGAGAGCATGATCAATGGACTTTAATGGAGGATGGGATCAACATCTTCCTCTGGTTGAGTTCTCTTATAATAATAGTTTCCACTCAAGCATTCAAATGGCACCACATGAAGCCCTGTATGGGAAAAGGTGCAGAACAGCGACATGTTGGGATGAGGTCGGTGAACGTAAGCTTCTTGGATGAGAAATGGTCGAAGAAATGGTGGAGAAGGTGAAAACCATTCAGCAGCATATCAAGGAAGCCCAGAGTTGATAGAAGAGTTATGCAGATAATTGTCGATGAGACCATGAGTTTAAAGCTGGAGACATGGTGTTTCTACGTATATGTCCGTGGAAAAAGGTCATGAGGTTTGGGAAGAAAGGGAAGTTAAGTCCAAGGTACATCGGCCCCTTTGAGATTCTTGATCGTGTTGGGGCGGTGGCCTATCGACTAGCACATACACCTACCAGGTTCAAGGTGCATGATGTCTTTCATGTATCCCTCTTAAGGAAGTACATACCCGACCCTTCACATGTACTCTCATCTGAGGTGGTACAGTTGGAAGACGATCTTTCTTATGAGGATCAACCAGTGAAGATCATAGATCGTAGAGAAAAAGTTCTATGAAATAAGATAATTCCCCTCGTTAAGGTGTTGTGGAGAAACCAAAACTTTGAAGAAGCGACTTGGGAATCGTAGGATATGATGAAGATGAGTTACCTACATTTGTTTTAGTGTGGGAAAAGGAAAATTTCGAGTGAGAAATTTCTTAAGGGGGGAATATTGTAACGACCCAAAGTTTCATTAATGGAAAATCCCTCTTGGTCTTATTAAATTTATCATTATATAAAACGATTTTATAAGATGTCAACTTTTTTGGTTTTATGTTAAGACTTTTTACCATTGTTAATAAAGTCGTTGAATAGTGATCACCTGATTAGTATAAATATAGGACCTTAACAAATCCAATTTACTGAGACAAAAGAAGTGATGGCCTCATCTAGTAGAATTGCCCCATACAAAGGCCATTTGTCAGAGCTCGGAAAAGAGGTGGCGTCCTTGGGCTTCGCCCTTGACTAATCCCAAGCTGAGCTTCACCATGTCAAGCTCGAACGGGACCGTCTACGAGAAAAGTGGAAGTCGATAGAGATTACCACCCGAGCGATGTTATCCGAGCCACCCCAAAAGTCTGTCACCATCGTACACCTTACCCTTAGGTCTTGTGCGGTTATTTTAAGGGGTTATGTAACAAATAAGTAGTACTATGTTCACGTAAATTATTTTTTTACATAATAATAAATATAATTTCTTGTCATTTTTGATACATTGTAAATAGTTTTTAATGTACAAATGGTGTTTTTAGTTATTATTTAATTAAGAAATCTATTTTATTAAATTTATGTATTTTTGAATTAAATAATTTTTTAATGAAATAAAAATATTATTAATAAATTAATTTTTTTTAATTATAAATGATCTTATAATTTTATGAATGCAATTAAAATTTTATATTAAGGTTTGAAATCCATTTCTATCAAAACCCGTGATTTTTCGATAAATGTTGATTTTTATTTGAAAAGTGAAATTTAACATATTTAGAAATTTTTTTAGATAAAATAAATGTCATTTCTAGAATCAGGACGTCAAAATTATCCAACTGTGAATTTTTCATAATTTTCTGAGACCATCAAATTTTTGGGTAAAAATTAAATACCGTTTAAATATATAATGTGTTTTATGACATCATAATGACCCAATGGTGATGTAATAAAATACCATAATCCTTATGTTCGGCCAATATATGTTTTATCTTTAAAATAATGTGATTTTGGGTTTTTTTTACTTACTTTTCAAAGCATTAATGGACCCCTCAAGACATATTCAACACTTTGCCCTTTTAAATTAATTTCCATGGGAGTGTGACTCACCTCCACATAAGCAACGTTATTATTTTAAGAAGTTTGGACTTCGGCATTATAAAATATTTTTTTCCTCTTCCCTTTTCTAAAAACCATGGGAAAAAACCATGGGATGGTTTGTGGTTTGGATTAATTTAATATAAGGGGTCCCAAACCTAAATAATAAAGAATTCCCTCACCTTTCCTATATAAACCCACCAAAGCTCCCACTTCCTCCTCACTCAATGCCTTTGGAGTCGTCCAACCTATACCCTAAACTCTCTAGAATCCTCCCAAGGTGCCCCAAGCTCCCAAGAAGCCTCTCACAAGCATCTCTCTAGCCTTTGGAAGCACACTTCCAAGTAAGGGTTTTTTCTTCCTTTCTCATTTTTTCCAATTTTCTTTAAGTTGTATTGCCCATTTAATTTCAATTATGAATGTTGGGGTATCATTCCGCACCTTTCCCATACTTCCCTCTTATTTTTTGAATTATGGGAGTCCCTTTTATCTCTCATTAAATGCCTCCCATGTACACCCGTTACTATGCCAAAATTCCGAAAGGAATTTCTCTCTCTTCCTTTACATTCAAGCAATAATTTTGTATCATGAATCAAAATTCCATTACAATTGTTGGGAAATGTATATATATGACCTCCTTACTGTATATTACATGTAAATATGATGAGGAACCCCTTTCTCTCTCATCAACCTTTTTTATGAATTCTTATGTCATGCCGTTACGCTGCCGAAATCGCACTGAGTTTCTAAGCCAGTGTCATTGTGTAATGAATACCATGCCCATTTCTCCATTAAGGGCATTCAACATTAAGCACATTTACATATTGATTGTAAAGTTTCTTGTATTAATTCCACATACCTTTATCATGGAATAAATGATTATGTTTTATGACTCCATGTTTTATGATCCATGTGGCACACTTATGCATGAAATGAAATGTTTAAGAAGGGTGCGCCCTTATAGCGCTCCAATGCATTGGGTAAAGTATAGTATCATGATACGTCATGTGCAATGAGTGTTGAATCATGCTAATTCAAGTGCAATGAGGGTTTACTCGTGCTTAATGTGCAATGAGGGTTTACTCAGGCTTTATGTACAATGAGCCTTGGATCATTCTAATTCCATGTTAAGTGTTGTTGTCACATTTCCATGTTATGATTATCATGTTTTATCATGCGTTTATGTTCATGTTTATTTTATTATATATTGATATGACTATTGTCCAACATGTATTGTACTCCTCATGTTATTCCATGTGTACTCCTTTATTGTGCTTTATATCTCACCCTTTTCTTATGCATGTCCTCAGGTTATCCCATGCAATGCTAAGTACGAGGGGATGTAGTGGTCATGTAAAGGAATTTTTCAATAAAGATGTTGTATTTCATGTTTTAAGTTTTTATGAAATGATACTAAGCCCCAAAGACACTAAACCTCTCGATCTTATTTGTTGTATCAAGTGATGTTTTATGTAATAAATCATGTTTATGTTGTAATAAAAAGCAGGGTTCTCATAAGATGTCTGAAGGAAACACGTCGGGAAACTCAGTGATGACTGGAGGAAGATCACCACACATTGAATATCTCTCCAGATCAAAGGAAAACACTGATATAACTTTATCCAACTCCGAATAAGTGGGTCCAGCCCTGCTTGAACTTGGGTCCCATTCTCCTTGAAAAACAAGAGGCACACTGATGTTTGTAGTAAGGTATAATCATAGAAGATAACAATCGATCCCGTATTTATTGGTAATGATTCAATACATCCCAAATATGATGTTAAAATATTTCATGTCAAGAACAATGAAACTCCACACATGATCAACATCTGATAGAGAGAAGACACAAGCAGGACTACAGAGACCCTTCTCTGTCATTGTACTAAGGGGTGTAGTAATATCCATCGCACTAGATATAAGAACCATAGGAAAGTTAAGTAGATTAACAATATGGGTTAAAATAAAGGAGTGATATGTACTGGTATCACATAGATCAGTCAGTAAAGATGAAGCTATAGTGACGATACCTTTCACAGTTGTAGGACCTGCATCAGTTACCTCTGGCGACTCTTCTACTGCGTGAAGAAGCTTCGTTCCTGAGGCATGTGGATGTAACCCTTTTTGTACATGAATCATTTGATTTCCCCACATTATTTGGAGGTTCTGATGATCTTGTTCTACCACATGGAGTAGAGAAGTGACGGCAGTGCCCTAAATGTCTGCATGAGTTACAGTTCTTGGGTGCCTCAGTGCAAACCCTTTTAAAATGTCCTGGAATTCCACACTGATAGAAAGTCAGTGAGGCCCCTCATAGTGCAACCGGGGGTCTGTAATGACTCTATTGTCGAAAACCACCATGAGGAATGCTGCGCTTTTTCTTTCCTTTAAAGGAACCAGTACTGCCACTTGAATGAAAAGAATGTTCCTGCAACCCTGACTTTCCTACCAGATCCATCTCAACCATCATTTCCCTATCCAACACATCATGATATGTGGGAATCATCAATAAGAAAACCTGGGAATGGATATCCGATCGATGCCCCAAATCAAATCATCGAACCTTCATAATATCATTATACACAATTTTAGGATAAAACTGTACCAACTCAGCAAAGTGATTTAAGTATTCCTTCACGGTTTTGTTGGCATTCTCATGCTTGAAAAACTCCACAGCCTTTGCCAACACCATAGATTATGTATAGAAGTAGTCAGTGATAAGAACCCTAAAGTCTTTCCACTCTAGACCTTCATGTTTCCCAGTTGTCACCATCATGTCCTACCATCTCCTACTTGGTCCCTCCAGCACGAAGGTGGCACAATTCACCTTGATCGCGTCAGGTGTCTCCAAGATCCCAAACAAACATTCAATCTTACTCAACCATTCCTCAAAAAGTTTAGGATCAGCAGAGCCTTTGAAAACTGGTGGCTTCTGGCATAGGAACTCTTGAGAATGAACTCGGAGAATATAATAATGAGGATCTATAGTTGGAGCCTGAACAGGAACTAGAGGTGGTGCATGTCCCAAAGCATGGACATTTTGAATAATCACCTCAACCAAACTAGGATCCACAACAGGACTTGCATGCTGAGATTCAGCAGCAGCTTCTTTTTGGATCTGATTTCCACTTCTTCTTGAAGGCATGATTCTGCACAACATCCATAGACAAAAAGAAGACATTATATTAACACTCAAACTGAGTAACAAGGAAAACTACTCTTAATAGAAGGGATGACCAGATTTGGATTCAACTCTATCCAAATCAAAATAGAAAAAAGACAAGAACTAATCCACAAGTTGTCTTTCCCTAACCACCCATGGTGACTTAAGGTTCATTGCGGTGAGAGCTGGCCATGCACTCAATCACAACTACCCCTTAAGTCCTAAAAGAATACTTAAATACATACTATCTTAAAGTAAATATGTTTAACAACCTTTCTATAATACCAATTTTCATGAACCAGCCCGGGTACCCTGGTAACCCGATAACCGAGATGGCCCTAACATAGCCTGAAGGGAATTCCTGATCACCAAAGGTCGGCGACTAGCACCTGGAATCATACAACATACAAGTGGTAATGATTTTTCCACAAGAATGTGGAAGCAATAGTAAAACAAAACGTATGCATAACAAAATAAACTCCACTGGGAGTAGTGTACCAGATTACAAAGAGGCATAAAATGCCAAAGTACTACAACCCAAGTACCATAAAGGGGAAAAAACAGTCCCAAGGTCCCTAAGGACACAACTCACCATGTCCAATGATCAGTAGCTTGAACTACATCCAAGAGGTCTCTTCCCTTTTCTTGATCCTGGAAGAAGAATGTCTACAAACACTCGAAGGAAAAAGTAGGGTGTGAGCATAATCTCAGTAGGTTACCACCAAAGATTCCATAACAGATACCAAATATATATTTTTCAAAGAAAACATTCAATTTCCAAATAAACAGGTTTGGAAATTCAAAAGCATATTTTAACAAAAAATTATTAACATTTTCAAATGATGGAAATA
Source organism: Viscum album (assembly GCA_963277665.1). Classification (NCBI taxonomy): domain Eukaryota; kingdom Viridiplantae; phylum Streptophyta; class Magnoliopsida; order Santalales; family Viscaceae; genus Viscum; species Viscum album. The sequence goes on from OY728164.1 coordinate 1,173,325,100, forward strand.
TATAATTTAAGAAAAGACTTTACAAATGATGGAATATTTCTAAAAAAATGTCTTAAATAAAACATTTCTATAAAACAGTTTATATAAGTTTAGTAGGCATGTAATATAGTTCAAAATCATTGGCATACATTTATATCACAAATATAATTATTCAGGCGAGAAACATGGTCATCTTCCAAAAGATATGATAGTATTAAAAAGTTATAGGATTCTGCACTCTCTATGTAAACTCAGTAAGATGTGTATAAACACGTCCCTATGACACTAGCCAAAGGAGAATCGTCACCAACACATCGGGTATGTGACCCTCCACATGTATGTTTTAGAACATTGTCGTATTGTATAGTGTATCCAAATAACTCACTACCTATCTAAGGCTTGCATGAGCTCTTTCATGATGGTAAAACTATTTTAAGAATGCTTAAAATATGATCAATCACATTATTCCATTTCAAAATTTCCAATCTCATTCTATTTAAAACCAAAACAGGTTTCATTCAAAACAGGACTTTTTCACAAGATAAAATCAATGGATTTTTATCAAATCACTTTAAGCCATTTCACCAGTTTGAAAATCCATTCAAAACCAATTCCATCATTTCACCAATTCATTCCCACTTTTAAACTCAACAATTTAATTGAAATAATTCCCATCAAATCCACCAATTAAATTAAATAATTTAAATCGGACAATTTCTATAAACACACCCAATTTAATGGAATTGGGGTTCTCCAAATATCCATTCCAAAACCATTACAAATATCTTGATTCAATGGAATCGAGTTTTTATCAATTTATTTGAAATAATATTAATGTAATTGAATTTAAATCAACTATTGAAAAAAATCAAGAAATACAAAGATAAAACATTTGGCAGGTTGGGACAGAACCACCTACCTCGATTTATTGACGGGCATTAGCCCAATGAGAAACCCCAAAAGAAGAGCTGCACAACGATGATGACCAAAAACTGTATTTAAATCCTTAAAACCAATATTAAGATCAATGTAATCAAGATCTTGAAAAACTAGATCCAAATTCAAAATCCTAGATCTATACATCAACTCATAGGTTTAGATCCATTGAAACAAAGGAAAACTCCCATGAAATGATCCAGGAAGGATAAAGGAATAAACAAGAAACGCAATGGGTTGAAATCTACTTACCGGAAGGAGAGAGGATCTTCAATCTGAGCCTTCAATATCAAAGAAAGATGTTCGGATCGCCTTGGAATCTCTATAATAAGATTTGGAAAGATCTAAAATGAGTTAAGACCGAGCCAAGGTCGAACATATGGGAGTCACGGTGGTTCGGTTGGTTTTAAAAGGAACATTCAGAATTAAAAACCGCACGCACGGTTTACCGAGGCAGTGGCGCACTGTTTGATAAACCGTGCACACACCATGCAAACCTCACTGTCCAGAGGTGCACGATCTGCAGAGTTTTTCAAACCGTGCACACAACGTGCGTACCCCCTGTCTAGTGCTGCTTGGTTGGCATGGTTTGGTCGCACGGTTTGTCAAACTGTGTGCAAACCGTGCACAAACCACTGCCCCTTTTATTTTCATTTAAAAGTCCCCCCAAACACACGCCCAAGTCACTACTCCAAAACAGACATACTTAGAAACATCAAAACTACCTGAAAATGTAACATTATGTTACAGGATATGGGGTGATGAATTTATGTGAATATAAATTGGATTTTTATGTGCTTGAATTTTGGGGATTATTAACACTTGACATACTATTTAGGATCACCTGAAACAAATACATTATTCATCAATGCCTCGATGAACTGGTAGATATGTTAAATTTTTCAATATTTCTTTATGGATGACGATCATAACCATTTTGAGTTCATGGTAATTGTGTTTGTTGTGTTCTCATCAAAGGTCAATCATCAACTCTTTCATAATAATGTAGTTCATGAGGCACGGGATAATATTATATAGTTAAATGTATCCCCATAAATCATAAATGTTTTATATGTATGATTTAGAACCATGATCATCCCATTACCGAGGATACAAATCATGGGGGTATTAGTATCTCCTTAGGGTTCTTGTTTTGGGTGAACCCCAATGGGGATTTAGCGTACCATCTCTTATTATAATGTTGAATTGAAACATTAGTGTATCACACATTTGGTTAATTTATAGGGTTAGATTCCCAAAAACTCAATAGTGAGTCTTTTTACCTCTCAGTTTAAGTGATTCCTCTAATAATAGCATTGAAAATAAACCATGGATGGTTCTTTTGATAACAATTTTTAGGTATATCTAGGTACTGAGAAATACGTCCCACTATGAATGAATATTTTGCTCGATTAATTTTCTAGTAGTTTGAACTAGGTTCTTTATGGCGGATCACATGCCTCTAATTTTTTTGTTGTAACATTCTACATGTTTAATTAGCGATTTTATCCATGTGACCCTCTCCCCTATGGTCATACACTAACTCTTTAGGGGAACTAGATCTGTTGTGTTCCCCCTTATAGTGGTTGAAAAATCAATGTTGGTGGGTCTAATAAGTCTTGTTTTATGCGGCCAGGATGCATTGTCCAAGCCTTAGATTGATATATGATAACCACATTAAATTTAACATATATAAATTCTTAGTATCATATATTGGTGGAATATTACATGAAGAATTGACTGGAGCTATGTAGTGACAATAATTTGGAAATTAATTTAGTTGGGACTAAATCGATGGTCAGGCTCTACTATAATTAATGTCAAATAGTCATCTTATGATATTATATTTATTATATTTTAAATTTAATTATTTAAAAAAACAACCTTCTACCTAAATTTCTAATATAATATAATGAAAAAAATACACATTATATGGATTTAATTTTTAATTTGGTGAGTTGGTGTATATATTTTTATATTCTTGGCTCTCACTATCCTATTTTTCTAGATATTATTTTAGGTGATTCTTTTGTCCGATGCTATTATTGGACTCATTGATATTTTTCCATATTTAAAAAAAATGTTTTCTACAATAAAAAACCATCCATGGATTCCCAAGATAGAAAATTCTTAATAAAAATTATACGGATTCATTTTTATTTCTGTGGAAATAATTATGCAGTTACTCTCCCTCATGAATAAATACACTTTTTCATAAAACACCATTGAATAGGGTCTTCTTTAAAACATCTTTACCACATTTATTTGATCTACTTAATTTCACTTAATTATTTATGAGGTATAAATCACTATTACATTTTAAATATTGAATAATGTTTTAATAGATTTTTTTCTGGGAATATTTATGATATTTCAATTGGATATGCTCTAAGGCAAGATTATATATCCCATTTATTTTTTTATCATATTTTCTTTTACATATGAAGAATGAATGTTTTCTTATATGCCACACATATGCATCTACATATTCTAAGATGTGTATATATAGAATTGTAATCACACTAATGCATCATATAATTTCATATATCGCATGACATGACACGTATCAGACTATGGAGTATCCCAATCCACTAATGTACTCAGTCCCCTTTATTATGTTTTCTTTCTATTGGTCTATGAATTATTATTATTATATGGGGTACATGTTCTCTAAAATCAGTTTAAATATTTGATCCAATGAAAACATGTCCATAATTTGAATAATTTATGTGAACATATATAATCCCCCTTATTTAGGTAATAATGATATGAGACATTCCTCATATGTATGTTTTATCATCTACCATTGGTCTGGTTATTCCAAAAATGGGATTTATAGCTCACCATATTTCCTGGTGTTTATCCCCAGGGTATACAATTTAATAAATAAATACCAATTAAAATTAGGAATGGTATAATAGAGGATTAAATAATATATTTTTCTTTTAAATTCATGTTGTGGATTTATTTATATAATCTCTCAAATACAATACACCTTTTTATTTTTTTGGGATGGATTTTGTTATACATTTTGAATAAAATAATAAAATAAAATATATAAGAGGCTTGGATTCATAAGTTTGTTATCATATAAAATTTACTATATTTTTACTACAATCAAATACATAATTTAATACTAAAGATATTTTATTAAGGAAAATATCTGAAATTTTGAAAATAATATACAGTGCATGATTTTATTTAAATGAAATCCGAAAACATATTAGAAAATGTTGATGAAAATTCCTAAATATATTGAACAAGGTGTAATAGAAATAAATTATTCAATTTGGTATTAAATCAATAAAAACTATGTTCAAATAATGTAGCCCTATATACCCATAGAGTTTGACACTCTCAAGTGAAAATCATTGGCTAATTCACATTACATTAATTAATGATTATAAATTATTGAATATCTAGTTTTGGTATTAAATTATGCAATATATAACATTTTCTATAGTGAAACTAATAATTAATCATCCTTTTACAATATATATTGAAATGTAGAAATTTATTATCTGAGGTATAATTATCCTTTATTAGTTATTCCTTCTAAAATTATAGTTCCCCTTTTATATTATTTATAATTGGAGTTTTCTAACCCATAATATTACTTTTATTTTAGAACATTGATAGATATAGGGGGATCCAAGTGAACTACAAATGTGGTGGAAAAAATTATTATTACCCAAATAGGATGTATGAAATCAAGGGAGAGGGATTCATGGAATTCATTGCAGTACATTTCAAATAGACCACTATTATGAATAGTAACATTGAATCTTATTCAAATCCCCCTTCTCTGATTAAATATAGGTCTTGGGTAGAGTTCTTTATAAAAAAATGTCCTCCAATATTTAATAGATAATTTTTTTTCATTATCCACCATACAATCGGTTATTTTTTCTAATATGATTATATGAATATTACATTTTTTAGAGTAAGTGAAATTAAAAATGACCATTTGATGACTAGGGGGAATTCCACCATTTTTTGATAATCATATAAAATTAAAACCCCAAGGTATAAGAAAAATCTATTCTACTAGGTTTATTCATGATATTATTTTTTAATATATATTTCCCCCAATGTCTCTATTATATAATATAGTTAGAATTCTATGCGATCCTGAAGATAGATGATGTTTCTATTGATTAATGTTAAGAAAACTACACAATGAAATCCATATAACACTATATATTTTTTAGTGACATTGAATGTTATTTTTTTATTCGATTTATTATAATAAATTGATGAATTTTGTAATCATTGTTATTTCCAAACATTGAGAATTATACACATAGTCTCTGATATTTTCTTAATGACCAAATTTGGATATGAGATTCGAAAGAGTCTTATGGGGATTGATATAATAAGGGGGTAATGAGTTTTAATTCTATTAGATCAATACAAATATCTTATAAATATATTAAAATAAAAAGGAAATCAAATTTTCATAAGTCATGGATGTGGAATTTGGAAAACTATCTCTAGGGAACAAGGAGATTTAAATGTGTTGAAATAAGTGGAATCTTAAATGTAATGTAAATGGTAAATTAATAAACCCATTAATGTGATGGATGAATATAATGTTATGATCTATCCCATGTAAATATTATCATATTTCAACTATAAGTAACATAAACACTATTCATGATAATACTATATATAATGGAATTTTAATGATAACTGGTTAATATTACATCAAAGGGTAAGTGAGTGAGGATATGATTATTATATTCATAATGTTGAGCTAGATCCATAGAAATATGTGGTGATATGTATGATAGTTATTCATTTATGAATAGTTTGGATAATGATAGATTAGGATTCTATGAATCTTTCATATCATTCTTGTTTATTTGAAGAATTCATAGACAACCTCGAGACATGGATGATGAGTTATAAGATAAACTAAAAAAATTAAATTATATAATACTAATCATATAAGTACACCATAATCAATGTTTGTAGGATCAATATACCAAAAACATTGTTTAAACTCCCATTATTTGAATTATATCTAACACAATGTAATAATTTGTTATCCCCATCCACTACATACATCACATATCTAATAAATGATATAAATTCCTATCCCGTAAACCGTTATATGATTTGGTAAATGTTTATGGTGAAGGATGAATCTCCCATTGATTTATATCATCATATTAATATATTTTTCTATAAGGTACAATACTTTTTATTCTTTGATATTTCATATTTTTAGATGAATATTAATTATAATAAAATAAAAATTCACACCAGAATCCCATTGGTCAAGTTCCTTTGTAATCAAAGTTACATAAAAACTTATTCATATAAGATCTACATGTTCTCATATTTAATTCTTAAAAATAGTTACCCCTTTAATTCTTATCAAACACACAAACTATACTTCAAATCATGGGGATATTAAACATAAGAAATGATGTCATCATATTCATAGTAGGGGTAAATAAGGGATATATCAATTATCACATAAGAATAACATGTTACTAAGGGTATGATAGAATGATATTATCATTTTAAAACCATACCCTACATGTTATTTAACATAATCATGAGTCATAATATATGTCATGGTAGTTTATAAGACATTTAATTTTAATTGAATCAAATAACATATTCTATTAGAGAATAACATATGAATAATATATAGGATTGTTTAATACATTTATGAATATATAAAAACATACCTAGTAGTTAAGACCCAATACCACGATTATTATAGTGGAATGGGTTCACCCCCATTCCATCATAGTAGTCATGGTTCACGACCATGAATATCATAGAGGGAAGAGTCCCTTAATTAACTAGTTTTACTTCCTATTATAGTATTCTTTATCTCATGAGATATTCATATTTACCCAATACATTATAGTTATATTTAATTCAAGCACTACCAATGACATTATTTAAATGATAAATATATGCTCCAAAAAAATTATAATTTATTAATAAGAATATAAACTATGAATAGGATATGGGTTTCCAAAACATTTCATCTTATCAAAATATCATAACATGTGTAAATGAAACTAGTTTTATAATAGAATTATCTCATTGAAAAATAATTATGTTTTGTTGAACCATCTTTAAGTCATAAACATTATTATCCATCCATCTAAATGAACTAGTTCTTATCTCCTGATCATATCCCAATATAATCAATAGTGTTATCAAATGATGTTATCATAAATTAAATCACATTAATAAGATCATATAAAATTTTCCATGATGGAAAAAATTTCACATTTTGAATTGAATTATTTAAAATTTTAAAAATATACCAAATATTAATAAAAAAATTATGTCAATAAGATCATGGAACTTGTAATTTATGTTTTAATGAATTTTTCATTAATAAATGCATGAGTTTCTATTAATTCCACATACATTACTAAAACTATTTGTAATGGCCTGGACCCACATGGTCCATTACTTTTCCAAAACACGGCTCCACCGAAACGGCTGCACTGGTCATGGGGGCACCGGTTACGGGGGCACTGTTACAGTCACACACCAGTCACAGTGGCACTATGATGGTGGCACTGGTCATGGTAGCACCGTGATGGTGGCACCAGTGATGGATGCACCATGACTGTCGCACACTGGTCACGGTGGCACTGGTCACGGTGGCAGCGTGAGGGTGGCAGCGTGAGGGTGGCACCATGATGGTGGCACTATGAGGGTGCCACCGTGAGGGTGGAACCATGAAAGTGGCACTGTGAGGGTGACACCATGAGGGTGGCACCGTGATGGTGGCACCGTGACAGTGGCACTGTGTCCTCATCGTTTTTTTGTTCTTTTTCTAGTTTCTGACTTTTTCTTCTCCCACAACGTATCTTTTAATTTAATACACCTTTAAAAGCCATTTAAATTCCATAAATAATAATTAAAATTATGAAGAGTCGGTCGACCCTTAACTTACCAAAATGTGTGGTTTTTCTTCAGTGTCACGCCCTTCCCTATACCTTCCAGATCCACCCATGTTATGCATTTCCATATGATTAAAGAAAACTGTTTAGAGCACATTCATTTTGACACCACCCCGATGGGAATAATTAAATGAGAATTGAATACAATCGTTTGTAAACTCCCACCCTCAAAGGAAACCACGAACTGACATTAAAGCAGTTCAATATTCTTTATCCCCTAAAAGGGATCTCATCTTTATATCATGCTAGAGTTTCTTCCTTCCACTTCTTGGATGGATTTATTTCTTCTCCCTGGTGCGCTTGGAGTCCCTCCTTCCCGAGGCTTGTGGTGGACCTGTGCTGTATTTTTTCTTCTCATCCTTGGAGTCCCCTATGTTCCTCCCCTACAAGCTGCGGATCCCCAGTTCTTGGCGCATGGAGAAGAACATTGATCCTTTATCAACAAGGTAGGTATTTTCCTCCATCTCTCTTTATTGTGTATTATGTGGAGAGGGTATGCTACTATTTCTGTGGGAATGGATGAAACCAAACCTTAACAAAGATAACAATCAAACATTTAAAGAATAAAGGGGGGGGGGGTCGATGTTCTTCTTCTTTTCCTAACCCTTGATTATTTATGCTATGAATTTTGTGGGCCTATGCCCACTGAAAATCATGGTTGTTGCTGGTCTTTCCTTGTGCATTAATGAACCTCCGTCTTCTGTGATTATTGAATGGATCTAATATGAGAATTTGGTTAATCATGTAAAATCGGATGATTAAATGAATTTCCAGGGAATAAGAATCCTAGTGTGATCACCCCGGTTAACCAAACAGAGAGAAGAAAACTTTTTGAATGATGTACTTGAGTCTAGAAACATCCTTGTTCTGTCTCGGTGGCTTGTCTATTATTTATGTTCGATCTTTATGGGGTGATGTGGATGAGGATGGGATCCTCTATTGTGGAACAATTGTTGGTTGTGAATCTGAAGCTGTGTGGGGCTATATCTCGAGGATTGGTTTGGTTCTAGAACAATGAGGGATCTCATTGATCCATTTGTTGTTGTGACTTCACAAGAAAACCAGGTTTGAATGCTTAAATTATCGTTTGGCTGTTTCTCTTTCTCTGGATTGTGTTTATGTCTGTGAGTTTTCCATTAGTGTATAATTAACATAAATGGGATAACTTGAACATGAAAACAAGAATTGTTAAATTGGGGAACTGGTTTTGGGAAAGAGTTGTGACGTGGCCATGAGTGTTGTGCCTTCTTTTATGGATGAATAGTAACAAGGGTGTTGTGAATATGTTGGCTTTCGTAATCCTAGGTAGGGATGATTGCTTGATAACATTACATATATATATAGTTTTTATGTTTCTTATTCGCGCCCCAATAAAGTTGAGAACTTAGTGCCAAACACCCACATTTCATGGTGGAGGGTGTTTTCCCCAACACTCCTATGAGTGGCTGGTTATTAGCTCCTTTTCTGCTCCCTTTCCCGAATAGCCGAAGACTCTTCGGGAAGGATGTGATGGACTGAGTTCCATTATAGCCCAAGATTTATCAAGCATGGTAGTTGTGGTGGATGGCCTAGGTGTGTGCAGGCAGGTTGTCTCCCAAAGGTCTTCAGAATAAGGCCTAGGTGTCATCGGGTGTGGCAGTAGTTATTCTGGCCCAGGTGTTTGCGGGCATGGTTACGCGTGGTGGTTTTGGCCCAGGTGTTTGAGGACGGGATGGTGGTTGTTGCCATGGTGTTTTTGGACGGGATGTGTGGTTGTGGCCCAGGTGTGTGCGGGTGGGTGTGGCAGTGGGACATCGGTAAGAATGGCAGGATTTGTACGATGCATAGTATGTCTTCAATAACCAATGGGAAAGTGGCGCGAGGTACCCAAATGTCGATGTTCTATTTCTATACATTACTTGACTGGTGTAATTTTTGGAGTGTGCCTTGGTGAGGCTTGGGTGTATAGTTTTCCTTGGTAAGTGATTTGGTTATCTATTTTTCCACGGGGCATTAGAATGCCTCCCCACTTGTGCACGTGAGTCTCTGGTTTTCCCTACTTAGTATACTTGTATGCTCACCCTACGTATATAAAAATTCTTTCAGACTTCCAGAAGGACATCAGGGGTCGTGCGGGGCCGTACTAGCTCGGACGTTGGGACAATTTCAGTTGTTGTTTTTCTTTTCTTTAGTACTTTACCATTATAGCCTCCATGTAAATTGTGGTATTTACTTTTGTAACATGCATGTGGGAATGATTATCTTTGGCTTTACTTTAACTCCTAATTTTGGTGTTGTTGGGATTTACTATCTTATCTCCCAATCCTATTAAAGAAAAAAGGTAATTCCTTCCATCTTTTGTGTGATTATATACCCTTGGTGCTTGTTGCCACTCCGGGACATATTGAAGGAATGTCTCTAGGGTCATTATCACTCCTTCAAGTTTAAGAATGAATGGTCTAGCAATCTATTGTCCCTTCCCCCATCATTGTAAAGGCAGGTTATGACAAAATGGTGTCAGAGGCGGGGTTTGATAGATAGGATGGGGTCTGGAGTTAGGCACAATGAGGATTGCACGTGACGGTAGGGCAACAATGTTGGGTTATCTGGGTTCGTGAATTTGGTCAGGGAAGACCGACTGGGAAACTTGATTTTAAGGACCCCTGTGATCCAACACAAGGACTCTAGGCCTACCAATCGACCATGTGAGGCTACACTAATTTCATGGTAGAGACGCTAGGGAAGGTACATGCATTATAATGACATCAGTTATTATTTTTCATGTGTATTCTTGGGTATTTAAAATGAATGAGAAGTTTGAAAAAATTTAAGAAAAATATTCTACACTACCATGGATTGGGCATTCCTTGATTAACTTGTAGCTATGGAACCTGGGAGATGACCATGAGTAGTGCGGATGATCGAGGCCCTGGAAGATGACTTGGCTGATCGGCAGAGGGATGACCGGGAGGAAGAAGATGATCACTGGCAGAGGATGCTTCATGCCTTTCAACGGCATACCCTAGAGAAGTACGAGGGTAACATCTCATACATGGAGATTGAGAGCTGGCTAGAGGAGTTGGTGATAGATTTCTGGACGATCCAGGCTCCGAAAAAGTACTGGGTTCATCTGGCTGTAAGCCAGATGCGTGGAGCAGTGTGTCAGTGGTGGATTCTTTATCTTGGAGAGAATAGGGAGGCTGAGGTTGTGTGGGTTGACTTTGAGAAGGAGTTCCAGGCGGAATCCATCCCTTCCACAACAATGGATGAAAAGAGGTAGGAACTACTATCCCTCCAGCTGGGGAGTATGTCAGTGATATAGTTGGGGATCAAGTTCAAGGATCTCCTTCTCTTTGCTCCCGAACTCTTTCTGGATGAGGATTCTCGAGCGAGACGTATGGAGGAGGCACTTTGACCTTCTCTCTAGTATGTTGTTACTCCCTTCACCCTACCGACATAATTGGAGGTCCAGAAGAAGGATGAAGTGGTGCAATGGATGCACACACAGGGATGTGTATCGCGAGAGGGAATCCATATGGGTTTGTCGAAGGGGAAATCCATCGGCAGCAGGCCTTCGATGTCAGGTCCCTCTAGGTTCTGACCAGTAGGGAGCAGGCATCAGTAGTTCCAGTTCCGATCTCCCAGTTCTCGCCCTTTCCATTCAGGCCCATGGCTGAGATGATTCATATATGGAATCCATGGGAACCTTTGGAATCAGTGCCTAGACAGAGTATTGTACAGAGAGGGTGGGCAGGTTAAGCACCCACCTCAGCAGTAGCTGTTTCCAGCTAGGCCCTTTCAGTAGCAGTAGGGGCAACAAGCTCATGTTCCTCCGATGGTAGGCATTGTAGGAGGAGACTGACCTCATGACTCTCCTCAGGGACCTCGACCAGGGCATGGTCGGGGAGTCGGCTGATAGACGAGAGGCAGAGGATCTGGGTTTGGATAGTTTCATGCCGCAAAGGCAGCATTTATATCATGGCGTGAAGTCATTCAAGGTACGATCAACTTTTTTAGTAATCTTTCATATGCCTTGTTTGATACAGGAGCTTCGCACTCCTTTTTTGCACCCATTCTGGCTCGTGCTCTGGGTTTAGACACTATGAGACTTCAAATGCCCCTTGTGCTGAGCACAACAGTCGGAGGTCAGACCGACTTGTCTTTTGTTTTCCAAGAGTTTAGACTGATGATATGACCACATAAGTCTATCATGGATCTTATACTGTTGCAGATACAACCTTACAATGTCATCCTAAAAATTGACTGGTTGTTATCTGTATGTTTCATCATTGACTGCTTCCGAGGAAGGGTCGTGTTTTCAGATTTAAGCGGCCAACGTGTAACTTTAATCTTTGAACGGTGTTGCCAGAAAAGTAGCTGGCAAGAGAAGCCCCTCCTTTCCTTGTTATCTAAACTATCAGTGCAGTCGGTGGATGCAGAAATGGTGGAATTCCCTGAGATCATCAGTGAGTTTATGGAAGTCTTCCCTGGGGAAGTGGAAACTCTTCCCCCTCGATGTGATGTTGCGTTTGGGATAGACATTCAACCTGATGCCCATCCGATTTCGATTTCTCTCTACCATATGGCACTTTCTGAGTTGTGGGAGTTGCAGATTCAAATTGACAATCTGATGAAGAAGGGTTTTGTTCGAACAAGTGTGTCATAATGGGTTGCTATAGTCTTATTCTCAAAGAAGGAAGATGGTGGTCTCTGGCTCTGCATGGACTACTAGAGAGTGAATCAGGTAACGGTCATGTACTGTTACCCTCTCCCGAGGATAGATGACCTTTTTTACCAGTTAAAAGGGGGAGGGTGGTTCTCCAAGATTTCCCTATGGTCGGGATATCACCAGCTAAGGGTGAAGGAGGGTGACAACTCGAAGACTGCCTACAAGTGAAGATATGGACACTTTGAGTTTGTGGTCATGTCGTTCTGCGTTATGAATTTTCCAACTGTGTTCATGGGGCTCATGAACTCCATCTTATAGGAATACCTGGATCGTTTTGAAGTCATGTTTGTTGAAGACATCCCGGTCTACTCATTATTAGAGGAGGATCATGTTGAGCACCTGTGAACGGTTTTAGAGGTCATCTAACAGCACCAACTCTATGGGAAGTTGTCCAAGTGCATGTTCTGGACATGAGAAGTTCACAATTATGGGCACGTGGTGTCCGAGTAGGGAATAGTGGTGGACCCATCGAAGTTTGAGGCAGTTGTTTAATGGGCATCACCCAAGAACATGGCATTGGTTCGTAGTTTCCTTGGACTAGAAGGATACTATCGGAGGTTCGTGCCCCACTTCTCCCAAGTTTCAGCACCTTTGACATCTTTGACCAAGAAAGACCAGGCCTTCATGTGGAATGGGTAGTTCCAGGCAGCCTTTAGCTATCTGAAGGAGTAGTTGGTAAGTGCCCAAGTACTGTGGTTTCTAGAAGAATGGGCGGCATATGAGGTGTTCTGTGATGCTTCAGGACAAGGTCTCGGGTGTGTGTTGATGCAACGACAAGGGGTGATCTCTTATGGCTCTAGTTATTTACATCCCCATGAGTTTAATTATTCCACCCACAATCTGGAGCTTACGGTAGTCGTGTTTGTACAAAAGTTATAGCAGCACTACCTCATCAGGGAGCACTTCATGGTCTTCATGGATCAAAAAAGAATGAAGTATATCTTCTCCCAGTGGGACCTGAACACACGGAAGAAAATGTGGAAGGTGTTACTTCAATATTACGACTTCGATATTTCCTACACCTCTGAAAAAGGGAATCTGGTGGCAGATGCCTTGAGTAGGAAGTCGCAGAAGGATGCGGTTCGAGAGTCGGCAGATTCTTGGAAGGCGATGGAGGAGTTGGCTGCCCTGCACCTGGATGCGAGGGAGGATGCTGGTAGAGGTCTTCTGATTCAGATGACGGTGAAATCCTCTCTACTTCAGAAGGTGGAGGAGTCTCAATGGGGATACATAGAGAGTGAAGAGATGCGTGACTGGGTTAACCAAGGAAATACTCTTAAAGGGTGGATAGAGGATGGTCAGAATCATATTCTTTTCAGAGAAAATATGTTTTTCCTAGAGGCGATGTGTGAAAGGGTTCTTGGGGAGTTCCGAAACTCATCCCTAGTAGTGCACCCAGGAGTTTTCAAGATATACCAGGGTCTGAGGAGTCAGTTTTGGTGGCCCAGGGTAAAGCGGGCGGTGGCAGAGTTCATGGCCAAATTTCTAGTGTGTTAGCAGGTGAAGGTTGAACACCGTGCTCCATGTGGTTTGTTGCAGCCATTAGACGACACCGAGTGTATGTGGGATGACATCTCGATGGATTTCGTCACAGGGTACCCAAGGTTCAAGGAGTCTGCAACTCTATCAGGTTAGTGGTGGACCGGTTGATGAAATTAGATCACTTTCTGTTGATCAAGGAGTTGAGAGTAGTGGATGCCTTAACACAGAGGTACGTGGATGAGGTCATGCCATTTCATGGAGTTCTGAGGTCCATCCTCTCGAATAGGGATGCATGGTTTACCTCACGAATCTGGAGAGGATTACAACATGCTTTTGGCACCCAGCTATGTCTTAGCACTGCTTTTTATCCCCAGACAAATGGACAGACAGCACACTATCCAGACGTTGGAGGATATGCTACAAGCATGTATTCTAGACTTTGGGGATCGTGGGTGCGACACTTGGCTCTGGTAGTGTTTTCCTACAATAATAGCTATTACTCTACCATTGGCATGCCTTCGTTCAAAGCCTTGTACGGATGTCCATGTCGCTCACCCGTGTGCTGCACCAAGGTTGGGGAAATAAGTGTTTTTGGCCCGGAGGTGGCGCAGAGCACGACAGAGAAGATTCATCAAATACCAGAGAAGATGAAGGAGGCTCAGGACCGACAGAAGTCATATTCCTATAATAGGAGGAGACCCTTGGAGTTCGAGGTCGGGGACCACATATTCTTGAAGGTTTCCCCTCGAACTGGATAATAGAGGTTTGGCAGGGGTTAAGCTTTATCCAAGGTTCATCAGACCCTTCGAAGTGTTGCAATGGGTCGGAGAAGTGGCGTATCATCTAGCACTACCACCATCACTAATGATAATAAATGACGTCTTCCATGAATTTCAAATCTGACAGTATCTTCACGACAATTCACACGTCCTCGACTAGGGAAATATGGATATAGAGGATGACATGACTTTTGGGTAATGACCGGTAGGGATCGAGGATCATGAGAAGAAGGTGCTCCGTGGACGAACCATTCCTTTGGTTCATGTGTGGTGGAGGTATGGCGGGATCGAGGAATGTACCTGGGAATGGGAGACACAGATGTGTGCCCAGTACCCAGAGTTGATTTGAGTTTTTTTCTATTTTGTTTGTACTTGTTTGTGATGGAACACTTTACCTTTTTAACTATGGAATGTGTGGTTTTCCTTATTATCTGAATGTGTGTGATGATTCCTTGCTATAGGTGGGGGGGGAGTACCTGATTCCTAATCAAGAAGAATTAAGGTGGATGTGGTTAAACCCGTGTGGGAGAGTCAGTGCTGGACAAAGCGGATAATATCTTGACATTGAGGAAGAAACTCCCTAACCCATATGACTGGGCAGTTTGACCCTTGAATGTTTCCTGGTTACTTGAGGGAGAGGTGTTCTTAGGTGGCAATGAGGTTCACTCCTGAGAGGTATCTTTTGAGGTGGTTGTTCGAAACCCCTCTTTTTCTTCGGTCTACTTTTGATTCTCGAGGGTGAGAATACTTTGAGAGGTATCTAATGTAATGGTCTGGACCCACCTGGTCCATTAAATTCCAAAAACACGGCTCCACAAAAACGGTGGCACTAGTCATGGTGGAACCGGTTACGGTGGCACAGTGACGGTCACACACCGGTCACAGTGGCACAGGTCACGGTGGAACCTTGAAGGTGGAACCGTGAGTGTGACACCGTGAGGGTGGGACCTTGACGGTGGCACCCTGAGGGCGACACGGTGAGGGTGGCACCATGATGGTGGCACAGTGTCCTCACCGTGTCTTCGTTATTTTTCCTATTTCTGACTTTTTCCGCTCCCGAAACATATCTTTTAATTTAATTCCCATTTCAAAGTCATATAAAGCCAATAAATAATATCTAAAATCCCCAAGAGCCGGGCGACCCTTAACTTACCAAAGGTGTGGTTTTTCCTCGGTGTCATAACCTTCCCCGTACCTTCCAGATCCGTCTCTGTTATGTGTTTCCTTCTTCTTAAAGAAATATTTTTAACGCGCATCCGTTATACCACCACCCTAATGGGAATAATTAAATGAGAATTTAATCCCATCGTGTGTAACCTCCCAACCATAAAGGAAACCACGATTTGACATTAAAGTGGTTCAAAATTCATTATCCCGTAACAATGAGATCTCATCTTTATATCACACTAGAGTTTGTACCTTCCACTTCTTGGCTGGATTTCATTCTTCTCCCTGGTACGCTTGGACTCCCTCCTTCTCGAGCCATGTGGTGCGACTGTTCTGGATTTTTTCCACTCGTCTTTATATTCCCTAGAGTTCCTCCCATGCAAGTCCCACACCACCAGTACTAGGCATGTGGAGAATAAATTTGATCCTTGATCAACAAGGTACAGATTTTCCTTCACCTCTCTTTACTGTGTATCATGCGTGGAGGGTATGCTATTGATTTTGTGGGAATGGATGAATCCAAACCTTAACAAAGATAACAAACAGAATTTTAAAGATTGAAGGGGGAGGGGGTGTGATCGATGTTCTTCATCTTTTCCTTACCCCTGAATATTTATTTTGTGAATTGTGTGGGGCTATTCCCACTGAAAGTCATGGATGATGGTGGTATTTCTTTGTACATTAATGAACCTTTGTGTTCTATGATGATTGAATGGCTCTATCATGGGAAATTGGTTAATCACATAAACTCGGCCGATTAAATCAATGTCCAGTGAACAAAAATCCTTGTGTGATCACCCTGGTTAACAAAATAGAAAGAAGAAATATTGGTGAATGATGATCATGATTTTGGAAACTTCCTTGTTCTGTCTCGGTGGATTGTCTGTTTGTTCTCTTCGATGCTTATGGGGTGACGTGGATGTGGATGAGATCCTCTATTATGGAACAGTTGTTGGATGTGAATCTGAAGCTATGTGGGGTTGTATCTTGAGGATTTGTTTAGTTCAAGTACTTTGAGGGATCTCATAGATCCCTTTGTTGTTGTGACTTCACAAGAGAACCGAGTGTGAATGCTTAAATTTTTGTTTGGCTGTTTCTCTTTATTTGGATTGTGGTTATGCCTGTGAGTTTCACTGTAGTGTTGAATTCACCTAAATGGGATCACTTGAACATGAAAATAAGGATGGTTAAAAGGGGAAATGGTTTTGGGAAAGAGTTGTGACTTGGCCATGAGTGTTGTGCCTTCTTTTATGGATGAATAGTAAAAAGTGTGTTGTGCTTAGGGTGGTGTTGGGAACCCTATGTTGGTATGACTTCTTGTTACCTTTACATATATCTGTAGTTTTTATGTTTCTTATTCACTCCCCACCCAAGTTTATCACTTAGAGTCGAACACCCCCATTCATGGAGAGGGTGTTTTTCCCAATAATCATATGAGTGGCTAGTTATTAGTTCCCTTTCTGCTCCCTTTATGGAATAGCCCAAGACTCTTCGGGTAGGTTGTGATTGCCTAAGGTGCATTATATGCCATGATTCTTTGGGCAGGGTAGTTGTATTGGATGGCCCAGGTGTGTGCGGGCAGGTAATTTCCCAAGATTCTTTGGGATGAGGCTCAGGTGTCTTCGGGCGGGACAATAGTTGTTCTAGCCCAGGTGTATGAGGGTGTGGTAATGCGTGGTGGTTGTGTCCTAGGTGTTTGCTTTTGGGATAGTGGTTGTGGCCCGGGTGTTTGCGGGCGGGATGTGTGGTTGGGGCCAAGGTGTGTGCGGGCGGGTGTGGCAGTGGGACTGTAGTGAGAATTGCGGGATTGGATCGATGCGTAGGATGTATTCATTAACCAGTGAGAAAGTGGCACAGGGTACCCAAACGACGACGTTATATTACTATACATTACTTGACGTGCGTTATTTGGGGAGTGTTCTTGGGTGAGGCTTGGGTGGATAGTTTTCCTTGCTAGGTGCTTTGGTTATCTCTTTTTCCAAGGGGCATTAGAATTCCTCCCAACTTGTGCACTAGATTCTTTGGTTTTCCCTACTGAGTACACATGAATTCTCACCTTATGTATATAAAACTACTTTTAGGATTCCAGGAGGACTTCAGGGTTCATGTGGGGCCGTACTAGCTCGGACGTTGGGACATTAGAAGTTGCTGTTTTTCTTTTCTTTGGTAATTTACCTTTGTAGTCTCCTTGTACTTTGTGGTATTTAATTTTGTAAAATGCATGTGGCAATGGATATATAATACCATATATTATCCATTTATATCATTTAAATACCATTTTTCTGTAATCCCTTATAAAAATAATTACTTATCGGTCTTAACTATTTCATTATTTTAATCATAAGTTCAGTTCACGAATTATGATACCCATACTATGAGTCATGTTTAAATATTATAAATAATATTTATCATGACATATATATATATATATATTATATTCATTATATATAAATTTTGAGCCATCCGTAAAAGTAAGTAATTGAAAATTGAAATACAACATTCAAGTAAATGGTATGTCGTACGTATGAATGAGCATTGTTTATGAATGATAAAACAAAAAATATATAAATAATAATTCACCTATATAAAACAATATCACATTATATGAATAATATATATTCATCAAATAAATCTTGAATAGCATCACTTTTAAATAAAAATTAAGATTGAATCCCATCACTTCAACGATATCATTTTCTAATTGAATGGAAGGTAAGCATGTAGGTATGCTACTGTAATTAAAAAATATTAATTATTTGATAGTAAATATATATATATAATAAACCCATTAAATGGACCATTTATATAATATATTGATGAAAAATGAATTGAATGTTTATGTTGAGGTGAGAATCCATAATCATGCATGAATGATACATTCACCTCCCATCTATTGGGGAAGAGAGAGGATAATGGTGGGTTCGTAATCAAAAAATATTTAAAAATATATATTATAATTTAGAAATTATTTAATGATAAATACCATATAGTTAGAAGAGGAAAATGAAAATTAAAATGGAAGTGGTTAGTTATGGTGACTACCTATTCTTTCAAATAGCACTAGTTTACCACTCATAGATACTGGGGTTAGTATTCTAGGGAGATGACAACAACTTTAATGTGGATAAAAATGTATATAATATAATTTTATCTATATGTTTGATCTATAATGTAATGCCTCTACCCCCAAAGCATCTAGCCAGTGCATTATTTTATTAAATTGATATGATTACAAGGAATCTAATCCCGAAGGACCATTTAGTTTAATAATTATAGAATTCAAAATTTCATACATGATTCCTATAATACATTGGGAACTAGGAAATTAAATAATTATACTAAAAATAAAATAAACTACAACCAATATTTTTTATTGAATGATTTCTTCATCATAATTTGGGGAAGAGAACCATGATAATGGTGAGATCAAATGCTCAGTAAGGGATACATAAAGTAGAATAATTAATGAATAATTAATGATAAATTAACATAGAAAATATATCAACTAAAAATACATTCCATTCTACAACAATATAATGTATGAAACTGGATCACATTCCATTTTATCAATGAACTGAAATTGAAATGCAT
Source organism: Viscum album (assembly GCA_963277665.1). Taxonomy (NCBI): domain Eukaryota; kingdom Viridiplantae; phylum Streptophyta; class Magnoliopsida; order Santalales; family Viscaceae; genus Viscum; species Viscum album. The sequence continues at coordinate 1,173,344,686 of OY728164.1, forward strand.
GAGTAGATATGTCGATGGAAAATATCAAGGATAAATAATAATTGAAATAAATGAATTAAATACTTTCTGATTGGGTGTAATGTCTATTGATCATGATAAATTATACAATCATGTCCTTTTATAAGATGAATAAAACTATGGATTGAAACCAGTATAATTTTTCCAACTTATTTGTTTCATGAGAACCTGTTGATGCATTATGGATCAATATAAAGTTCGGGATCTTCACATAATTTACTTTAAAAATTATTCCTCATAAAAATAGTCAAAATAAATTATATTTACTGTAAAATATCTATATGGAATAAAGACTATAGAATTAATAATATTTACCCAAAATAATCAAATAATTGTCAATATACACACTGTATGTAAATGAGTATGTGGTTTATGTAATACTTATATCCGTGGTATGAGAATATTCATATTAAAGTAAATTTTAATTGAATAATGATTAATATAATTTTATTGTATCGTTAGAATTTTAATAATCCCAAAAATAAAGTAATATTTAAAAGATAATCCTTAAGACCATTTTTGAAGAAAATAATCATAAAACATTCCCAAGTGTCCCATACCATTTTGAAACATGTAAATCATAATCACTATGAATATATAACATTAAATTAAACTTATAATATCATGAGAATAATTATTTTCATTCTATTTTGTTTCATTGATGTATACACACCATATAAAATAAATTATGTGCATTACTACAAATAAGTCTCAATGGAATGTAAAATGATATGAAATTCCTTAACATACAATTCTTATTTTTTGGGTGGTATTTAACATCCTATATAGTGGTTTTAAATTTATTAGTAACTAACATATAAACTATATCATTTTAAATAATATCATATATTAACTTATTATAATATCTTATCACAATTTTGTTAATTCTCTTTCATTATTTAAACTATTTCAAGTTTTAATTTCCTTGTTTTCATGAGTATTTTTTGACTTTTGATTTATTGTTCTTATTACTAAGATCATGATTTAATCAAATAAATAACGTAAAACATGATTTATTTATCATATATATTTTTTATTCTTTTTTATATAATTCCAAAATATTTTCATATTAAAAATGAAGTGCACAGTTCATGGAGATGGTAGGCCGTACACACAAAAGAACTCTACTTTCATTTAATTATTTAATTAATATAATTGAACATAAATTATAAAATTTATATAAAAATTATATTATTATATATATGTTATATATTTTAAATAGATTTATTAAAACTAATCATTATACATTCCATGTATGGCATGAATGAGCCATATCTCATTGAGGGGGTGGTAGTCCACACTTCCTAAATTGAAATTATCATATTTAGACTGGATGGAATGCATAAGGATATGTTATAAAAAATTACATAATTATAAATAAATTATAAATATTATATATAAAATATATAAATATAGTGTCCATCATAATTGACAACATGATAGGGGTAAAGGAATAATGAAAATTCATCATCTCGTGGGGATGTAGTTCATTGTACATAGAAAAATTATATTCATCGCCCATTAGAAGGAGGTGTGTATAAGAGTTGGTAGAAAAAATTACATAAATAAATTATATTATATTGATTATACTGATGTTTCTTATATAATAATGTAATATATATATTTTAACGAGTGTATAAAGGAAATGAAATTAGGGATATAGAGAGAAGATGTTACCTCTTAATCGGTAACTTTATTTAGATTGTACAAAAAAGTTTCACTGGCAACATTTCATCCCAAATATAGGATTTATGGTTGATGGTATAGATGTGGTGAAGATATAGGGGAAGATCGTGGAAAATGAAAGTGTTTTTAGAGGTGTGAGGAATGGGGAGAGGTTTGGCTTTTTATAAGGGATGGGAAGGGCTCAGTCAGTATTTTTTTAGAGTGGTTAGGTGTACCCATTTTTAACATCACTTAAGTCTAAAAAATAAATTGAAAACCATAATGGAATCTAAATAGAAGAATTATTTCCATTTAATGGATGTTGGATAGTAGGTTTGGTAGTTTGATCCCTTAAGTTGAAGGTTTAGTCCTTTATGAAGCATAATTTTACAATAAAAATTGTAATTATTTTTAATTACATTCACTAATATTTTATATCAAAAATAAATATGGTCATAAAATTAATTAAAAAATATGTTACTTCCAAATATAGAATATATTTTTCCAAATTAAAATCATATAAGTGCATTAAATTAATTTAATATTCATCTTGAATGAGGGATGACAATGTGGATTTTTAAAGAAAAATGTCCGAAAGGATGATAAGATTTTATACTCAATTTAAATGTAAATGGATTAAAATGATATAAATTGTATTAATTTATAAAAAACTTTAATAAATAAAAATTAAACCACATTAAAAATATAATTTAAAATTTTAAATAAAGTACATAATAAATCATTTTTGAACTAAAATTCAATATTTTTATCTATTCATTAAAAAATGAAATATATTAAAAAAAATATCATATTCACTTTAACCTTGTTTTAGTGTTTATCTCTCATAGATATTGATTATATTGTCATCTTAAATCCATTATCGTGTCCAAATTAATATTTAAAAAGGGTTTTCTATTAAAAAATGGAAGAACAATCTTTTAAAAAATATATCATTTTATATATAATATTGTGTTTGGACTTTTCATATGCATAAAACAAATATATTAGAGGAGTGCCAATATACTTGGATTGATATAAAATTTATTTATTTCTTATATGAAATATTTAAAAGTGTCATAATTTAATTCATTGTTAAATATAAGATAAAACAATGTTTTTTTAATTGGGTGTTGTGTGTATAGAAAAGATATCATCAAAATCTACCAGAAAATATGGTAACGTTTTTGGGTGACAAATAATTACCAACTAAAATAAATAGTCCTTATAATTTTAGGGTTATTACTTTAAAAAAGTTTTGGTTAGTTCTCATTAAAATAATCCTATGGTTCTCATGTTGGTTCTTCCATTTTGTGATTTCTCTAGAGAAGTTATAACAGATGAGTCGTTATATTACTCAACACATTATCTATGGTATCAAGAATCTAGATGGTATAATTGAAATATAAATATTTATTTTCAAACAAAATTTAATCATAGCTAAGAACATGAATTTGGTTAGGAATTTAATTCCATAGTTGAGATATATGGAACACATTGGAATCCATTGAGAGATGTGGAGGAAATGATAAATGAAAATCAACAACCCCAAAAATTTCAAGAATTAAGAATAGTACAATATACCTAGGAATTAGATTACCTTTCTTACCAAACCTTATAAAACCCTTCCACAGTGATACCTTTATGAAAACATGATCTCCCACTTGGAATTTGAAATCAATCATTTGCTTATCAGCATAACTCAATTTTCTACTTAATGCTGCATTAATATGATCCGGAATAGCCATTAACATTTTCATCGTTTCCTCAACAATTTATGGACCTATGAGTTTCCTTTCAACTACATAACCCTAATATGTGGGAGTACAAAATATATTTTATATATTTCTTCATATGACTCAAATTGATTAATTTAATGGAAACATTTATTATCATAAATCTCTACCAATGTTAATTACTAATCCCACAAACGATTAAAGTTGAGTGAGAAAGACCACAACATTACATCCATTGTTTGAATTGTTCTTTTTGACTAGCCATTAGTTTGAGGATGGTATAAAATTCTGAAAAGAAACATAGCGTTGAATGCCCTATGAAGACTTTTCCAGGATTTTGATGTAAATTGATAATCTCTAGAAGAAATAGGTTACATATGTGTTCCATAATTTATTACATATTTATTAGTGTATAACCTTGTTAGGAAGTCAAGAGGTAGGTATTATCTTATTTTAAATAAGTGTGTTTATTTGGTTAATCGATCAATGATAACCCATATTGCATCATTTCTTCTAGAAGTCTTTCGTAGTCCTATGGTAAAGTCCCTAGTATTTTCACCACATTTCCACACAATAATTGGAATAGGTTTCAAGAATCCATTAGGATGATGCCTCAATGCTTTCAATTAATGAAAAATCATGTTTCCCAAAACATAATCAGAATCATCCCAATTTAGGTTTTCCCAAACAATCATTAAAGTACCTATAAAGCATTGTACTTCAAGAATGTATAGAAAAAATTGGGTCATGAGAATCGTACATCAATTCTCTTTTTACCTCATGTATATATAGAACAAATATTCAATTTCTAAATTTTAGAACACCATCTTCACAAAAAAATTATTCTAATGTTCTATTATTCATATATTTCATTTTTATATGAAATTAATCATGATCATTTTGAAATTTCATTATCCTCAACAATAAAAATGTATTTTAAATCATCTGACAAATTTTTAATATACCCCTTCATTAGAAATTACAATATCATTATTTAATGTATATAAGAATAAAAGATCCTTCTCAATTTTCATTTTTTAGAGATCTGGGATCCTTCCTCCTCAAATAATCTACTACCTTATTCACTTTCCTTGGGTGGTTGTGTATTGAGAAATCATAATCTTTCAATAGCTCGAGCCAATGACTTCACTCATGTTGATCCCGTTGTACCAGAAAATTTATATCATGCTCTTATGATATGTGCATATCTCACATAAATTTACAAAAAGGAAATATCAATATCTTTTCAAAGATAAAATTATAGATTATAACTCAATATCATGGGTTTTATTACCCAACACATGATTCTTCAGTTTCCCCGATTAATAATAAATTTTGATTTCATTATTCATTAAGACACAACCATGTCCCTTCTTTGATTAATCACAATATAAAACATACAAATCTATCCAAAATGGAAGAGTAAAAATCAGATCATTGATTAATATTATCTTTAGTTCGTCAAATAATTCTTCACGTTACATTTTCTATAAATAATTGAGCCCATTATGTGTAATATTTTATAACAGGTTATCCAATCAAGAAATATTATGAGTGAATTTCAAATCTTAAACTTCCAAAATAATGATAGTACATACCTTAGTTATGTTTGTTAGTATGATCCATTATCAGGATAACTTTTTTATTTAATGTTCAAGTGACATTCCATCTTTGGAGATAATATTACCAAGAAAAGTGACTTGTCAGAGTCAGAAATCAAAGATGCAAAATATTCAATATAGATCTTCCCAAATAAGGGTCTTATGAATGATTGGAAAGTGAATCTTAGGTTCCTAATATAATTTTTAATATATTATAATATCATCAATGAATACCAAGGACAAATCATCATTATATTTCTGAAATACTATATTGTTTATGTTAACAAAATTTTTGGGTAAACTAGAAACTAAAAATGGAATTACTGAAAGTCATAATGTTCATGCCTCATGTGAAAATTATTCATTTTCATTTCTTCTTTCGTCACCCAAAATTGGTGATACTGATAATGAAGATTAATCTTTGAGAAATATTTCTCTCCATCATATTGATCAAAAATGTCATCAAATAAATTTATAGGATACTTATCATTTATTGTAAGGGAATTTATTTCTATATAATCAATACAAATCAACACAAAACCTCAAGGATCAATTTTTATTTTTTTAAAAGATTATAGAGTATCCCCATGGTGAAACAAAAGGGTGAATAAATCCCATATTATCCAAATTCTAGTTATTTTCTTATATCTCACTAATTACACAATGGGAATTCTATAGGGATCCATTGATATTTAACTCAATGTTGTATTAAATCAATAGAAAATTCAACTTCACACTCTATGGGATGCCTAGGTAATTCCTCGTGATATATGTCAACGTATTCTTGTATAATAGGTACATACTAGATTGTATGATTACCTACTTATTTACATGTTGTTTTTTTGTTATTCACCAATAATTTCATTTAGTAGAGCTATTGAGGGCTGATCTAAATTAGAATCATGTGAGAGGGATTATTCTATAAAGATCACGGATTCAACATCTTCTTCATTGATTTTTATTTCATCCCTCTTCTAATAAATATTTACCTCATATTTAGACATCCATTCTATAGTAAACATTATATAAAATAAAATACTAGGAATGATTATATGTTCATCACATAAAGCACGTTTATGTGTCATAATGGGGTTTGACTAACACATATTTTTGTTCAGTTTTTCTTCCCTTAGGAGTTCTTAACAACAAATATCTTATTAAATAAAAAGGTAAATGTATAATTTTATTGGAAAAATGTATAGATCTAAAAGAGTTTGAAAATATAGAATCAAATAATCCATTGGATAAATTTTAGGATAGGATTAATGTACCTTCCACCTTGTCACTTGGTACTCATACATATTCTATAGTGGTCGTATACACATAAAAATCTCTCCTTGACCTCTTCTGGGTCATATTTCATTATGGATTAAAAATTATCTTTCATAGTTCCACATCTCCATAAAATTTTATCGTTGAACTACATTGATCAGCTTCTTCCCCTTTCATTTATGAGCCTGATGACCCATAAATCTGAATTTTTTAGTAAACACCCAGTCCCATCAAACAGTTCCCAATGAGATTTTCCATAGTTTTTACATGATAGGAATCACTCAAACTTATTCGTATTATTTGTTTAATTAAAATTTTTAGTGTTCTCAAATTTCCTATTCTAATTTTTGTTTCCTTTGAATATATTAATTATATAAAATTACTTCTCCTTCTTAATGGCACATATTACTATCTCTTCATATGAAGAAACCTTTTGGTAGACCAGTGCCCTTCAGAGACTTAGATTAAGACCTTAAATGAACTGGTCAATATTGGACTTGGTTTTTCAAATATAATTTGTAGAATACCTAAATAACCTTGTTATGGTGGCATCATAATCCACAACACTCCCTTATTACATTATTTTTATGTTACAAAACTTCATCTTAATCTAAATTCTTTGATCACGAGGTATGTTCTTATCAATTAATGACCACTTAAATGTCATTCAGTCCATTAGTTAAATTTAATATTCTTCCATTTTATTTTCGATCAGAGAACACTACTAATCAAAATCACCTTGGAGACAATAAACTACAATTGTGACCTTTTTGTTCACACTACATTCCAGGAACTTAAATATCTTCTTAGGATATTTAATCCATTTCTCATATACAATTGGATTATTTTTACCAGTAAACGATGTGGACTTCTTGCACATAAATCAATCCATAATCAAAGACTCTCTCTATGGAATGGGTTTATTAATTTAGTAAATATTATTTTTCATAACTTGATTATGTTCCCATAATATTTCAATATCTTTCTATATTCCAAAACCATATATATTTGTTTCCTCAGTGGGGACATCTCGACATTTACCACCTGAATTAACATCATTCTTCTGTCTATGCTCAATATCTAAAAAAATCATGTGCTGGATTATCTAATAAAATCAATATTTTCAAATATTGTATAATTCTAAATATATATTTATCGTAAATATAATATTTGGTTACATCGAGGTCATGATTACATTTAAATCTGTTATAATTTTAGTTCTAGTGAATGTGAATTATCCTAATCATATACACCATGAGTGTCCAACCAGGTGTGTAGAAAGGCACATTTTCGTGTACGAGGATACCTAAATTAAGGCTCAAAACACCATTTTAGAGTTTTTACCCCAAGGTACATATGTTCCAAAATGATATACACATATAATATCTAGATAGGGACTTATTTCTATGAATACCCACATAATCATTTTCATACAAAAAATAAAGGATTTTGTTAAATAATTATCCATAATATATATTTTAGTGGTTTTATTTAATATCTCAATTTTCTAAATATAGTTTCAAATGATTATGATAAATTTATTCTAATACCAACTATAACGCCCAGACCTTAGAATCCTAGAGCCGTTGCATTAATTTATTACATTTGAATGATTACCAAGAATCAAATCCCAAAGAACTGTCCAGTTTAGTAGTATGGGAAAGGATGATTACATACATGATACCCATAATACACTAGGGAATAGGAAATAAGATACCGATACATAAAAATAATATAATCTGCATCCTTGAATTCTTATATTATTATTTCTTATTCATAACATCAAAAAAAGAAACATAATAAGCGTGATAAAAATTGTCATTAAGGGGTAATTTAATCAGAAGAAATAACGAATCAATGATAATTAACTAACAGGGAGTGTTTATTAACTAAAAAAACTTCCATTATATAACTAGATAATTAAAAATAAATATGGAGGAGTATGTCACTAGATCACATTCTATTTAATCAATGAACTTAAAATTAAATGTATCTATAGATATGTCAACATAAGATATTAAGGATGAATAAGAATGGAAATAAATGAGGGAAATTATTTATTAATGGATTTCATGTAAGAGAATCATGAAAACCTATACTGTTAAGTCATTTTATAAGACAATTTATACTATTGATTGAAACCAATTTAATTTTGAAAACTTATTTGTCTCATGAGATCCTATTGATGCATCTAGGAGTTATATAATTCTTAGATACTCCAACCAATTAATATAAAAATAATTCCCCATCAAGTATATTCAAATTAATAATATTCATTATCAAATACTGGTATGGAATAAAGAGTACAAAATTTCCAATATTTACCCAAAATAATCTAATAACTAACCATGTAGAAACCATATCTAAAATGTTATATGGTTTATGAAATATTAATTTGAATATATTGATAATATTTTGATTAAATTAAATTTTCAATGAAAAATGATTACATTAAAGTCATTTTTTTATGAATATGTTAACAATAATAAAAGAAAGTAATATTTCAAACATAATTATTAAGAGCAGTCTTGAGGAGAATAATCATTAAACTTTCCTATACATCCAATACAACATTGAAACATTTAAATCATAATACCGATGATGTTATTATAATATATTAATATTATAATATCATGATAATATTAAGATTCATAATATTGTGTTTTAATGGTAGTATACACACCAAATTAATAAAACTAGGCGCATAACTACAAAAAAGTCTCAATGAAATTTAAATTGAGACGAAATACATTACCATGTACTTGATTTTTTTGTGGTCATTATACTAATGTATATTATATAATAATACTTTAATAACAAATATTAGAAATATATTATTATAAATAATATTATATAATTATTTTTTAAAATATTTTATTACTTTTTTGGTTGCACACTTTCTTTAATTTTTGCTATTTCATGGGTTAATTACCTCAGTTTGTCTAGTATGTTTTGACTTGTGATTTGTTGTTCTTATTAATTAGATCATGATTTAATCATAAACATAATATAAACCATGACATTATTATAACATAAAATCTATATATATATATATATACATATATATTTATTTATTTATTGTATTCCATAATATTTGGATATTATAATGTAAGTTCATCATTCATCGAGATAGCAGGTCGTACGCACGTATGGACACTAAATTCCTTTATTTTTAGTATTAAAATAATCAAAATTAAATGAGAAATATTTATATTATAATCCCATTATTATATATATTTTATATATGATAAATATTTCAATTAAAATAATCCTTTATATGGTCCATGAATGGCATGAATGTGGCATATAACTTTTAGGGGGCGGTAGTCCACACTTCCTCAAACTAAATTATCTTGTTTACTGAAGATGAAAAGTATAAAATTATGTTATAAATAAAAAATTAATGATGAATAAGTAAATTAAAAATATCATTTATAACATAAATAATCATATTTTCCATCATAATTTCCACCATCATAGGTGTTAAAGGAAAAACAAACAATCATCATTTCGTAAGGAAATAGTTCGTCATACAAAGAAACTATATGTTTTTTATCCATTAGATGGAGTTGTGTATATGTGAAGTATAAACACATTACATAAAATAAAATAGTATCGTAAGGATATTTTTTATATATTAATTTAATAAATTGATTTTTAGGCGGTAGAAATTGTAAATGAAATCTAACAGATTGAGAGATCGCATTAACTCGGAATCCATTAACTTCTTATGGTTTTTAAAAAAGGATTCTTTAGATGGATTTATAACCAAAGGATTAAAAGTAGAAGGTATGGATATTTAGAATTTATATGGGAAGATATTGGCCTATAATTAGTGGTTTTATATGTGTGAGGAATACAGAGAGTTGGTAGCCTTATATAAGGGTGAAAAGGACTCGAATGGTCTTTTTGAAAAGAAGTTAGGTGTACCCACATTATTACATAAAAAATGTCTTCAAAGTCCTGCCCAAAAAAATAATATTGGTCTTATGTCAATATTATTTCAATCCAATAGGTGTTTTACATTTTCCTACTTCATTTGGGACCTTAATAAAATGGTTTAGTCCTTTATTAATCTTAATTTTACCTTAATAATTGTAATTATTTTTAATTACATTCAATAATATTTATTGTCGAAAACATATTTGTTATTATTAGACATTTTAAATTATACTGATTCCAAATATTACATTCATTTTTTATATTCCAATCATAGATGTGGTATAAATTAATTTAAAATTTTTCCCATAGGCAAGACAATAATGCAGATTTTTAATGGAAATATAACCAAATTATTGATAATATTTTACATTCAATTTAAAATCTAAATTTATTTTGATGATAGAAATTGTAATAATTAATTAATATTTTAACTATTTTTTGTTTAAAATTTGTCAAAAAATAAATTTACCATAAAAATATGTTATTTTAAAAAGCACATTTGAAGTAAAATTCAATATTATTAACTACCTGTTAAAAATAGAAATGATTCATAGAAATATAAAGAAATCACAGTAAAATAATTTTTATATTTAAAATATTAATTTTATTTTTACATATTAAGTCAAATATAGTTTCAGAAGTTATGTTTAATATTTATTCCCCAATAAAAGGAACGAAACTAAATTTATCAAAATATAGTAGTATAAATGTAATATTATGGATCTTATTAACTCATGCCTATTTAAAATATATTAGGTGAGTGTAATAATATTTGGTTGGATATATAATATAGAAAATTAATAAATAAAATCTTAAAATGTTTTATAATTTAATAAATTATACCAAATATAACTAAATATTGTTTTCTTTTAATCAGGTGTTGTTTGTATTGAAAATATATCAACAAAATGTAAAGGAAAATATTGTAATGTATTGGGGTTATAAATATAGTTATTATTATTTTATAAATAATATAAATCATGGGATCCCATTTATATCTGGGTGTTGAGTATTCTTCGAATTTCATTAAATATTTATATATGAAAATTTTATTTCCATGCAAAATTCATCAAATTTTTCTAGATCTTCCTTGATAATGTTATATGGGGTTGAAGTAACATAAACCAATAAAATTATCATAGGAATAGTAGTTTTTCAATCATAATATCTGTTTCATCGTTACATACCATAGTTTAACAACAGTCAAACTGACATATTTTTTTTACTCATAAATGAGTATAATAATACCAATAAAGTAATAATTTTATCATATATTTCTAGAAGTTGAAAATTAATACAATATATTATCCACCATTTCAATATTAAATATTTTTGTGATTTTTAATTAAATTTTTAGTTTATAATTTTTAGAAATACAATTACTATAATTTTTGTTAGTATTAATTTATTATAAAACTTAGTACAAAAAATAATTTATTGATTTTGAATATAATCCTTTAATCGATCACTAATTTATTATATGAATCTATATATTTCATGGAACACTATAAATAATATAAATAATAATACATTTAATATTTATAAAACCATTTATTATATATTATATTTTAATTGAATAAATACTATATCAATGATCTATAACCTTTTATGTTAATTATATATAAATTGAAAATTATAAATTAATTACAATAATGATAATTATTTCATTATGAAAAAATAACCATTCAAATTAATTAAAAAATATTCTTTCTTATGTGAAAATATAGAAGATATTTTAGATTAAGAATGTGATATTCTATATTATTCCTTTCATTAAATGATATATAGATCATTTTCGTATAAGTGTTACCCAAAACAATAAATTATCATGATTATTGTGACAATTTTCAATGTAATTTCATCAAATTAAAATTATTTTGGGAAATAAAGACCCTATCATTTAGTTTTATCATAGGTTAACCATATTTTCCCTTTACCAAGATGATAAATCTTACCATAATTATTATTCATAATGTATAAAAATAAAATGTAGTAATAAAAAAAAATTGGACACCCCAATTCCAAATATATAATCCATTTTTTATAATTATATTTCTATAAGTGGATGAAATTCATTTTAAAATTAGATCCCAAATTGCGATAAAAACCATTTTGTAGAAAAATACTATTTGACGAAGAAGACTATATGTATGCAAGAAAAAAAGATTGTATGAATGTGCACTCATTTTAATTAATAAATATAATATATATATACATATATATATATATAATTTAAAATGTTTACCATTGGTTATAAATTTCATTAATTAAGATAAAAACACAATTCATGCATAAGGGGAGTATATTTTTAAAACATATTTTATACTTACAAATTATTTAAATAATTTTTTCTAATCAAATTATAAAAAATTAATTTATTTTTACATCTGTAAATAATAAATTTTTTTTATTTATTTATTACTATTCATATAAAAAATTTAATGGCATGGTAATAAAATATACTATATTATTGTTTATTTATACTTGGGGTGGTATGTATCACTATAAATCGAAGAAATAAATTTATTTTAAGATAAATCTATCCTAAAATATACTTATTAGAAATTATACCTCATTAAAATTAATTTCATCATCTCAATTCCATTAATGTGATATATAAAAATCATGGTATGCATGGATCATTACATAATTGGGTTCGAGTGTCGAATTTGGTAACTCCAGATTACTCCATTGAATAGTTACTAGATGAGTAGTCTTCTTCTATATTACATTATCACTATAAACCAAGAATTATTAAATTTTATCTTCATAATAAATATCAGGATCTATTGATGTGATCTATGTGTTTAGTACATGGGAAATATATGGTATATAATTCCTCATTAGAGAGACCTGGAACTAGTCATGAACATGAGAGAGGACTGGTGGAATATCCAAGAAATATGCTTCATTCCCAACGTGATCAATAATATTTAATGACCCATTGCACCTAATGATCTGTTATCCCTTATTTACTATTTTAATAATATTTTTCCATGTATAAATTTATATGAACGCCTTCTCACCAACATTGAAATCATTATTTCAACTAAACATTTTAGCATAATTATTAAAATGAATCAAGGATTCCTTCACCTGATTATGAAATACTATAATTTTCCAAACCCTTTCTAATTGTATCTCATGTTACAAAATTTTTCTTTCTCTAAATTAATTATAGAACCTTATAATTTTACACTTAATTATATATAGGACTTTATAAAGAGAAATTTGAATTCTTGTATTGAATCTGTATTTATAAGAAAACTGAACTAGACGAAGGTGTTGATCTGAATTACCTTTAAAATCCATTATTAAAGATATTGTGATATCTTATTGGGTTTTACTGGAACTATAATATTTACCATTCGTCTAGGGATGATTAGTGGTAATGAAACATTACTAAAAATCAAAATCCCACTAAATATTTGGAAAGAATATGACTGTAAACATTGGATCCTAATTAGATATAATAGAATGTTATACTCCATGAAACCATATAACTAATTTAATTCATATTATGGATATATGATCAAGATAAAAATCTTTTTTGACAACAATAAATAGTTCCAATATCATAATTTTTTATACTATAAACCAAATAACATTACGACCTTTAGAAAAATTGGCGAGTCTAATGAAGAAAATACTTGGTTATGTTTTCCAATTACTATTATGGTATGGTTAATGATTGTTTCATACCACTAGATATGAATCATTTATCATTATCTTTAATACATACCAGGAACCATGATACATGTATTATAATATCTCTCTTTAGGTTATCCCTTTAAAAAATTTATATTGATATTTTTACATATTCCCACATCAAAGATGAATAATGACATAGGAACTAAAGGAATCATATGATATATAAATATTAAATTACAGAAATTTTTGGGACAAATACATGGTTCCTAATCATTTTCATTCCATCAAAATAATGGTTTAATTCAGCATCATTTCTAAACATATTCAGTTGTTCCACATATTCCTTTTATGCATCATTAATCCTTATAAGGATAAATGGTTGGACACACATTTTAGAATAATATTATTTTCCCCATTTATTCATGATTACTAGATCCACCCATTTAAAATTAGGAAATATTGAATTTTTTCTAATCATCATCATCATAGATAAGCTATAGTGATCATCTTGACATAGAGTATCTTCAAAATTGTTTATTTTCCCATGGTGGTATTATATTGTTCTGTCATAATCATTAATAAACTCAAAAAATATACTATGGAACATGTTAATCTAATTTTGAGTCAATATATATTATAAATTCTTAAAATCATTTTATTTATCAATCCTTTGTCAAGAATGATAATATAATCAATATTACATAGGGAAAAAATATCGAAGAAAACTTAAAATCATATTGCGGGTAATTTTCCCATGAACCTTCAATTTTCATAAGGCATAAGTAATAACTATATCGTTATACATGCGGACACTAACTAAAACCCATTTTTAATGCATCACATTAGATCACAAATGTTTCTACACTATAGGTTTGTGTTATAATAGGCACACTAAATATCCTTATCTCTAGTTCATTTAAATTTTCCTCAAATTCATGTTTTAAAATGAACATGAATCTCTTCCATATTATCTAGGTGGGTTTATTAGTATGTTATGAGAAATTATCCACAAATATTTAAATAACATATATTCAAACCAATAAATCTCAGCATTTGAGTTACATTGGGTGTTATAGGAGAATAACATTTGTCTTCAATGGATTTATTTATATAACATTGCTTGAAATTATATCGAACCATAAATCAAAATCATTATGTCTAAAATTATTA
Source organism: Viscum album (assembly GCA_963277665.1). NCBI lineage: Eukaryota > Viridiplantae > Streptophyta > Magnoliopsida > Santalales > Viscaceae > Viscum > Viscum album. Next base: position 1,173,359,738 of record OY728164.1, read on the forward strand.
TTTTTTTTCATTTTTCATCCAATATAACCTTCATTAGATTATTTAGTAAAATCATCACATGATCTTTATCCCATTCCTTTCTCATTGAATGTATGACAATATCATATATAAATACTACCACAAACTGATCAAGGTATTCACTAAAGACATTATTAAATATATACTTGATGCTAGAATAGAATTAGTTATGAAAAATGGAATCATAATATATACATAATATCCCTACCTTATAAAAAATCTTATCAAAGGTATATCCACCGTATTGACCCTTAACTGATGATATCCAAAAATAAGATAAATATTGGATAATTATTCATCTCTACATAGTTGGTTCACTGAGTCATCAATATGAGGTAGAAAATAACAAATCATGATTGTGATCCCGATAAGTTCCATCTAAGGACATTAATTCACATTGATCCATAGTTCATCTCATCAAAAATAACTACCGCAACCCAAGGTGATGAACTTGGAAAAAATAAATCCATTTCCAAAACTCCCCATTGGTTTTTTCTTCAGTTCCTACAAATATATTTGGTACATTATCAATTAACTATTAAAAATATGTTTAGAACCATGTATAATTTAAATTAATAAATTTAAAAAAAATTATAGAAATAATATGAAACTCTTACATAAATTCAAAAAAAACTCCCAAAAAATTTGTTCTTCATCTATGTATTGTTTCCCCTAACCATATTCTATAAAAAACAGTTTTAATTTAATGAAGGAGCCATAAAATTGAATTAATTTTCATTTTATGTCCATATTTATTTCACAATGATAGATTATAATTTGTTTGTTCAAAATATCAAATGGTACATCGCTTCAATGGAAATTTAAATTGGATTTATATAATTAAATCTAATACATTACTAGGATAAAATCAAATTCAACTAGAGGGAGTGTGTCGATATTCCTAAAAAACCAAATCATACACTATTCAATTGGAAATGAACCATAAACTTGATACATGATTATTGTAACATTAATGGTTTTCTGTACTATATCCGCATTTAATCCTTGAGGATATGAATGAAAATTCATCGAGTATCTTCTTAATATATAGTAATTCAAATAAATATGTTAAAATTGGGGACATTAAAATTTTAGGATACTTGTTATTAACTAATCATAATCATTTATCATAATTCCCATATATAAACTACACATAATATTTTGAGAAAAAATAATAAGAGTGGGAATACACATAATAACAAGATATCATTTAAAGGATATCTAAATCATGTATATAGTTTTCAGCTCATGGAACCATAGGTTAATCATAGGATATCCATGGCCATAATATATTCGAATACTTAATATTTATTCATTAGGAAAATGTTAATTAGGCAATGCATATCCATCAGAAGTGTCAATATTTGTTAAATGTAAGGGAACAATGACCATTCACAAGAATTATGGTGGTGATATTACTGAGAAAATATATTAGGGTTCATTAACCATATATATATATATCATTTCCAATTCCATATAAACTTTTAGTATATACAAATAGTTGTTTTTTCTATGAAAATAATAATCCATTATTTTCCATGACATAGGATACTCTCTTATTCATAGGATTATCAAAAGTATATTCACTAAATTTTTATCAATATATATTATATTATTTTAATAATATTTTACATGATACTAAATCTTGAAACCCATACAATTCATAAATATATATTACATATTATTATAGGAATAATTTTCACATAAAATTATTACCAACATAGTAATGTTATTGGATTAATGTATTTGGAAATATGGACACATAAAATAATTTTTCTTTCAAAATCTACACTATCTCCCACATAATAATTTATAAATATAACCCTATATATAAATATACAAGAAAAATACACCCTTCAAATCATAGTGAAGGAAAACATGTGATAGTGTGAGATAATATGTTAATCATGGGTAAACAATAGAGGCAATAATGATCATATATTTATCACATGAGCATAAGGGAATGAGAACAAGATAAATACATTTTAATATCATTCCATGTATATTATTGATTATAAAATTAAATCATATAATTTTTATTATAAGTTCAAAATAAATTAATAAAATGGAATAAATGAATATGTGCCATGATATCATAAATTGGAATAAGAAGTATAATTTTTAATACGTATTACTATAACATATAATTTTCTTTATCTGTAAAGCATCACTACTAATACTATCACATTGTGTTGGGATCACTCCAAATTTCATTATATTATTCATGGTTCACCCCCAAGACTATCATAGTAGATAGAGTCCCATAATTAACTCATTTAAATCCCTCATTCTATTCCTCTTTATCTCACGAGATATCCATTATCACCCAATTAATTGCACGAATATATAACTATGATTCCACATGTCACATATTGAAATCAAACATATATGATCCAAAAAATAATAAACTATTAATCAAAATATAACATATAAAATATAAATGGGTTTAATAAATAAATAATTATTTCATCATAGCATATCCCATTGAAAATAAATGTTTTTCCTACCATTATTAACCCATAGAAAAAATGGTTTCCATAGAATCATTAATAAATCATCATAATTATAAGACACCAAAATGTGTATAGTATTATTTTATATTATCCCCAGTAATGAATTCGAAATTCCAGTGGAAGCTATCATAAATGATAATTCTATTAAAATATCATGTGGAATATTTTTATGTGGATGATATATTTCTCATTTTAAAATTACTACTATAAAATATAAAAAATTTCAAAATATTTACGAATATATTTTATTTTAAATGATCAATAAAAACATTTAAATTAGTCTTTAATTAACTTTGTGGTTTTGGAATAACAAAATGTCATTAACTCCATTTACGTTAAAATAATGATTACTTTATCATTTATTGGTATGAAGACTAAAGTAACTCATTTTGATATTGAAAATATGATTCCATTAATTTATTTTAACATAAAATCATTCGTGGTTTAAAATTTCCATAAATACCATAATATAATATAATGAAAATTAGTCACCCTTTTATAAACTATATACATGGAACAGTAATAATTTTGTTTCAAAGAATGATGTAATGTCATTTTTTATTAAAAACATTCTTAAATTATCTCAATAACATAAATTGAGGATAATTATAGTAAAATATTTAATTTCAAAATAGTAATAAAGAATTTTAAATTAAATTAATTTTTTAGAGACAGGTCAGACTATTTTATCATTATAAACATAATCATAAATAATAATGATAAATAATGAAAATGTAACGTGAAATTATTCCATTGAATTACACATGCTAGAAAAGTTATCTAACCTCTTATATAATATATATATATATATAAATATATTATACATCGATAAAAAAATAATTTAAAAACATATATTATCATATATGATACCTTTATAATAATTAAAATCCAAATTTTTGAATCCCTTTTTAAAATCATTGTTTATGGTTGTTAAATATTTCATTTTATTAAAAAATTGGTTGGATAATTCTGGTCCATATACATTGATCATGGTTCCATAATCAATATAATGTTAATTATGATATTAAAATAATTTATGTTCATTATATATATTTATTGTTTCATAAATAAATAATATATATGTATATATGTATATTAATTTCTATATTCAGAGAGACGGTATGACATACGTACATTTAAAATGTTATTTTAATTTTATAAATAAGGGAACCAATGAATGATAAATAATAATTAAATTTTATAGATAAATTATTATACCTTATAAAAATATCATTATAAAATACATCCTTAATACCATCAGTGTACAGTACAAATGAAAAATGAATCATAACTCTTTTCCAAGGTGATAGTCCCTACATACGCATGATCAACGTTATCGTTATCCAACATAGTTGATTGTAAGAAGGTAGAAAATAAATTTCATATAATGAAGAATAATTATGTAAAAAATTAAAATATAAAAACTTTAAACCTATTATAATAACCATCTATAAGATATAGTTATGTAAAATTAATTTCATCACAACATAGAGATGTTAAGCCATACGTATACCTGAGTTATAATTTCACTTCACATCAATTGAAAAAGAAGGTGGATAATGGTGGATTAACAATCAATGTAAAATTCAAGTTATTTTCGTACTATATTTATTATTTTATGATAAATACCAATTATTTATAGGAATTATTTAGATAATAAAAAAGATAATGATCAATTAAGGTGATTACCAAAACATAAAAAAATTGTTTAACTGTCTTATTATGGATCCTTATACTCCAAAATTGGAATTTCCATCACATCTAGAATATGAATAATTATATTTTGAATTTTTTCTAGTAAGAATTTGTTAATGAAGATTTCTATAGTTAGTTTAAATAAAATTACTGATGAGATCCCGTTTACATGGTGTGGGAGGGATTCTCTTGGAGTTTTATAAAATCTTAAAATAAAAAAAATTAATTATATATCTAAATTCATTAAAATGGTCGAATAATTTACGCTAAGAGAGGATGTGGTTTATATTTCATTATCTAATCAATATTTGTTCGGTTTATTTTGTTTTCAAAATGATATATGTATCGTAACCGCTTATTTAAACTATTTTAACAATAATTATGGTAATATATTTTTCAATATTAAAGGGTAATAAATTGATATATATGGTAAAAATTGGTTCATAAATGAAAAATGAACTACATTTTCTATCATATCTTATTAATATTATCCAATTTTAATAATTTTATTATTTATTAATTAATTTAATAATTTATTATTTCAATAAAATATCATCAATGTCATAATTGATACGATTAATTTATTTTGACACTAATGTCACCATTAAAATGATATATTTTGGGAAAAAATCCTCTGGGTTCCATTATAGTGTTTCTGAAATAATAATTTTGATAAAAAAACTTCATGGTAGGCTCATCAATCATCGGAGGATCATCGTTCATAGGATTCTTTGCATTTGATTATCGAGGTGGTTATTTAAGGAGCATCATATGTTTTTTTTGTGGATTCAATCATCCACAATAAGGGATAAAATCTAAATGCGGATTGTATAGAATATTCATAGTTAAGGTCTTACCAACATGATGTTTTTTATTTAATATTAATGAGTTTGAAGGGATTTATTTCACTATATAATGGAACCTAATCACATCATTATGTAGAGAGGACTTTACTAGAGAAGATCTAAAATACTAGAATAATTCTTGAAAGTATGATGTCGTTCTTAAGGAAGTAATCTATGAAGAAGAAGAGTTTTGTGAGTAATATTCCATTAATGATAAACTAATTTGATGAAGGGGTTTCTAGGGATTTATGGATCGCAAATAGAAAGTGACCATTTAGTAGATGTGGTCCATGAAAAATATATGGTTCACATGGAAGAAACTAGATGCGATGAAGTGGTAGTCTGTGAATCACCAGTGGTACATTATGAATAATATATCTATGAATAAAATAAAACCTATGAAGAAAAACTTTTCTATGAAGAACACACAAGAAGTTGTGTAAGGATGTTCATAGAGGATGCACGAAGGAATGCAGATGGTGCAATGATGTTTGTGGAGGGAATAAAATAGTTTGTAAATGAAATATTTTCAAACTAATAGTACATTGAAAAGAGGAAGGCATATACTAGGTAAAAACTAGACTTAATTAAACACTAATATATGTGTGAAAAAAATATGATGTTAATCATTACAATAAAATATTCCTCTAGAGGATCAGGGATCACACTTCAGTTGTGAGAGTAGTGAGATTTCATTTTTTTAATTGGTTGTAATCCTTGGGGTACTGTGTCCATTATGAACATTATAATGTTAGTGATAAAATGAATAAAATGTAGCTATCCAGAACATTATTTTGGTATTGAGACTTAAAAAATTCAGTAAATTGGAAAATTTTGATTATATGCACCATGGATGTAGCCAAGTGAGGCTGAACCATGTAAAATTGTTGTCTCTCTTTCAAGATTTCATGTTCTTTCATACATTTCAATGGTGAAGGGATATAATAATGTTTTCTTTAGAAATGTTACAGGATCTAAAGGGGTAATTGTTTTAATCTATTTTACCCAGATTCACCCTCATTAGGGTATTTAACTTGTTAGGCAATTAAAATATATCAATTCCAAAACTTGATATAAATTTTTATTTATCAAATGACTCATTGGATGCTATATATAATAATACTATTCTGATCATTTATTGGAACAGTTTTCAATTAAGGAAGAATCTGTTGTAGCAAAAAAAATTATTTTAGAATGTGTGTCTTTATAATATCTATTCTTGAAATTTCAATGAATATCAATAGTGGTGTTGTATTGGAATTTGAGAGAAGGTAATTGGATGATAATTTCAAAGAAATCAATGATTTAGGGAGATCCATATGTGAGGATATTTATATAAAGGTGATGTTGTGTAAGTAATAATACAATATGTTGGAAAATATTCTATTTTTTTTAGGGAGACTCAAAATTCAGCGAATAAAAGTGGAATGTTCAATGTAATTAATATGAGGATCTCAGAATGAGCCCTAAAGAGTCTATTGATTTATTATTTTATAGGATTATTGTTCTTTGGGGAAGACATGATTGGAATAAGATAAATTATTGATTATGTAATTATTTTTAGGTGAATCATGAGAATAATTCCTTTTCAGTTCAATATTAATTTTTCTATATTTGATGATAAGTATAAAAAGGTGATGATGTTGGGAAATTTCCATAGTTCTCTAGTTGCATACATTATTAGGAATATTGATATTGAGTCTAGAGAAAAAGATAATTCAAGAAGACATGGAATTCAAGGCCATGAAAAAATTCACCCTAAAACATTGAAAGGAAGAAGAAGAGACATATGATTTGATGTCATTCCATACCGCAAATCATCAAATAGAAAAATGAATGTTCAATGGGAAACTCCCGCTTGCATACGTTTAATGTGGAATAAATTGACATCATGAAGAATGGTTCCAAAATATGTTTCAGGAAGATGACAAGGATGAAGATGAAATTCTATTGAATAATTCATTATCCCGTGTGAATGGTATGAAATTTTTAAATTTAATTTCATCAAAAATAAGAATATGATTTCATATGAAATAGGAAGTTAAAAAGGAAATGTGGATGAAGTGATACAGATCTAAAAAGAACATGGAGAAAGTTCAATAGTTTCAGTTATAGGTACCTCTTAGAAATGGGAACAAATTTACAATGATGAAGAATAAGTTGAAGTTTTGATATTCACACTTAATTATATGTATCTATTTAATAGATCTATGTAAGGATATCCAAGATAGAAAATATCCAAAATAGTTTTTGGTGATGAGAAACATTATATAATGTGGCAGTAAGAATTTATTTTTCCACTAGTGGATGAAATTGAAAATGTTATGTATTTAAAATTAGAGTGCTCAAACAATGCTATTGAGTACAGGATCAAAATATAAGAAAAAAATGACATTCATAGTTTGAATAACACTCGAAACTATCAAATAATATGTATTTAAGGACATGAATTGGAATTCATCAGTATATGAAGAAATATAAACAATTGTGGAAGAATCATAAATATCGATAAAGCATCAATAATGTAGATCATCTAGGTAATAAATAAGATGAATGTTTAGTATAGAGGTCCAATATAATAGAATGAATAGTTAAATTTAAATGCTTAGGATGCTATTGGGCTTGAATAAAAAAATAATGTAGTAATGATTGATTTTATAAAATAAGACCCTTTTCCTAATTTGAGGATTTATTTGAATATGAATGAGAACCACAAGATTCAAACAATTAATAGTAAAACAAGTAGTGTAGTGGTGACACATAGGAATAAACCCCACTATAGATTTTATTATCATGGAATAATGGGACACACTCAAATTTATATAAAATATCTAAGAGTTACCAAAATGAGTAAGACCAACAAAGGCATCCCCAAAAGGATGAATATTTTAGTAAATCATTTTATGGTCATTATTTAAAGCGTGGAGGATTCATAAACATGGAAATATATTTCTCATCCAAATGTAAAGGAATGTACTTGAAAAGAAAAATATGTATACATAAGAAGTAGCTCAATATAACATCAAATAATCTCAAAATGAAAAATCTATATTCATATTTATAAGATAAAGATGTTCCATCATACTACGAATAATTTCATGATTATCAATTCTTATCTTCTGTGATCTCAAAAACATTGATAAAAAATAGAACTTAGTAGGAGGTGGTATGGGAGATTTCCATTGAATAAATAAATCATTCTGGTGTATATATCCTTAATAGTGAATGCACATACCATATCAATGTTAATAAGTATCCTGTTATAGGAATGAAATATTACAAAGATGGTGTTTTCAAATTTATAATTGATGAATTTATAATGATTATTTTTTACAAAAAATATAAATATTGGGGAAATGTAATTAGATGTGATGATGTCCTAGTTGTTGAATGTCATTATCACAAACTCCATAGTGTTGGTCAACATATGAATTTGGAAATATATATATTCATTACTATGACGATTTTTACCATTAAAGGAAGAAATGGGGTAGTTTTTCAATAAAGAAAAAGCATGAAGGGGAGTCTATAGATTTTAAGTGGGGACAAATATATTGTGTTTTTATCCAGAGTGGAAGAAAATAGGTTGTGGATTTAATGAATTCGCTTTCTATGCTAGATATCCCACAAATTTTAGATCAAATTTGATGCACTTGGAGATATCCTTCAGCAATAACATTATAATACTCATATGTTTTGAGCATTTAAAAAATATCAAATCATCCAAAAGGATAAAAGGAAAAAGAGGGAAAGACAACCAGAGTTCTTGAATTCATGCATGTATATATATTTGGAACTATCTCAACATGATCTGATGAAGATAATAGGTATTAAATTCTTTTAATAGATGATTTAAAATGGAAGGTAAGGTTATTTTTCAATTCAAATATGACTGATATGTTTAGTTTCATAAAACAGTATCTGAGATAATCTGAAATAATGCTTGGCAGATAATTCTGAAGTTATATACTAATAATAGTATGATATTAAAAAAAATTAATTGAAAGAGTATATCGATAAACAAGGGATAAGGAATCATGTTTTAGAATTGAGAAATCATCAATTTAATGGAGTGGTTGAGAAGAGAAATCAGACATTTACCAAAAATTTCAAACAATGATTATTAAATATGACATACCAAATATATTCTATAATGAAGTAATATTGTTATCAGTCTACATATCTAACTGGGAACTATTGTGTATGAAAGAATAAAATACTACATATGAGATGTGGTATAGATATTATCCAACATGGAAATACTTTGGAATCATTGGAAGTAAAAATTTTATTCTCAACTAGAACACACACGGGAAATATAAATCATGAGGATATGATTGGATATTCTTTGTATGTTTTAGACAAATCCATGAATATAAATATTTCAAATAGTTCCTTGTAAAGGATGTTAGGATTAATGATATCACTATAGTAGATACTGAAAATAATTATCAGTAAATACATAACCAGTTTTAGGAAGATATGGATTAAGGGATAACTATCTCATTGGAAATAAAAGTGGAAAAAGTTGATCCCAAAGAAGATACTATGGATAAAAAGGAGTAAGAAAAATCTATATCTGCATAAATGTCAAATTTCTAAGATGTAATTGAATGATAGAACATCATTGGTGATCATGGAATACTAGTTAAAATATAATGAATGATATCATTACACTAGGTTTCCTTCATACCTCATGTAAAGATTAAATGTTTTACTAAAGAATCTGAAGATGAGAACTGGGAATAGGCATTGTATGATAAGACAAACCAAAATGAGAATAATTATACATAGAAGATTTTTTTGATACTTAGATATAAGAATCTCATTTGTGTCAAGTGGGTTTTTCCTAAAAAGATATATTAAGATGGTGTAGTGATTCAAAAAAAATAACAATTAGTGTGAAAAGGGGTATTCCCAAATAGAGGGAATTTATGTTGAAAGATTAGTAGAAATTTTTGTATGTAAAGGCATAATTAAATTATTATTTTCCATGGAAGTGTAATAGAATATCTATGTTTTATATATGGATGCCTTGTTTTCATTTCTAAATAGGTTTTTTGATAAATAATATTATCTTCTGTAGCCAAATTATTTTCTCATTCATGAATATGAGAACAGATTTTTTCAACTGAGGAAGGCTCTATATAATTTGAATGAAACACCAAGAGCATGGTATTCAATAATTGAGTAGTTTCTGAAGTAAGTTTGTTTTGAGGGATGGGCAGTTCATTAAAATATATGCGTAAAAATGATTGTTATAAAATGATGATGGTTCTAGTGAATGTTAATTACATTATCATTGATGGATCCGACGAATATTTGTGCATTCAGTTTATAGAATTCATGAAATGTGAGTTCAAAATTTCAAGGATTGGTGAAAAGATTTTTTTTGGGATAACATGTGACATAATAAATTAATGGAACATTGATTTATCAGTATGAATATGCAAAGAATTTATTTATAATATTTGGAATGAATTATTCCTAGGATATAATTCCACTGGTGGATTCAAGGATGAAAATTTCATGGGATGATGATTGTAATGCAGTTATTGTCACAAAATATAGGAAAATAATTAGCATTACATTTTACATGACAATTAAAAAACCCAATATTGTTTTTCCACATTTCAAAAATAAATATTCTTTAAAATTGGAAGGGAAACAACTTAGTTATATTAAAAATAAAAAAAAATTGGGTATATCAGGGGAGAGTGGATTTTGGTTTATATACAATTAAAAATATCATCATGCGTTATTTGGATATAAAAATGCAGATTGAGATAGTTCAATACTTGATAGAGAAAACAACATCAGGTGGTGTATTCTATCATGGTTTCTTTCTTGTCTCTTGGATAATAATAAAACAATAATACATTTATTTATGCACCAAAGAAACAAAATATATTTTGGGCACTAAAACATGTATGTAGTTATAGTGGGTGATGGTGAATCTTGATTATATGGGTGTTACAGTGAAGTTCCAAATAATATACCAATGTGAAAATTTATTTTCTAAAAATATTAGAAAAATTACATTCAATTAATCAATGAAAATGTCATTGAAATCATGTATCATATTATATAGGAGAAGGTGGAGTAAGGGCTTATGATGTTGGAGTATATACCAACATAACTATAGTTTTCATAGATTCTAAAAAGGCATTATACAAAAAAACATTTGAAAAACATTGACTGAATCTTTGAGTTATGTTGACACACCATATATTAAAATATTTGGACGCAGGACACCCTCTCCATAAGGTTTGATGTGTTTTCCTTAAGGGTGATGATCTATATTTGGTACCCTCTTGAATACAATAGGATGTGACCATTGGGTTCTTTAATTGAGGAGGATTATTGTGTGATATTAAAGGGGAGAAAATATACTAATCAAGACATGGGATGATCGAATTGGGAGAGATGTTGTTAGTGATGTAGTGGTGTTTTAAATTTGATGACGCTAATATTTTTTTCTCAAAGCAGATATATCACAGTATATGTGGTTCATGATTAAATTAGTTGAGTGGTTTTTTAATGAAGAGATTCTTTGATTATATTGTCATGCTTCTCTTGTTTCTCACACCAAGCATGTCTCATATGGTGTTAGAGAGGGTGTTTTAAATATTTTATCAATGCCAAAATCATAAAAAGAATTTTTTGGTAGAATATGGTATAATCCATAATGTGGTATCAAAATTTGAAGAGTTGTCAACATAATTAATGGTGGATATTTATGGGAAGATATCCTTCAAGGTGATGTATTAGTGTATTTTGGTGTTTTATATGGAAATAGATGGTTTTCTATAATGGAAATTTCTAAATGCAATTCAAAGACCATGAATCAAAGAGTTTGTTGACTGTATAATAGTAAAATTGTGCTATGTGAACCACAAATGAGTTTTCCTACCCATAAGTGATGTACGCAACCCACATAGAGAAACCAATTCATTGGAGAGTATTCATTCATTGGAGGATCTACATTCATTAGAGGATATTTTTTTCAAATCAAGGTAGTGATTTGTGGAGCTATAATGGCTTCATTAGAGATGTCGCCATCCACCATATAGGATAAAAGTATTACACACACCGCATATCAAGTTCTTAGTGAAGGTTGTGCCATAATGGATTTTTGGTATTTCTAATTATTAAACTTGGAAGGTTTTATTTTTCAATATAAAGGACCCTAATAAGTTATTAGGCTATAAGAATTTACTTCTTGAATATCATTCATTATATAGGAATTTGGGATAGTATGGAGTAGTTCACATGGGTGGATTCTATGAAGGAGAAGAGTTTCACGAGGGAAAATTCTATAAAAGTGGAATTATTTTGCATAAAAGTTTTCACAAGGTTAATAAATCATGAAGGAAAAGGGATAATGAATTAGATGTGGTCCATGAAACATTTGTGGTTTATGAGGCATCAGCCAGCGGTAACACCGATGCAGTATGTGAAGCAATAGTGGTTCAGGAAGCCTTAGTTTTCAGTGAATTAGAGGCAACCCATGAAGAAAAGGAGTTCTGAAAACAAACATGACAGATGGTGCTACAATGTTTTTGGAAGAGGTAATATAGTCTATAGATGATGAAAGTATGTTTTAGAAGGGACTATAACAGTTCTCAAAATGAATTTCCATAAACTAATTTTATAAAAAAAGTTTATTTAAACTACATTGTGAGAAAATGACTTCATGAAACACTCATATTTGTGAGAATAAATTATGGGGTGATTTAGTAAAACATGTGATTTTTCTAGAGGAGCGGTGAGAAAACAATAGTTGAGAGATTTGTGAGATTTCAAATTGAGATTGGTTGTAATCTTGGAGGGACAGTTAGTCTGCTTTGAATATTATAATTCCAGTGAAATTGGGCATAGAAGTGATCTTTCGTGAACCTTATTTTGGAAGGGATCCTAGTAAATTAGTTATGTTGGAACATTATCATGGTATGATTCTTTGGGATATGCGAATGAAGGTGAACCTAGTTAAATTTTTTTATCTTTTGTATGATTTTATTTTTATCATACATTCCAATGGGAAAGAAAGAGTATAACATTTTTTAACAATGATACAATATCTGAAGGGCAGTTTTATTAATCAATCATACTTGTATTCATCCACCATCTTAGAGTATTTAAACTAGTTGTGCTAACAATATAAACCAAATATAAAACTTTAGGAAAAACTAATATGTCAAATTCATCTAAAAATTTCACAGTACACTTTATCTTGCTCAAATTATGTATGATTTATTTTTTAAAAATTATTATTTTATTTTCCTATAATTTAATGAGATATTGTGCTACTATTGCATAATCATTAATAGTAAATATATATTTAATAAAAATAAAAAATATATTATCATAATGAAAATAATTTTTCTTTTCTGAAATTTACACTTATTATTCATTCAAGCTTTTCATATATTACCATCTGAAAATCTATGAGATATTAAAAAACAATAGATTTTAATTTTTTATATTCCTTTTCATTAAATAATATAAATATTATTTTTATCTAATGATTTCCCTTAAATAAAAAAATTTATGAAATAAAGTGATATGGTCCCATTTTCCTTCAACCTATATGAATTACTGGTAATAATAGTGACCTTATAAGATATTATAATCCTAGGATAACCTGATATACCTATTACTGATGTGAAAAATATCTCTAATGTTACAATTCATAGTGCCTAATAATAAAAGGGACCACATTACTGAATTGGGACCTCATGTTCCAAAATATATAATACATTATTTATAAATTAATTTTCTATAAGTTGATGAATTTCATTTCAGAATTTATGAATCAAACATGAAAAGATCATTTTATTAAAAAACATTTTTTAAAGAATAAAACATGATATATATTTTCTTTTATTAAAATGATAATAATATATCAGTGGTATAATATTTGATTGAATCTATAGAATATATATATTTCATTAAAAAATGTACAATAAAATAATCATTTATTTATTTTGAAAAAAAGGCATAGCACGCAAAATTACAATTTTTAAGAAAGATATCTATTTTACTAACAAATTATTTTTATTTATATATATATAATCAATTGATAACCAATTAATTTATTTTAATCACATGTGATCCATAAAGACTTCATAATTTAGTTTTTCATATTCATACCCATTGTATCCCCCCATGTTTCAGGTAAAAGAACCTTTATTTATTTAGTTTAAGTACATAAAGTGTTTTTCATATGATTGGGCAGGTACAAAGAAGTAATGGAATATTTTTGGGGTGTTTCTGGAGGTTCATAGTTTGGTAATTCTTAGTAAATACCATGTAATACCTCAAAAGAAACCATTATACTGAATTATTGGGAACTGGGTAGGCACACAGTTAGATACATAGTCTAGCCAAATAATAAAACCTCCTAATAGAAACCATGAATTCTTTGATAGAGAGATTTATCATGGTTAGTACATGGTTTCTAAAACTGTTCAATCTAACCCTATGATCTGGGTTTGTAGGTAGTCGATAGTTCATGGTTAGTGCATGGATTACCTAACCGAGTGACCTAATTATCCACCATGATAATATATATCCATATTTTTTGTGTCTCCATCATTTTATCCATTAAACCTCTCCTTTATATCCTAAATAGGGAATGACCTGAATTTTACATCATCCATTTTCTTTGGATACTATTCCCTTTGATCTAGAAAAGATCTATAGGTGAATCTATGTGTGTTAAAGGATATCAGTCCTTGATTTTTCCCAGTTTTTTACCATATATTTATTCCTCTTTCCTCTCTAAGAATAATATATTGAATTAATTTTGGGTAGATATATGTTTTTTTATGAAAATAATGTTGAGTTATCTTGGTTTCGGTTGAAGGTTAGTTTATTCAAAGTCTAATATTCTTGTTTCAAGCATGGATTTTAGTGTATTATTTCATTCTATTCTTCAAAAAATATTTGGGAGATACGTGGATTCAATATAGACTACACTTATATAAACCATTAGGGATTGGTATAATATTTTTTAATTTATTTAATTTATTTTTTAAATTGATGTGTGATTAAAGATGGAAGAAAACAATAGTTATTTTACTGGTGAAATAATGAATTTGGATGGAATTATGGAAAAAAATTTATTTTGTGATATTAAAATGATTTTTTTAAATTATGTGTTGGTCATAACACATGAAAAGGGATTGGGGATTTTTATTCATTTAAATAAATGAATTTTTTACATGAATTGATGTGGCATTTAGAATATATATTTAATGTGATTTCTTTTGTTGAATGTGATACTGAATAAGTTGAATGTACCATTGGGGTATAAGAAACATTACCTTGGATAGGGGGCATGTTCTATTAGGGAACATTGATATTTGACAGATAGTGATTACTTGGTGGATGGATGAGAGACCACTCATGAGTATGGAACATTCACTAGAGCATTAATGTGTGAGTGTATGTGAAATTATTTAATTGGTATCTAATATTTAAATTTGAATTGGTTGAACTATTTATTGGGATTCATCCCATAGAAAAGGTATTGTTTTAGAAAATTATTTTATAATTTTATATAAAATATCATTAATTTGGTTTTAAAATATTTTATTTAAATTTTATAACATGTTCTATCATAGTTTCATGAGTTGGGGAGTAATTGTTGGAAAACATAAAAAATTTCATACTCACCCTCTTCTGTTGAAACATGGCGGGTTTCCAGATATTATATATCAAGACATGAGTAAAAGAAATATATCATAATTACGTAGTTATGCATCACAATACAAGGGGAATGGATTGTCGAGTTGGATATGGATCATTTGGGGCTCGTAGGAGTTTATGTATTCCATGTAATTGATTTTTTGTTTTATTTTCTATATTATACTCTAATAGTTTTATTGGTTTGGTTACTCTTTGAATTTTACTACATTATACTCATATATCCTATTGTTGTTTTCAGTAATCATTATCTTGGATTAGTTATTTTAATTTTTGAATGGTAAATCACCCAAACAATTTTATTAGGAATAAATTGGAATCCATTTAGTTCCTTTTGTATCTTTGGTATGTCATATAATGTCTCGTAACATCCCACAACATCCGTATCCAAAGTTTGAATGGAAGGATATTAAAAATGTTATCAGTTTTTTAGTCTCATAGTTAAAAGTAAATATGGATAATTCCTATATTTGGTGTGGTAGAAATAATTAGGATCAACGGAACATAAAATAGAAATAATTTAGATATATATCTAAAATATTATTCTAAACATCATGTGACTAGGGAGTTTGGATACATGATTGTTTTCAGTCACTTCTAGATTTTTCAAACTTCTCATCATGGGTATAGATGATAAGAAGGGAAATTCATGCATCGATTTAAATGACCTCCCACTTAGAGTGGATAATTCATTTTGAGTAATGAATTATGATTTGGAGAAAAAGATTTGATTTTTGAAAATAGCATAAATGGATTCATTTTAAAAAAGAATGTTGGAATTTAAAAAAATGGTTCAAAAGTGTAAATGTTTTGTATTTTTAAATATATGTTGTGATATGTGTGATATGGTATATTTGAAATTTCTGGGACACTAGTTTTTATAGTGAGACTTAATGGGGTATTCATTTAGTTATATAAAAAGGAACAATTTAGGTGTTTTCAAAACCAACTGATAGAGGATTCTAAGAATGTTGTTGCACCTAATCCATAGGTGAACCACCAACTGGTATAGGGTATTGTCTAGTCTTCTCAATCCTTATATATAGAGAAAATTATGTATTAACCAAAGAATGTGGATCATTCTAATTAGTTCTACAAGAAAAATCTACCTATATTTTTCATTGGTTCAGAACTAGAAAGAGATTATTGGTGGCTCAATAAGATGAATCTATCCTTTGATTTCGTAGGAACACAATATGTACTATATGTGAAGTTGGTTATGTAAATGTTTGAGTATCTCGCACAGTAATGGCGTAATTTAGCAGCCTTTCCTAAAATAAAAAAAATAGAATTTCCTTAGAGTATTTTTACGAATTGATTAACAAAATAGTTATATCCTCACACTTTAAGAAATTATAGAAAGAAATACTTTACTATTAGATGTAAGGGATCCTAATAGTGTTAGATAATATGGACCAATTTATGAATTTATTCCTCTTTTCACCTGATGTTGCTGCAAGTGAATCCGATATAGCATGAATTTTTTAATTCAGATTTAGGATAGATATTTTTTAATGATTTTCATGCATTTTATAGTGGAGAATAATGATATTGTTTTTTGGAGTCACGGTACTAGGAATATACATATATGGTAATGTTAGTTGATGAAACATGTTGATATGTATAGGAAATGGTGGGAAATATAATTATAGGAATAAATGAAACATGGAAACCTATTACAATGTTAGTTGTATGAATCAAAATTAGATTGTAGGATCAATTATTCTTCTTCCAAAATATATCAGTAATACTGTATGCTTTTTTTTGGTTCTTTCAATCGTATGAAGTGAGATAGTATCACACCACCTATAGCATGACATAATTGAAAATATATGGGAAATATTCAATGTTATTGTTAGTGCCCTCCAATTTCGAGGGTTTTTGATACATCTCATGTTTTACAAACATCGTATACCTCAATGGGTGGAGTGAAGTAGAGTAGTTCTCATCAGCAAAACTAAAATAGACTTTGTGGTTCTAGGAACACCGTAAATCCTAAAATAGTACACTCTCAATGGTTTAATGAAGACCAAATTGTGTTGAGTAATATATTTTATGAATTTGATAATATAATCACAGATAATCAATATGGAACTTCAAGGGAGAAAGGTTTGGATTTTTTTTGAATTCATTGCTTATCCATGATTTTTTCAATATGACTAAATCCTATTTGTTTATTTTCTCTCAGGTTAATTATCTTCTAGGTTATCCTGTTGATATTATGATTTCAATTTTAAAATATCAAACAATTCATGTAATTATTGAATTATCAGAATTTATGTTCCAAGGATATTATATAACTATTGATGGCACTTAATTGATATGGTATATCTATATTTTGATATAGGTATCTAAATCACAATCCCAGGTCTGTATTGGTTGATTATGTTTAATAATCACATTAATTGTTCTACCTGAATGATTAGTTTTATATTTTATGATGGTGTCGACCATCACATTAGAGTATATCTGAAGGTAAAGGAAGGTGCAAAATGATTTTGGGAACCTTAAGTTAAAACTTTCTCAAAATAGTTGGTAGATTGGACATTTGAATTTTGGATAATATCTGAAAAATGATTTTTAAAGAATGTTTAGGATCAATTTCTTGGATTTCTTCATGATAATTTCTCAGGGTTTCCACCCATAAGCGAAGTACAGTTTACGAATTATCTCCTAACAAGGGCTAGTAATATCTCACATCCATATTATTAGATAGTACCAACATAATTAATATAATTTAAAAACATATTGGAAGAGTTTGAAAGCAAAGAATTCATTAAAACTAGTATGTCTCTATTTCCAGTATCTGTTCAAATTTTGTAAATGGTTGAAAAAGCTATTCAACTATTTGTAGATTCTCATAATCAAAATCGAGTTAGGACAAAAAATAATATCATCTTCCACACATTAATAATATTCTTCATCAATTGATTGTTTCTTAGTGGTATTATAAAATTTACTTGAAATCATTATATCATAAATTTTGGGGATCAGAAGATGAATGTTCTAAAAATATATTTTATGAGTAAATATATTATTAATAGTATGTGAGTATTCCTTTTGTTCTCACAAATTCAACAAATATCTTCACTTAATTCATCAATCATAAAATTAAATTTAATATGGAATTATTTTTTATGAGTTTTGTAGTTGGTATATTGGTGGATTCTACAAAAAAATTTGATTATGAGAAACCTTGGGGGAATGTGTTGGGAGTCTTGTGAGATTATCATGTGTATTTCAAAAATTCAAAGTGATATTTTTTGACACAATAGGTACATTACCTTAGAAATGTAATATATGAAAAAGTTATTATTATGAATCCCAAAAGGATAAAGCCTATTATCTATTATAAAGAACCAAAAAAAAACTTTAAGATAATAAGATTCCTTGGAATGAATAGTATTTATTGACCTTTTGTTCATGACTAATCCTTAAAATCATCACCAATGAAAGATTTCACAAAGAACGTTTTTCCATGTCAATGAAATGATGAATGAAACTCCATTCAATAGAATATTTTTCTCCATACATTATCATCTATGGTTATTTTTTCATAATAAAGACTTGGATATGTAGTGTATTTTGTCACTACAAAATCTAGTTTGGGGTTTTTTCTCAGGTAATGGGATCATTATTATACTTATGTATTATAGATCATATATATTCTTGATAAAAACTATATAACATAGGATTTTGAATTACCTTTTGTAGTCCACTCATTGTATACATATCATTATTACATCTATGGTGAGAAATTTATAGTTTTTATGAATTATATGTTACTGAATAACATTTTCTCACAAAGATATTTTAATTTAGAGAAGATGAATTTGTTTAGAATATCATCAAATGATCATATCGACTTGACGTAAACATATGTTATAGGAAATTATTTGTAAGATTCATTTTACATGAAATCATCTAGTGAATTTTATAATTAAGATTCAGATTACTGGAAGTTGATGTTTGTAATAACCTAGATGCAGTTGGAGTGTGAAGGATGATCTCATGTCATCATTTTCCTTTTGTATTATTTTGTTCTTTATTATTTGGAAAAATTTAAACAAGCACTTGAATATGATTTTGACTGTGTTGTGATTATGTAGAGACACAATGGTTAGAAGGACCTATTTGGATGGATTCTTGACATAGGATCTCTATTATGTTATCGATATCAAATGGTAATAAATTTATCTTTACAAGAAAAAATAATAAATTATTACCACCAATATAAATGGTTCGTTCCTAATGGATTACAATATATATATATGTAAATTAATGTAAACTTCTAGTGGGTTGGCATGGAAATAAATGTGGTTACGTTTTTTATGTGATGCCTCAACTGTTAGTAAGTCATAGTTGATCCGCCAAGACTAGTAGGTATTTAATATTCTTTACCAATTCTCCTGAGAGAATATAAATATAGATTTTTTAAAAGGTCTCCCAAGTAAATTTTAGAAACTCAATTCGATATTGGTGATTCCAAAATAGATTATAAAGTCGGCCAATTTTATCCAAATTGATGAATCCAATATGGTGGATAAAATCATCAAAATCCATATCCAATATTTTTTGTATAGTTATGTTATTCCAGTTTTGATGGCATCATAATGATACCATATGTTTGCATCTCATTTTTTAAAATTCATAAATAAATACCTGGAGATTCAGTTCTATTTGGGCATGGATTGTCATCATCAAATGGATTGAAAATCGTGAGAAATTTATCACAATTCGATAATAATATCTTGCTAACCCCAGGAAGAAATATATATTCATCACTGATGTTGGCCTCATCCATCCCACAATTGTTGTTTTCATGGAGGGATCCAATGATATCCCATTGCATGTGATGATATGAGCCAATAATAAGACCTCCTCCAACCAGATCTCAAACTTTTTATACTTTCCATAGAGCATATCCTTTCCCAAGGTCTCTTGTATAGTGCTTAGATGATCCTCCTTGGTTTTGGAGTATATATGAATATCATCTATAAATTCATCCAAAAAATTTTAGGTAATATCTAAAGACTATATTCATGAAGTCTATGAGTATTTCTAGAAATTAGTGAGTTTGAAATCCATTTCTATGAATTCATAGTGCTCGTATCTTGTACGAAAAGAAGTCATGGTGATACTATCCTTATTCACTCTTACGTGGTAATATCTAGAACACAGACCCACCTTGGAGAAGTATTGTGCTTCACAGAGCTTATTGAACAAGTCATCAATTAGTGGAAAATGAAACTTGTTGTTTATAGTGATTTTGTTAAGCTCACGATCATCAATAAAAATGTGCATTGAATCATCTGTCTCCTTGACGATAAAGACTAGTTCACCCCATGGTGAAGCACTTAGCTATATAAACCCTTCATCTAGATTCTATTGTAGTTGTTTATTTAGCTACTCAAGATCCAAGATAGCTATTCTATAAGAAGTCTCCGATATAAGAAAAGCCCTGGGTATAAGATCAATCAAGAATTAAACATCTCTTCTATGAGGAAGATAATGAAATTCCTCAGGAAACACTTTAGTGAATTCACTCAGAATAGGAATGTCTTCAAGGATGATAGTTTACTCAGAATCAATAATTATATCAAGATTTGTGTGCTCATAGGGCTCTAATATACACACTTTAGATGATAGTGATAGAGAAGATTCATCCTCCTCCTTGCACTTGTATACGATCGGGGGATGATTCTCCATATAGAGTGTGATTTCCCTCTCACGGAAATATATGTTGGATCTATATAACAGAATCCAATCCTTGCCAATAATTGCATCACATTTCACTAGAGGAAGTACAAAGTTGTTATCCAGGAATTTCAAACAACAAATTGTGACTGGGGAGGAGATATATTCATGGGATGCGATGATTTCCCCATTTTTCATTCTTACCGACATCTCTACTTCCATGATGTTTTGTGGGGTAGGGATTGTTCAATTAACCATTGTGGATATAAAATATTTCATAGAACCAGAATCAAAAAGATTTTCACTTGTATTGATAGAATAACTAGCATACCTATCACCACCTCATTGTCGACATTCACTCCAATTGTAGTGATCAAAAAATCTTTCTCGTGATTCCTTGGTGGTTGTTGGTTGCCTAAAAAACAATTGGTTTATGAAACTGGTTTTCAATGTTCCATGTTTAATTATAGTTGAAGAAATGAACAATGCATTAAGGTTAGAACAGTGCATTCCTCTCCTCTGTCGCAACAATGGGTTTTTATTTATGGAAGTTATAGGATATGTTCCATTATCTTCTACACTTAAATCATTTCCTTGTCCCCTTCAGGATATTTCAGGGGTGCTTCATTCCTCAACATTGGCCTGTGTGGTGTTGGGATTTCTTATCACCATCGGATTTATCCATCTGACAACTAGAATTAAATTACACTGTCCACTTCTTATCCCTCTGATACCCCTGATATTTGGTGATATCCATTTCAACATTTAGGGAACAAAAAAATTTATGCATAGTTATCAATGTCATGGGTCAACATTGCTTTACGTAGGCTAGGTTTTATCCCCCTAAAGAAGCGGTCATCCATGCATTCGAGGGTTATGATAATTTCAAAGCAGTGTTGTGAAATCCTTCTGATTTTTTCATCATTTCCTATGATGGATTAATCCCCTTTTTCTTGATTTAAAGGATGTCCTTTTCAATCTTATGTTGGAGTGTGTGAGTAAAATATTTACCGAATAACATTTTCTAGAAATCCATTCATTCCAATGCCTCGATATCCTATTTAGGATTCATATTTTTTTTATCAATTACCACGATTTAATAGCTTCAATATCTATACGATAAGTAGTTTGAATTACCTTCTCACGTTCAGAGCATTGAAGGATGGAGAATATCTTCTCAATGGAATTGATCAATTTTTCGATAATTGAGGGATTGAATGAACCATTAAAAGTAGGAGGCCTTTGTCTCATAATGATCTCCATTGATTCTTATTCTTTTTTAATGGAGTTGAACGTTCTTCATGACCCATGTTTCTATTGAAAATATGAGTTAACTGATAGAGTATCATTATAAAGTTTGTGATTCCCACTCCCATAAGATTAATAATCTCATTAGAGCAGTCGTCACATTGATCTTCGTATCGGTTGTTAACATGGGTCCTCCTATTACCAACCATTAGTTGTAATAAAAGGAATGTTATGGATTATACATAAAGGGGAATCCATATAAAAAAAGGATAACATGTAAATTTTTTTTCAGGTAACATATGAATTTATAGGCTTCAATATATATTATCCATGATCCACATCCCAACATATATTCTTAGGTTCATTTTTTTATACCCTTAAGAATGGTTCAGAATATGATTATTAATTTACCAAAGAATATTCCGTTGGATTGTTGTAACCAAGTGTGTAGTAATGCCCATTATCATGCACCAGTTCCCTTTTGATTCTAGCTCAAAGTAGTGTTTTCAGGGTTTTCCCCAAGATACATGAATTCCAGAGTTGCCTCTACCCGCTCATATCCCGACAGTGATGTATTTTCATGATTAACCACTTTCCCAATTCTCACCAAAATTTTGGGATGTCTTTAATATACTTAGTATTATCCCTAAATCATTCACTATTGTTTTCTAATCATAATCCCAATAATTACTAAACCTATCCTCTGAGACAATATATAACAACTCTGATCTTTGTTACAAACATAAACATGATTTATTACCTAAAAATGCACATAATAAAACTCTAAGGATCAATAGGTCTAGTGTCTTGGGAAATTAGTAACATTACATCAGAAGATAGAACATAATATAGAACATCTATATTGAAAAAATATTTTACATGACCACAACATTTTCTCGTACATAGCATTGCATGTGATAACCTGAGTACATGCATAAGAAAATGGTGAGCTATAAAGACCAATAAGGGAGTAAACACGACATAACATAAAACATATATTAAATGTTATCATATAATAATATAAATGGATCATAATAGAAACATGAACATAAAGGCATGATATATCATGATTCTCATAACAAGAAATTGTGGAAACGACGTTTAACATGATATTATCATGATCGAAGACTCATTGAACATGGAGATGAGTAAAACCACATTGAAAATGAATTATACTGTATAAAACTCATTTCACATGATGTATCATGATGCTAATCTTTACCAAATTCATTGGTGCGCTATTTGGGTGCACCCTTCTTAATCATTTCATTTCATGCATAAGTGTGCCAAATGGATCATATAACATGGATTCATTAAACATCATCATTTATTCCACGATAATGGAATGAGTACTTAATAAATGAATATATATAATAAATATGTAAATGTTCATATAGGTGAGACCCTTGACAATGAAATGGGCATGATATTCAACACATAATGTATTTGGCTTGGAAAATCATGGTGCAATTTTGGTAGCATAACAGCATGACCTAAGAATTTATAAAAATGGTTGAGAGATTGAAAGGGGAGAGTCATCATATTTACAGGAAATGGACTGTAAGGGGTTCATATAGATTCTTGTCCCATGAAATGTAATGGAATTTAGATTAATAATACAAAATAATTGCTTGAATGTAAATGAGGAGGGAGAAATCCATTAATGAATTTCAGTATGGTAATGGGTGTACATGGGAGACATTAATGAGAGAGAAAGAGATCTCTAATAATTAAAAACTACGTAAGGATGCATGGGGGTGTTGAGAAATAAAAACCTAACATTTTAACTAAAAATATAAGTCATAACAACATAAAGAAATTTGGAAAAAATGAGAAAGGAAGAAATACCTTACATGAAAGTGTGATCCAAAGGATTCAAAGAGGCTTGAGATTGGATTCATGGGAGCATGGGTTGTCTTGGGAGGATTCTAGAGAGATGAGGTAACATTATGGACGTTCTACAAGGGTTTTTAGTGAATATAAGTGGGATAGTTGGAGGGTTTATATTGGAAAATGGAGGGAATTGTTTATTACTTAGTTTTTGGACACTACACATTAAAATAATCAAAACCACATGCCATAACATGATTTTTTCTCATGGTTGTTGAAAAGTTGGATGGGAAAACATTATTTTATATTGATAATGGTCTAAATTTTAAAATATTTGTCTTTCTTATGTGGAAGTCAGTCAGAATCTCAAGTAAATCATTTTAAAATTTAAAATTTTTTATAAGTCTTAAAGGGTCCACTAAGTCTTTGTAAAATAAATAAATCAAACATAAAGTCACATTATTTTAAAGGTAAAAAATATATTGGCATAAAATCCCAATTATAGTATTTTATTACATCACTATTGGGTCATTATGATGTCATAAAACACATTATATATTTAAACAGTATTTAATTTTTACCCAATGATTTTTCTATTGTAGAAATTAATGAAAAATTCACTGTTTTATAATTTCAACACCCTAATTCAAAAAAAAATCATTTTATCTAAATATTTTTCTAAATTTTTGAATTTTTACTTTAAAAATAATAACAGTAATTTATCTAGAATTCATCGGTTTTGAAAAAAGAAGCTTTCAAACCCTTATAAAAATGACCACTTTATTCATAAATATTATATGATTATTTCTATTTAATAAAAAAAAATTACTAATAAAATTTTATTTACATATTATTTAAACAAAATACCCATTAATTAATCAAAATTGATTTCTTAATTGAATATTAACAAAAAATATTATTTTTCTTTTTAAAACCTTTTACAAAGTTACAAGAATAAAATTAATGTATTTTTTATACAAAAATAATTCACATAATCATTGTTCTAGAGTATTGTTACCTAAACCTTTATAACACCAGAAAAACCTAAGGGTGAGGTGTGTGATGGTGACAGACTCTCGGGGTTTCTAGGATAGCATCGCTTGAGTGGTAATCTCTATTAATGTCCACTTTTTCCGTAAAAGGTTTCAATCAAGTATAATGTTTAAAAGATAATATTTGGCTTGGCCAAGAGATAATCCTAGTGAAACAACATCATTTCCGAGATTTGATAAATGGGATTCCTATGGAACAATTCTACCTGATGAGGACATTGGTTCCATTGTCTGGGTAAATTGGATTTGTTAAAGCCCTATATTTATACTAATCATGTGGTTACATTTCAATGGATATATTAGCTATGGTAACAATTTTTAACTGTATATTAAAATCAAAAAACATAAATCCAAGAAATTGCATATGTTATATGACCATTTTAGATAATAAGACTTTTAATTAGATTCTGAGTAATTTTCAGTACTAAAATTTTCGGTTTTTAAATAGCTATATTTAAAAATGAATAATTTTTTTAATGTATACAGAAATTTGTAACCCACATTCCCTTTTCATGAGAAAAAATTGAAAATTGATCATGCCTTTAAAGAAATTTTTTATACCATGATTTTCATAAGAATATATATCATCATTCACCATAGGTTATTAATGAAATGATTGATTATGATATATGTTTCTCATATTAATTAAGTCATATGACAGTTTCACCTTGATATTTCTCAATTTAATTGGGAATTTTTTTAAATTTTTTGAGATGACAGGATTTACGATTCCTTGGTGAGTTACTATGGTAATTCTACAGTATGAGGAATTGCTAATAATCATTAGTGATATGATTGTTAAGGTATCATCTAAAT
This sequence comes from Viscum album, assembly GCA_963277665.1. Lineage (NCBI taxonomy): Eukaryota > Viridiplantae > Streptophyta > Magnoliopsida > Santalales > Viscaceae > Viscum > Viscum album. The sequence continues at coordinate 1,173,386,162 of OY728164.1, forward strand.
GTTTTTGCCACATTTCTATGTAATAATTCGTGTTCATTATATTATTATATTCCTTATCTTCTCAAGTAAATTCAATAATTATATTTCTTATTTTATTGTTGATATTCCAAATGATCTCATGTAAAATTTTTCTTTTACCGGGCCGCATTCTCCCCAATTTCTTTGGATGTATGTATTCAAGTTATGATATTACATAAATGAAACTTATGATAAACTCATTCATTATCATTTCATGTGAATTATAATTCATTCATTATTTAGGTTATTATATATAATATATAGAATAATATAAATATTAAAAGATATTATCTTTATATCATGTAATGAAAATCTCTCTAATTTATAGGTTTGGATCCATACTACACATTTTAATAACATTAACTGTTGGATTGAAATTAATTTTATTTATTTAATATAATTGTGAAATTGATATGTGCATCTTTATGGGAAACCACTTAACTACTTAATTTTCTTTATGTTCTGAATTTTTTTGATTTATAGAAAATTCATTTGTTTCTTGATTTAATAATAATATTTTTATAATTATGGTTTGATCTCGATACCTAGAATATGTTTTTGGTTTTTTTTCAATAAATATAGTGTTTTATTATAATTCCATGGAATATGTTTTTCATACATCGTTCATGTGTTTTCATGCTTTCAATATGACCCTATATAAGGGTAATGTACCATTAACATACAAGATAAGTGACCATAGATGTGGGGAATGTTCCATCGAGGTATAATTATATTGGATATTTAGTGATTACTTGGTTTATGGATGAGAGACTTATCAAGAGTATGGAACTTTCAATACAACATTAATGATTGGGTTTGTGTGATATAATGGAATGGGTATGCCAACTTGGTAAGTGAAGTGATTAAAAGTGTTTTTTGGTTTCATTCCATGTAAAACGTTTTTTGGTTAGGAAAATTATTTTAGGATTCGATATAAACTTCATTAAATTTGGTTTAGTTATTTTTATATAAAATTAATAACATGTTCTATTCTTGTGTAATTTTTTTAGATGTTATTGGGGAAAACCGACTATGTTTTATGATTAACCCCTTCTTGGGTACATTGGTGTATTTGTAGATATCTTATATTAAGAAAAATGTAATATAACTGTATAATAGTCCATTTTTGATTTATCATGGTGTGATTATAATAGATTTATGAGATAGATAATGTAGCATGTGGAGAGTTATATAGTTAATCTCTTCCATTTCATTGAGTTTATTGGTTTTAGTTTCAACTTTTTTCTATTGTATATTTTTTTTGATTTGTTACACTTATAATTTTACAAAATTATTCTAAGTCATCATATATTTGTTTCTTAGTTATGGTCATCTTGTATTTATTATTTTTATTTTGAAAAGGAAAATCATCAAACTTTTTTGAATCCCATGGAAATTATTTATTGAATTTGGTGTCTTGGGTATTTAAGTTATGGACGAGTAACTTCCCACTTCATCCTAGGACAAATAGTGAGGGGTGGGATGTTAAACACATCAATTTTACATCCATTATTTAATAAAATAATATATTATAGTTTATTTAGATATGAATATATGTTTATCTGAATTAATAGAAGAAATAAATTTAATTGAAAAACTTGTATCATAAAAATACCAGTAGGGGCTATAATTAACCTATGAGTACGAATATTTTAATAAAATAATTAATTAAATGAAGTTGATGAAAAATTAAAACATGAAAATTGTAATGGAATATGTTCATTAATTCTTTAATGAGTTGTATATTATTAAAACTGATAGAGAGTTTGAGTACCATAATGATTATATAACATTATATTTACCCATATACATGACTCCATATACAATTTAACTGATTTATTTGGATAAACTCAATAATCAAATACAATATAATATGGTGAATGGATGTATATTACCTTATTTTAATTCAATTATTTTTTATGAAATTCATTTTACATGATTTTGAAATTTTCCATAAAAAATGAGTATTCGATGAATTGGGATGGTCACTCATAATATATGCCTTGGAACATTTGATAGATATTAATTATTAAATTTAATGTGTCTCAATTTTATTAGTTTCATGGGAGAACATTCAAGTATTATTAAGGTTCATTTGTGTTGATAATATAAAACCAACAGATGGTCATACTTTTTCTAGGGAGGGGTCACACACCTAATGTTTATAGGTTGAGTCATATTCCACTATATATATTTACTTTATTCAATAAATTGAGTTAATATTACAAATTAATCCTATGAAAGAAAAGGGTAATTCCACCTCCCATGTGTTTATAAGATTTTTTTGTGAACCATGAACACTAGGTGAATTTAATAAGTGAGGTATATTTTAATATGGTGAACCTCCACCAAACTATATGAATATATCAATGGTGTGTTTTTTATCATTATTAAACATTAAATATTAGTTTCAACCAAATATTATTTTATATACTACTGTTCATCATAGAGAGGTTTTTCATTTAATATCACCCTCATTTCTTCCCTTTCTATCCCCAATTGATTTGGACATCCTTATTTATTATATCATGGTTTTATATGAATGAATATTAATTCAATAATCTTTTGTCAATAAAATTAATATATACTATTTTTGAGGTTGATTATTTTTTGGGTATGGGAGATTATTTCTCCAGATAGTGGGGTAATCATAAATTAGAAAATGTAATTTAAAATAACCTTGATATATGATAACTTAGGTTGATAATGATTTTAGGATTAAGGTGAATTTAGTGGGAATTTTAAAAAAGATATAATTTTTATTGAATAAAAATATTTTTATATAATTAAATAATTTATTATAATTATTTATAATTAATTATTTATAGTTTATATAATTTTAAAGGAGCTCAGGTGGCTATATGAGCATGTATGAGAAATATAAGGGCTAGTATGAGGCTTAGAGGAGATTTATAGGGATCATAACTCCATTGTTAATGTATTTTGTCTTGTACTATTTTAGAGGTTAAATGCAACTGGATCCATGTTATTATGTGGGAAATATTCTTCCATATTACTACTATTGAGTGAATCCCTAATAATTTAAATCAAATATTAACTATACATTTTGAGTTGGATGATTCCAATAATACTATACCTAGATTTTTTGATTTATTACTATGGATGATGCTCCAAGTCATATCCCATATGAGATGTGATTTGGTGCCTAGGTGTCGTTCATGGGAATCCTTCCAAATAAGGAATCAAGTTACCAATGGTATTAAAAAGATATACCTTTGGATAGTCAATATGTTTTGAGGTACTGAGTGAGGATGTGATTGGTGAGGATTTGGACCGGACATTGGGTCTCAGTTTATGTGAGACTGTAATAAATTTAGTCCCTGATTGGTGATTTTTGTTAGTTTGTACTGATCTACAGAGACTGTGTCATGTCAGAGATAACATTGTGGATTCCCAATCTGATGAGGATCGATGTTTTCTGAGATGAGTTGATAGATATGAGAAATTTGATCTTTTTATGAGATGGTATGTTGTGTGATGTTCTTTATAAATTGCATGTTACTTTCTCTGTGTGGTTTCTTATGATAATGATATGTGACAGACTTAGTGGAGATGATTATCCAAATGCATGACCCCACTATGAGTGAGATGGACTTTATTGAAGTTATATTGAATATATAGAGTACTTGTGGATAAATAAATACTTTTCCTTAAGATACATTGATCATAATGTTGATCATTTCATTGAGTAAGAATTTAATGATGACCGACCATGCATGGAAGGTTCATGAAATGATATGATATGTTAACAAAGGGAACATTCATGTGTTATAAGATAGTATAACGAGATGTGGACATATGATCGTTCATGGTTCTATAGTTTCATGACTAAACATCATAGGCAACACCATTTTATGATTTTTTTTAGTATGGAGTATATATTCGGTATGATTATATTAGGTTAAAAGTTTGATTAGAGAATGGTATAGAATGTTTTAGGATTGGATGATGTGTTGTTTGGGAGAGAACATATAGATAAATTATTGATGGATTAAAAATAGATTGATCATCAAAAAACGTTGATCAGGATTGTGTGACATGTTTATTATATTCATCACGAATTAATGAATGTGATTTCATATATTATAGGCACTTGGTGACACCATTTAGATACATATTTCACATAATATATGGAAGCCTGTGTATGAGTGCATTCATTATAGAATTTTTTATAAGTCACGTAAAAGAGATGTAGTGTATTTTTCTTGAGCAGCATGATAGTTATTTGTGGAATTGTTTTTTAGTATTGAGTGGAACTATAAATATATATGTCCCTTTTTATGTTGTTTATTTTTTTGTATATTTTTTATTCCCAATGTACAGTTATTGTTGATTTTTAATAGTATTATTATTTATAATACATTGTGTTAAATTTTTCATACCAATTCTATTTTTTATAACATTTTTTTGGCTATTCCTAGTATGAGTTCAAATTTTATTTCTAGTTAGAGTCTCCCCGATTGTATTGACATCACCAATGTAGCTTATAAATAGAATATGTCATACAAGGATGTGTTCTTGACAATATGTAAAACTGTAAATCTATTTGTTTTTTTTATTGTGAATAATTTTTTTTATCACATTTATTATTAATATTTTGGGAGATCATAAACATATGATGATGGAATGTTCCAGATAATGTGATGGAACATAAACTATATCATCAGTAAAAATATGTTATTCGAGGTCCTGGTTACATATGGTATAAGTTTTATGTAATTTATTTTTTGTATTTATTATATAAATTTTCGGTGAATACAATAAATTTTTTAGGTAATGATATTTATGGTTTTGGATCATGGAAAATTTGAAATACACTTACATGAATACATCATATATTGAATTTAAGACTCATATAAAATGTATATGATTTTAAATAATTTAATTTTATGCTTACGGTTCAACTATTTAATAGATCAAAAAAATATATATGTCTTTTTTGACTGAATATTTTATTGGTTTTAAATAAAGAAGAAAAAAATTAATTCAAAATTTGAAATTTCATATTGATTATAGTGAATTTAATTAATAGGTAGAATCTATATTGTAACATTTTTCATCTAATTGAGTGGGACCCAAAGATGTTCAAAACAAGATATGGATTCAACAGTGATGATATTAATATGTACTTGTGTTTTTGTGAGGATGTGGTTTAATTAAATAGTGTTTAATTAATGAAACTAAAAGTGTTTAATAATATATATTCATTGTGGAAGTATACGTAACTGAGCCCGACCATTGATGAAATGAAAATTTAATGAATTTTGAATCTAGGCTGTGATTCACATATAGTGTTTTTTTATTGAATTTTGGTTTCTAGAGAGAGTGATCTAGTAGATACTTGTCTCAAAGTATGTGGCATAACTAGATCATGGGCAGACACTCATGATTTTTGAATGACACATTAGTGTCGAGAAATCATGTGGTTATCCTTTGAATGGTATATATATTACCTTTTATTTAGGACATGATTTTTATTGGTCCAGACATATCTGATATATTCCATTCCAGAAATATAGTGTTGGAGGTGCTTTGGGATGTTAATGTGACTTATTCCCAACAAATTTCCAAATTTCTAGTTCTTTGAATAGTATTTCCAAAACAATGTCATTTCCTTTCAAAAATCTACACAACATTTTCATTAATAATATTTCCAAAGTGGTGTCATTTAAATTTCCAAATTTCTAGACTGGTAAGATGAACAGTGTATCCAGAACAATGTCATTTCCTTTTCCAGATTTCGAGAATGGTTCCATGAATAGTTTTTCAATAATGGTTTAATTCTCTTTTCAAAATTTCTATAATGGTGTCATGAACATTGTTTCTAGAACAATGTCATTTCATTTCCAAAATTTCTATTTTTTCACAAATTTTTAAAGTATCACCACTTTGGCGCTTCCTTTGACATAAAATTCATTCTAATACTTATTATAAGTGATTTAAGTCATACTCAAAGCCTATAACTCCATTCTTAATTTTATAAATACTGGGGAAACCATTACTTTTTCAATCCACATGGGTTAATTTAAATATCTTTTATTGTAAAATCTAAAATATATCACAATAAATGACCTATTTAAATTATTTTGATGCTGATATAACATTCACCTTGTTCTTCTTTCTTTGTTTTCCCCTTGTATGAGATGCTCGAACCACTATTTCCCATAACATGTTTTGTAATCAAACATTCATCCCTAGATTCTTTCCTATTTTTTTCTTACATCTTATTAACGCCCCCAGTTTTTTAAAACCAGGTTATATGGATCATTCTTATAAGTATAGTATGTTCTACCTCTACTCATTAGGGTTCTAGAAATCTCCTCTCAGTTCGCAATTACATTTTTTGGAATGTTACATCAAGTATTATAATGTATCTATCATGGGTGTTGGGTGATTCGGTCATTCCCAGACATGCTTAGGTGAATTTAGTCCTTGTGGGATAGTTGATAATGATCCATTGTGTTGGGTAGTTCTTGTGCAAAGAATATTGGAAACAATTTAAGGTATGGTATTCATGGATTCTCTATAATTTTCTCATTAAAAATAGATTTATAATGATTTATCCACTTTATCAAAATGGAATTGACATAATAAATATTTGATCCAGATTAAAGAATTGGTTTCGATCAGAGGTTTTTGCATCTTGATTTTATAGATATGGTGATATCTATGATTTTCTTTTTTATCATGTCATTCTTGATGGAAATTGGTAAATAAAAAAATATGGGATTAATTTTCAATTAAGTTACCAAAGATAAAGATTCACATAAATAATTATGTTTTTGTGGTGATTTCATGATAATTAAATTAATGGTGTAAGCATGTTTTATTAATTTGTGATTTATATGGTAGATTACTGGTTAGGATTCCAATAGTGGGAACTTACTGATAAAAAATCAGTTAATTCAAGAGTGATTAGATACAAAATTGTTTATAAAGGATAATTCCAGGTAGGATTTCGAGTTACCTTATTTCTTATAAAGGCTATTAGAATCATGCTTTGGTGTTGTGAGTTATCATTATGGGTGAACGCTTAATGCCTTGTTTGGGACCAAGGACCAAGTTGATTTATTGCTTGTTATCTACTTCCTGTGTTGTAATGTGATCCTAGATGGATATTGTGGTATGTGGGGCAAAATGACTTACAGGTTGTAGCAACATTTAACACTTAGAGTGGCTAGATGAATCAATTTATGCTTATGGGTGTCAGGGAGGACACTAGATATGATGAGACACGATGGATGTGAATATTGGATTCTTGTAAAATATTTTTTTTATCTTATTTACATTCCCAAATACATGATGAGGATTTTCTTTCTTACCCTCCTTCCATAAGGGGAAAAGACGCATGGGGTATGAGACATGCTTTCTATGGTTATCTTATCAAGGATGGAAGGGTCTGCGCTCCAGCGAAAAGACGAAAATAACCAATGTATCGTTCATCTACTCACTGTAGTGGATCTCTGTTTGTTTGGAATCCTATAATGTATATTATATAATTATAGGAATTATGGAAAAGTGATAATTCGATTAATAAATGATTTAATAAATGATGTTAACTCATGGGGTTGGATCTTGTTGAGAGGCAATAGTGGGGTTACAATTTAAAGGAATGGTAGACATGGTTTGGTTATTCCTGGAGGGCATGTAACTTTTTATGTGAATCTACTAAAATGTAATGAGGAATGATAATTATTAATTATGGGTTAAAAAATTAATTATCATAAAGTGAAACGGATTAAAGGGGAAAAGATCATTTTATGAATTTCTTTAAATTGTTGTATTTTAATAATATATTTTGTCTTAGTAGTGGTAGTCTGGATTCTGAGTGACATTTGTGGAAGTTGTGCCTAATACAAGGTTATGAGCATTATGTGTTTGTGAGCTATATTATATCCTAAACATATTGTGTCTCTATAAACTACCCCACAATTCCGGTTAGGGCGACTAACTCCCCAGGTATTCTGAGCCATAGGGGTGTTTTCCCCTTCATCCCTGTGGGAGGACGGATGGTTAACGACCCCCTTTGTCCCTTCTGTCTTCCCTCTGTAGTTACATGTGCTTGTAGGAATAATGATTAGTTTTCCCAATATATGTGTGTAGAGGGATTTAATGGCTTGGGGTTATTCAAACCCATATATTCTGGATATATTTTTCTATGGAATACTATAGGTGTAACTTGTATATGCTATTATGGTTTAAGGATCCTTACCTGGTGTATGGGCTGTAATGGATTGAGGAATAATACCCGACTTATGATAATCATTATGAAAGCTGTGGTGGCTCTCAAAAACTACATAGTTACATATTGTAGTGAGAATGGTGTTGTGATTCTCCATAGGAGTCTGTAGTAAATCTTATGTGTTTCATGAGACACATGTTTTGGTGCTTGTCCAGGTGTCTTTGGGATATCCTTTATGGAGAGAGTTTTAAAGGATGTGCGACATAGGGGAAAACTGGAAAAATATTGGGAAAGTGGTAGTATTGTGCCATTGATATTCATAACTATATTATATACTCTTGTATTCTATACTTGGTAAGTGTAGTGAGGGTGAGGTTGGGAACTTATTGTATCTATTTATGTGTCGAGTCTGTATCAATTATTGATTCACTATGACAATGCATTCTTGTTATTCTTTTTCATGAGATGCTCCAGGGGGGATCCTACTGAGTGTATTATTATACTCTCAAAATGTTATATATACAATTTTTCATTTCTGTTGGAGTAGGATTTAGAGCATGCTCATTACTACTAAAATGGATTTTATTGGAGCTTTTCGGGATTCGTGGTTTCTTCTATTTTACATTATTATTGTACTTACAGTTTTCTCTTTTAGTTGTATTATTTCATAAATGAAACTAAATTTGTTCACTTTGTATTCTGGTTATATCTTTTAAAAAACTGGAGATCGTTGGTGTTTTTATTATCTCTATCATTTTCATATGTTATATAAGAGGGAAATGCCTCCCATTTAAGTGTTTTCTATACCCTCAGTGTTATTTTCTATGTTGAGGCCTACAGGAGGTGCGAATAAGGGGTAATTATTTATCTTCTCACATTTCTATCCCATGAGGGATTCACATTATGGGGAGGGAGTCATGATAGAGTAGTATTAGAGTTAATTTTGTGGTATAGGATGGAGTTTGGAGTTTGGCACAAGTTAGGATGCATGGGTTAGTCAGGAAACAGTGTCACCTATGTATACCAAGCATTGTAAACACTAAATACCAGCTGGAATACAACAATTTAGGGAATCTCAGTATCTGATGCATGAACCATTAATTTTACAATGTCTATTAAAGGATGTTATATTGGTTGTATGTTGGGGAAATAGGGAGGGATCCTGCATCATTCTTCTTTTTAAATGTATTTGAATAGGTAGTCCTTGGGATATCTCAACCTGAAATTAATAAATGAAAAAAATTAATTAATGTAAAATTATTCCATATTCGAGGCATTGGAGTTCTAACTGTTTGTCCTTTTACAGGTTTGCCTCTAGGTTGGAATCCTCTCCAGGATCGTATTGAAGATATCAAGATGGCTATACCAGCAGATCGCCGTAGAGTAGAGGTTGATGATGAAAACACATGGAGGAAGAAATTCTAATAGTGACAGTTCCAGATTCTATAGAGTTACATGGTCTTAATCTCAGATGTAGTCATGGAGGACTGGTAGGAAGATGTTGATATAGCTTCAATATTAATCTGGGCTCTGATGGATTAAATTTTATAGTTGATTGTGTTGGTGTTGTGTGGTGTTGTGAAGTAGTGGTAGTTCCTATTCCCCAGGGATCACGAGAAGATGGTGGTCTCATGGGGAATGTTTCATGAGAAGTTCAAAGTTGAGTTTATTTATACAACCATGAAGGCGGCCAGAAACCTAGAGCTTCTTACAATTCGGTAGGGAATCTCCAATGTGGGAGATCTTGGAATACAATTTTGGAACCTTCAATGGTATTCTTTAGACTAGTCTCTAAATGAGGATTCCAGCATGATGCCTTTCAATGAGGCTTTTCATCCAGGTGTCCAGCACTAGTCACCCAATATTTGCTGATGACATATCTCAAGTTGATGGTGAGAGAAAAGGTTATCAAGAAGAAATTATCCAAAACTAGGTCATCATGAGAGGGGAGTCATCGAGATTCTTCAAAAAGTAGTGTTGTGGTCTATAATTTTAAGTGTTTATGGAAGAAAAGTTTTTATTCAGATGGGGGTATGTCCCAGCCCTCAGTATCTTGTTCCACTAGGGGTGACGGCTCTTAGGCCTATGTAAATGCATCAGATACTTGTTTTTCTTATAGATAATGAGGACCTAGGCAATGAGGGTGACGGAAAATTCAGAATAGTTAGTATGTGTTTGGTGTTCTACTTAATGTTCCTCATTTGAGTAAGTTTTAGTAGAGACAACAGTAGTAGGTTATAGCATATTTTGATCAATAGATGGTAGATGAGGCAGATAGAGGATGGCCCCAGGATGGTATCCATCCTTAGCTATCAGAGCATGGATATCCTGAAGACTGGTTTTTTTTTTGTCATCATGAGAATTATGAGTTCATGGTGATTTCGTTCAATGTGAAAAATTCTCTAGTTGTGTTCATGGGTTTGATGAATGTTGTTTTCCATGAGATTATGGATAATTTCATGGTGGTTTTCATCGACCACATCTGTGTGTATTCAATGTCAATGGAAGAGCACACATAGTATCTACATGCTATGTTGGGAGTCATTCAATGATAACAACTATTAGGGATATTTTCAAAGTGTGAGTTTTGGGCTCGATATGTTCTTTTCATGGGACATGTTATGTCACAAGATGGATTGGATGTGGATCTATCATATGTAGAAGTAGTTATGTCTGATGAATCCCCAAAGACAATGGTACAGGTGAAAAGTTTCCTTGGTCTCGTAAGATATTACAGGAGTTTCGTAGATTATTTCATTTGTTTTGTGAATTATATAAAAACATTGACCTATAAGAGCAGGTTTTCGTGTGGGATGATCAATGATAGGGAGATTTAGAGTATCTAAAAGGGATGTTAGTCAGTACTCTGGTTCTTTTTCCTTCGAGTAGAGGGAGTTCTGTTTGATGTTTTCTATTATGCCTCGTGTCTGGGGTTGGGATAAATTCTGATGCAATAGAGTTCAATAGTATCATATGGGTCACTAAGGATTCATCCACATGAGCACAATTTTTCCACCCATGATATTCTGTTCGCAGTAGTGGTATTTTCAATGAAGTTGTGGAGACATTACCTCATCAGTGATCGCTTTGTGGTTTTCACTAATCATAAGAGACTGAGGTGTGTTTTCTCTCAGTCATACTTGATCTTGATATAGCATTAGTGAATGGAGTTCTTATAGGATTACAACATCAATATCTTGTATACACATGGTTAATGGAATGTTGTAGTTGACTCACTTAGTAGGATGTCACATAATGATGCATTGCATGAATAGGTGATTCCTGGAGGGTGATGAAAGAATAATAAAAATTAAATTAATCTACTGGAAATGATGGGGTAATATTTTCAATCATTCAAATGATGGTGAAATAATCTATGGTGATTTTTGAAGATGTTTCCCAATTATGGGACCTTTAGGTGGAGGTTTGGAGTGACCAAGTTGAATATGGATAGTCCCCTAAAGGTTAGATTGAGAATAAATAACACCATGTGTTATTTCAAGGAATTAATTTTGTTCTTTTGATGGCATAAGAGATGGTTTCCAAGGAGTTCCATGGTTGGCCTTTAGTAGAACATCCTATTGTGACATATATGTACCGATATTTGAAGAGTATGTTTCGGTATCCTGGGTTGATGTGTGCAGTTGTAGAGTTTTGATCTCGATGTTTTTTCTTCCAGAAGGTGAAGGCCACGCACCATGTTCCAAATGCTCTGGTCCAACCATTGGATGTTCCCCAAAGGAAGCAGGAGTACATATCGATGGACTTTCTTACTGGTTTACCTCAATATCAAGGATTTTATGACACTATATTGGTGGTGGTGGAGTGTTGGATGAAATCAACCCACTTTATAATAATTTATGAGTAAAACATAGTTGAGGTTTTGTTGAGGCATTATATAGAGGTGGTGATGATACTCCATGGAGTCCTGATGATGATCATTTTCAATGGAGATCCTAGTATTACCTCTAGGGTGTGTAGAGGACTTTAGAATGCCTTTGGGTCTCATTTATTCCTTAGTTTTTCTTTTCATCCTTAGATAGATGGTCAGATAGATCAGACCATTAAGAATCTCCAAAACATGTTCCACCCTTGTCTGCTGGATTCTAGAGGTTCATAGATGATACACCCTCCATTATTAGTGTTTTTTACAGTAATAGTTTTTACTCCATAATTGGTATGGTGTAGTTTGATGCCTTGTATGGATGACTTTCTTGTTCTTCATTGTGCTCGTCTTGAGTCAGAGAGTCCGCACTTCTTATGCCACAACTAGTATAGAATACAATGAAGATGGTATAGGTGACTTGTGAGAGGATGAAGGGCTTGCAAGATCGTCATAAGTCTTCTACCAATCATAGGAGGAGACCTCTAGAGTTTGATTTTGGTGATCACATTTTTTTGAAGGAGACTCACCATCATGGGTAGTGATGATTTGGTCATGGGAGTAAGGTTTCTCCATGATATTTAGGCCTTTCGAGGTGTTGGCTAGTGTGGAGATGTGGAATATCAGATAACACTTCCCGCAATGATGAGTAGGACAAACAATGTTTTTCTTGTGACACCCAAAGACTTCATATTACGTTATCTCATTAAAGTAATTCAATAGGTTGCATTACATGCAACACCGAGTTCGAGCAAACCACAAATTACAAAACTCGCCTTTCAAAAAAAGGTTATGAATAATATTAATAGCATTTTAAATATTATATACTATATATAATTTTAACATCCATATTATTTGTTTCTTAGAATTAATATAAGAAAAAATTCATTTTTTCAGATAAAATATGTATTTTTTAAAAATTGCTATTTTACCACCTTTTATTGGAGAACCCATTTTAAAACCAATATTTGGCACTTTTATATATTCAATTTAATGAAATTAAATTCTTATATAGAAGTGGGACATAAAAATTTATATTGGATAAAGTTTTGGTACATTTCATAATAACATTCATATTTTGATGAATACAGAAAATACTATTTTTTAATTGAAAACAACATTTTTAATCGAAATGATTTATAGTGTTAAATTATGCATTTCAATGGTTTTGAAATATAATTAGATTATATTTTTATCATTTAATACAATATAGGTCATTATAAGTAATTTCACATGTAAATTTGACATTAACACATGTCAATCTTTTGATAGTTTTATTTTTTTTAAACCCGCCTTTTGGTTTTGACAACAAGAATTAATTTTAAATTAATATATGAAACATATATCTTTTAAATTTCATAAAAAAGTCTTCATTTTTGAATTCAGAATATATAAATTATATTACGGTGAATTTTTGATATTTTGCTGAAATCTTTCAATTTTTGATGAATAGTGAAAAATACTGCGTTATTATTTAAAACCGTCATTTTATTTAAATAATTATTTTATTTTTTTAAAATTTATTTTAAGTAAATATTGATATATATTACCAATATAATTTCAAATTAGTTCATCGGAGTCATTTTGTTATAAAATTATGTGTATAAATTTTTATTGAACATTTTACAGTCTTTTATCCACTATCTAGGAGCACTTACAAATTTGCATAAAACATAAATTTACATCTTCTGGGAGTTGAATTTCAAAAATATGAGCGATACGTTTGACATCAGTAAGAAAAATTTTGTACAATAAGAGGAAAATAATTTTTGGTGAATAGTAACTTTTGACTTTTAATTATCACAGTTAAAAGTAAATTGGGAAAATAAAAATAAAAATGATATTATAATTACATAAACAAATATCCTAATTCTATTGGATTATATTATTTAGACCGAAAGAAACCTTAGTAATAAAATATGATCTTTTAGGTCCACATGGAGTATATTAGGACATTTATTATTATTTTATTTAAAGAAGAGTTAAAAGTGTTCAATTCAAAGTTTATTACGTAAAACATTTTTAATATAGGGTTATACATAATATAAATTCTACTATAAATATCTGATATAAAGATAATAATATATTCTACATCATTGTATTTTATTTATAATTATTAGAGATTAAATAATCAAATTTATTTATGAAACAATGATGAGTCAGTAATTACCTTCTTAATGAAATATTAAAATAGTTTATATTATAAATATTAAGATAAGTAGAATTTAAAGGTTTTGATGACATACAAGAATTTTATAGGGTGATATGAAATTCTAGTGTTGATTTGATAAAAAAATTTCGAAGTGATAATGTTGTTATAACTTTCATCAAAACAAAATACAATATAGTGTCAAAATTGACATAAATTAATTTTTAAAACAAATACTATATTATTGGTTGATATAATATTTCTAAATATCTATGGTTCAGAAAAAGGTCATAAATAATATTATGTATATCAATAATTAAAAACTTGAGGTTATCCTAAATGTTTAGAGTATGTTTATTAAACATATAGAGTAAGAAAAAAATAAGTCACAATAAAAGATAAACTGTTTAACTAAGAGTTAAATATAAAAGATAAGGTTAAAATGGAAACCTAAAAATGTTTAAAACCTATTGGTTGAGATAATTTTTACCCAAAACCTCATAGGTCTCGAAATAAATTCTTTTAGATCCATTATAAACTTAATATGATTGTATAAAATATTAATTTTTTAATCTTTTCCTAAAGTGACCCTCACCCCACTTATAAAAGGGCACTTCTCCTTCTCTCAAAATCACGCCTCCAAATCCATTTGATTTGGAAAACCTCTAATAAAATCTCCTCCCATATTCCCTCACTTCAAACTGGAGGCCTCACTTTTATCATAAATCCAACTTAATGACCCCTTTTGTTCAACTCAAAAGGAAACCCCCGAAGAAGAGGTAATAATTTCAGCACCCTCTTTCAAGTACTTTTCTTCTTCCACATCCTCTTTATTTATTGTTTCCATACAGAAATAATAAATCTTCTATCTTATACATATTGTTATATTATTATTAATATGGTAAAACCATATTAATTATTCTATTCATCGTATAAATGATAAAGTCACTATATGTTTGTATGTATGACTTACCGTCTCAACATCGTGGCATAGTTTGTTATTCCAACACTTCATTATTTGGATGAATATAATAATGAGTATAACTGATTTGAATAATAAATATAACATGTTAATGATTCGTTATATATTATATACGATCCAATGAAATACAATTTCACTATCAATATAATGATATTGTCGCTCGTGCATACGTACGGATTACCGTCTCCATGATACGATGAGATTTATTTCCACATTCACCATTCAACGATGATTATAAAAATATTTATTATTAATTAGTATATGATATATGATATAATAATTCTACGATATATATATGTGTGTACTTATATATATCTTATTCACTTACTTTCGTTCAATACGATATGAAAATGGTAACAATATTTAGGCGTACAAACGGCCTACCATCTCTGTAAATGGTGTTTTCCATTTCATATATTTATATATTATACATATTTATATTCTAAATATATAATATATATTAATCATATGTAATATTCTGGATGTATTTAAATCCTGATCTAAATGATACGATCATGAATAACAAGTTAAAACAAGTACGATAAAGAAAGCGATTATTACCCGAAATGTTCTCTTAACATGGATATCATTATTAAATGGGTTGTATAAAGTCATAAATGAATCAGGTATGATATGATAAATATGAATATGGTTTTGGTATAATTTAATAACATACTATGTTAATTATACTGTAGGTTAAATGTACCCACAACCAAAAGAAAGTGAAAGGAGAGGGTTATTTCCATAATCTTATTATTATCTGAGATTTTTTATGTGTAAGTATTTAATTTGAAATATTATTCATAGATACCCATATTTCACAAATTTTTTAAAAATAAAAATTTTATGGTTTTATGGGAAGTTATATTTAACTAGATCATCATTTTAAATTTTTTAAAGATTCATCTTTCTAAATCATTTTAATTAAGGTCAATGTTTTCAAAATGATTTTTAGGATTCATTTATACAGACACGGATGTTTTGAAATGATAATTATTTTCAAAACAATCAAAGTGGTGTGGGACACTTTGATTCAAAAATATATTTTAGATTACTTCTTTTATAAATGTGTGACGTTTAAATGATTTCACAAAAAGGGATATTTCTCTCAAGATGTTTTACTGATCATTTTCAACTATCTCCACATCCTTTACTAGATATTATTGTTCATTGAGGTTGATTTATTATAATACAATCTTCCATATTGTATTGAATGAGTTATGATATTTTTGACTATGAATGTTCTATTTTCATACCATTCATGGTTTATTGCTAATATATTTTCATTTTGTATACAAGTTTTAATACGAATGTTTATGTTATGTTTCAAATTTTCCAGATGAGGAATGCGATGAAAATAGTAATTAATGGGTGGTGCCTGGTATAGCTCCTTGATACATCGGTAGGTCTCATGAGACAATGTAGTTTCTTGGAACAAGTCCTTGACAGAAATTTTATTTATATTCTTGGAATAAGGCCTCGACTATGTGGTAATGATGACCGACATTAGGCATTCCTTTATTATGAAATTAGTTATTACATGTTATTATTCAACAAGTAGAACATCCATATTCATGTTTATAATGTTATGTTTGATTTATATTTCCATATTATGTTCATTATTATGTTTAAAAAGGCTGTTGTTTTTATTACACATCATTCCTTAAATGTTTAAAGCTTCTACAAAATTATTTACCCTTACTGAGCATCTGAGCTCACCCTTTTCATAGATTTTGATTTCAATGGATTCCAAGAAGGGTGTTATGATTGATATGAAAGGTAAAGCTAATGGAAATAATGGAGTTCTAAATGATCTATCTACGTTTTGCTTTATGTTTGATATTTTAATGCAAATAAAATTTATGTAATATATTTTCCCGGATTGCTAAATGTTTCGGTCCTTTGGGACTTGATTACTTGTAATCATGCCAATATATTAAAATAATGCACCGGCTTTGGGTAACTGGGGTCAGGGAATTACAGTTGATATCATAAGAAGTTTAGAAACAACCTTATAAATATATTTAGATAAAATTTGATTACAGAACCTTACCCTAAGGTAGACATTGAGGATTAGTGTAGAGAACATTCTTGAGTTTTGGTAACATAGATATTTTTTGTATTTTCCAAGTAATACATCCCTATCTGGATAAGAGCATGTAGAAGAGGCTCTGGCACATATGTAACTAGGGGTGAACACTCTTACAAGGAGTTTCGGGCTTCACCCGGGGTATCCTGGTGCACCAAAATGGGCCTTGGTGCACTCTTGGTTACAAAACTCTAGGGGGATATGCTTAGGATAATTTACATTTTCATTACATGACATTACAGAGGATTTAGAAGTAATTAATTCTTCAAAGAAAACATTTTATGATTATAGATTATATGCATAATATTTGAAATTTAAAATTTTGGAATTATGCACTGCGATTCATAAACTAAAATAGTGTATGTCATTGTTTAGAAAGGACGCCTAGTAGAAGGAATTAGAATTCCAGCAATACGCATGATTGAAAGATTAAAAAGGATCATATCATTCATGTTATAAAGACAAAATTTAAAAGGGAAATAGTCTCTAATGTATTATAATCATATGAATAAATGGTATCATGTGTTAATAATATACGTAAAGAATTATATTAGTCCTATAGATTTTAAATGAAGAAAGAGAAGAAAGGGATGGAAGAGAGAAAGAAGGATAATGGGAAGAGGGGAAAGAAGGATTTTCCCATAAGTGATAAATGTGGAAAAAAATCATCGTGGTAAATATTTGAAGGGAATGGGAGTTTTTTATAAGTTTGAATAAAAAGGATAAAAAGTACATGATTGTAAGTCTAAGAAAAGGTTTCAAATATACAATGATTAATCTACAGGGAGTAGGGACACTACACGAATCAATTATCAGAGTATACCTCAAATTCTTCTATTGGATAATAATCAATTTATCATAATACCAAAGATTTATAGGAATGATTAGAGTTATTATGTTTTTATTAAAGTATTGTGTCATTTGAGTATTTTATTAATGATGTACATGTTATAATAATTATAGAGTATATAAGGATTGTACTACATTACTATTTCAGTAAGGATTTGAGATTTTGTGGAACAAAGAAAATTAACCCAATAACAGGTTATATTTTTTAAAAAATATATGGTTAAACCATAATATGGTTCTGATACTATGGTATATATTTTTGAATAATATATGATTGATTTGGATAAATTATATTGGATATTCATGACTACCTTGAAACTAATTAATGATTTATAGATTCCATCATTGTTATAGTTTATAACATTTTTGGATAAGAGTATATTTAGTATTCTATAAGGAATAAGGGTGAATAAATGTAATCAGTAAGGTTTTATGGTAATTCAAGGTGTTACAATGTTTTAAAAGAATACATGATGGAGGTATTCCCATGTTATTATGTGGAAAAAAGGTTCTTCATTCTGTTTACCTACCTTATAAATTTTGGACTATGAGTTTGGATAGAAGTATTTTGGATATGTCTAATGGTTGGAATTGATTATGTTTGACATTGGAAACTATTGTTTAGGTTAAATCATTTCTTGAGATTATTTTCGGAGTGTCATTAAAAGGACAACCAGGAGGTCGGGCGACAACACATCGTGTCCAGCAAAGTCGCGAGACCTAAACCTGAAACCGATGGTTGACAAGATTGTATCACCTACGACTAGCCTACATGATGTCCTTGTTTGAATAACAGTGTGTTTTTTTAAATAGTCTAGAAAATGAATTATAAATTAATTATTTTTGGAACCCCATATGATTATGATAAATACTATATTTTGGAATACTATTATCTTTTAGAGTGAGAGATGAATTTGTAGTATGAATTTTTGGAATGATGAAACTCAACTTTTTGAGTATATATTTTTTCTATAATTCTATAATGAAATTAATTCATAAACATTATGGAAGAGTTATTAAAACCAAAATTGTGTTATCTTAATACCTTTTGTTTTATTGAACTGCTGATATTTTAAATCATCCAAGATCGATGGCATTGAGGACCTCAATTATACACTTGTTTGTGATAGATGACATCAATAACTCCCTTTAAATATTTACATTTTTATTCCAGTTATGTCTCTGTAATTGAAACCAATGTTCTCCTAATATAGATCATAATTTTGTGGGGACTTTTTCATTTCCCTTTCCCTCTTATTAAGACTATATTTTATTATCCCAATTTATGATGTGGGATTTCCACAAAAGGTATTTTTCTATTTTTAACCTTCTATTTCCAAAGAACATATTCAAATTGAGAGGACAAAATTTATTGAAGGAGGGGATAATGTAACACCCCATGATTTCATAGTATGTTATCTCATTAAAGTAATTGAACAACTTGTGCTACAGACAACAATGAGTTCCAGTGCCCCACAACTTACCAAACTAGCCGTTCAAAAAGTGGTAATGAATATTATAATCTGCATTTTAAATATTATATACTTTATAATTTTGAAATGCATATTTTTTTTACTAATACATAATATAAGAACAAATTCATTTTTTCACAAAAAAGAAATATTTTTCCAAAAATGAAATTTTACCTCATTTTAATGGTGAACCCTTTATAAAACCAATATTAAACACTTTAATATATGAAATTTAATGAAAATAAATTTTTCATTAGAAACGGGATATAAATATTTAGTTTGTATAAAATTTTTATACTTTTCTGATAACTTTCATATTTTGATGAATTGTGAAAAATACTATATTTTAATTGAAAAAAAAAATTAATCAAAATTATTTAAAGAGTTAAATTATGAATTTGGATTGTTTTAAAGTACAATAAGATTATATTTCTATCATTTAATATAATTTATGTCATTATAAGTAATTTCAGATTAAAATTTTACATAAACAAATGTCATTCTTTTGATAGTTTTTACATTTTAAAAACTCTCTTTTTTATTTTGACAACAATAATTTATTTTAAATTAATAAATGAAATATCAATGTTTTTAATTTATTAAAATAGACTTAATTTTTGAATTTATAATATCCAAAATATCTTTGGGTTAATTTTTGGTATTTTTCTGAAAATATTCAATTTTTTATGATTAGTGAAAAACACTAAGTTATTATTTTAAATCGTCTTTTTATTTAATTTTTTTATTTTATTTAAATTTATTTTAAGTAAAATAAATATATAATACCTATATAAGATCAATTTAATAAATTGGAGTCATTTTAGAATAAAATTAGATGTATAAATTTGTATTGAACATTATACCGTCTTTTACCCACCTTCTACGTGAATTTTTAAATTTGCATAAAACAAAATTTTACCACTTTTATGATTTGATTTTAAAATGGTCGAGATAAATGGTTGATATCAACATGTAAAATGTGGTTCAATAAGATGAAAATAATTTTTAGTGAATAGTAACTTGGACTTTTGTTTACTATATTTAAAAGAAAATAGGGTAATTACAGGTAAAAATGATATTATCATTACCCTAACACATGTCCTCATTCTATTGGATAAGTTTATTTCGACCAAAACCAACCTCAGGAATAAAATATTATCCTTTAGGTTCACTTTGATTAGATTAAGACATTTTTTATTATTTTATTTATATAATAGTTAAAAGTGCTAAATTCATTGTTTATTAACAAAACCATTTTTAATATAGGGAAATACATAAGATACATTAGATTGTAAATTTTAATTAGAAAGAAAAGAAAATTTCCTACATCATAAAAGTTTATTTATGATTTTTATATATTAAATAATTTAATTTATTTATGACACAATGATGTTGCAATAATTACCTTCTTAATGAATTATTAAAATAGTTTATATTATAAATATTAAAAGAAATAAAATTCAAAAGTATTGATGCCATAAAAAAATTTTATAGGTTAATATGACATGTTAGTTTTTATTAGATAAATTTTTTCTAGGTGATAAGGTTTTTATGAATTTCAAAAAAAAACAAAATACCAAATAGTGTCAAAATTGACATAAATAAATTTTTAAATCAAATACTATATTATTTGTTGATATAATATTCCTAAAAATCAAAGGATCAGATAAAGGTCTTAACTAATATTATATATTTCATTAAAGAACCACATGGGTTTATCTTGGAAGTATATAGTATTTTTATTCACCATATTGTGATAGAATACAAGAAGACACGGTAAAAGTTAAACTATTTAACTAAGAGTTAAATCTAAAAGATTAGGATAAAATTGTAACCTAAACTAGTCTAAAACCTATTTGTTGAGAGTATTTCGACCCATAACCACCTAATCCTAGAAATTAATTCATTCATAGAAATTATAATTCGAATATTACTGAATTATAAATTAATATTTTAATCATTTTCTAAAGTGCCCCTCACCCCTCATATAAAAGGGCACCTCCCCTTCTCTCAAAATCACACATCCAAAGCCATTTGGCTCGGCAAAAACCTACCTAAATATTATCCCAACTTCCATAACATCATCTTAGATTCCTTACTTGGATCATAAATCCAACCTAATGATCCATTTTGATTAACTGAAAAGGAAACAACCGAAGAAGAGGTAATAATTTCACCACCCTCTTTCAAGTTCTTTTCTTCTTCCAATTCCTATTTATTTGTTATTTCCATAAAAAAATAACTAATCCAGTACCTTATAATTACTGTGATGTTATTATAAATATTTTACAACCATATTCGTTATTCTATCCATTCTATAAATGAAAAAGTTTCCATACGTTCGTACGTATGGCTTAACGTCTCCACATCGTGGTGTAGTTTGTTATTTAAACACATTATTATTTGGATGGTTATAATAGTAATTATAACTGATTTAAATAATAAATATAACATGTTAATGATTATTTATATATGATATACCATCTAATTACATACAATTTAACCATAAATATAATGATATTGTCGCTCGTGCGTACATACAGATTATGGTCTCTAGGGCGCGATGAAATTCATTTCCATGTTATCTGTTCAACAATTATTATAAAAATATATATAATTAATTAGTATGTAACGTATGAAATAATAATTCTATGGGATATATATATATATGTTATTATATATATCTTATTCACTTACTTCTGTTCAGTACTATATGAAAACAAAAACGACGTTTATGCGTACGTACAGACTAATGTCTCCATAAACGGTGTTTTCCGTTTCATATATATATATATATATATTATACATATTTATATGATAAATATATATTATATATAAATCTTGTGTTATATTCTTTATTTTTTTTAGATCATGATCTAAATTATACGATCAATAATAACAATTTAAAACACACATGATAAAGAAAGCGATTATTTCCCAAAATGATAATTTAATATGAAAATCCTTATTAAATGCATAATATAAAATCATAAATAAATCATGTATGATATAATAAATATGTATATGGTTTTTTTATAATTTAATATCAAACTATGGTCATTATAAAAGTGGTTAAACGTACCCTCATTCAAAGGAAAGTGCAAGGTAAGGGTAATTTCCACAATACATTATTATCCGAGATTTTTTTTGTGAAAGTATTTACTGGGAAATATTTATCATTGATACCCATATTTCATAAAACTGTTTTCAAAAAGAATCTATTAATGTTTTTTTGGGAGGGCCTATTTATCTAGATCATCATTTTAAATGTTTTAATGATTTATCATTCCAAATCATTTTAATTAATGTCTTTCTTTCCAAAATGATTTTAAGGATTTATTTTTGTGGACATGAATTTTTTGAAAAGATAATTTTTTTAATATGTTTAAAAGTGATATGGGACATATTGATTAAAAAATATCTTTTAAATTACTTCCTTTATAAATGTGAAACTTTTAAATGATTTTTGAAAAAGGGATATTTCTCTCAAAAAGTGTTACAGATCATTTTGAACTATGTATGTATCCTTTATTGGATATTATTCAAGATTTAGGTTGATTTATTATAATAAAATAGTCCATATCGTATTGAATGAGTTATGATATGTTTGACTATGAATGTTCTATTTTTATACCATTCATTGTTTATGGTTAATGTATTGATATATCGTATGTTAGTTTTAATACGAATGCTTATGTTATGTTTCCAGTTTTTCATATAATGAATGTAGTGCACTTAGTAAGTGACCGATGGAGCCTTCTATAGCTCCTCTATGCATCGATAGGTCTAATGAGACAAACTAGTGTCTTGGAATAATGACTTGAAAAAAATTTATTTACTGTCTTGGTACAAGGCAGTGACTATGTGGTAATGATGTCCAGCATTTGGCATTCCCTCATTTTGAAATTAGTTATTACATGAGATTATTTGAATAGTATAATATCCATTAGCATGTTTATATGGTTATGTTTGTTTTTTTGTCCACATTATGTTCACTATTATGTTTTAAAAGGTTGTTGTTTTTATTACACATGTTGCCTTAAAAGTTTATAGCTTCTGCACAATTATTTACCCTTACCGATCATCTAATCTCACCCCTTTCTTATGTTTTATTTTCACAAGATATCAGAAGTGTATTATTATTGATATTTAAGGTTACGATTAAGGAAATAATGGACTTCTCAAAGGTGTATCTATGTTGTGTTTTATGTATGAAATTGTACTATAAAGTTAATGTATGTAATCTCTTTTCCAAGACTGCTAAACTGATCGGTCCTTTGGGACTTGATTCTTTATAATCATTGAAAAGTATTAAAATAATTCACCAACTATGGGTAACTGGGTTCGGGGATTTACATTTCACCTTTCACAACTCAATTTTTATCTTCATGATGACTGTCATGTCATCAATTAGTAATTGATTAATATTGATTGTGATACAACCTTTGTGGAGTAACCAATAGAGATCCTAGACTGCAAGGACATGGTGTTGAATGGGTATGTTATTCTATTGGTTAGATTATTCTGGAAGCATGTTGGCATGGAGGAGAATACATGGGAATTTGAGTCACAGATATGCACTCATTACCCCCATGTTGTTTGATGTTAAGATCTTATATTGTAATGATTTTCATTTGTGTTTTTAGAAATTTTGTGTTTATGATATAGATCTATTTTGCCTATTGTTGTGGTTTTCTACATCTTGAGAAGTATATCACCTAGTATAGTGTTTAATAGATGGTTGTGCTTGTTCTGTGGTTTCACATATTTCATTTTGAAGCGGTTAAGATCTTTTGGTGGAGAGTTTCTTGAGAGTTATATTCAATGGTGGTTTCTCGAACCCCAATTTTTTATCTAGGTTTTTTTGAATTTTGGTGGACAAGAATATTTAGAGATGTATCTGATGTAATTTTAGAAAACTCCATGATCCATTCCTTTTCCGAAATCTGGTGTTAGAATTTTTCTAGGAGGTCAAGGTGACTTATTCCCAACACATTTCTAAACGTCCGGTTTTGTGAATAGTGTTTCTAGAACAATATAATTTCCTTGGATGAATATCCAAAATGGTGTCATGAAAACGTTATCAAATATGTTGTTATCATTGTTTCCATATTTTTTAGAATGGTGTCATGAATATTGTTTCCAGAATAGTTTCATTTCATTTTCCAACATTCTTGAATGATGTCATAAAAAATGTTTCAAAAATGGTGTCATTTCCTTTGAAAATTTTTAGAACAGTGTCATGAAGAGTGTTTCCAGAATGGTGTCATTTCCATTTCCAATTTTCCAGGATGGTTTTAGGATCATTTTTTCAATAACAATGTAATTTCCTTTTCCAAATTTCCAGTTTTCCCAGATTCCTAGAGTTTTGTCCATTTGACATTTCCATTAATGTAAAATGCATTCAATGCCTTGTCTAAAGAGAGTTAAGGTAGATAAAAAAATCTCAAAACACCTATCATATTTTTCATAATGGCGGTGCATCCATATAATGGTCAAAACACATGGTTTGATATGATTTTTTTTAATATCCAATCATAACTGTATCTAAACAAATTATCTATTTTGATTATTCAATGGCTGAGATTCCCTACACCTTGTTCTTACTTTTTTAGCTGGATTGAGATGATCATACCTTTTTTCTAATATGAGTCATGAAATATAACATTCATCCTTTTATTGTTCCCCTTATAGTTTTTACTACTTATTATGTGCACCCCCTGTTTTGGTGTAACCAAGATGTGTCAATCAGTCTTTGAAATAATGTATATTCTATGTCCGTTCATATGGGTTTTAGACCAGTCCTCATAGTTCCCCTTTTCCATGTTATTTTATGTGTTTTCTATTTTTCTATTTGTTATTTCATGGGTGTTAGTTGATGAGGCCATACCCTGACATCTTCAGGTGAAGGCACTTTTTGTGAGATAGTTGATTGAGATATGTTATGTTGGCTCATTCCCATGAAAATAACATTGGAAACAATTTGAGGTAGGTAATTCATTACTTCTCTATTGTTTTCTCATGAAATTGTAGAGTAAAAAACAATTTATCCAATGGATAACATTAGAATTGAGAAAATAAATATTTGAACCAAATTAAAGAATTGGAATTAATCATTTTTTGTTGCCTCATTATTTAATAGATAGTGTGATATATACACTTTTATTGTTTATCCTATCGTTCTTGATAAAAAACGGTAAATAACATAAAGTTAGTATTAATTTTGAATTAATTGAAAAAATATAACGAGGTTTAGAAATGAATCTGGTTGTTGTTTTAATTTGATGATAATCAAATTGATACATCAAGAATGATTAATTAATTGATGATTTGCTATGGTAGATTATTGGTTAGGTATCCCATATTTGGAACTTACTAACAATGAATCAGTTAATTCAAGAGGGATCAAAGAACCATTTTTTGATTATTTATAATTCCTTGTAGGTTTTGGAGTTACCCTATTTCATTTAAAGGCTAAGAGCCTTATCCTTGGGAGTTGATAATTCTTGTTATGGGTGAAGGATGAATAGATTTTTTTTTGGGACAAGAACCCAGTTTCATTTTTTTTTGTCTCTTCATTCTTGTGCTATTACGTGAGCTTGGATGGGAATTATCATATGTGTGGAAGGGAGGCCAAATTGTTGTTGCATCAGTTGAAACCTAGATAGTATAGATTTATCAGTTTATTCATGGTGGTGTTGGGGAGGACACATTAGATGATGTAATAGTTTGGATGTGAATAATTGATGATTGTTTAATCTATTTGTTTTTTTATTTTCCTTACCTTCCCCACATCTTGAGGTGGATGCTCTTTCTTACCTTCAATCCTAAATAAGTTAATATGTGAGGCGTATGCCCCTTGATTTTTTTGTTTATCTTCTCATGGATGGATGGGCATGCGATCTCACCATAGGTGGAAAAGACTTAATGTCTAGTCCATCTACTCATTGTGTTGAGCCCCATGGGTTTGGAAGCATAGATTTTTTTTATAGAATACCCAGAATTATGGATAAGTAATAATGTTGATAATAATTTATTGAATAAATTATGAAAGCCTATCGGGATGGAGCTTGCAAAGATGAAATAGTGAAGTTACAATTTAAAGGAATTGCAGACATGTTTTAGTTATTCATAGAAGGAATTGAACATTGGAATTGATGGTAATGAAATATAAGGATGAATGAAAATGGTTAAATAATTAATTAAAGTAAATTTAATCTTATTAAATGGGAATTAATGATTTTATAAATCTCTTTAAATGGAGGTATGCTTATAGGATATCTAGTCGTAATAGTGGAAGTATGATGTTTGTGATACATTAGCTACTATTGAGTATACAACTAGGTTATATCTATAGTGTGGTTGTGAGGTATATTATATCATGTACTTTTTGTGTTTCTATATGCTACCCCACCATGTCAGCTAGTATGACTAAAACCCTGGGAATTTTGATGCTTTGGGGGTGTTTTACCCAAAATATTTTTGGGAGGAAGGAGGTCTTACTACCCCCTATGGCCCACTCTCTTATCTTGATAGTTATATGGTGTGGAGGGATGGTGGTTTTTTTCCCCATATATGTGTGTAGAGGGTGGTAATGGATGTTTTTATTCACACACATATATTCTGGATATATTTTCCTATAGAATAATATAGGTGTAACATTTATAGTATGTGTTGGATTGGGGATCCTTACTCGGTGTATGGGTTGTAAGGGATTGAGGTATAATACTAAATGTATGATACATGTTATGCAAGTTGTGGTGTCTTCCAAAAACTACTTGGTTACTTTTTATTGGGAGGATGGTGTGGTGTTTCACCTAGGTGACTACATGAATGCCTTTGTGTTGCAAGAGGTGTACACTATGGTTCTCACCAAAGTGTCCTTGGTCCAGCCTTTTGGGATAGTTATGCTAAAGACATTTGATGTAGGAAAAATGTAGAAAACTAGGGGGAATTTATAGTGGGGTTCCCATTATATTCATTACTCTATTATATACTCTTTTATATGATAATTTGATAGAGTATAGATAGTGAGGTTGGTAACATAGTGTACCTATTTATTTGGGAGTTAGTTTCACTTGTTTATTCCCTCTACTTTAGATTGATTCCTTTACATTTTCCTGAGAGGATATGGGGATGATCCCACTGAGTATACAATTATATTAAAAATATGTTATATAAAGTGTTATTTAGGTCATTTGGGGAAATTTGGAGATCAGGATTATTACTACTAGCTTGGGGTTTACAAGAGTTTTTTGGGCTTCGTGGTTGCTGCTTTTTTATTTTCTTGTGGCTATTAAAAGTTTTCAGATTAGTTGTATTAGTTATTTCATGAAATTGTATATGCATACATGGGTATCCATTTATATCATTTTCTAATATGGAGTTAGTTGGTTTATGTATTATCTCTCTCTTTTACATGTCCTCTCTTATCAGGTAATTCCTCTTATTTGTGTCTTTTCTACACACTCGGTGCCAGTCACCAACCTGGGGCATACTGGAGGTGGGAATCTAGGGTTATTAACTCTCTTCTCACATTTCTAAGCCCATAAGGAATCACTTTTTAGGGAGGAGGTCATTAAATGAATGAAATTTATGAGTATTATTTTATATTTTTGCAGGCATGTGATATTAGGCTACATGGTATGCAAATCGTGGAAAACATAGAGTGTTTGTTCACCATTCTATATATTAGAGTGAGGCTATTAAGATATTATAATATATATTTGGTTAATGAGGAATAAGATATGGAACTATTCTTTATGGGGAGATTTATGGATTAGTGAATATTAAATGTGTAGGTCATTGAGAATTCTTTGAGTTGCGGCGACCTTATGAAACTCATTAGATATTGTCTGGTGGTGAGATTCTCATAGATGTTATGAATCTATTTTTCATTCAAAGATATGGATGTTCTCAGGTAGGCACACTACAAGGACACATATGAGTCAGTTCCTAATATGTATTATAGTGGAATCAACAATGGTTGTATTGTACCTATAGATACTGGATGATGTCCTTATTGGATGTTCGGATGTCCAACATTGAAATTTTTCATTGGTGGTTGTGTATGATATGAAAAAATATATATTGTTTTAATGAATTCAAGTGGATGTATTGTGTAATGTATGATTTATATATTTATTCACTAAGATATGATAAAAATATAAATTGTTGGGGAGAATCATATTAGTCTCAAGATAAATAACCCTCCTGTTAAAATATTTTAGGTTGTGGTAAGATAAGAAAATGAATATGTGAGGTGAAATTTAGATACTGAATAATGATCAGATCCATGGATATGTTCCTTATTATGAAACACTGAATTTAAAATTAGAATGTGGTTGTTGGGTAGAGTCAATGTGATCAAATAGATCTTACGACGTATGTTGTGTTATTTGAGGGTGATTCTGATGGGAGGAGCGTCAATGCTAAGTAGAAGAGAATGATTGCTGGTGTGGTGGTTTGTGATCCAGTAGTGGGATAAAATATGTATTCTAGATCATTTATTGGTTTGGTTATTTGATGATGACATGGTTCCATTATGAGTTAAGGTATCATAATTGGGAATGACTTTATTACGGCTTTTCATAATGTGATTCGAATCATTTTATAAAATATAAAAATAGGTTTTCCCGCCCATGTTTTTTCATAGAATGAGATATGGTGAGTTAGGATCAATATATAATATTTTTTTGGACAAATATTTGTGAAATTTGGTAGCTATTTTGATTTTGGGGTGGAAACTTTTATCAAAAGTTTTGTTTGCAAGAAGGTGCTTATATTCAATGGAAACACAAACCTCATGATGAATCAATAAATGCTGAATTATTTCCTTTTGAGAGATTAAAGAGTGTGAGAAGAAACCCAGTACAATAATTAATAATTACTTGGTGGCTTGACATTTTTTAATAGTGCGATTAGTTTTTTGATAATTGAGGTATATTTCCATATATCATTCTCTAATGAAAAAATGGGGAGTAACATATAAATTTATTACCATTGAAGGTTGGAAAATTTTTTGATGCATTACAAGAATCGTCATGGGTATGAGAAACATTATGGTGAATAATTAATAATTCAAATATGTTTTTGGTCACTATTTTTAAAGGATAGTTAATTTTTGTAACAGGGACAAAGTTATTTTTAAAAAAATGAACAAATAAAAATATCTGTCTATGAAATTGAGAATTAGATATTTTTTATGTGAATATATCCATAGTTGGATGTTTAGGTTCTTGGACTCGCATTGGAGTATTGTTAGCATACATGAGTGTTGATAGTTCAGAACCTATAGTCGGATACCCCACAACCTTGGACAGGTCAACTATTAAATTGTTATAGTATGAGTTAAGGACCCACACATAGGTGTCCATCATATTGTGAATGAATCTAGGATCACGTATTCATTATATGAAAATTGGTGATAATATCTCCTCCTTTGTGTTGGTGAACATGTTAATGTGAGGTCTAGTAATATAATAAATTTTTTGATCCTATAGTATCATAAAAAAACACATTATGACTTTATATATATTGTTTAAATGATTATATTTTTTATAATGTAAAAAAATTAAATTTACTTATGATTTATCCTTTTGGTTATGCCGTGATTTAGACTTATAACTCCTACATCTTCTCCTGGGTTTGACCATGATTTCGATTTTTATATTATTTTTTTATTGGGAATTCATATACATTATTTTCATTATGTGACTGGTTAATTAGATATTATATAACCACCAAATGTAGTGTATAATTATTTATATAATTTTTGATGTTATGAATGTGATTAAATAGTGGGAATAATACACAAATGTATAGATTCAATTATATTTATGAGAAATTATAGTGAGCCAAATCTTCCAAATAATTTTTCCAACATTTTATGTGAATGATGATAAAACCCAATCCACCACAGTTATTTTCCCACATTATAATTATGATTGTTGGAGTGGCCATTGACATATGATTATGATGTAAGGTCTTATGTTGTTCTGTCATATTCAATGATTTCATGATATTATTAGTTTATTTCCTTATGATGTTTTTTCATGATTATTACTATTATATTTATTATATTATGTTACTCATCTTGAATATAATGTTAATCATTGTTTCCTTGTTTATTTCCTTTATATAATTTATGGACTACCCATTTTTGTTATGAATTTTTACTAGAATATCCTATATATATTTATAAGAACATTGGATGTTAGGATGACTATGTAGATATTAAAATAATTTTTATCTTTTATCATTATAATGATATACTTATGTATATAATCATCAATGGAACTATAACTATAGACCCTTGGTTTTTCTTATTCAGAATGTCTGTTAAAAATATTTTATCAAATATTTTTTACTCTCAGGTCAATATAGTTCGCATCAAAGAATGGTTCTGTTAAATGTTGTGATTAATATGAAAGAACCAATGTATAAACCCTAAGGATAATTCATTAATATATGTATTAGGATAGGATTCCCTCAATATAGTTTTTTAATGTATATATTATTTGGTTTTCCTAAAAATGACATCTTTATTTGTATATGAACTGTAGATTAAAGTTCTATTCAAAATGTACTTTGTTTTAATAACAACCAAAATAATAGATTGGATAATAACTTGATCATAACTTTTTTTAAGAATTAGATTCCAAACTACAAACATATTTTTACAATGGAATAGGGTGTTATTTGGATAATCATATTCCATTAAAAAATATTATGGAGGATGGATTTCCTTATTAAATTAAGGGAATAAGTTGAGAAGAAAAAGATAACTCATTTAACTATAATAGGCTATAAATTTTTATTTACTTATTTTTATCTGTTGGAATTATAGGATAACATAATTCTTATTAAATAGGTATAAGTTATTATAGTTGAATTCATTTTATTCTATTTTATTTATAACGAATATATGATTTTAACAATGAATCCCTCCTTTTAAATTTTTTTTATTTTAGTTATTTCTGGATACATGAAGAATATTTTTATATTTATGTGTGAGGGACAATAATAAAATTTAGATAAACAATAACCCCATGATAAAGGGTCATTAAATGAGAAATAAAGGGATTATCCATAAATAACTATCTTGAAATATGATTGAAAATGTGAGAATAGTAGATGTCACAAACCCACCATCAAAGGAAATGTTTGAGAATCAATGGAAAAAATTTGATATTGAGTTTTAAGTAATTAATATTAAACACTTGACATGTCCATTATGTGGGATTAATTGGCATCGTAACTTCCTCGGGTGTATAATAAGATAGTTTATGTGTGGTAAATGAGGGTATCTAGAAACAATATTTCAAGGGAAAATATGGACATAATGAATGAATATAATATTCTTTTGAGTGATCCAATAATGAATTGAGGTTTCAAATGTGAGTAATTTGGGATATATAAACTCCAATACATCAATCCATGTGTTAAAGCATACACCTGATACCAACCACCACCTATATTTTTAAAATTAGAAAATGCCTATGAAGGCACTTCTATTGATGAATATATTAATGTTACCAGATATTTTTAACATATTATGTCAAATATGTTTTCACCATTTATTTATTTATTTATACAAAATAAATGTCTCATAATTTTTGTTTTTATGTTATATGAAACATTTGAAATATTGGAGGAAATATAAACCTTTTAGATTAATGGTTTCTTTTTTACTGAGAATTATATTATGAATGTACTATCCATTTTTTTAAATGGAACATATCAAATCTTAAGTATGGAAATAAAAAATCATATCCAAAATTAACCCATCACCGACAATAGTGTTTTGTGAATTAGGATCTCCATACAGAAATTACTCTAATTATATGATTTTAGATTTTCGAGGTTGAAATTAATTTAATGGGGGATAATTTAAGGACATGACATTTTAAAGCCTGTTTTACATTTATTTAGTAAACTATAATAATTAGTTTTTGCCACACATAGAGAAAACTGAAATTAAAATGTGATATTTTTAAACCATTAATAATAATTCATTAAATTAGTAGGACATCATGTGTCATTAACTCACCTATATCATTTTTGACATTAGAGGGGATCCTTTTGGGGGAGGGAGTAATGGAATTTATTTTAATGAAAGGTCATACCATGATGTCTCAGATATATATCCTCACCAAACATACATAACTCCATTTTTATTCAGTCATTTCCAATTACCCAACATTAATTAATGAATAATTGTTAATGTTTTTTTATCTATATAAGTATATCACTTCCCCAATTATCGAAACACTCTATTCTATAGAATTTAGAATGATATTTAATCCATTTACCTTTCATATGAACATATTACACATTACGTTTCCCAAGGTAACATGAATTTTCCCAAATACCTCTATATAAATGAAGTCATTCAAGAGATGATTCATGTCCTCAATGTGGGTAGCCAAAAATTGTTAACCATTTTTTGGTCTTCCATTCTCCATTAATACTAGTGTAACTATAATAATATATATAAATTGGTACCATTATTATATTTAAATGATATTATATTAATGTGACAACAATTTTAATTTCCCCTCCAATCAATTGGAAAGTGAAAACGACCCTAGTGTTATGTGCAGACTACTACCTCTAGCAATACCATTTTTAATTATTTATTATCTCTTAGAATAAATTATTATATGAATTCAAATAGGGAATAAAAATTATTCATAATTAATTACTACGATTCTATATTTATAAGATATTAATTCTATTAATATTATTTACAATAAGTGATAATTATAAAATTAACCAACCAAATGAAGCATACGAAGAGGAAATACAATTTTTAAAATCTAAATAATATATTTTTATCCTTCCTTATTTATAAAATTGTTATAAATAGATATTCATAACTATAATAACACCTAAATAATATCATAAAACTAATATAATATTTATATTATTAATAAGTCACTTCATAAACATACATATATAATGATTATATCCTTTTTTAGTTTAGATTGGTTTAACCTCCTCCATGAGTAATTATATAAATTTCTACTATTAATAGAAGGTTAAACCAAATAAATATTCTGATTATATTTTATTTAGTAACATATTTTTGGTTTTTAATGGTAATATTAATATTTAGACTAATTATTGAAATACAACTATTTAATATTTAAAAATTTGAGAAACATTCTCATTACAAATTCCATCTTCACAATACATAACTAAAGTTCAAATGGGATTAAATTAGAACATTAGAAATCATATAGTAACATATTTTATATTAAATTGATTATTTTATAATGATAATGTTGGAATCAATGTACAAGGATCCGCATCATCTTTTAAAAATTTGTGACAAATAATAAAACCACTAACATAGAAATATTTAAACAAATAATAATTTTCTAACAAATTCGTGATTAATAATTATAAATAATAGAACAAAATGTAATATATTTTAATGTGGTTTTGAAATAATCTATTTAGTGGATTATTATTAATATACATGACATTAAAAATGATTTCGTTAAGTTGAGAGTAATTGTATTATTTTAACTCATTTTTAATTCATTGTAGTTATATCATTCTTATAGTTTTTTAATATTTTATGATATTGGGAAATTACATTATATTATAACAATAAAATACCTCAACTCATTTTTATGGATTAACATTTCAATCTCATAAACCTTTATTCAGTGAATCCTACCATAAATTTTTCCTCATTTATGGAATCCTTATATTTTGTGATTAAATTTTTTTAAAATATTCCCTGATAACATTTATGGTTGTCTATCTGACAAATATATATTATTTATATCTAAGAAATTCTACTCTTATTTTGTACCACAAATAAATATAATCTTTCTTGAAATAAATATTTTTATTTACTTGTTTCCAAATGAATTTTATATTACTCTATTTTCCATATAAGATTCAATAAATATATATTAAATTTCAAAAAACTGATTTAACATTTATGAATGTATATTATATATTCTAATTTAAATTTCTTCTCTGAATCCATTATTTCTTTTATGGACTTGTTATTTATTTATCTTAATGTGGTGGTAATAACATTTTTCATAACTTCCTTTATGAAAAATAATTACAAAACGGTCTCTTGAGTTCTCCTCTGGATTAAATTGTTACGTAATATTTTATAAAAAATGTATTCATGGTTTCGAATATAAAATATTTTAAACCATAAAAAACAATCTATATTAGATTTAGGTATTTGGTATCCCCATCAAAATACCTTTATGAAATAATATTTTTCATTGGTTTTTTTGTATTAAAATATCGTACTATTATAGTAAATTTATAGTGACTATTTAAAAAAGGATATGAAACACGGTTTTATTCTATTTGTCTTTTCATGATAAGATATATGAATGGTGTCATGTTTAACCCATGAGAATTTATTACCATTATAGGAAATTGTTTCCTTATATTACCATATATTTAATTTGGAAACAATTTATATATTCGTTGATATTGATGAGAAATAAGTAATGTTACTCATTCCACTCTAGGTAATAAGTTATTTTCCTAATCCATTATAGGATATAGATCTTGATTCCTAATTAACTCTGTGAAACAAGTTGGGATGGATGATACACAAATAAATATAGTATGTTCCTCTATAAAAAATCTTATATGATATCTATTCATATGGTACACAACTTTTTTATGTTACATACTAGTGTTTTTTGCAGTGATATTTATTATTGTCTCTTTTATATGAATTCATATTCCAAATTATATGTTTCATATAATTGTGTTATATATCTACCAATAATTATTATATACATATAATCAAACATCCTATTAATTTAATTTTATATTACTACCATGATCATGTTTTCTCACATGAATATTATCTAACCCCATTATGATATGGAGATATGTTTTTTATTAATGATAATTTGATATCCTATGTTATTATATTATCTATTAAAGTTTTAAAATGATTATTATAGTTTCTAAGAATGTTTAAATGGAGATCTATTATGTTTCAATTTTTGAAATATGTTGAAAATTATGTGAAATTTTTTTATATCACTAATATCTAATGAAACATAACCTTTAGGTTTTGGGATTATAGGATTATATAAGATGTGTAATGTTCAATATAAAAAACAATGTATAATATATGCTTATTTTTATTTCTTCATCTCTGTAAGTAGTTATGAGAATATATAATGTATCTATTTTCCGAACCATACATGACAATGACGGTCTTGGGAATAACATATTTCAATGGAATATTTTAATGTTATTTATATATATTAGGTATTGAAAAATGATGTGAAACATCTAGGAATAAGTATATATATAGGAAAAATCCCAAATTTGTGTAATATATACATTCTGTAGATTCCTAGAGATGATATTCATATCAAAAAATAGTTTAAAGCTTTATAGGTTAGCTACCACAAGGGTAATTATATTGGATAATGTTGGTTTTGAGTTATCTTGATATTCACTCGATACATAGTGAATGAGATTAATTTAACACCCAGTTTGAAACTCTTTAATGATATGAAGTGGCTAATTTTCAAAGACATTACAAATTATTGTGACATATATAAATAGGAGTTGATAAAATAATGTATAACAAGTTATATTATAGATCCAATCATGAACATTACCATAGAAAACATATAATAAAATAACAGAGTTATTCATTGATAAAATCACATAATTTTAGAACAAAAAAGTGTCAAAATATTAAATATATTTATTAATGTTGATTCCAACTTATGATTTAGTTATCTTATTTATATATAGAAGTTCATTAAAAAATAAATAATCATATACTATAGTAAATATGTTTTTATTAGTATTTGGTTTGAAATTTGATCTTGAATATGACTTAATGAATGTTGTGTCCTGAGACACTTTTAGAAAATACAGTCATCTAAGAAGATTTATGTTGAAAAAGTCGTGGAAAATATCATTTTAAAAATTTTATAATAGGAAATATTATTTTTTTAGTAATAAACATGATTTTATGGTTGATATTTCTTTAGAAATTTTATCATATATCCCGTCCATGCTGATGTTACCCTTATATATTTCAAATAGTGATTTATAAACATAATTTTTGAGAAATTTTTAAAGGGGCATACTATAAAACTATTAGATTTTAGTATTATATTCTATTCAATTAATTTTTTTATTTAATAACATGCTTCGAATTAAAAAACCAACTAAACCAATGGTGGATGATTTATGTTGGGATAAAATATTACAAAACATTCTAATCATTAAATTTTCATTTTAATAAAATATTAAAAATTATGAATATAATAACATGATGAATAAATAATCATGAAAAAAATTCAAACATAAAATCATAATAATATTTTTCTCCCTCAAAATAAAATCACCAATTGAAACTATAGTAGTAATGTAGGGAAAAATAGATATAATAGAAAAGTTAAAAAATAATACATTTGATGAATGATTCTAGGATTCTATAAAATTTTATATGCCCATTATATATGTATTTTTGAAATATATATATATTATGATTAAAATATTTTATAATTACTCTTTAATAATGTTTGGAAATCTATTTAAAAATGTAAATGAAAGGTCATTAATTATTAGAAGAATTTATTAATATTCAAATTTTCCCATTCTTGGAAAGGTGGTAGTTTCACTAGGGTTTTCCCTAGACCTTTCCAGGGAAAAAATCTATCATTTTCATATTGATCGAATTCAGTATGGGAGAAATCTAATATCATTAAATTTCCCATTAGATATATAATAGTTGTGTTTCCACCCATTAAAACCACCTTGAAAATTATTAAAAATTGATTATTTTCATATTTATATAATATTTATATCTAGTTGTAAAGTGGATATAATCTATTATATTTTAATAAATTTTATAATCATGGTATTTCTTATATTTTATTCATTTTTCAATTCAACAAAATTAACTAGTATAAAATAATGAATTTAATTTCTTAAGAAACATGTTCTTAAATTTTCATACAGATTAAATATGTAACAAATATTAATGAATTGGATATAAATAATTTATTACAAATATTTTTTCATTTTATTTATTTTTCTTATATATTATGCATTTCTAAAAACATTATCAGTTGTAATAATGTGAAATATATTCATAAAAACTCTAAAAATTAAATTAGTTTGTAACCGAATAATTTCCCTTCAAATGGAATATTAATAAATAACTTCTTTAATTAAAATTATATTTCTATGGAATTATTTTCTACCCTATGCACACTAATATTAATTTTACATTTTATCAAATTTTGATATTCTCTCTAATAAAATAGATTTGTTATTTTGAATAATATCAAAAACAATTGGTAATAAATATATTATCATTCTTATTATAGTAATATATTATCAAAATAAACATTATTTACCTAATTTAAAAATATTTTTTAATATTATTTCTCTTTTAAATGAAATTTAATTTACTATATAAAAATTAATATATATTTATGTTTCTAAATTTAATTTTAAAAATGTAAAAAAATATTTTTATAATCATTTATTCTGTAATGGGGAGAAAAATAAATAGAAATAGTGATTGTATAAAATTAAAATATTGTACAAAAAATTATATATATATATATATATATGTTGATTTTATATTAATTTTATATTGATTAAGAATAAATGATTTCCAAATTAAAAAATTTCAAAAAAAATATTAGTGATAAGGGACATCTTATATTTTAGGTTTTCTATAAATATGAAGTAAAAAATATATTCAATGTTTTTACATTGGAATATATTAATATTAATATTTTTATAACCAATAAATTATTTCTCTTAAAAAAGTCCATGGATTCCTCTAATGTGTGATTTAATCCCTCATTCTAGGTAGGATTAAGAGAATTCGGAATTAAAAGGAGGTTTTATGGGGTATTTTTCTAGTTTAGTGCTAAAATAGAGTTTCCACACTTTATAATATGTGGATACATCATAGTTAGGAAGACCAAAACATAGTATAGATCACTTCCCATAAAGGGTGTTACATTTTTTAGATCCATCATATATAGATGAAATTTTTCTTAAAGGTGGTTGTTTAGGTGAGATTTCACCATTTCGATGGTAGTGGAGTGTTGGGAAACTTGTGGCTATTCCTTTAAACCAAAGACCATTCCATAAAAATTACATTACATCTATTATAAATAGTTGTTTATGTATTCACTCTTTGGGGGTGTTAGATCTTTGAAATAGTTTTTATAATATAAATTTGGGGAGATGTTATGGATTCTTGACTAGGGAAATTTACCCATGCATAATGTTTTTCTAGAAGGCTTAAAATACCTTCCCATATGCATTTGTTGATAAATATTTGTGAAAATTATAGGGATTCATAAAAAAACACACACACATAGTCATCACCATTATAACGAACTAGTGTGTTCCCGAGCTTGATTCTTCATCATATAACCTCATTCTATACCGTGTGGTTCGACCGCCTATACTATCAATGGTTTTTCATCCATGTTCAGTTCCATAGGGTGCTTCTCTTATTCATTTCTACTCTGTGGTGTTATTCATTGGGTCATGTTTTTCCCTTACAAAAAACCCCTACACTACATCTATAGTTTCATACACACCACCATGATACCGTTGTGATATTTGTTTTCAGTTTTCATGATATATAAATGAAACTCCAATAAGTTTCATGTCACATTACTCGAACCACTTTGAAGTGAATAACACAAACTGTTAAATCCTCCAATTTTCAAGCCACATAATAAAAAATCATTATATTTCAATTTCATATACTAGTCACTCCTCTATGATTCATTCTATACAAATAACATGTTTTCATGAGGCTATCTAGAGACAAATTAAATAGATAGAGGATAGTTTATTACATTCCTTTTTCAATTATCTTTGTGGCATGGACATGAAGATGGTTCTTGTTATGTTATTTGGTGGATTAGATATCACACTACGGCTTAGTTTTAGATTTTATGTTTTCCACATTACACTTTTATTATTACGAAGGATTTCATTTGTTATTAATTATCATGTTATGTTAATGATGCATTGTTTGGATTATAATATGTATTTTAATGATAACCAACACAATTTTTTCAAGGGTATTATAGATTCCATGAGGGATATGGAAAGATAAAAGTCTCTATATTAGACTGTAAAATAAAGGAGGATATAGATAGTTGTGGATCGACACTGACTCCGATGACACCCATAATTATTCTGTTATATTTGTCTCACTATATTACTATGGGTATGATTTTCACATTGGTTTTTTTATATATATATTAAATATATAATATATATTTAGTTCCACAGATTTATTTTGATTAATTTTTTTGATTAATTTTCATTACTATGGGTATGATTTTCACTGGTGGAATCTATTCTGGATGACACCAAGTTTCATCAAAGTATTAATATTTACAAAATTAACTTTTCTATATAATTGATTTTTATAGTATTTATAGGAGTTACGATGATTAGGACATGAAAAGGTGAACTATGTCGGTGCGTTTCTAATGTTGCATAGTCGAACTCTATGATTCCCTAAAGTGAAAAATAAATTTTTTTTTACTGTTAAATGAATTAACATTAGTAGATTCACATTATTTTGATATTATATTTTTCCCATATTGAAAGTTAGCATGACTAGGAATGTTGGTTCACAAACCATATATATGTACAAATTATTGTCCAATATGGTAGCCATTTAACTAAATGACATATTTTTCTCTCTCGATTAAATATTGTTTTTATTTTTTGATATATATGTTTACATGTTTTTGTGATATATCCACATTGTTATTAATTAGTGGAAATTATCATGTTGTTGATTTAATATATATATATGATGAACATGAGAAATGTGAAAAGATGAAGGATAAGGTTAGTGGGGGTGGGGGTGTCATGGGTATATGGTGGACTCAGATGAAAACCAACTATGATATAATAGACTTATTAATTAAATTTTATATTTGTAAAATTTCTTCCATGGAATATGATTATTCCTCACACATGTTTGGTGGGACCACCACCAGAGTACATTTTATGAAATTAAATTCTCACGCCTTCCCCAGAGGAAATTGTCATGTTTCTTTACCAACACTAACAAAAATCCATTGTAGATTATTCTATTGATATCATGATCCTAAATCTCCTATCCTTTTAATGAAAAACCATGCTAGATGATGCTAAGGATATGGTAAAACCATAGAAATAATTCAAAACCTCTTCGATGCAGCAATATACCTAGAGTTGATTCTAGAAGTGTTCAGGCCCGAGAGACTCTCTATATTGTCTTGTGGACTTATGGGTCCATTTGGTGACATGATGGTCTTTCTAGGGATGCCTTCATGGATAATTTTTAGGGAAATATTCATCCACTCATTGATAATTGATTGATCATAGGATTTAATGGATCATTATTAAGGATTTATGAAAGTATCTATATAATCCTCAATCTTTATTGATATCATCCATTTCTCATCACTTATATCATGTAATGATTCTCAAAAAGGCCATGAAGATTATAAGTAATCATTGAACTAAACATAGAAATTAGGTTTAAATATGCGACCCAACTTCTTACCCATAAGATATGATGAAGGATTGATAATTGATATAATTATTGTGGAAGGAAAATGGATAGTTTTACCTACTATTCACTTCTCTGATAGGTGGACCTCCTAACACTTTTATCAGTTCCTCCTCCAATTATAGGAAGAGAAAGTATATGAATCTGTAGTAGGCCATTAGAATTTATCTGATTTATAATATAGTTTCTTCATCACATAATGATGGTTACCCACAATGTTTTAAAAGTTGGATGCTTGGACACTACTCTCTGTAATCCCCAAACCAAAGATCATGTGCTAGTAGTGTTGTATGATAATAAATATCTAACTATTTTAGGCTATAATTTCTGCTAGGATGTGGAGAAAGATAATATTGTTGAATCATAGTTCTGTAGAAGGATCTAATTGTAAATTCTATACTTTCCATACACCTCATGGGTTGTGTCTTAGGGTATATATGATCCACATATATAATGTGGATGACAATCGTACAGATGGATTACAATGTCTTTCTATACTCCAATGTATTTTTTTAACAAAATCCACTCTATCTATAGCTTTTATATATACTATATCATCTAATAACATAATAGGTGAACATGTAGTTGTCGGATAGGACCTACCAAAAATGATATCTTTTGCGTAAGTATACCTTGATAGACCATTGGTTATGCGAGTATTCCATCTTTATTGATTCCCATAGTTTCACATGGTTGCTAATTACTATTAGAATGTATGGTGTTTTTTATTCAAGATATATAATCATTTTATGTGATTATTAGAACATACTAGTCCACCCATTTCAAAGATAACATAAGTTAATATCAAAGGCATTGTTTAATCACTTCATCAATGTGAGAAATGTACATAATATTTGGAAAGTGTAAAATGGGAGAGGAAACATTTAATCTATATTTGGGTTATATTACGATGATAATAACACATATGGTA
This sequence comes from Viscum album, assembly GCA_963277665.1. NCBI lineage: Eukaryota > Viridiplantae > Streptophyta > Magnoliopsida > Santalales > Viscaceae > Viscum > Viscum album. Next base: position 1,173,428,324 of record OY728164.1, read on the forward strand.
GTGTTGGAACATTTAGTGGGATCAGTAGAAACCCTACTATCATCTACAATAATAATTGTTTGATTCTTGTACATATATCCAGACAACTTTTTAGAGCAAGCTCTATATAGTGAAGTTGAATTTTAGGTGGATCTCATACTGGGATAAAATAACATTTTGAATATTCTGAATAGTATGGAACTAAAATAAAACATGGAATTAATGGTACATCTAGATTACATATAGCAGAAAAGATTAATCTTGCCTCTATCATCACAATTGGGTAAACATGTGTTATTTTACATGAATGAGAAAAGTATTTTTCAAAACTATGTTGATTAACAAAAGATAAAACAGGTCATAGTGATGAACCTATATCCTTTTCCCATGATCGGTGATATTTTTAATCAGCTACAATTAGACTAGTGGTTCTCTGAGACAGATCATTGACCAGCCAATCATTAATTATTTGTTAGAGACAAGGAGATTTATTTGATGGTCTTTTGGATTAATAATGGATAGTATGACTACATTTTGAATTAATTAAAAATGAAAAAGGACAAGGATATCTTGATGGACCTCGTGGACAAGATAATTCACCAATATCACGAATTGTTCATTTTTGTTTTCATCAATGACATTCCCATGTAATTTTGGACACTTGATAAATATTCAAAGAACATTGATATATTACTGTTTATGCTTCAATAAATTAAAATATATGTCATGTTTTCAACATGTGACTTGATGATTTAAAGTGCGATGTTATTGTGACCTGTGGTGTATTATACAAGTATATTCATTAATACAATGACATTTACAAAAATATTTTATAGGAAAATTCATCATTATGTACTTGTGATAAAGAGATTGGTGTGATTTTTTGGATATTATTGATAATTTATCTATGATTTATCCCAAATTTTTGTTGTCATGGAATAGGTTTCAATGAATATATGTATTTTATATTAGTTAGAACATAGTAATGTGGGGTTACAAATGTAAAGTAGATGTTTGAAGTCAGATATACTATAGTCTCTCACTAAGCCATGGATTGTTTATTGATTGTATTATGATGAATTAGATTTTGGACTTTGAGTAGTGATAATGTTGAGACAGGAGGTTATTTCCTAAGGGTTACATATTCTAAGACTCCAAGAGTAGAACTACCCAATCCATTATTAAGATCATTTTCCTAGAGTTAATACTCTGAAATTTCAACCACGTTATTTCTGTAGAGAATTGTTTTGTCTATTAGGGACACATATTCTATGTATACATATTCACATAGAGTTAATTGAAAATTGGATATAGTATCAATGTTTATTTTATATTTAAATTTAATTTTTATATGTTTTATAAACTTAAAAGATGTATAATTGATTGGCCTTCTCTTATATTTAAGACAAAGAATTAATGAGATCATTGTGAGAATCCTTTAGTGGATAAGTAGCTCTTGATGGGCCTCATGGATGATAATATGATGGAATCTTTTGAGGGTTTGGTATCTATGTGTTATTCCACATTGATGATAACATCAAACATTGTGTATTGGGTCATTGTAAGTCATGATTATATCCAATAATGTGTTCTAAAGAGGGAACCACAAGCTGGTGGCGATCATCTACCTGAAATTTTTAGTGGATGACTATGAAGTGATCGTGGTAAATGAGATTCTAGTATACCATGATTTTATAATATTGGAGATTATAAATGATTTTAATACATATTGATTGAATTGTTATTATAGAGTAATAAGAATGATCCATGATATCAGTTCTAGTGGGTTGGAATGAAAAGAGATGTTAATAGTTTCATGTCCTTATGCCATACCTATCAGACGCTGAAGGCTGAGCAGAAAATCATAGTGATATTCTCCATCCATATCTTACATCCTTTTTGAATTTTATGTTGTCACAATGAACCTTTTAAGGGAGTAACCTAGGTCCTTGAGAAGTTGTGACATTGTATATGTAATTATTGATCATCTATTGAATATTTATCACATCTAATAGAATAGAGAAACTCCATCAGTAGAGGATCTTGAAAATATTTATGTTAATAAGATTTTATTCTTTTATGGAGTTATCATGAACATATTTTTGGATTGATACACAAAATTTCTGTCATTAATTTGTCAAGTCAATAAGAAATATCAAGGGACTCATTTGAGGTTGAGTACACCGTACCAACCACCGATGGATAGATAGTCTAAGAGGACAATAATCACATTGGATGATATTATTAGTGATTCTAGCCTAGATATTATTAGATCCTTGGATGATCACCTATACATTGATGAGAATTCATAAAAAATATTTATCATACACTAATTTTAGTTGAACCTTATGAGGATATTTACCGGTGTCTATTTCACTCTCTGCTATATTGGTATACAGTGGGTGATAAAGTGGTTTTTGGACCCATAATACATTAAAAGACTTCTGAGAGGGTGAAACTAATTATTAATAAGATAGTCACCACTAATAAAATTTAATGTTTTTAGTTTTCTAAAAAGAGTAGTCCTTTGGAGTTCATTGGGGCGATCCAGTTTTCTTGAGAGGGAATCCATGGTAGGTTATATATTTATGAAAATAAAAGGCATGTTAGTACCAAATTGTTTTAGACCCTTTGAGATATTTATGAATATATTGGTAATTGAATATATTCTATACCATCCTTCTAAAATTATAGGTATTCATAGTCCATTATATGTGTCACAAATTGGGAGGTACATAACTGACTTAGTAGTTGTTATTAATTATTAGCATGTGGGGATGGATGTTCGGACATATTATGGATTGTTTTGAAAAGGAGATTCTACAAAATATGGAACCAGTTGTTCAGATTTGGAAGCATCATGGGTGGATCTATGAAGATAAATGGGAATGAGAAGCTATATTTTGAGTTCCATGGATTGAGTAGTTTTAGTATGATGACTAGGGCTTCTTATCATGGTTAATAAGATATTATTGGTGAAAAAATATAATTACATAAAATTCTTTATCTTTAATTGGAGAGTTATTTTCTACATAATATTGAGTTTATCATTATTTTATTTATTTATTTATTTTTGGATAAATAAATTGTTATGGTGGTGTTTTGAAATGTTTTCAACTAAAAACATTATTCCATTTAAAAAATTATTTGAATATGATTTATCATGGAAGACCATATGATATGGTATTTCACTTTTACATGAGGGATATATGGTTTTAATAGTACACAAAAACTAGAATGTAAATTTTGTAATGGGTGTAATCCTCGTGATATTTCACCTTATCATATGTTATGGAGGACTGGGTCACTAAAGGCTATGTAGATGTCACAAAGACCACACTACCAAAGTAGACTCTACTTCAGATTCATACAATTATCACATACTTAATCCATCATGTTAGCTACATCATTACAAGTGTTGTAATGATAATCATTTTGGGAGACATTATAAGGCCACTATGAGGGGAATTCCTACACCCTGAAAATTTTCCATGGAGGCTTAAAATAAAATTCCCTCGACCATTGTAGAAAAAGATCAATGAGTATTTAAGGGTTTCATAGAAGAAATCCATGGCTAGGGTAATCACATTTATGTAATTGTGGGTCACACCCAAACATAATTCTATTAATTAACACCTTTGTCTATAATTTGGAGGTAGACCTCTGGTACTCCACTATGATGTGGCCCCTTTTTTGACACAATGGAGTCATTCTTCAATTAATTTATACACCATGGAATTAATACATAGTTCATGTTGTCCCCTACTAGAAAACCTCAACACCATGAGAATATTCCTTGGGATGTGATGTTTTTTTCTAGAAAACATACACACTACTTCTATTGCATATCAACATAGAGACCCCCTATTTTTCAGATCCAACCCCACCTTTTTTAACCCATACATATCAACTAGCTTTTAAAAAAAATTCTATGGATATATTTGGTTTGATCGCTTGGAAATGATTACTCCTTTCAATTACCTTGGACCAATAACCTATTTTGGACCCCTATTTGTAAGATACATTTATGTGATTTTTTGGTGATTATTTCACCCAAATGGTTTGATTATCAAAACCATCAATGGGCCATGATGTGGAAATCAAAAATATGTGGTTAGATATTACATACATTCCTAGTATCAGTTTTACACTTTTTTTATGCTAATTATTTTTGTTTAATTTTCATGATTTTTCTTGATGATGATCTCATTTGAGTGTGTTTTTTGTATTTCATAAGACTTTTGTGATGTTTGGTTTCATTATTTATTTTAGTTTATCATTTTCCATGAGGTATTGTGATCCAAGGGTCCCATTTATTTGTTATTTATTTATCAGGATGATATGATTTCGATATATTCTATACCACAAAAAAATATGTGTGATATATTGAGTAGTGTTCTAATTATGGTTCCCCAAATTAGTGGATCATATAGTGATGTTATACCATTAGAGGAGGGTATTCTTGACTAGCGATGATAGAGATGATGGACCTGAGTGTAGGGTTGAGATGCTATGATTCCATGGAACACTATGTATTAGTAAAAAAATTGAGTTTTATTCCATAAATCGTTCATTCTTGGATGTTTCATGTCATTTAATGGGTACTCTATTGAGTTTAAAACCATATTAAGAGAACAAATCAAGGTTCGTGCCAAATATCAGTACTACATCATGTTGCAGGTCACATATCATGAACTATTTCAATTTACATTCCATGTATTGTTTGATTATAAAACATTCATTACATACACTAGTTGTGAATCTATGAGGTTATCAAGAAAAATATGTAATGGCATAGAGTATATTTTTTTACTACAAACTTTTCTATTATCATTCCATTATATAGATGAATTTTGTATGGTCAGGGGTTTATTTCGGTTTTTTCAGAAAACTATACACTAGTTTTGGATATAATTATGTTAAATTTATGATTTTTGTATTTGGAAATTAAGTTGTTGTACTTGAGAAGTGTAGTTAAAGAAAACATTTGTGTTGTCCTATTGAGTCTTTTACTAACACCTTACTCAATATTTTTTTGGCAATTGTAAATTTATGGTTGGATCGGGTGAAGGGAATGAGCCTTTTGATTGATAGACCAGAATATGAGGATAGAGATTGTAGTGGGCTAGTAATGAATCTGATTGAAACCAAAATTATTTTATTTTTTATCTTTATTTATTACATTTGACAGGATTTCGACACTGGTGGTTGTTTTATATATATTTATTATATGAAATTTTATTAGTCCCATAATTTTTCTGATGATTTTTTAAATTATTCATTTAATTTATCAACTATGGTATATTATAAATAGGAAATGGAATGTTCATTGATGTGCTGATATCCTCACTTCTATTCAACAACTATTGTCATATAGGGAGGCATGAAGGAATTCACATGGTACCTGGCATGAATCTAATGGAATTTCTAATAGATTCTGTAATTTGGTTAGAATTTTGTTACGATTAAATGATAGGTATACAACCAATAAAAAATAGAATACATTGAATATTCATGGCCATTATTATGACCTTTTTTGTCACATTTAACACAACAAAATCCCTTGTGAATCCATCTTCACTCATCACATAACATTAGTTTCAAAAGAAATGTCACATTTTTCACATATTAATAGACTTTTATTACAAACTCTTCAATAAAATAAATTCCCAAAAAATTATCTTCATATACTACCCATATAAGTTTTTCAGATAATCTAATTCTATATTTGGAAGACCTTTTTTATAATAATGTTCCTCGAGAGATATATTTATTTGAAATCAATCAACAAAATATTTCCCTCACCATTGACAGTATTATCCACTCCATATCCATTTAATCATTATAATTATACCCCATGTATATTCTATCAATATAAATATAGTGACATAAGTACCATTAGTATACTTTTAGTTTTATTATATTAATGTACTAAATGTTAAATGTATCCCTTCCATCAATTTGGAAATAAAAACAGCTTACCGGTTTTGGTTGCATTATTACCTCAACATATAACAAAATAAATTTTTCATGACATGCTCAGAAATATTGTTCTATAATATTTTTGATGAAATAATTATATTAATTAAATAATTATTTTATAATAATCATAACATATTAATTAAAATACTAATATTAAATATAAATTATCATTTCATGATTTATTTCTTAATGCAAGACTACCAAAAGAAAATATTATTACATATTATTTAGAAATATATTCTTTTCCTAAATTAATCATTTATTTGTTATATGTTTTCATTTATATATTTATTAAACCATAATATTATCATTATAACTGTGTAATGATGATATTAGAGCTACATAACATTATAATCCTACTAACCCACTTCTTATAGCATGATCATAATTAGTTTAGTATATTAACCTACGTTAATATTGCAATAAATATCAATAATTGACTAATATTGATATGAAATATATAGTAATAAAAAATAATAAATTTAATAAATCATTTTAATAGTATTATAATGTTAAAATTTATATCTAACCACATTATTTATATGCCACATTTTGGATAGTTATAAATCACCAACTAAATCTCCTTGCAGATTTCATCTTCCAAAATTTTAAATAGAAAACTCATGTAATGAAATTATAACATTATAAATCAAATTATAACTCATAATATTGTAATATAAATAATATAGAAAAAATTATTTAGGATTAAATGTTTTTTTATAAAAATTCACATTAAAGAGTATGTGTGAAAAGGAGAAAATCACTCATGTTCAATGTTGAAAATAAAAAATAACAATGATATAAATTCCTAATTATTGATTATAATTATATAGTGTAAAAGATAAGTAATATGAATTAGATAATAAAATATTTTATTAATATTTTTAAGATTAGTATATATTATGATATTGGTTTTTTCTAATATCATGTGTAAAGGTATTTTTATCAGTTCTTCTCTTTATTGAGTTAAGATTTTTCAGATTGAAAATTATTCTCAAATGATGGAAGAAATATTTTTTATGATTGAATGATATTTTCTATTACCTCATATATTTATGTAAATATATTCGTGTAATTAAAACATATTTTATTTATTGTTACTTTAACTATTACTCTATGACAAAATTAATTTGTTAGAAAAAATAAATCTTGTAAATAATGATAATCATTCTAATTTATGGTTATTTATCATCATTTTTTATATTACACAAATAGAAAAATATATTACACAATTATATTGAATCTAAATATATATTATATAATTTTAAATTTTTATTTTATTTAATGCTATTCCAAATAATGTATTCCAATACTATTTGTAGTTTGGGATTCAATAAATTTATTTTAATATATAAGATAGTGATTCATCTTTAATGAACATATATAATATCTTCCACTAAATATTGCCTTCATAAAACAATATTTTATTATTTTATAATAAATATATAAATCATTTAATGTGAAGATTACAATGGTTTTCATTATTATAAAATTTAAAATGATTCTTGATGGTGTGTCATAACATTAGAACTTTATGACTACATTATGAAAGGTACACATAAAACTATTCATATGGTTTATCCTCCATTGTTTTATTTACATAAAAATATATATTTCCACATTTTTGTTATTTTTCCATGAATAAACCTATAAATTCATTTATGAAATTCTCAATTTGGTTGATTTTAATTTTATTATAAACCAATCTGACTATAGTTCTTATTTTAATCAATTCTATTTAAAAATTTATATGAATCCCATTTTTATTATGTATGTTTTTTTACGTTCTGAATTATGAATGATATATTGTGATAGAAAAGTGCATGTATTATCAATATTTGATTTTTGGGTTGTAAATAACCCACCAATTCATTATGTAATTTTTTATATCTCATGTAATTGTTATACAAAATTAGTAATGATGTTAAGTATACTATCAGAAATAATTTGTTTTTCCATATACAATATAAGAAATCTATTATAATTCTTGATCCATTATTTTAGAAAGGTTTTAATTTCTAGTATATTATGGTAAATAAGATGTGATGCATATTCTAATTTGTTATCATTTTGATTAATCTATTATTCCAAACTTCTATTTTGTTAGCCTATGAAAATTTCTATGGTAATATAATATTTTACCATTCCTCTGCATTCTATATCCTTTATATATGTTCAATAATTTTTTGTAAAAATGATTATATTTCATTCTTTTAAATGACTTTTTTTATACCATGATATTCTTATTTCATGTTCCTATTCTTCTCAAATATTTTCAAATAATAATGATATCACTAATTAATGATTTAATTATTTTTTCCTAAATATTAATTTTATCTCACCCCTTGTTATATTTTTTATGCTATATTTTTTTATGTTGATTACGAATTATGTGAAATTTTAATTTATTCCTCATATAGAGAAACAATAATTAAATGTTGAAAATTCTAGTAAATTTTATTTTTTTGTACCTAATATCCAAACTGAAAAAACAATTGGGTTCTATGATTTTACACTTATTCTAGAAATGTAATGATTAAATTATGATAAAATGATATACATAAATGATTTTTATTGACACACATTTCCATTTTTCTATTATGATAGGAACTTTATGTGTTTTTTCATTATATATAGATGTTTGGTTCATGGATGTTTCACTGGGAATGTTTATCTTATACACGTTTAGCTGATTTGGCCACAAAACACTATATGTTTGGATGAAACAGATGATCTTTAAGTGTATTTTTATGAAATGAAATATATGTTTATATATTCCAAAGTTAATGATTATATGATACATGATGTGTTTGTTGAACTCAAATGTATTTTAATACCTCAAATAATAAAAATCCAATTAACAAATATTTAAAAGTGACGTAGTGGTAATATTAACGGGTTTCATGTTTTTTGATTTTAAATATAAATTATAATATTCAGATGATATAATACAAGTTTTTTTTCTCATAGTACCAAGAAATCTACTATTGTTTAGTATATTAATATTCTTGTATTAACTGAAAAACTCTCAAAACATCTAATGTCATAAGTTTTATTCCCATACATCTATGATTCTTTAATCATCACTAGTTTTAGAATCATAAAATCCCTATATTTACCATGTATGATGAACATTACTATATTTTTTGTGTGGTTATAGAACAAGTACTTGACCACCCAAGTATATTCTCACATTTTATATTTCCAGTAAAAATTAGTGATAAAATTGAAATATTATTTTCATATAGGATGATTTTTCATTAATTATGATCACACATATATTATATTATATTGAAAATATATAATTTACAATATATTACATTAAATTAATTTATATTGGGTCTTGGATGTGGTGTTATTGAACCACGTTAGGCTGCATATGGTCTAGGTATAAATCCTAGACAACCCCCAATGTTTGGGGAATTTAATAGGATTTATTTTTGAAATGGTAGGGGTTGATAGTGGGATTCTACTAGTGTATTTGTTAAGGGATAACATACTCAATCTATAATGGTTGTTTCCCCATGCATAGATGTTGTAAACAATAATGATGTGGGCTTGTGAGGGTGTTGATGTATGTGTAATTATGACATTGACGGAATTGGAATACATTGTTGGTACATGTTTCATGGGAAGTGGTAGGTACATGGATACTATTCTTATAATGGGGGGTAATGTTGAAGGATGTTTTCCAATGGTTCATGATTCATGGAGACATTTATAATAGGGCGTGGGATGTCCTCCAGTGTTGGGTGTGAAAAAAATCAGAGTATGGATAATTCTAATCCTATAACCAGGTACTTTAAAATAAAAAATTATTCCTTTTTTCTTCATGGAATTTTGTCCATATTATGAGTTATCCTCTACCCATAATTGAAATAAGGATTCCATTATTTAATATGTTATGGGGTGATTTTCTACATATTTTTAAAAAATATATACCAAATATAATTATTATCTTCATCTTACATAAACATTAATATCTTATGAATGAAAAATTATCAAAATAAAAAAAAATGGAATTTGAAGTTCCAGATCAGTGTGAATCACTGCGAGTTAGAGGGGTGAGTAAGTTATACCTTTGAATTATTTTTACAAATTTATTCTTTTCAATTAAACATTTATGGCTAGTTAATCCCTCGATCCACTCTTTTTGTGTCTCTCATCCATACCTCGAATGATGATATAAATGTAAAGGAACTAATCAAAATGATTTAAAAGGTTTGGTTCAAATACCTACTCCTTGTTTTGTTGGTTATTCTCCCCAACAAAGAATCAACAATAAAATTCTGTTAGTAATTATAATGGTTGATATAGAGTCCCATTGTATCTCTCTTGAGACCATAGGAGGTTCAATATACCGCTTCCCAATGTGTTACCACAGTCCCACCGGCCTACTTTAGAGTCCCACTGAAGACTTCTTCCACCTAGATTTTAGAAGAGTTGTCTCTTGATTCCCTATAAATGGAACTTCTGATCTTTCTTCATGAGCATGATGAATCACAGTTTCTTTTGAAAATATCTTCATGAATCTTAAATGGCCTTTGGAAAGGTATGATGGAATTGATGAATATTTCTGATCACTTTCTTGGTCATTTCTCAGTTAGACAATACTCAAGAAATTGTTTTTTTATGACGACATGGCCTCACTAATGTCTGTTCAAATGGTGCACAAAAATTCATCAAAAATATAATATACAAGAGTCTTTTTGCACAATGTTAGCACTGTGTATCTCCCTAGATTCTCAATTACTGAACACTCTGATAAAAGGACTTCTTTAATTATGTTTCTCTTTAGTCTCAATTTTCATTTTTTTCATGGATGGATTTAATGGGATCCAATACATCATGTTTTTAGATATCTCAATTACATGTCACACTTCCATGTGTTCATGAAATATTTCAACCATGTGTCTCAATATTTTTCACATGCACATTTTACTTGGATTCTTCATTTTCAATATTCACACACAGAATAACTTCCTATCAGTGTCTTTACATGATCATGTGCATGCATGAATTCATAAAAAATTATTTTCTTATTTCTTTTGTGAAAACCCCAATGGGTTTAATCTTCATGGAATACAAACTTACTATTTCATCATTTCCCATTTTCTTCTTCTCTTTTGGTTTAGAGCACACAAACACTTGTTCTTTTAATTTGGATTCAATGTGTGTCATGCATATGTGTACTTCAAACCCAAATTTGTGATTTCAATGGTTTTACATTGTTCTTAAACACTCGGGTATCTGAATTCATTCATATTCATGCTTTTCACAATTAATTCATTGTCATCTCTCCTTTGTGAAAGCATGAGGCCTCAGATTTCATTAAATTAATCACATGGGTGTTTATGTTCAAAGTATTCACAGACAAGATCTGTCCATCATGTGATCTCTTTCTACTTCAATAACAACCCCTTGAAACAAAAAACATCATATATATATATATATATATATATATATATATTAATATATACATATTAAAAAATGGGTGTTCTTCCTATCTATTCCTAAAGGAGGGAAAGCAGAGTCTTCTTCTTTGCACAAGGAGTGTGCATGTATCTCCTCTAAAGAACAAAGAAGGTTTGTCAATTCTGTCTTCATGGATTATAATATGGGTGAAAGTTGACCAACTATTTACACATGATATTCTCCCCACATGGACACATCTAGTGTTCGAATGAACCTACCATGTGCTCGTGGGTTTTTTCGGACAGGGGTGTGGTTTTTATTTGAAAGAAAAATTTGAGAGTCTGTAGCCTCTGTCGAAGGTCTGCGATTCTTCTTCATTATGTATCAGGGAAGTATCGAAACATTCCTCGCATAGTAAGGCTACAGGGAACTCCTTCATGTTATACTCTATTTCTCAAAGAAATGAGATTTTTCTCCAAATGTATTCAGTAACCGAATGAGTCTAGATACTACTCCATTTATAGGTAGAGGATGCGTGTTTAACTCTTCACATCTAATATGAAGATTGGGGCTCTAAATGAATTGGTTCTTTGGCTTCAAAATTTCAAATCTGTAGGTCAAAGTTATGTCACACGTCTCAGTTTGTATTCATTCAATGTGGTCTTATTCTTTAATGGGGGAAAATTCATGTGCATGAGTTTAAGAATGAATGCATATCCTTTTCTACATTCATTTCCACTCTTTGATATTTATTTATAGCCTTGGAAGAATCGTGTTCCTCAGATTCCATGGAAATATTTTGTTTCATGAATTCAAGAAAAATTGAATTGCATGCATGGGAATGATTTTCTTCATTCGATCAGAAGAGGCGTGAATATAGATCATATGGTGGCTTGAATGATGATTTGGGTGTCTGGATAGAGCTCCTAGTTTTCGAGTGCAGCTGGGGTGCGATAAGGATGATGAAAACCTCAGTGAAGGATCAGATGGCCATACTTTAATCCCTAACCACATAGATCAGATGGATTTCCATGATTAGAATGTGGGATGTGGGATGTAGTGTATAGATCAGATTGGTCGTGAGATTAGATGAACAACGAGTATTGCATCGTAGTTTTTGAAAACACGTCCCAAATCGAAATTCACCCCATAATTTGTGTCGTTTAAAAATAAATATGTGATAAAAAATAATTATAATTCTCCCCTATCCCTCAACGGTACCTCACCATATGGTTATCACCCTGTAGAAGAACTCTTAGTCCCCACTTTTCTCCTCGAGTGCACACCTAGAACCGACTATGCATGCGAGCGCACATGTTGATCACTGCCTGCGCACACCCTGCCATATGTAGGGCTATCCTTTGGGGATCCCCTTGAGCGTTGTTGACCTTTGGGACCCTCATGTACATGAGGTGAGGTCCTTCTCTAGACATCATCATTGTATTACTTTTTAGAAATGGACCATAAAAAATGTTTAGCATAAACGAAATCAGGAAATAAGATGCATGGCCACCTTCAAAACCATTACCATGACCTTTTAATTCTCTTTTTCTCATCATAGTTTTTGGACCATGAATCCCAAAACACATTAATCATCGTTAATATATTACTTTAATCCAATAATGGATGATGCATGGATAATTTCTTCATTCCACATGCATTAAACCATAATACATGTGTTTCTTGTTCTGAGGGATGTGTTCATCATTAACACATATCGACTTCTTTGAAGATCAACACTAATAATTGTCTGATTTCTTAAAATTCATCCATTTAGTTTCAATGGATTAATCATTAACACTTCATCCACTTAGTGACTATGTATGTATCCTAATTTCATTCCCCGTGCAATTTAGTATTCCATGGACTTCTTCAAGTATTATAACAATGTATCACCTTGATACAAGTCATGGAAAATAGAACTAGTTCATCAATCTTCATATTTATATCCTCTTAGAAAATTTATCATGTGTATAATTAAATGATTTGAATCAATAAAAATTCTCCAAGGATTCTCCAAATTCGTCATCAATACCTTTCACTCACATATTGACTTCTCATTGAAAACTCATTGGCAAGAAATGCAACACCATTATCAATAATATCATGATTTTTATTCTATTTTCAATATCACTTAGTCACATTATGAATGGTTCAATATGTTTTCAAATCATTTCTCCCGATTATTGGCATCTAAAAGTAAAGGTATTACAGGGGTCCCTTTAAAAACATGTCCTCTTCTCTTTGAATAATATCTCTTGCAATATTTCTAATAGAGGGATGATGTCACATGTTTCAATTATTAGAGATATTTTTGTTAATAAAATCTATGTTTACTTGGGATATCCAAGTGTAAAAAAAAGAGAGATATGACCATGGTTTTCAGTGCTTTCTATAGTCAACCATACATGTGATATAATGCTCAGAATGGATAAATTATTGAGCAAGGGAATAGAGAATATCTGATTTATCAATGAAATACTAAATCCTACACATACATCACCAAACATATTAAAAATTTCATTTGAAAAGATAAACCTCCCCCTTCTCATCCCATATTGTCATAAATCAAGTACACCCCCTTAATTGACATGAAAAATACAATTAAGAACAAGGTATGAACGTGTGATTAGAATACATCAATTTTAAATTCATGAGATGATATGAATTTCAAGATTTGTAATGAAATAATCCTTGTTCTTAGATCCTTCATATTTCCCCCCCCCCCTCAAGGTGTCCACTCCCTTTGATTTACCATATTGGAGAATATCATCAAATAAACATGAAGATATTCATGTGGATAATCATCCATTGTAGACCACTTCGAGTAATTATCAAATCAAGAATAATGAGTCCAACATGTAGTTATTCACTTTTCTCATCCAATTTTCATCTTGAGTAATACCTTCACCTTTTATTATTTAAAATGTAATCAAATTTTATTAAAAAATATAAGAGAATAATATAGAAGACTTGTGAGCTTCTAAATAGCTGTAATGGGGCTATGAATTTTATCTCAAACAAAGAACCCCTTTCTATGCATCTCTAAAGTGTCTGATATTGTTCATGCTATTGATTCCTTTCCATTTAAAATTTTGATCTTTAAATTTAAGCATGGACCCTTTACTTCCATTCACCTTTATCTTGGCTGGATTGTTTTCCATTTTTCAATGAGTTACGATGTAGCTTCAATTAGTGCATGTTTTTTTAATTTTCAGCATCTCCATTTAACCTGGTAAAATATTTATACATTTGTTGGAATTATTTCATGATTTCTTGTTCTATCCAGAAAGTTATTGTGAGACACTTGGGTTGTCATGATCTGAAAAAATTTCAAGATATTTGAATTCTCTTTCGTGTGGAATGTCCTAATTCCGTTGTTCCATAGATTTATCAAGTACTTCTTCTTCATATCTTTGTAGTTATCTATTAATTTGAAATTGATTCATGAAAATAACTAAACAATCCTTATCAATTTTTTATTTGAATCTTAAATATAATTCTTCAATGTCTTCATGTTACCTTTATTAGAAAACATATTAATTTTATCTTTAGGAAAGGCTTAAGTCAATTTCCTCTTCTTCTGGATTTATTCTCCTTTTAGATTCTGCTTTCTTCAATTCATTTCCAAGGATGATTTGTAGTGATACATGGTATGACCTTTCCTTCCATAGTGGGAGAATATTTTCTTAGTTTATGTGAAATTATTGGAATTATTTATGAACTTCTTCTTGTGAATAATTTGTTTCAGATTTTTCTTGACTTTAGTGTCCTGCATATTCCCAGTAGAAGACTTTTCAAGTACTTTTATTTTATACTCCTTTTTTTGTGTAATATTCTTTTTATCACCATATGAATGAAGCATGGTAGGAATAAACAAGAACTCATCATAACTATGAATACATCTATTGCAATTATCATAGAAGTCTTCAAGATATTAAAATATGTTCTTGATAGACAGATTCTTCTTCATATGTGTTTTTTTCCATTGATTTGAAGGATGATTCATTTCTTCACAAATACATTGACTAAATGTAGGCTTTCCATAATATTTATATGCTGACATATTATTCATGAAATTATTTTCCTGATTCCCAAACATCCAAAAACACCAACAGTATTCGATAAATCTTCTCTATTTTATGGATGTATCAACATTTTTATCAATGCATATCTTCCAATATTTTAGCTTTTAAACTATACATGTAGATGAAATTACATTAGTTGAAATAGAAATAACATGGTTATGGGATTCCTTTGTGTATGAGGATATTCACATTGTATTATAGGATGATTGGATATTCCACTATCCATCATATTTCTCAATGAAAACATGATTGGATTTATCTATTTTTTCACCTGATTGGGAGGTTTCATCTTAGTGCAATTGATGATTTTTTATCTCACCTCTAATTGTAAACATTTCATGTTGAGAGAGGTCTTATCATCCTCAACAGATCTCAACTTACTTTCTCAATTCTTCCTCAGCATTGTTATTTGTTGTTAATGAAAATTTATTAATTGTTCTAAATATATTTCAATCTCATTTACCTTGTTGGATTTGTGTTTTTCTTGAGCATCATGGAAAACCATAGAAAATTTGTGCAACTTTTAAAATTCAGGAAATATTCTACAAATAAAATCTCATAGAATTCATTCAAATAAATATTTCCTTAAATTCATCAGTATCTTGATAATGATTTTTATTTCAAAGAAAAATTGTTTCTTTCTTTTACCTCACTAGTTTTGTGAGAGTGTTGGATATGCCAACCCAATTAGCCTATGATTCTTCCATGGCATTATATTCCTCTTATAAGTGTAATTTTTCATCATGTAGAGTACTAATTCATTCCACAATGTGTTTTACCACTTATATAGGGACTTACTTTAGATGATCTTTGAGTTCAATATGAAGATCACTAATTGATCAATCATCGTCACAGCTTAAGACGACTTCATCAGAAGATTCATAATAAAAAAATGAATTATCACATGTTGTACCTTTTAGATTTCCTTCTGTAGATGGTGTCTCCCCATTAGTAGTAAGTTTCTTCTTCATCTTCCATACATGTTTCTTGTTTCTTTACTTTTGAGTCTTATCAGATATCTCTATTTGAGTTTGTTCACACATCTCCAAAAATATTAACTTCATAATGACTCCCTTGGATCTTTTGGAGTTAACCTCCCTCTAATACCAATTGATGTGCTTAGGTATGTGTGAATCAGTGATCCATTTTAAATATTTTTTTTCTAATTGATTATATTCAATTAATATTCTATGGATTATTATTCCCTCGATCCACTATTTTGGTGTCTCTCATCCTTGCTTTTTATGATTTTGTAAATGTAAAGTCAATGAACAAAAGGATTTACATGGTTCGGTTCAAATACATACTCCTTGATGTGTTGGTTATTCTCCCCAACACATACTCTCCAATATAATTCAGTTAGTAATAACAATGGTCAATACATATTCCCACTATATGTCCCATGAGTCCCAAAAGAGGTTCTTTATACTATATCCAACATTATTACCAGAGTCCCACTGGCCTGCTTCAGTTTCCCACTGAAGATTTCTTCCTCCTGGCTTTCACAAGAGATGTTTTTTGATTCATTTTGGATGGTTCTTATTATCTTCCCTCACAAGATTTCTAAATAAAACTTGATGTGAATCTCTTCAAGAATCATAAATAACCATTTGTATGGTCTATTGGACTTTCTAAGTATTTGGGATCACTTTCTTTATTAGTTCTTAGTTCAACAATGCTCAGGAAATTATTTCTTCTTTGAATTATTACTAGGCCTCCCAAATGTGTGTTCAAATGGCGCACACAACTTATTCAAGAATATATTATGGATGAATGATCTTGAACATTGTCAAAAATATCTTTATTCTTGGATTCTCAATTTCTAAACACTCAGATAAAATGACTTCTTTAATTTTGTCTGGATTCGGACTCAATTCTCATATTCTTCCTACATGGATTTTATGGGATCTAATACATCATGTATTTGTATCTCTCATTTATTTTTCACACTTTTATGTGTTCATGAAAGATTCCATTTATGTGTCTTAATCATTTTGACATTCACTTTCTTCTTGGATTCATCTTTCTCAATATGCACGCACACAATATCTTCCTTTAATTGTCTTCACATGTCCATGTTCATGCATGTGTGTGTGCAAAATTATTTTCATATTTATTGTGTGACAACCAAAATGGGTTTAATATTTTGGGCACACACACTTTAAATTTCTTCTTTTCCCATTTTCTTCTTCACTTTTGGTTTTTAGCATATACAAACTAGTTCTTTTATTTTGGCTTTAATGTGTGTCATGTATTTTGTTCTTCAAACCCAAATTACTGTTGTCCACAATTTTACATTTTTTTACACACATGTCATTCTCAATTCATGCATATGAATTCATGTGCATCGTGTATGAATTATCTTTTTTCCATTGTGAAATCAAGAGGCCTCAGATTTCATTAAATAAAAACATGGGTGCTTATGTTCAAATATTTCACACACAAAGTCCTTCCATTATGATATATCCTTATCCTTCAAGACTGAACCAATACAACCAACAATAATATATATATCTATATAAATAAATGGTGTTCTTATTCTTCGTTCAAAAATGAGGGAACACGAGGTCTTCTTATTTGAGCAAGGAGTGCAGATGTATCTCCTCTAAAGAAATGAGATGGTTTGTGGGTTCTGTCTTCATGGATTATAACAATGGTGAAAGTGCACCAATTTGTACACACATGATTATTCTCAGAAAGACATAGTGATGGTTCGAAATAACCTATCATGATCTCACGGGTTTCTTCACAGAAGTGTGTGGTTTTTTTTTCTCGAGACAACATCGAGACTGCCTAGAACCTATCAAAGGTCTTCAGTTCTTCTTATTCGCATTCCAGGGCTTCATGGAAACATTCCTCACATAGCTAGGCTACACGGATCTCCTTCGTGATGTGCTCAATTTCTCAAAAAAATGAGAACTTTCACTTAATTCATTTACAACAAAATGATTCGAGGGGATCCTCCTTTTATAGGCAGAGCATGAATGTTTAGGTTTGCGTATTAAAAATGAAGTTTGGGTCTTTGAATTCCTGAGATATTTGGATTCAAAAATTACAAATTGTGGGTCAATGATAAGCTACATGACTCAGTTTGTTTTCATTCAATGCGGGATCCTTATTTTATGGAGGAAACATAACGTGCATGAGTTTAAGAATGCATGAATATCCTCTTCTACATGAAAGCTCACTCATGGAGCTTTCTTCATAGCGTTTGCATCATTTCATGCCTCAGCTTCCATTTAAATAATTGGTTTCATGCATTCATGATAATTGAATTGCATGCATGGGATTCTTTTTCATCATCCAATCTTAATGGGCATGACAAGAGCACAAATGGTTGTCGAAATGGTGATTTGGAGGTCTGGCTAGAGCCCCTGTTTTGCGAGTGCAACAGGAGTGGCTAGAGGTTGATGAAAACTTCAGTGAAGGATTATATGGTCATAGTTTAATCCCAAATTGTGTATATCAGATGGATGAATTTGATTTAAACGTGAGATGTGGATGGGGAATGGGGCTCAAATTGGTCACGAGATTAGATGAACGTCGAGGATTACATAGTCGTTTCAAAAAACACATCCCACATCGAAACACAACGCACAATTTGTGAGAATTAAATATCAATCCGCGGCAGCTGATGCCCAAAATTCTCCCCTCTCCCTCAACAGTACATCCCCATACCATGTTCACCTGACAAGAGAATTCATAGCGCCCACTATGATCCTCGGGTGTGCACCTAGAGCCAACTATGCATGTTAGCACATGGGTTGATTACTGAGCTCTCACCTATGGGCCTATACACGTCCTGCACACTTCTTGCCTCATACTGGGCTAGCCTTGAGGGCTTCCTTGAGTGCAGTTGACCCTTTGGTCATACATGTGCTCAAGGTGCGGTCCTTTTCCAGCCTCCATGGTTGGCTTAATTTTTATTAAATTACCATAGAAAATGTTTAGTATAAATGCTAACATGAAATAAGATGAATGTCCACCATCAAAAGCCATTCCCAAGCACATTTCCTTATACTATTCTTAATCATTTATTTTTTGGACGTTGAATCCCAAAACCCATTACTCATCTTCAATAAATTCCTTTAATCCAATCATGGATGATGCATCAATAATTTCTTCATTCCACATACATTTAAGAATAATTCATGGATTTATTGTTGTAATGGATGTGTTATTCATTAACACATATATTGTTCTATGAGAATCAGCATTAACAATCGTCTGATTTCTTAAATGCAATTCGTTTAGATTCGATAGTTGAATTTTTAAGACTTCATCTACATAGTGACTATGGATGGATCTTCACTTCTTTCTTCTTGGAGTTAGGTATTCCATGTACTTCTTCAAGTGTTTTAAAAATGTATCTCCTTGATACGAGTCTCGTAAAAAAGAAGCAGTTCATCAATTATTATATTTATATCCTATTGGAGAATTGATCATGTGTAGCATTCAATTCATTAAATCAACAAAATTTATCCCAGGGTTAACTGACTTCTTCATCAATACCTTTCATTCAAATATTGACTTCTCATTGATAGCTTATTAACAACAATTGAAACATTATGCTCAATAGAATTAGAACTCCAAATAATTCATCAAGATTCATCACCAAAATCACCCCATGCATGACATTGAATATTTTAGAAACTCTTTAATAGTAGGAGTGAATAAATTATGGGAAAAATATTAATTTCTAGATGTTTTTGGGTGATAATGTTATTTAATCATTTAAACATTTTCCCTTAAAAATCAAAATAAAGATGAAAATAAATATAGAAATAATAAAATTCATCTGAATATTATAATATCTAGAAATAAATAATATTTATTTCCCATTTTATTTGTAGAAATTAGTAATTTATTAAGTTATTAGTGTTTCTATAAATTTTTAGTTGTAAATTTTCATCCCATATAATGTTTCACATCAAAGGGGTTGTTATTTTTAAAATATGATATATAAAATAATTACATTGATATCCAATAGTGACCATTGATAATGGAAATAAAATAAATAAATTATTAGAGTAAAATAATTAAATAAATAATTAATATATTTATTTAAAAAAATTAATTATATTTTAAAACTGTCCTTGTTGATTTTAATTATTTATAATTAAAAAATCTATGTTATGATAGAAAAATATTTATTCAACCAAAAAAAAAATATTAACTAGTATAATAGAATAATAATATTTAATTAAATATTTAATTTTACCTAAATCTCAATTATTTCATCATGATTATAATTTTTCATTGTCTCCACCACGATGTTGAAAATGATTATCATGACGAATTTTATAAATTTTTGAAAGGATTGGATAAGTGAATTATGTTCGGAAATATAATCAATAAACAAAAGAAATAGGTGAAATAAATTTTTAATGGATTTTGACTAGAAAGTAGTTCATTTTGGTTGTTATTGAAATAAATATTAATAATTAATCAAACTCATTAGTAAAAAATAATTACCTTGGTTTTTTGGTATTCCATTTATCTAATGGTGTAGTGACACCAAAATTTAAGGTTCTATAAATATTACTTCAAAATTGTCACTATGTGTAACTTCCTGTTACATTTCACGTGACAGATCACAACCTTGTCAATGGATAAAATAAAATAAAAATGAATTTTATTTATTTACCATAATGAATATTAATTTTCAGTAAAATGGTAGTATTTTTTTATTAAAATTAAATCTCTCTTATTTAATAGTACCACTCTAAACCCAACAATAATTACAAATTTTCAAATAATGCTTCTATTTTGATGATAAAAAATGTTCTCACCCATTAAAATGATATTCAATTACATAATAATTATTAAATAACCCAATCAACCTAACTAAATCAAAATTTAAACAAAATATTATGATATGGATGAACACAATATTATGTGTTCAATAGATCCATTAAATAAAAATAATTATAGTCAATTATGAGGTAAAAATAATACATTAACCAACATAATAATCCCAAACCATGAAAAATATAAAACAAATTGAGTCTATATTATAAGAAATATGAGTGTCAACAATTATTATTAAAAATATTTTCATTTAATTCTACCATAATTGATGACCATTTTCCATTTAAAACCCAACAAGAAATGATAACTATGTTTAAATCACTTAGTTTCAAGTGTATTCTAAACAAAAAAACATATATATATTATTTATCATTCAAATAAAGTAGTATGACCATAATACTATCACATCATAAAACAAAATTGATGGGGAACTACACACCCCTATTAAAGGTTATAAAATTTTATTCTTCTCTAAAACTCTAAATATAAAAATGTATATATAATAAAACAAAAATACTACTAAACGAATATTCCACAATAAATATTTTCTTGAAATAAAATTACATACATACATTAATTAATTATTACATTAAAGATCACATAAATATTTTAATTAACTACTAATCTATTAGTTCCTAGATAAATTTTTCACCCTCAGTTATTTACATTATACAAAAAATATATCCGATAAATATATAGAAAATCATCTCCATCTATACTAATAAAAATAATTCATAGTAATAATATATTTTGATTATGAATTTTGTGTGGTAGTTTAAAAAAATTACATCATCATGTTTTTTATTTAACTAATTGAAATAAGTATATTCCCATATGCCTTTGATCATTCAACACAACTAATACCCATTAATATTCACTACAATTAAAAGCATGTTATTTTACTGGGAACACATAATACATATTTTTTACTCATGTTTCCTTAGAATCCATTAAATTCCCTTATATAATATTAAGACTCATAAACATACACCCACAACAAAAATATAAATACTATTTCATTAAATAATTTTTATTAATAAAATTATTCAATTTTTTAAATGTTCAATAATTCCACTATTTTCAGGTATTTTTTTTTGTAAATCTCCTTAACACATTTAAAAAAATAAGATTCATAAAAAATCATGTATGAGATATAATATCTAAAATTATATATATATATATATATATATAACATAACACTTATAATTATAATTAAAGTGATGTATAATTGAAAATTTTTAAATGGTCTTATTTTACTAATGAAACTGAGGACCTAAATGTTTGTCTAATATATCACCAAAAAAATATATTTTTAGAAAAGAATAACTGATATCTTCACTATACAAAAAAATAGATAAAAAAATAAAAAATATATATATATTAAAAAACCTATCTTCTTCATTTGAGTAAACATTTGATTAGGTGTATGTATAATCGGTTTTCTTCATAAAGAGTTGAATGCCATATCCCTTATACTATACATAAAAATGGAGGAGTCAAGAAGAGATAGATATAGAGGGTAGATTTTTTGGTGGAGAATAGGGAGTAAATGAAATATTATATAAGAGTACATGGTCTTGTCGAAGTTTGTTTTAATGTGAGTGATTTAGGGAGAAATCCCAATACAATAATTAAAATATTAATTTCATAATAATTTAAAGATAAAATATGTATTTTTTAAATAAGAAATAATATTATTAATTAATTTAACACATTTAAATAGTAAAAAAATCATTAAAAATCAATTTTAAACTATTGAAATTAATTTATCCATATTCTATAACAAATCAAACTCAAAATCCTTGATTTATGAAAATGCTGAGACATGACCCAGAAGGATATTATATACATTTAAAATTATATTATTAATATTTTTAAATTATAAAATATAAATTCCATTGATTTCAAAAAAAATATTTATTCTTATGTTTTTTCTAATTTAATTATAATTGAAGAAATCGTCCATAAAAGATGAATGTTCAAATGATAATGTAAAAAATATCTGAAACATAAATTGTGAAATTTTTTTCTTATTATATCTCTAATATTACATTACTTATACTTGAAAATAAAAAATGAAACTCCCCCTGATATCATATTTTTTATATAATTTTACTAAATTTGATATAAAGCCGAAGTTATTATTACATTGTCTTCATGATACATATAATTATTTATTAGGATTTTCTTTCCCATATGAGAAAACATTCATTGATATATAGATTCTATATAAATTAAATTTCCATTTTTATTCATTTGGTAACAAAAAATTACAAATTCAATATCCAAAATTCCAATTAATACATAGTAATTTAATATTTTTATTCCACTAATTCACACCCCATTCATTGTAATTGGAAGAATTAATTTCTAAGGAGAATGTTGTCAATGACTCAATTGGTGAGATCCCAATAAGGTTGTGTCTATTATTTTAGAATATAATATAATTATTCAATTTTAATTATCAATTTTGTAATGAATATCATCAATATTAAGTCCAAATTCATAATACAAATTCTAGTACACACTATCCTCTCCTTTTAAATGGAAAGTGTAGGAAACATTTAGTCAAGTTATTATATGATAACTATGAAATTATTTTCAAGATCTTTAATATATTAACAATTTAAATATAAATTATTAATTTAATATATTTAATAAATAATAAAATGAAAGGAATGATGATTTTGAACATATAAAAAAATAAATAATCTTTCCTTATTGAGAATTATAATGGTAGAATCATATGATTCATAAATTTTTTATTATTTCATAAATGGGAAAAATATAATCATTTTAAATGATAACACTATGTATTCAATCATAATCATATAATACACATTTGTTTCTATGAAATATTAAACATATCAATAATCATGTAAAAGAACTTAATAATTTAATCATTAATATCATTTATACTCATAAAGAGGTCTTTAGAATAAAATCATTAGAAAGAATTTTAATGTACTTAATTACATCATATATGACCATTAATCCATTATTTGGAATTAATAAAAACTTTAGAACAATGAATCATAACTATTATAAGAATCAAAATTTTATATTATGGTTTTCTTATTATACTCATGATAACTTCTAACATTGAATAATTTATGGATTACATCATCCTATTTCCAATTTTATATCCAAGTAAATCAAATTAATTTATTTTTTTATGGAAAATGCCCATCAACATATCACACCATTGACATAATAATTTGGGTTATATGTAAAAAATCCAAACATAAATTTATAACTAGACAGAAAAAATACTAATGTGATCTAATTATAAACATTAAACATTAATATTAAAATACCTATAATTTTTTCATTTAAAATATGAATGAACAATAACTACCCTTAACAAAACCTTTTTTACCAATAAAAATTAATTCTGACTAGCATCCCTATTGAAATAAGTGTTTGTCTCTAAGAAAAACAATTTATTTCTATATAATTTATCTCAAATATGCAATAAATTGAAATTTTAATTATAATTGTGGATATATATATATATAGCAATAGTTTTTGGATTTATTATTTAAATTGGACAATATGACACCATTATGTTGGATTCGGAGTCAAATAAATTACTAACAGATATATATTTAATTAGTTATCATTTTAAAATACAACAATCCAATAAATGTTTTAGTGTAATAGGTTATTTATAATATATTGTTTAAAAAATCGATCTCTTAAATTAATATTTTCAGCAATATATATTTTAACACCAACTGTAAAAATATAATTCCCTAAAAATATATTATTTAATGTCCTCTATTTTTCTTCCGTATATTATTTTAATATTATCTGGTAATTCTTTCATGACCAAGCTCTGAGACTGCGTGCAGTTCCGAGGCCCAGTGAGCCCGGAACAAATGTTTGAGTTTAATTAATTAATTAAATAATAGGTATGTCTGGATTTCCTAAAAAAGTGGAATAATTGCTGAATGGGTGCTCGGATCGAAAATTTGAGGGTACCATTGCATTTAGAGCACGATTTTACCTTAGGCAAGGCCTAACATCGGCTGGTGTAGGTCGGTGGTGAAATCTAGTTTTTGGGCGTAACCGTAATAAAATATTTAATAAAAAAACATTTTATTAAATCTTTCTGCAGTGAAATCTCTTAATTATATTAAATTAAATATTTCTCAGGGGATCATGGTTACATATCTTATAACACTGAATTTCCCCTAGAGGGTCTAGAAAGCTCAGGAAGAAACCCCCAATGCGGTGATGGCATTCTTGACGAGTTTCGCCGGTGACGAAGAGGTGGCGGAAGGATCTTCGCAAACGAACAGCACAGATCCAAGTGGGGAATTTGATATTTTTGTGATTTCTTTCCCGTTCATGATTCATACGACGAATGCGGACTAATCCATGAACAGATTAGCCAGCGGATCGGTCAAATTTGCGGGATTGGCTTATTGTGGGGATTTTGGGGAATTCTTAATCCTTATAATATGGATCTGATAATTTTTTTGAAGATCATTCTCATGGAAATGGACCATGGCCGGAACAAACAAAGGTCGAGGATCATTCCTTAGGTTTTTTCTTTGTGAATCCTTTCCCTATTATTTTTTCCTACAAATTCTTCGTTATTCACGGGATAAGAACAACGATCGATTGTGCCTTTGATTTGTGGAGTAATGATACGAGATTGTTGATCCAACCTCGGGATATGCTATGGAGATGTGATGAATGTTTTGGTGGACGTTTCAAATCAGATTGAGAGATATGAGTTTTTGGGTGTTTTTCCATTGGATGGATCGTTGGAGGTTACGACCTAATCGAAGGCCCAAAAACACCCGGTTCGGTGTTTCTATGATGTAACGAACCAGGATCTGATGTATCGGGATGAACAGATGAGAGATCATGATCCCGGAGATCAAGCTGTGGCGTGCGGAGGAAGAAGACGATTCTGGAGAAATCCTGACTACATGACATGTAGTATGGGCTACACAGCCGGTGTTCTTCGGTGGACCACCTGTCATGTACTCTGGGAGTACATAGATACGGCGTGTATATCCTTCCCCAGCCAGACCCAGCCAGATACACGGGATACCCCATGTACTGCTACACGGGTAAGGCGACACGGGTTGAGGTCGTGTACGGGCACATGGCCAGCATACACGGAGTGAACCCCGAACACTCAAACATGAAATCTAATCCTTCTACCCACAGTGTAGTTACTTTTGTATGACATGTTTGAAGACATGGGATGTGTAACCCGAGCATTACCCAGAGTTAAGGAACAAGATGTGTGACCCTACTGCACGCTGTGTAACATGTTTTACATCGCTTGAGCCAGTTTTATTCTCTGACTTGGACTTGTTTCCTTAGTGTTCGTCCCCTTGGTCATTCCCCTAATGGTTTCTAGTATTATTTCATACGTACAGAAGTATGATCCCTTCAGCATGACTTCCTGAATGGAGTTGTTGGATTCCCCTATGTGAGACTTAGAGTTGGATCCTCTATTCCTTCATGGTACCCAAGGTAGAGTTTCATGGTATCGACGTGACCTACTTTACCTCAGAGTTGATCCTCTACTTAACAGGTTAGTTTAGACTGAGTTGTTAGAATCACCCCATAGCTACTGGTGGTGATCCTCATCTGACGCATCAAGTACCTTTCTTCAGTACTCATGGAGTGAGTTCTCCCAGAATGAGTGCCTCTTATCTCTCTCTTCATACTTATGAGTATTTTCTCCTATTTACGTGCTTTGGGGAATCTTCGAGCTAGATCGTAGTGGTGGAATCAGGGTAGTCGATCATGTATGGGTATATCTGGATATTCTTGTTAATTGTTCTGTAAACATATATTGTGTAGAGTCGACTGTATCATTCTATTGTGGTATTTCACTTGTATTATTCCTTTGTGGTTTTGGGGTGTCCTACTAGGTATTGTTATACTCACACCTGCATGGGCTTTTCCTACACATGTCATGTCTTGTGTAGATTAGAGAGCCTTTGACATGATATTAGGTGGACCAGGACCGGACGGTGCTCTGTGAGATCAGGCAGGATGAGGTGTGTTTCTACGGCTAAAAATTGAATCCCAGTACCATTCATCATAAGATGGACTTTGTTTTAGACTTTCTTTTGGTGGGATTGTTCTTTTGGCCCAAGGTTTTACAATATTGTACATTACTTTTCGGTCGTACTCTATTGGTTGGGGATTTTAGTGTATTCATGCTTTTCCCTTTTAGTAGTATTTAGTTTTCAGCTTTGTGGGCTTGGATATTTGTGTTTGAGTGTACATGTTTATAGGTAATCCATCCCTTGTTAGTGACATGCCAACTCAGTGCTAGTCACCAGCCCCTGGCCTATTGAAGGCGAGCTTGGGGAGTTGCAGCACGAGCCCCACTAGGACATGTTGTGATAGATTGGTATCAGAGGTGGTAAGTTCTACCTTAGTACCAGGAGTCTGTGAGTCGGTTTGGGGAAATAGTGTCAAGTGTTTCGTGTTCATAATTCAGGCCAGGGACCCCAGTGTTGGTATGGGAGGTCGACGTATCCATACACCAGTACTCTGATAACTTTCTTTTCAACACGGTACATGAGAACACTTGTTGCAGGGGAATGTAATGGTACATGCATCATATAGTAATGGGTTGTGGTTTTTATGTACTTATTGAGTCATCTCTCCATATATCTCACTGACTGTAATACATCTTGTTTATTTACAGGATGCCTCCGTGACATAAACCTACTAGGATCCAGTAGCTAAATAATGAGTATGACCCCCTTAGTGTTGAAGCTTCGATACAGGGACTAGATCACCCAGTTTTACCTTCATGTGGTGTGTCAGCTATTCCACCACCTGTCGAGCAGTGTTTTGTGCCAGCTGTACCAGTAGAGGAGGAACGTAGGTTGAGCGCACTCCACGAGTTTCAAAGACAGATTCCCCTCAGCTTTCGAGGCAATCCGGGCCCTCAGGCAATAGATTAATAGCTTGAGGTAGTGTCCAGAGTCTTCCGTTAGGTCAGGACACCAGAAGACCAGATGGTGATCCTGGCAGTGAGCCCTCTGCAGGGCTCGGTAGGTCGGTGGTGGAGTTTGTTTATCCAGTCTCACGACGAGGCGACTCTTGCATGGTTGGAGTTTGAGCATCTCTTTAGAGAGGAGTTTTCCCAGGTTACCCTGAGAGGAGTACGTATACGGGAGCTTTTTCGGCTCTAGTTGAGAACTATGATAGTGGATGACTATTCATTGAGGTTTACCGACCTCTCACGGTACTCGATGGATATGGTGGGATTAGTACTTTAGAACTCAGACTGTTGAGTGGGGATTGTGTAGGACATCCGAGCTGGCATCATCCCTATGACCATTCCTACTTATGTTGGGGTGATCGAGTAGGATTTGTTTGTCGAGAGCTTCTTGGCATAGTAGAGAGAGCTATCATTTGTCATTAGTGAGAGAGCTGAAGTAGAGACCTCAGCAGCAGGGAGCCAAAATCAGGGACCAAGGCATGGGAGACATTTTTAGAGGAGATCCCAGGACAGAGGATCTACCGTACAGGGTTCACAGGGTGCATCCAACCAGCTTCGAGAGAGAAGATGCTACTCATGTGATGGAAGGGGACATCTCACTTGAGATTGTCTGACCCACTGTACTAATGACATGGGAGCAGTAGATGGACCACCTAGGAAGAGGAAACGTGTGGAGAAGACCAATCCTCGGGGTGTCGGACGTGGTAGAGGAGCTGGGAGAGGAGCTGGAGGTGGTCAGCGATTTGACCCTTCATCACCACCACCCCAGGAGGTCCACCCCAGGTTCAGGGAGATGGTGGACATAGGCAGGGATAGCTACAAGCAGTATAGGCTTATGACCCAGGTACTCCCTGAATGATTAGAGGTACCATCTGTGTCTTTTCTACTTTGGATTTCGTACTGATAGACACAGGTTCTAGTCATTATTTTCTTGCTTCTTTTCTTGTTCAAGACCATGATATTCCAGTAGAGCCGTTCACTCGACCCTTACGCTTATAAACACCGACTGGAGAAGGTTCAGAGATCACACACCTCTGTAGATAGTGAGACCTTACCCTTTGAGATGAGAGTTTCAGTTGGATCCTCTTGGTTGTAGCATAGAGCCATTATGATTTCATTCTTGGTATGTATTGGATATCCACAGTTCATGCCCAGATTGACTGTTTTAGGCGAAGGGTGCAGTGTGTCCATAGTGATGGTATGAGGTTCTCCTTCGTTGGTGAAAAGGAGACCCAAGCAGCGCAAGATGGACTCATGTGTAAGAGGGTAGAACCTATTTCCCATCAGTTGCCTAGCCTAGGACTTGGCAGAGCAGATGATACATGTTTGTAGTCTCCAGCAGTAGTGGGTGAGTATGAGGACGTCTTTCTAGAGGATGTCCCAGGACTTCCTCCACATGAAGAGATAGATTTCTGCATTGAGTTGAAACCCATGAAGACACAGATATTAGCATCATCATATCAGATGTCTTCTGTAGAGCTTCATGAGCTGAGAGTGCAGCTAGAAGACTTGAAGAGGAAGGGCTATGTAAGACCCAGTTTTTTCCCTGGGCTGCCCCAGTTTTGTTTTCCAAGAAGGGATATTGGAGCTTGAGGCTATGTGTAGATTATCGATGCTTGAATCAGGTGACCATGAAGAACCACTATCCAATACCGTGGACCGATGACCTATTCGACCAGTTATTAAGGGTATGCTGGTTCTTGAAGGTTGATTTATGATCAGGCTATCACCAGTTGAAAGTACGGGATGAGGATAAACTAAAGACGGCGTTCAGATGTCGCTACGGTCACTATGAGTACATGGTGATGCCCTTAGTTGTTTTGAACACCCCGGAAGTGTTTATGGGACTCATGAATAGGATCTCTCATCCCTATCTAGAACGGTTCATAGTGGTCTTCATTGATGATATCCTTCTATACTCTGCGTCCGAGGAGGAGCACATGAGGCACCTAAGGATGTTTTTGGACACACTCCTAGAGAATCGGTTCTACGAGAAACTCTCGAAATTTCAATTCTGGATACAGGATTTCCACTTTTTGGGACACATTATCTCAGAAGATGGTGTAGTAATTGTCCCAGCAAAGGTGGATGTACTGTTAGCATGGGATCCACCCCGAATTGTGCTGGAGGTGTGGAGTTTTCTTTGGGTTGGAAGGCTACTATTGGAGATTCATTCATGATTTCTCCAGGATTTCATCTACCATGACATCCCTGACTCGAAAAGGGCAGCCTATCTTGTGGACCGAGAGATGACAGTAGGATTTTCAGTAGTTGAGACAATGTCTGAAAAGCTCCCCGATCTTGAGACTACCAGAAGAGGGTGTTGATTATGTAGTGTTCAACAATGCATCTAGAAATGGGCTTGGTTGTGTCATGATGCAGAGGAAAGAGGTGATTGCCAATGGATCATGTTATATGAGGCCACATGAGAAAAACTATGAGACCCGTGATCTTGAGTTGGCAGCGGTAGTCTTCACATTGATGATGTGGCGGCACTACCTGATGGGTGAGTGGTTTATCATCTAATCTGATCACAAGAGTCTCAGATATATCTTTTCTCAGAAGGATCTGAATTTGCGGCAGAGGTGGTGGCTTGAATTCCTCCAGGAATACAACTTTTAGATCATTTATACTCCTGAGAAGGGGAACGTTGTGGCAGATAGTCTCAGTAAGAAATCTAATTTGCAGTTACTTGATGAGGAGATGAGGCATTTGGCCTCTTTATAGATATCCTTCTTGGATAGAGATGAGGTAGATTACCTTCAGTCGATGTCTGTTACCCCTCCACTCTTATAGTGAGTCAGGGAAGCACAACTCTAGGATGCTAGCTGTGAGACTCTACGTGCTCATATATATGCAGGTAAAGCTGCCGATGGATTTTCAAAAGGTGGGGAGCACATTTTTCTTTTCAGAGGGTACACATTAGTACCAGTGACATTGTGGAAGGAGGTTCTGAGGGTGTTACATATATCTCCTTTTCTAGTGCATCCAGACGTGGAAATGGTGTACCTGGACCTCCGACGTCAGTTCTGGTGGCTAGGAATGAAGAAGAGTGTGGTAGAGTTCATTTCTTGGTGCCTTACTTGTCAGAAAGTAAAGGCTGAGCACCAGGTTCTAGCAGGTTTGACTCAGCCCCTTGAGGTGCCAGATTGAAAGTGGGATTAAATATCCATGGACTTCGTGATAGATTTACCATGTACGTCAAGGGGACACAATTCCATCTAGGTAATCGTTGACCGACTCATCATGTCGGCCCACTTCCTAGCCATACGAGAGAAGAGTCCAGAGGAGATCTTGGGACTCCTATACATGCAAGAGATAGTTCAACTTCATGGAGTGCCATCGAAGATCGTCTCAGATTGTGATTCTTGTTTCACATCCCATTTGTGGAAGGGACTACAGGAAGCATTTGGGACTCAGTTACGCTTGAGAATTGCATTTCATCCTTAGACTGAGGGTCAGAAAGATTGTACCACCCATGTTTCAGAGAATATGCTATGGGTTCGCATACTTGACTTTGGTCGTAGCTGGGAGGATCACCTACCACTGCGGGAATTTTTTTATTACAACAGTTATCATTACACTATTGTAATTGAACCATTAGAGGCTTTGTACGGGTGACCATGCAGGTCACCACTTTTCTGGACTGACCTAGGAGAGTCAGCACTCATGGGGCTAGAGATGGTGCATGCTACTACGGAGAATGTGTAGGTCACCTAGGAGAAGATGAAGACTACACAGAGTCGGTAGAAGTCTTATGCTTACAGGAGACGGAGGCCCTTGGAGTTTGAGGAGGGAGACCATGTTTTCCCTCAGGTCTCACCTCAGTAGGGATTGGAAGGATTTGGCCGATGCGGCAAGCTATCACCGAGGTTCGTTGGCCATTTTCAGATTCTTAGTAGAGTTGTTGAGGTGGCGTACCGCTTGGCTCTACCTCAATAGATAGACTGGGTATACAACGTTTTCCATGTGTCGCAGCTATGGAGGTACGTGCATGATCCATCACACATTATTGACTTGGGTGAGCTGGACATCGATGATGGATCGACCTTTACTAAGTACACTATGGAGATCAATGAATAATTGGAGAAGTTATTTCGTGGGAGAGATATTCCCTTGGTGTGTGTCTGGTGGTAGCACGACAATCTCCAGGAGAGAAAGTGGGAGAGGGAGGCACACATTCGTGTGTAGTACCCACATCTTTTTGAGTAGCCTTTGTTTTGGATTTTCGGGGATGTAAATCCCTATGGAGGGGAGGATGAATTGTCCCAGATTTTTCTTCCATATTTTATTTTAATATTATATTGTAATTCTTTCAAGACCAGACTCTGAGACGGTGTGCAGTTCGGAGGCCCGGTGAGCTAGGAAAAAATGATTGAATATAATTAAATAATTAAATAATGTGTGTGTATGGTTTTCCTGAAAAAGTGGAATAACTCTTGAAAGGGTGGTCAGATCAGAAATCAAAGGACACAATTGCGTTCAGAACAATGATTTTACCTTAGAAAAGAACTAACGTCGGCTAGCACAGGTCGATGGTGAAATCTAGTTTTTTGGCAAAACCTTAATAAAATATTTAATAAAAAATTATTTTATTAAATCTTTATGCAGAGAAATCTATTAATTCATTTAAATTAAATATTTCGCAGTGGATCAGGGTTATAGATTTCATAACCCTTAATTTTCCCTGGAGGCTATGGAATTCTCTGGAGGACACCCCCAATGCAGCGACGACGTTCTTGAAGAGTTTCACCGGCGACGACGAGATCTTCACCCATGAACACCATAGATCCAGGTAGGGCGATTGATCTCTTTGTTATTTTATTCATGTTATTGATTACTACGATGAACGTGGACTAATACACTAATAGATTAGCCTGCATATCGATTGTATTTGCGGGAAGGGCTTATTGCATGGATTTTGGGGAAGATATTAATCCTTGTAATCTAAATCTAGTAATTGTTTTGAAGATCGTTCTTATGGAAATAGATCAAGGCTGGAACAAAAAATTGACGAGGTTCATTCCTCATGTTGTTTCTTTGGGAATCATTTCCCCATTATTTTCTCCTACACGTTCTTTGTTCTTCGCGGGATCAGAACAATGATCGATTACGCCTTCGATTTGTGGCGTAATGATCCAAGATTGTAGATCCATCCTTGGGATGATGGTATAGAGCTGTGATGATGATTTCGGCAGATGATTCAGAGTGGATAAAGAGATATTATTTTTTTGGTGTTTTTCCTTCGGATGGATCATTGGAGGTTTACGACCTGATAAATGGACAAAAAACACCCGGTTAGGTGTTCATATGATGGAACGAACCGAGATATGAAGTATCTGGATGAGTGGATGAGAGATTGTGAACCCGAAGATCAAGTCGTGGCGGGTAGAAAAAGATGACGATTCTGGAGAAATCCCGACTACATGGTGTGTAGTATGGGCTACACGGAGTGTGTTTGTCGGTGAACCACCTGGCATGTACTCTAGGAGTACACGAACACGAGTTGGTTACACGGCCAAGGAAACGAAGTGTATACCCTTCCCGGGCCAGACCCGACCAGATACACGGGATACCCCGTGTACTAGTACACGGGAAAGGCGACACAGGTTGAAGCCATGTATGGGCACATGGACAGTGTACACAGAGTAAACACCAGACACTCGGACATGGCGTGTAATCCCTCTACACGCCCTGTTGTTACTTTTGTACGAAATGTTTTTAGACATGGGACATGTTACACAGGAAATAGCCTGATTCAAGGAACACGGTGTGTGACCCTACTACACCCTGTGTAACTTTTTTTTACATGGCATGATCCAATTGTCTTTTCTGACTTGGACAAGTTTCCTTAGTTTTTGTCCCCTTGGTCTTTCTCCTGAATGTTTAATATATCATTTACTGTGTACAGGATTATGATCCCTTCTGCAGGACTTCTTGAATAGAGTGGTTGAAATCCCCTCTGTGAGACTTAGAGTCGGATCCTCTATTCTTTTGTGGTACCCTAGGTATATTTTCTCGATATCGACATGACCTACATTACCCGGGTTTCGATCCTCTACTTAGCAGGTTAGTTCAGACTGATTTATTGGAATCACCCCTAGCTACTGGTTGTGATCCTCATCTGATTGATCTAGTACCTTTCTTTAGTACTCATGGAGCGAGTTCTCCCGGAATGATTGCTTCTTATCTCTCTCTACATATATAGGAGTATGTTCTCCCGGTTACCTGCTTTGTGGAATCTTAGAGCGGGATCTGAATGGTGGTTTTGCGGTAGTCAATCGTGTATGGGTATATCTATATATTCTTGTCATATGTTCTGTAAACATATACTGTGTAGAGATAGTTGTATCATTCCTTTTTGGTATTTCCCTTGTTGTATTACTTTGGGGTTTCAGGGTGTCCTACTAGGTATTGTTATACACACCCCGGTACGGGATTTGCCTGCACTTGTCGTATCTTATGCAGACGAGCGAGCCTTTGACTTGATATTTGGTAGACCAGGACCGGATGGTGATCAGTGAGATCAGGCATGCCGAGGTGTGTTCATACGGCTACAGATTCCAGTCCTAGTACCTTTCTTTACAGGTTGGACATTGTTGCAGACTTTATTTTGGTGGGATTGTACTTTTGGCCAAGGGTTTTACATTATTGTACTTTACTTTCCTATTGTACTCTATTGGTTGGGATTTTTAGTGTATGCATGCATTTCCCTTTTAGTATTTTTTCCTTTTCGGCTTTTTCGGCATGGATATGTGTGTGTGTGTGTACAAGTTTACAGGTAAAGCCTCCCATGTTTGTGACATGCCTACTCGGTGCTAGTCACCATCCCCTGGCCTATTGGAGGCAGGCTTCAGGAGTTATCACATGGGCCCCACTAGGACGGGTCGTGACATATTACAACTATATAAATTCCAAACAAATCAATTTTAGTTTCTATTCATCATAAAAACCAAATTGTCTTACAGTTTCTCATAATATACAATTGTACTAAAAAACTCATCCATGTTGGCCTTAAAATATTTAGATTACAAAAAATTCCACATGCACTTTATTTAAATATCTTATCAAACATCAATAAGAATTATTTTTATTATATATTGAATAACTCAAAGGGTCTTATATTATCATACAAAGTCATTAAAAAACACATATATAAAAAATAATTTGTTCAATAATTTAATTATTTTATATAATACTCTTTTTTTTAAATAATATAATTTACTAAATAATAAAATTATAAAAACTAAATTGTACAAATAGAATAAAATCACAATATAAATATTTATTTTAATATTAATTCAATTTAATTAATTTCCCTTATTATAGTAGAAAATAAAAAAGGTAGGTCATTAAAATATTAGTAAAAAAATAATTTGATGATTCAAAACTAAAATGTGATTCTCTATGTTGAATGGGAATTAAGTACTACATTGGATGTCTTCGGTTTAAAAGACCTATTACATTCATAAGACTCATTTTTTGAAAAATATACACTTATATGACATAGAATCCTATTTACATGAATTTATTTTTATATATATTTTCAATACATATTAATATTTACCAATGAATATTTAACTAACATAATATACACATACATAGTAAATATAAATATAAATAAAATAACTCATAAAGGTTCTAATTACTCACTTAGAAATCACATGTACACTGACTTAACCACCACTAAGACTCAAGAATATTCCATGATTTAATTTGACTAGTGATAAAATGGTTGTGGATATATAAAATAGTATGGAGTTATTTAACCTCTAAAAATGATAAATATTTAAAATATTTAAATTTAATAAATCATTAGAAATATTCAACATACATAACAATATATAAAAAAATTTAAATACTGGATAATTATTTATATAGTATTGATCTATATTTTCAATATAGTTGGAAATAAAATTCATTTAAATTTTATCATAATTATAAACAATTCATATAACATATAATCAAACACATTGTGCACATAAATCTAACTTTATTTAAAAATTAAAGGACCAAAAATGTGGTGAAACCCTCCTAAGAACCAAATATATGCTATCTATTATAACTTAATAAAAGGACTATAACGTCCCTAAAATGAATCTTATCCGAACAATTATACAAGTAATTTCAAAGTAAAATCTTGAATCCAAGGCCATCTATTTGTTCATATATTTTTTTGACTTTCGTAAACACTGTAGGAAATCACAGAATCATAAAAATATTATAACTTTAAAAAAACATTGATTTTGTAGAATAAGCTATAGAAATCAATAAAAAACTAGTAAATAATATTATAAACAAATACATAATAATTTTCTAATAAATAATAATATAAAGATGATTTTAATCATAAATGGATTGAAAATAAATTATCCATTCATCTTTGTTGATATAATTTCCAAGTAAATTACCATTAGTACTACTAGATATCACTAATTATATCTAAAATGACGTGGAAATTGGGATTCCATCCCTATAAGAGATAAAATATTGACTAAATCAATCAAAATGAATTTCAATAATGTTTTTTTGATGATAAAATGTGGATAAATATTACATTACAAACCAAATGATAATATTTATACCAAATCCGTCTTTGAAATAAAAACATTTCAGCATGTAGTTATTTCAATCTAATGAACTACTTCTAGGTAACTCCCTAAAAATAAATATACCCTTTTTTTATTATATACTCATTTAAATATGATTTAGGGGATTATAACCATCCCCATAGACGATTTGATATCATATCATTATTTTACCATAAAGGGTTAATTAGATATTAAATTTTCAACAATAGAATGTAATTTTATAAAAATATTTCCATCTAAAGGGATTAAATTAATCATATTCCCCCAGATTATGGGGGAAATAAAAAATATATGACTCTATAATGAGGATCATAATTTCTATTTCAACATTATTATATAGTTTATTCATTAATTTATATGAACAGTATTAATGTGAAGTTAATTAATGTTAATAAAATATAAAAATAGAAGTCTGTTTTTTATGATTATAATGCTTTAGATATTTCATTTATATATAAAATTATTATCAGATTTTTATTGATTATATTACAAAAAATAAAATTAGGATAATATAATAAATAAATTTAAATTAATATTAACAATATTTGACTGAAATTTTTTTATTTCAAATCAAAATCCCACTTAATAGGTCATTATGATTGAATACCAAAATAAAAATGATAAATACTTAATGCACATTTTGTATTTCCCTAGGTTGGTACTGTTCTAATGGAATCATGGTTAATAATTTTAATGATTTTCCTATTATCAATTATAATGATTAAATTAAGAAAAACATTACATAATGATAAATAAAACATGTCTAAATGAAAATATAACATAATAAAATAAAATCATAATAAAAACACACTATTAATATAATGATATATGAATCCTAATGCGTGCCAAATTAAAATACTATGCATCTCTATGTAACCCACCAAAAACATCCCATCCACTATCACTATAGTCTCACCCCATGACCATGAAAATAAAAATAATTATTGAAACCATCCAACACCTTTGTCAATTTAATACAGCTATTTTATTTACTTAATGTGTACATTTAATTTGGATATTTCTTTTCATAAATGGATAAACATTGTTATAAATTGTATTCCGAATAATATATTAAATACAATGCTTGAAATACTTTTTGTTATTGTGTTCTATTTCTTCAGCTCTTCATTCCTGGATTGTATAGCCAACCAACTAGAATAAAATTCCTAGTTACCATGATCCTCTAATTTTTCTAATGATGGGAGGAATACAACCACAATTTCCAAAGTTGTCTAAGGACAACTATGATAGGGGGTGCATTCAAATGAAGGAATTATTTAGATCACAATATTAATGGGAGATTGTCATTGATTTGTATATTTTAACCTCTATAGAGGAAGAATCTTCCTTCATGAATGAAGATAAGATGGGTCTCAAAAATCAAAGGATGAATGATAACAAGGCACTATTCGTCCTTTATAAATGGTTCGATGAATCTACATTCGATAAGATTTCCGAAGAAACTTCAACCAAGAAAGCTTAGGCTCCCATTTGTACCATCCTCAAAGGTGTTTATTGAGTGAATATGATAAGTCTTCAAACATTAAGAGTGTATTTTGAAGTGAAAAATATAAAATATGGCGAAAGTGTATCTTGAATTATTATCATGAATTATTTTTATTGTTAATAATTTAACAAAGAATATTGAAATTGTAGAGTACATTAGAGTTATTGAAAAATAAATTCAATATCACACAACCAAGATTATTCATGTGGTTTTAGAAATGAACGGATCAAATGATTTATGGAAGAAGTACATTGAAGAACTAATGGGGTTGTCACAAGTGCATGAGAATCGAATAAAATAGAATGTGGTTTCAATGATAGATCGTGTCTTATAGTCCAATTTATCTCTACAAGGGAAAAAAGAATTTCCAACTGCAATGAAGAGGTCATTATATAAGAGGAAGAGAGTGTGGATATCATCCAGGATATCAAAAAATGAAACAATATTTTAAAAGTTTCAGTGGAAGAGGAAATGGTGGATGTCAATTCTAGTGTGGTCGTGGAATCATAATGAATGTCCAATGAAACAATTGCAAAAAAATTGGCCATTATGCCATAATGTTTTGGTTAAAAATGGATAATGACAAGAGATCTAACTATGTTGAATCACCTCACTATGAAAATGTCAGTACAAAACTCCTCATCGCCGAATAAGAGGAATGTGAATAGCCTGATATGTGGTATCTTGACTAAGGTTCAAGAAAACACATGATTGGTAATAAATAATTGTTTAAGGAACTCATTAAAGTATTTTGTGGTGACGTAATATTTGATGTCTTATCAAAGGTTCCCATTATTTGGAATGGAGAAATAAATATATATCTGATGAATGGTAAGTCTAATTAAATTCATAATATGTATTATGTGCAAAAAATGAAAAATAATATCATCAGTCTCAGAAAACTCCATAAGAAGGGATATCTCATACACTTGCAAAACACTTCGTTCTCGATACAAGATTCATAGAGGAGGTACGCTTATCTTTTTGAAATAGTGAAGAACCACATGTTTCTGCTGCATATTAACACAAAGGTTGAGGTGTGTCTCTTGGGGCTAAAGAAGAATAACCCATGGGGATGACATCTGTGCTATGGGAATCTATATTTCCGTGTCCTTAAACTTCTCTCCCCATCACAAATAGTGCATGGCTTTCTAAGTATTGATGTTACAAATAATATTTGTGAGGAATGTACACTCAGAAAAAATATATGGAATTCCTTCCCTATTAGAGTGTCAAGAAGAGAAAATGAACCACTTTAGTTGGCCCACACTGATATCTATGGAATACATCATACACCCCACATGAATTTAATAGGTTTCTCATTGACCACATTGATGAATCAAACATGAAACTCTATGATTCTATCATCAGTGAAAAATCTTCTACATTTACTATATTTAAAATTGTCAAAACTTGTGTTGAAGTTGAATGTGGTCATAGAGTCAAAGTTCTATGATATTAAAGTGGTAAAGAATACACTTCAAATGCATTTCAAATTTTTTTAGGGAATAAATCCTTATGAATCAATCCAATGAAGGCTACATACCGTAGGAGAGTGTCATTGCAGATTAGATGAACTGCACCATCATATACATGAAGATGACCATATTGATTAATAAAGGCTTGATAAAGTGCTTCTCTATAGAGGTAGTGGAATATATTGTCAACCTTTTTAATTGGTGTCCAACCAAGAATGAAATATATTTCACACAACAGGAGGCATGGAGGGGATACCAACCGAGCGTGGTGCACCTATAAATCTTTTGGTGTGTCGCCTATCCTAATGTTCCAGAAGTGGGAATAAGGAAACTTGATGACTATGGAGAAAAGTACATCTTCATCTGCAACTATAGGGTATCCAAAGCCTATAAAATATATAATCCACTAACAAAAAATGTATTTTTTAGTAGAGATGTGGTCTTTTGTGAGGGTGAAAGGTGGATATGTAATGAAAATGAAGGAAAAAATATATTATAGTTGAAACCAAAAATCCCTAATAAAGGCATGATAATCAGGATAGAACGCCAACTACAGATTCCCTAGGTGCATAATCAAAACACAAAAATTTAGGATTATGTTCCATCACACTTAAGAGGACTCCACGAATTAAATATTTTGAGATATCATCTTCACTCATGGAACCCATAAAAAGGAAAAACATAAGCGACAACTATGATCAAACTGAAGTGGTAAATCTTTTTTTCCAATATGCAGATCATGAGCCTCAGAAGTTTTAGGATTCTATAGGAGAATAATTTTGGAGAATATATATGGAAAAATAAATTCATTCCATAATTAAAAATTAATCATGGGATACGACTACACATCGTAAAAGTCAGAAGAGTATCATCATCAAATGGGTGTACAAGATAAAAAAATAGTGATGCTGAGATTGATTGATACAAGGAAAATTTCATATTAATGGGGTACAAACAGAAGTATGTGGTGCACTATGAAGAATTATTTTATCATGTTGATCTCATAGACATTGTGGGTATTATTATTTACCTCATTGTTCATCATAGCTGTATGATCTACCTACTGGATGTCAAGTAAACATTTCTGAAAGGAATTCATAAAGAAGATTTCTATGTAGACCAACCTGAATTATTTGTTATGCAAGGGTAGGAAAATAGAGTTTATCACCTGAGGAGAGGTCACTATGGGTTCAAGAAATCCCCATGTGCTTGGAATGCATATATCGACAACTATATTCAATAGAATGGCTTCACCCAATGTCCATATGACCATACAGTTTACATCAAGAATAAAGATCATCGTGATATACTTATTGAATGCTTATAAAAGATTTTTTATTTACATGGAACATCCGACCGATGTTCGATGATTTAAAGGGGGCCATGTTCAAGGAGTTAGAGATTACTGATGGATGTAACATGCCTTTTTTCCAGGACATTAATGTAATTAAACAAAATAGAGGCATTTATATATCTCATAAGAGGTATGCAAAGGAGTTTCTTGAAACTTTCAAGATGGCCAACTATAACACTATAAATACTCAAGTATAAATAGGATTAAAATTGAAAAAAATACATAGAAGGAATAATCAATGAATAAAATTAATTTAGGATTATTATTGGAATCATGGGGTAACTCACAATCACGAGGCCAATTATTTTTTTAGTGTTTGAATCTAAGTAGATATCTAGAAGCACCAAAAGAGTCAAACTGGCTAGTAGTAAAATGAATCCTTATATACTACAATAGAAAAGTTGAATTTGGATTTTTATCCCTATAATAAAGAAAAAAATCTATATGGATACTTAGAAAATGATTGGGGAGTTGACCAAGATGAAATTAAATAACCACTGGGTATGTATTTTTCATGGATCAAATGCTATGATGTGGAATTTATGGATACAGTGTGTGGTTTCTGTATCCACATATGAAGCATAATATACGGGGGCATCATCAACTATTTTTAAATGAATAGGTTTGAAAAATATGTTGAAGGAGATTAAGCATCTTCTGGATGGATCCATAGTTGTATATGTGGATAAAAAATCGATAATTTAACTTCCCAAAAAACTACTGCAACATGGATGAAGGAAAAATATTGATACCCCATTCCATTTTGTAAGAGATCATGTCATGTTGAAAATAATAAAATTTTAATATTTTTATATATGGATATTGTGGATGATATTTTCACTAAGTAATTACTCAAATATTCATTCAAAAAACTCAGCTTGATGCTCTGGATGAAGCCGGTTTTAGTTTGAAGGGGAGTGTTGTTAATGCAATCTGTAATGAAATTCACATTTTTTCCCAAGTAGCTTGTCTTTTACATCTAATATGTTTTCAATATACGTGGTTTTTATCCAAATTGTTTCACACTACATATTCATTTAATGGGGATGCTTAATTTCATTAATGTGTCCATTAAATTTGGATGTTTCATTTCATCATAAAATCCTATTTACTGTTTTCAATTGTAGTTTGAATAATTTTGGAAATTCAATCTTCAAATATCATTTTTGTGTTGTGTAAAAATTATTCCAATCATATTTCTCAGCTTGTATATCCAATAGTTTCATCGTACATTTTATTCATCAATTGAGTGGTGGGATTAAGATATTGATCGGTGTTTGGATATTGTTGTTCAATTCTGACGGACTGACTGGGCCTATTGAGATTTTATTCTATAGGTGGTTACTCTTTGGTTTTTATTGGTGTTAATTATCATTTATGATGCATGTGATCATAATATCAGATTATGGAGATATGTGGCATTGGTTGTGAGTTGATGTCCTTTGGTGGATCATTCAAAATAGAGGACTGGATGTAGGGGTGGGCAGTTCCTCACTCCAGTAGTGAGTTGATGGTGGTGACTCCCTACTCCAGAGGAAGGTGTCTTGTGGTGGGGGATTATATTGTTGGAAGCACCACTAAATGAATATAAGTGTTGATTTATTTTGGTAATGACATAAGGGATTAGTAACTTCTTCTGGTTCTAAGTGATGGCAGGGGTGACTGCTTCTGCAACAGTTAAAAAAATGAAAATTAACAAAATTAACAATAACCAATAATAATAATAATAATGTAAAGATGTTAAAATTTAAAAACCTAAATAATTATTTAAATTAATTTCATATTTAAAATTTTAATTCATAAAAAATATTCAAACAATAAAATATCAATAGAAAAAATATGTTACTTTAAATATAAAATAAAATATAAAAACTAAAATTAAAAAAATCAACATATTTTTATAATAATATAAAAACTAAAATTAAATATTAAAAATAAAAAATATAATTTATAATTTAAATATATATTAACTATTAAAATATATATTTGGGAAAAAATATTAGAATAGAAAAAATTAATTATTTGGTATTAAATTAATGTTTCAGTAATTTTGAAAAAAATAACATTATAACAGACAAAAATAAAAAACAAATAAATTAAAAAATCTAAATGAACTAAATAAATAAAAAATAAGTAAAATAAAGGAATAATTATGTAATATTTAATTAAGGGAAAAAATACAAAATTAATCATGAAAAATGATAAATTTATTATTTAAACATAATAAATACTTATGTTCAATTATTAAAAAATTATGAGTAATCAAATTAGTTGATTTGATAAAAGGAAAATTACGATATGTGATAAACATGTCAATTAAGAGCCATATTAAATTATCCAACATTTAATCACTGATTTCAATAATAAATGTTTTATCAATTTTCGTATGAAAAAATAAATCTCGAGATAAAAAACTATAATGTCATATATTATTGATTAATGTAAATTTATTAATACGAATATTTATTTGGAAAATAATTTATTTTCCACCCTTAAATTAAAATTTGTTTTATATTAATATTAAATAATTTTGTACTAAAATTTTTACTTGTGATTTTTTTGAGTTGAATAATAAAAAAATAAACTTTCATTAAATTGAGACTCCAAAACATCTTTTTCCCTTTGCGTGAGAAGACAAAAATAATTATCAGTAAAATAAATGAGACAGAAATAAATAGATGATTTTGATCAATAAATACATGATGAAATAATTAACTCATCCAAAAAAATGATTAACGAATAAAAGAATGTAATATTGAACAAAAGAACATCATCCATGATTTTTACTTTCATTTTATGGCTCATGTAAATTCAAGTTTTGTAATATTGGGTTAATCAAGAAGTTTCAATTCTAGGATAGTTGAATAACATTAGCCAAATCATCTTACCATGAACATATGATTTCAAGATGAAACTATATTATTTTCTAAATTTAACTAATGTGTTAATTAATATGAATGCTTTTCCAAGTGGCTTCACATCATTAAAAATTAAGAAAATGTGTTACCAACGTAAAGTGAGGAGAAAAACATGAAAAATCTTATTTTGAATATTTTTAAAGGGATTTCATAGGCTTATATAAAATCATAGATTTTCCAAAATAAATATACTCGTCCCCATACATAACATCAATCTTTGTCCTAAATAATAAATTCAATGGTGGAGAAAAAATAATTGTACTTTTAATGTTCTGTGAAATTTAGGAATTTAAAATTTTTATCATATATTCAAGGGTCACAGTGATGTTT
The DNA here is from genome assembly GCA_963277665.1 of Viscum album. Lineage (NCBI taxonomy): Eukaryota > Viridiplantae > Streptophyta > Magnoliopsida > Santalales > Viscaceae > Viscum > Viscum album. The sequence continues at coordinate 1,173,472,771 of OY728164.1, forward strand.
AAACAAGTTTTTTCAACTATAAATATACAAAAATAGATTAAAATGCATTATAATTAAGGAAAAATGTTAATAATTTTTTAATTAAGTTACAAAAAATATCATGTTAAATATTACATGCACATTGAAAATGGATGAAAGAATGTCTGAATAACTAATTGAAGTATATTTTCATTAAAATAGTAATATGGTATTATAAACACATACAATAGATAAGAATATTAACTAAAAACGTTTCAGTACCATTTCTATGAAACCAAGAACATGCAATGGAACAACATAAAAAAAGGGTATAAAATTGATGTTGAAATTTAAAAGAAGTATTCCACTGATTAATTTTTATATAGTGATGCTATAGTAAAAAACCTAATTAATTAAGAACACTCCTCTTGTGATAAAGACTCAATAGTAAAATTTCCTAAGAACAAATGTATACCCGAATGAACAAGAAAATAGAACCATAAGAATAAGAAGAAGAAAATAATTAGAAACACCTGTAAATTATTCATAACAAAATATTAGAAAAAAAACACATACAGATTATGGGTTGACTCTCTAATGAAATGAATTTAATGTCTTTAGTTAAGAATTCCTAGAGACTATCTATACTCATTAGTTGGATATAGTTTCACATTCAGAACCACCACATGATTTTTTTTACATGTTTTTTAATAAAAAAAATTATATAGATGGGAACCTAATATAGTAAAGAAGCAGTGGATTCCCTTCACAATTAAAAATATCCCTAAGAAACATCCTTGATAATTTAGTGACTGCACAATAATGTATCCAAGAGGATCATATTATTAAAGAACCAATTTATGTTCTTTAGTGGTAAAATTACATTTATTCTTAGGTTTAAATTAATCAACTCCCTCTGACTCTTCCTAGAAACTATGATGCTCATTAAGAAAATGATTCTCAGTGAAAACTTTTGACGTGTGAGTTGTCCAATTTTTTTTTAATCATAAAATTAATAATTTTATAATTTTCATTAATGGAATGATTTGATTTTGGTTCTTCATGTGGTATGACAATATATTAAAATCTCAATAACTTATTCTTAATTAAATGAAGATAGATATTAGTGTTTTTATTGTATGAGTTCTATATAAAATATTCACAAAGATGGTTTTCAAGAGAACAATGTGCAGTATCAAATTTTCAATCAAAAAGGATTTCTCTTCCAAAAACAATCATTGTTCTATAATAAGATTCAACACTCAAATTAATTACGGAAATTTAGAAAAGTTGTAAAGTGTTTTTTTCATCTAAAAAAATATGTTTCACGATTTTAAAAATATCATCCAATATTTAATCCGCATAAAATAGAAAATTATCAACAACTATATCTAAAATGTTAATTCCACATTAATCATAAAATCATAATTCCACTTTTATATCATGTTCACTATCAAAAAATTTGGTCTAAAAAATTGTTGAGTGTTTCATTTCGAATTTAGGGGAAAAATATTCAGTCATCTTTTTGAAATTTAGATTCTATAATTCTCAAATTTAAAATTTTTCCCCATTTGAGAAAAAAAATATTCCCAATTTGAGTTGGCCAAACAATTGAAAAGTATATAATAAAATGAAAAATATATTAAATATCATAAATAAATAATGGTTCTAAACATCCCACTTCTAAAAATTTATCAAAAATCATCTTAATGATTATTTTGTTCACAATTTCTGAAGTAAGAAGATAAAATTTATTACTAGTATCACAATAATCCAAGTAATTTGTTTTAGTAACATTATTCAATTAAAAATATCGACAATTTCAAATTGTGGTTCATTACTCAAAAATTATGAATGGCGATATGATGATTTTTAAATATCATATTCTCATTTTTTTAATTTACCCTCAACCTGAGCAATCAATTTTTCATAGATCCTCTAATAGTGAACTTTTTAAAGGTACAAAACATGAACATAATAGGAAATCCCTCTTAAATATTGTTAAATTGTTTTCATGAAATTTACTTACTCAAATATCTTTAGGTTCATAATGGAATCATTAATTTTTGGGTGTTAATTCAAAGGGATTTCAATTGCTATATATTTCCCATCATCAAAATTAGATCCTTCAATATCATTGGTTTGTGCAGTAATTTCACTCTCACTCATATTGAAAATTTCATTTTCAATTTTTCTTGAGTCATTTTCTATTTCTCATTATTTACTTAGATGTTATTAGTTTATACATAACTGAATTTCTAATGTTTCAATTTTATGTTTTTTGATTCTCTAATATTATTCTCATTATTTAAATTTAGAATCCATTTATGAGATTAATTTTTCTCATTAATCATAATATGAGAGATTATGTTCATATAAATTTCATTTTTATTCAATGTTACTTATCTATAACGTTTGATTATGAAAAAAAATTACGATGTATTCCCATAACAAAAATTAATAAAAAATAGGTTTTATTTTGTTGATATCCGTTCCATTGAATTTTAATTTTATATGCTGTAAAAAAATGTTGCAAAATGTGCAGTAATAAAACATTTCAGGATTTAAAGAATAATCAATTCTCAAACACAAGAAGGATGAATCAGAAAATAAAAAATCACATGAAGAATATTCATTAGAATCAATTTTAAACAAAATGTTTCATATTTATGTATAAATTTATTTTAAAATTTAATTTTTAAATGTTTTCAATAAATAGTCACGTGACTCCTTATATTGAAAAACATCTAAATACATGACACCTAACTTTTCAATACATAACATGTTTAATTATTTAGAAACTCCTAAAAAACTAATATAATGGTAGTAGAGAATCAATCCCAGTAGAAGTATGTTTACTAATTTTTTGAAAAACAAACGATTTGTAAATATTCTGGGAATTTTTTTTTCAATTTTTCAATTTTATTTTTTTTAATGATTTTTTATGTTAACATTGTATGTTCAATGGTTACAGATGTCTTAATTTTGGAGATGTCCAATGGTGGAAAATGACAAACCATTTTATGAGGTCCAATGGTGGTAGTCTAAAAACACAACAAAAATTAATGCTTTTTATAAAATAGTGTTGAAAATAGGGTATTGACTTTTAAAAGAATAAGATGAGAAAAAATGATGAAGATAAAAAATATAAAAAAAATAATCAATAGAGGTTGATAAAATATAATCATGACAGTTTCATTAGGAATTCTGAACCAATTAGTTCAAATGTGTTTCTTCTTCAAAGAAAAATTAATTGATTTTGTAACATCAGATAATGGTTGCTTTATTGTCCCTTAGTATGAGATTAAACATATAAATTTCAAATTAATTATCTTCACCACTCAAGGAAACATGAAAAGGTATTTTTATTTGATGAAATTTCATTTAAATAAATTTTATAGAAATATTCCCACCCTTTTGAAATGAATGTTTAATAAATTCATCCAAGATCATTCTTGGTGAATTATCATAGAGATTTTATATCCATAATAGTAAGATCTAGAAATTTTTTATTAGTGTAGTATTTATCTCATTGATATATTCTGATTCATTAGAAAAATGATGCAAATAAGTAATAATTAATAACAATGTCGTTTTAGTATCTCAATAAAATAAAATTACCCAATAATCATGGAAAAATCTTGTGAAATGAAAAAATTAGATTACAGATTAATGAAATCCACAAGGGGGAATAATTATCCCTTTAGAATATTCATCTTGGTGAAGAATGATACTATGATCCTCTATGTTGTCCTCTATCCCAAATGATCAGTCCCAGTCATCCATGCTTGCACCTTGATATCTAGAATTTGAATGATAAATTATTCATTCTGTACTATGCCCTAAATTTTTTATCCTTCTTCATTTTCAAGTTCATTACAGAAGATGTATTCATTCTTAGGTTCGTATCCACATCATTTTAACCTGTGTCTCAATAAAGAGATTTGATTCACCTGTACATGAATCAATATATTTTTCCATCCATGACATGCCCTATTTTTTTGGGTGTAACAAGAAAAATTTTTATGGTTGTTATATAAAATAAAAAAACAATAAATAAATGAATTATTATGATTATTAACACTAATATAAATATATAATATTAATAATTATTAAAAAAATAAATAATTATTTTAGTATTATTAAAAATATATTATTATAATTAGTTTTTAATATTTTTATATATATTTAGATAAATATTTATATAAATTATCTTTTTTTCATTATTTATATATAACTGAATGAAAAAGTGTGAAATTATTAACACATTGTTATATAAATTATTATTAAAACATATAAATTTATTAAAATTAAATAAAAATTCATTTTAATGTTAAAAGACTATAATATTAAATACTTATGTTAAAATATTTGTATTTAATTATTTAATTTACTATCTTTCTTTATAATTTTGTTGTTTTTAATGATTTTTATCTTGACCATGAAAAACCCATTAGACACATGGTTAATTTTCAATATAAGGGGTCGGGGTGATGGTCATGGGTCCTCTTCATCCACCAAAGGATTATTCAGTCACTGTATTATTTATTGATGAAAGTGGTCATCAACCTAGTGGTGTTGAAATTTAGGGGTTTCTATCATCTTCCTCTGTCTCAACAAAGATCATTCTAAGGGGGTCATGGATTTATCTGGTGGATCATCTTTAGTGTTCAATAATGATAACAACAGATTTCATTTGGTGGAATCAATCTTATTCAAGAATCCATGCAGTTGTTTCAGTCCCAAAATATGTAGTGGTCACCATAGTCTTAGGCTAAAGTGATGTATTCATCATTATAAAACCTGATTCTTTGAACATTCTTAGTTCTTGGTGTGGTTTATCTTGTATTATTTTCATCAACCATATGATGGGAATTATAGATTGATATTTATTTTCTGACGGTGGATCAGATGTGATTGGTTTATTGTATCTGTTGATATTTTACAAAGAAAATGGTCGTAATTTGGTATGTAGAGATAGATATTTTGCTTCGTAGAGGAAGGCGAGTGGAATTTTGGATAACAGTGAGTAGTCAAATTTGAAGTGATTATATGGTTAATGATTGGTCATTTGAAATATGGGCATAGAATTAGGGGTGGGTAGTGCCATACTATGGTCTTGAGTAACATGTGATGCCTCATTTAGAAGAATTAGGGGTGGAATCATTGATGGTGACTACATGACCTAATGAGAATAGTATTATAGAAGGGGGTTATTTTGGAGAAAGGACTCCTGATGTAGGGGGAGTAGTGACTAATTCTGGCAGTGAGTCTGGGGAGCAGTGACTCCTTCAAGCTAGTAATCAGGGGAGCAACAACTCTTACTACAGCTATTAAAAAATAAATGAATTTAAACAAATAACAATAAAAAATTATTAGAAAAATAATCTATTAATGATATTAAAAATTAAAGAAAAAAAATTATTAAAATGATACTCAAATTAATGATTTTAATTAATTAAATAGTCATAATTACTAATAGGTTTAATAAAAATTATTTTACAATTAATTGAAGAAAATTATAATTAAAAATTCAATTAAAAAGAAATGTAATTAATAATTTTCTTATCGAATAAAATGTTAAATAATAAAATTAAAAAATAAACATGAAATTGAGAATTATATTTATCACTACAATATAAATTTGCTTTATAAAAAAACATATAAAAATAATATATTTATAATTTAATTTTTGTTTCAGAAAATTTTGAATTAATAAAATTATGTAATGAAAAACTAAAATTGAAATAACATAAAATAAATCTAATAGATGTAAAAGGATAATAATGTAATAATTAATAATGTAAGAATAATCAAAAATGAATCCCTAACAGAAGATTTTACTATTTAAACAACATAACTTCTTCAGTCCAACTATTAAACAATTAAGGGTCAAATAATTTTTTAAATCAGTAAAAAATAATTAAAATTCAAATAAAAATTGTTAATTTAAAAGAGAAATAAGAAACAATCAATTGGTCATTGTAATGATATTAATGAAACATAACTTTTTAAAGGAACCATCCCACCAAGCCCCATCCCAAATGGAGGTAAGCTATGAGTTCAACCAAAAGACCACCACTAATAGGTCATGGGCATGTGACTATCACTGAGCAGTTAATATGAAAATTAGAAATTTCATAGATAATGAAAACATCTAATTGATATAAATTTCTTCTGTAACTAATAATAAAAATGATTATTCTAATATATATATTTTAATAAATGGACTGTACATAATCATTTTATGATCTAAAAGTACATGTACATCCCTTACGTTAAATATATAAGAAAAAATACCCCTAAAAATAATTGACAGATGAGGAACAAATATTATTTATTCCACATGTACTCTTATATTAGGAACCATCTGTTACGGGAACCACCAAAATTATAAATCCACTTATACCATTTTTCATTTAAAAGAACCATTAAGAGACTACTCCCAAAAAGGAAAAATATCTACATGTTAACATTTCATTTAATTTAAACTGAGAATTATCTACAATGAAACACCACATATGAAACTATGGAGCAGTCATGGATGATAATAAATAAACCCAATTTGATTCAATGGAAATAAATTGAATCATAATGAAAGTAAACATATATCATATCACTTGTGGTAACCTTGAGGAATATGATGTGGAAAAATAAACCTCCAATTATATTCAATGATAACATTACATGATTCTCACAAAATGGAAATAAAAGAAGAATAATAACTATATTCATTAGAAAAATAATTATAAGGGTTTCAAGAAATGTCATAGACCCCAATTCCCTAACCCTCAACAGCCAACCCAAACAAGAAAATAAATAATTTATGAATACTAATAGACCAAAAAGAATACATTTGATCACTTTTTAGGTACCACATCACTATGGAAACCCTTATGGACTCATGAAGTACAATTTAATATATAATAATATACAACAAATAAATTAATAATTGAGGCCACAACTATAACATAAGAAGTGATCCTTCACATTGTTGAACCATACTGATATGTTAGGGGACCACTACCTCCTCCAGTTTATCAGTGACATACCATTAATGAAGCCTTGACAATAACCAAAGAAAATATTTAATGTAATATAATAAGAACTATTAAAGGGGATCCAACATCTATAATAGTTACTGTAATATAGAATCGTGTGTAGGATTCCACACTTGGTATGTTGTCATTAGTCAAAGGAAATACTGACTCCGAATATTGAGGATCATTTTCCCTATGTTTATGTGGGGGAGTAATGACCATATCGAATCTGCATAAAATGAATATCAGTCCCAAATAGATGACTCTTTCACAATTTGGACTACCTACCATGTAAGAAAATAATTGATTCTCTGATCAAACCTCATAAACCTCATCATCAATCCTATATATATTATTAAATAAATCATTTATACCTCCCCTTTCAAACAACCATAGATGATCAAGAAGATTTCACCATTGTGATGAGGGTTGGAAAATATTCATGATTGAATTTTCACATGTTCAAAAATGAACCATTTGAAAAAAAAATCATTTCATCATATAACATATGATAGTTATAGAATTTCAGGATGCTATAACTATGCTACATGTTGGAATTCACTATAAAAATGATTACTGAATCAAATAATAAATTTCAAGATCATGATTCTACAAATGGATGACCAATTGTAATTTAAATAAATATAATTTAATCAATGAAAAGATTAATAATATTATTATTATTATTATAGACATAATATATATCCCAGTTAATAATTACATATCACATAAGTGTTTAAAAAATCATCTCAATGTACAGAACTTGATGCCATAGGCGGATCATTGAAATGATGTACTTGTTTAATGTTAAATAAAAAAATATAATAAAAATAATTTTTAATATTAATATTATAAGAAATATAATAATAATATAGAAGCCATGTAGGGGAAAAATTTCCATGAAGAGGGGAATCCCTCTCTCAAATCAGTCACCCCACCTTTAATTGATCACACCTCCGTTAACTAATTTTATATTTTTTTATTATAATATTTTGTTGTTCTCAAAAATCATGTTGAAAAAATGATTGAATAAAGAGTGAAAATATCACTGTGTGAATTATATATATTTTATCAATAAAGTGGTCAGCTATTATGACATTCACTATTCAAGTACATATCACATTCCTCATTTCAATCATTCACAACCCCCACTCGGAGATAATAATTTTTAATGAATCTCACCCCTACTATTATTCCACATAAAATGGCTAATTCCAAACACTAATTCCAATGATATATTTGAAAATATCATCTCATATGATCATCCCAAATCCATAAATTATCCTATAAAATGACATGGTCTATGATATTGATTCTTAATTCCCCACCAACATTCTTTAATTTAATCTCATATTGAATCTCAAAAAAAAATATGAACTAAAACCCTATATAAAATGATGAATTATTATAAACTCAGTATATCTAATGGATAAAACCAATATATTTAATTTTTAGAATTAATACAACTTTTGATTAATATTTTAACTATTAAGGGGTGCTAAAACCCATTAAATTTCTTTATATGAAATAAAAACCAAATAATTATGTACAAATTTTTGTTGGGTTAAATGGGACGGGTCATGAATGGGGAAATCTAGAATTAAATAAAATTTAAATTAATTCCTATTAATTAATGAATATTTATTAAATCCATCAATAAGATATCCCTAGCATTATAAATGATAGATAATTGGCAATTGGTTCTTATATTAAGTATTGAATCTATCATCTCTTTCATCCACTTTATCTGATTTAATTCCAGTATTCAAAGTCATATTCATCATGATACACTCCCATTATCACTATTTTAATAGTTTTTATCATATTCATATTCATTTAACTATAATGACACTACATAATGGGATTAATATAAAGGATTTCATAAGGTTTTGTAAAAACATTTATATAATTATTTAATTATTTAATAAAACCAAAAAATTTGAAAAACAATTATGATTTCACATGTGATATAAAATTATAAAATCCATGGGGAAATTATAAAATTATTTAACCAACCTTCATTATGTTTTCCCCATCCCCGATTTTATTTAAGATATATAAGCATTTCATCGAAACTATCTCTGCGTGACGTAATTTTTTTTGAATATTTTTATTAGATTTCATAAAAGGTCCATTAAACTCATTATACACCAAAATAAAAAATCTTATGGAAACCCCATGCAAAACAATAAATAGAATATTCAAATAATTGTTTCAGGGCCATCCACTATATGAAATGTTCCATATTTTCCATACTCAATTCCTCGAATACTAGAATCTCATATTGTAGTTATGTACTGATGTGAAAAATGTCAATTCACTCAAATCTGCCAACCATAATAAATATCTACTTGAAAATGAAGAGAACGTTGGTACCATAATCAAAAATATCCCAAAACAAACTTCTTATAATGAAATACCAATATTATCCACACTTACATTGAAAAAATAGTCCACAATATACATGATAATTCTAAACCATTCTTTAAGAAGTAAAAAAATATCATCATTAATGATGATAACAAAATTGATCTAATTTTACCAAAATACTATTGACATAGATTTTCTTTATGGATGTCTTTATTCGCCATTACACCCATAATTAATCTCTATATGAGAAGAATTCATCGATATGGCCTATCCTTGATGGAGAACCTTAGTCCACAACAATAATAAGAATTGTACATAATTTTTAGGGGAGGGGTATATCTACACTATCATACCTTAACCATAGTTTGTATTTTATATTATTCTTTTATTGATGATGGTTCTTTTTGTTTTGTTTTTGGTCAAGTTACTGATGACATTTTTTGAGTTCTGGAGGCTTCAATTATGTTTTTGTCCACTTCACTCTTTGATCATGATCTTGCCCAAATTGTATGAATCTAGGGAGAAACAATGAAATACCATTTTTGGTTTCATATACCAGGTTCATGGAATGAAAATGGTTAGGTTAAATATTGTTGTAACCATGTTAGGGGGTATGCATTTGGAATGATCTATTTTTCATGGATGGCACAATATTTGGAAAATAGTGTATCTAGCTCGTGCATATATCCCCCTGAACTAGAATGGTATTCATGGTTTGTATCCAGTTTTTCAAATCATGTAGCCAAAACATGTGAGTTTCCTAGGCTCTATAAAAGGGTGAATTTACCTTTTCCCCCTCTTTATGTTCTTAGCCCAAACCTCCCTTATCCTCCTGATCTCATTAATGCATCCAGTTGGGAGTATTAGAAGGCTTACACTTCTCTCCCTCATTATATTATAGGTTCTAATGCATCAATTAATTAGTATATTCTTCAATTGGAATGATAATTTCTCCTTTATTTTCCTTTATATTTTTCATTCTTGGATTCTCTTTTCTTGGTTCTCTCTTGAAAAAGCTCTATTGTATAGGTTTGGTATTTGCCATGTCGTCTTTTGATGTAATTATTTTTCCTTTGTTTCTTAGACCTTATTCTTCATTTTCTGAGGATTTACCTATATTCAATAAAAATTTTCTTAGTGTTACCATCCATCATCAATTTTAAAGAATAACATTAGATGCTTGAGTGATGTACTATATTCTATAAAAGTTTTGTCTGTGTATTTGAGGAGTTCATTTGATTTATTATGGTGTTTTCATGTTGTATATTTGGGGTAAAATGGGGTTTTAGAGGATTTAATTAACTATATGTATATATATATCTCTCTCTATGTATATATCCCAGATTTTTTATGAAATACCAATTGGTTTTTAAGAATTTAATTAATTATTTTGGATTTCATTGGGACTTCATTTTGTTTTATTATTTTGGGTTACATGTGGAATTTAGTATGTTGTGTGATTTGTGTTTCATTTCAATGGTCACTTCCTATGTATAAATCATTTATATTAGTTTTTGGGAACCTCTGTTTCTTTTATTAAGACCATTGATTTTTTATTGTTCTTAAATAGTGTTCCATCGGATGTGGTAATGTCTATATATAAACAAGTTCCTCTTATGGATGATAACTCAAATGATAATTTCCCACTATAAATAAGTCCACTTTGAACCCCCAATTTCCAAAAGCATCCCCAATTCTATATTTTTATATTTTATCTCAATCATTTTAAACGCTTCTTCTAAAACCAGAATTAATCATATATGTTCTGAAAATGGTATTGTGGTTCTTAAATGAACTTATGTTCATATTCTAAAAGCGTATTCTAAATTTAGTACCATTTGGAATCTTTAAGAGTGGTTTATATCCCAGATGAAGAAGGATCGTTTCGAACCTTTCAAGAATGGTGTTAGTTTTCTAACTCAGTTTGGAAATGGTGTAGGAAATTTAATTCTATTCTAAATGATGAGGTATAGTTAGTATAATGTTTTGGTTGGGAATGCTATTTTAAAACACTTGTGAGATGTAAGACATATTGGTACAATTGAATGGTTTGTTGTGTGATGGGAACCTCTATGGTTCTCCCTTCTAGGTATGTAGACTCATTATATATGGTTTTGGAATTCTGGAAAGGTATGAATAGTGGAATGTTTGGGTTATTAGTTTATGACATGTGTGTGATGCAATCCACTTTCTCAAAAACCATAATAACGATATTCAGACGAATCATATAGTGGTTCGAGTGATGGTTTCTAATTGACCCAGATTATATGGATTTGGGGAAATATATTTCTTGAGTGTCTAGGTAGTTTTCAACACTGGTGATGATTTTTTGGGTATCCAGTTCATTGTTGATTATAGATTTGTACCAAACATTAGCTACTGAGTTTTTACTTAGTACACATATGGATAACTACTAGATATGTTAATAAAAGTTTTTGGATTTGTATTATAAAACATATTATATTATGTATACTATAACTTGGTTTTTATCCCTTCTTGTTTACGGATTATTGTTCAGTTTTACTTTATATTCAACACATATCTTATCACTTCGTATGTTTATTTTATTGGGGTAATGTTTTGAAAAACATGATTTAGAAATGGAAAACAATTTTTTAAAAAGGAATGTTGTGTGTGTTATTAAGAAATGGGTATTACTGAAAATATGTGTTTGATCCTTTAAAAGATAATAATATATTTTTAATAATTTATATAAAATTATCATTTTTAGAATTTTTATGGAAAGAGAAAGTTTGTACTCTTTGGTGTTTACCTGCTGGGATATTTTTTCTAATAAGATTCTTTTACCACTCAATGTTGGTAGACATGAGATTTTTTTAAGGATCATGTTTCAAGTTTGGTCTTGTCATTGGATTTGGTTAGTGTTTCCATTGGGTTTGAACATTAGGTCACAATAAGATTTTATTTTTTCATGGTCAGTTTGGTTGTATTTTTTTGTTTCTATTTTGTTCAGAATCAATTGAATTTTCAACATGTTTATGTTTTAATTTGTATTTAGATATTACTATATTATGGTGGATAATATATTTTTATTATTTGGTATTTTTTATTTTCTGATAAATTATTCCACTAATTTATATTTGATGTTAGGTGCTACTCACCCGATTAAAAGGATCAGAAATCTCGCTCAGTCCTTCTTGCGGACAAGGACGTGTGTTGAGATGGTTGGTAACCCAACCAGGTTCACAGAAGAAATGGAATCTTTGGATCCCATTTTTATTTGTGTAGTACGTTATATTGATGAATTGTACATTCAATAATCGAGAGGTATATATAGTAAGGTCATCATGATCCCCTTCATGTAATGATACTCGAGTTGTCAGGGGTAGTTCAGGACATGAGTCTTATTTTCGGTCTGTGTGGATAAGGAATGATAATGGTCAGTTCTTTCATCGGGAATGGAACACTAATCATATCGTCGGGTAATTCACAAATATTTGTTCATTACACAATGAGTTCACTAATAGTTGTGTCATTATTCAGTTCATGTTGTCTTGAGTTATTATTTTTTATTATTTTTAGTTCGGGAAAAATATTTATGGAAATGGAAATCAGTTTTTGGAAGAGGGTTTTCAATAAATTTAAATAGTTCATTTAGGAATGGGTTTATTTTAAAAAGTTCCCTTTATGAGATAGATTTATCTTATAATATGATTTTTTTTGTTATTTTTCAACTATTTCCTCGGAATTAAAACTGGTTTTGGGATTTAGAATATATGATGGTGGTTTTGATAAAAGATATTTGTTTCATTTTGTTTTATTTAATTTTTTATTTTATTTTTTGGTGTGGTATGTTTCTTTTTGAATGATTTTTGGTTTGTTATTGATTTGTTTTTTGTGGTTAATTATATTTAAACAATTTATCCAGAAAAATTTCTAATGGTTTATAGTCGGTCTCTTGCATTCGTTAGTTCTGCTCATACTTCAAGAGGAGTGGTTGTTTGATGTTTTTCTCAATTGTTTCCCATGTTATTATGTGGTCAATTTCTATCAGAGGCTTCAGAGTTAATTGATCAGGTTTAAATTATAATTATGTAATTTTTAACACTAGATATGAAGATAATTTTTTTGTTTTTTATTAATGGTCTGAGTCTTGATCAATGAGAATAATTTTTTCAAAGATTGTCATATTTTGATATGTATTCTGATGTCATTATGATTAATTTTATCTATTGTTATATATCCAAGGAGGTTTTTGTAGGGTAAGTGACACATCTCATGGAAATTATTGAAGGTCAACATACTGTAAAGGCTTATGATGATCATCTAAAATAGGTATATTTTTTCTCATAGGAGATAAGATCATCGGATTAGATGAATGATCTTCTATTCATATGGGGACTTTATCTATATATTTTGGATTGATTCATCGCATCCAGTGAAAATTTGTTCGAAAAGATGGTGGATGAGGAATTTTTGGAAAATTTGGTTCAAAAAATTTATTCTCTAAAGCATGGTTATCCAATTTATCATCAAGATCATTTGGTTTCCCATATAGATGAAGATATGTTCTATAGATCCATGCTTATGAGAATTGTCTGTTTTGAGGTCTTGGATTGTTATTCGTTAGACCGTTTATTTGGTTGATTCTTATGTGGTCGGTTCATGAATTCAAAGACACCTTTCATTAATCCTCAAAATGATTTTTTATAGTGTGTCCTTTTGGTTCCACTATAGTTGTTATAGAAGATCAATTTCTATAAAACAACGTATCGGTAAGAAAATTTTGTCCCTTGAATGTGTTGAATGATATGCTTCAGGAAAACAGTGACATTTCCATATTCCCTAGAGTGATGTTCTTCATTTATTCAGAAATGTTTTTTACGGTGTGGGTTTGTAAGCCATGATTGATCTGTTATGCTTAATATGGACCAATTTATGTATAACTTTTATAGTTTACTTTGTTGTGTTACCCCTTATGTTATTGGTTTTTGGTTTGTGTTGGAAGCTCCCAGTTTAGGTTTGTGTAGCGTTTCTCAATGCTGGTTAGTGCTAGCCAGTTTCTTTGGGTGAGGATAAGCCTATCATGTTATATCACTATGGTTATCATTGTGGGGTTTTACAATATCGTTACTTGGGTTTGACCAGTTGAATTAAATTGTACATATTGAGGTATATGGTTTAATTCCATTTTTATTAGTTTTTTTCATGAGTTTTCCCCTCGTTTGACTGAGTGACATTATTGGGGAATAATATTTTTGTAGTGTGGATAATTATTACACCCAAATCATTTTTTTCTGTTATATTATTCATTTCGGGATTTTGGATCTTTTGGTTGAGTTTTGGGTCGATTTACCAATGATAGATGATTAGTTTTAGTGGTTGATGGAGTATTTTTCTATATGATGGTTTCACCTTGGTTTTGTACATGCTATGTGAGGGCCATCATAAATTGTGAAACCCCCTATTTCATGTTAAACATAAGTCTCGTGGATTGAACACAAATAGGGTAAAACTTGAGAAACTTCTATAGCAAGGCTCTAAAATTTTACAAATCCATTGTTCATGGTCACCACAAGGTTCGGAAAATAATGCACCCAACTCATTAGGGTGTCCCCTCCCCTAGTTGGTTTTGCACTGTTAGTGAACAATTTATAAAATTGTACAACCGAATAGTTTTATTATTCCAAGATACATAAAAAATATAATTTCTCGCATTTTATTCCTTATTTTTTAACCCTAATACACCCCTCTCATTATTGAATTCCCTTATATGCCTTGGGAGGCATCTTATTCCACCCTCTATAGATTCTATGTGCTTCCCATTTAAATAAAGAGTGGATTCCTCCATTGGCCTATTTCTTTCTCCTCCGTCGTCCGTATTCAATTTATTTCAAGGGTTCGATTGGATTGGCCCTATATTGTCCTAGCCCCAAGGTAGATGGATGTTATTTGTCTTGTGTTCCATCGATGAATTGATGTGTGGTTTGTTCTGTGGAATAGGTTCTTCGTTATATAAGGGTTTAATTGAGATAAATCACCTTTTAGGTTTGTTTATTCATCCATTTACTTTCAAATTCATACCATTTTATTATTGATTATTCTATATAATTATCTATATGTGATTTTTATTATTGTGATGTGTTTTTTTTATTTTTTGTGGTGTTTTCATTTTTAAGATTCGGTGAAAATGGGGTTTTAGATGACTATTTTAATGATGAATATATATATATATATCTTTGTCTGTGTATGTACATTCAAGGTTTTTGGTGAAATTACAATTGTTATTTATGATGAATAAAATGTTTTTTTTCTATAATTTTGCCTTGATTGGGGGTCTTTGTTTTTTGTACATGTGGAATTATGTTGGGTAGGTGGTTTGGGTGATTTTTTTAATGGCTGATGCATGTATATAAATCCATGAAATTAGTTGTAGGACTATTTTCATTCATTAATTATGAACATTGGTGTTTATATTGACCACCAAAGTCTGTCATTAGATGTTTCCACATCCATATGTGCATGTGGTTTACATATGGATGGACACAAAATAGATTATGACCATTCATAATGATGTTCACCTTAAACCTCATATTTCAAAAAACATTCGAACATTATTTTTCTTATCATTTCCCATATCACTTTAAAATGATCCTATAAAACCCCAATATCTCATATATGTTTTCCAATTGGTTCCTTGGTTCCCATATGATCTCATGTGTAGTTTCCAATTTTGTTATATAAAAAATGTAATGTTTTGAATCTTAAGGTGTGGATTTGTTTCAAAATGATATAAATGAGAATTTATAAAATTTAGTGAAAGGTTTACATTTTTATCTCTATTTTGAAATGATTTTGGAAATGGATTTGAATTTATAAATTCAATGGCCCAGTTGGTACCTTTTTATTGTTCTGTAAATTGGTTTTAAAACTCATGTGATGTGTATGCCTAGTAGGAACATTTGGATGGTTAGTTCTGTGATAAGGACCTCTATGGTTGTCCCTTCAACGAGTGGGCCTCTAAATAATTAGTGTGAGAGTTTCTCCTAGGAATGTATGGAGGAATATGTGAATTATTGGTATATGAAACTTGTTTGATAACCTCCTAATTTCTACACACTATTATAATGGGATTCCTAGTCCTCATATAGATGGTCCGGTAACAATTTTTTCTTGACCCCAATTAGATGGGTTGGTTTTCCCTAGATTTTTGGGTAGGCCATGTAATGCCCCGACCCCCGTGACCAAGAGTCGGTGCATTATTACATAAAATTGGCATGATCACAAGAAATATCAAATATCGAAAGACCGATTGGTTTAGTAGCCTTGGAAACACTAGATATATTCATAAATTTTTACATTACATCATAAAAATGAAAACTACAACAATATAGTCCCCATATTCCACACTCATATCCCCACATACTATCCCTACAGGTCATTCATAAATTACTTTTTCACATCCTAGGAAAAATAAAACATAGAAAAGGGGTGAGCTCAAATGCCCAGTAAGGATAACAATATAGAGGAAACTTTTATAAATAAGAATAAACATTTAAGGCAATGTATAACATAAAACAAAAGCTTTTTAAACTTGAACTTCAACATAGTATGGCAAAAATAAAATGAAGTAATTCCATTTACTTATTAACATGGATATTCTACTAATTGAATAATCATATGCAATATCAATAACCACTTTCATAATGATGCAATGAATAATGCCAGAGTATCATAACCACATTGCCAAGGCCTCGTGCCAAGACTACAAATAAGATTTTTTCAAGGCCTTGTGCCAAGACACTAGTTTGTCTCATGAGACCTACCGATGCATCGAGGAGCTATAGTGGGCTCCACCCATCACATATTAATTCCAATGCATTTCCATATGAAAAGGTTTAAACATAACAGAAACATTCGTATTAAAACTATCATACGAAATGTCAATACATTCAACATAAACTATGAATGGTATAAAAATAGCACTTCCACGGTCAAACATATAAAAAAAACTTCAAAACAATATGGAAGTTTTGTATAATAATAAATCAACTTCAAATAAACTTAAAATCCATCAATGGATGTTGAAATAGATGAAATCAAAACTATTTGAGAGAAATATCTCTTTTTTTGAAATCATTTAAAAGTCACACATTTATTAAAGAAATAATTTAAAGAGATTTTTGAATCAATGTGTCCCATACCACTTCGAAGATTTTGAAAAGAAATATAATTTCAAAACATTAATTTACATATAAATAAATCCTTAAAATCATTTTGAAAACATGGAAATTAATTAAAAATATTTAGAATGATAAATCTTTAAAACATTTAAAATTTTAATTTTGATAAAGAGTACCTTTCAGAATTTCTTAAAATATTCATTTTAAAATCATTTTAAAGTCACATAATTATAAAATAAAACATTTACCTTGAAAATATCTATATAATCTTATAAGGGAAGCTTTCAAAATTTTATAACGGTGGAAAATAGCCGCACATTCCTTATAAGTAAAAAAAACATTCCTACCTTAATTCTGTCAAAAAGGTTAAAAATGACTTGTTTGGAAAACGACGGAAAGAATCCTTTATAAACTTCTTATAAAAATTAAATAAATGGTATAAATGACTTTAACCCATATTTTTTAAAATATTAATAATGTTTTGAAATACACATTCAAGAAACATGGATGTGGATGATAAAGAGGTCCTAGTAGATAATTACGTATAAACAACCTCGGATAATGAAGAGATTGTGAAATAACCCTTACCTTGTACTTATCCTTGGTTGATGGTAGGTTAACCCGCTGTATAATGGTGAAATAATTGTTATTAAATTATACAATAATCATATATATTAATATGATATCATATATGATCTTTTAACATTTCTTTGTTAATAATATCTTAGTATTATCGTCCTTTCGGGTGTTAACTTACTCATTTTGATTTATAAGTTTTGTTATGTAAGACATGTTTATAATGGTTAGGTTGTATCTTTTTTATATCCATAATTATATGAAGTCCTTAATCATTATTTTTAAATCATCGAATGATAATTATACTTGAATTGATATGATGGAGAATGAATCTCATCGCGTTTGTGGAGACGGTAGTCCGTACGTACGCACGAGCGACAATAACATTCTTTTTATATTAAAATAATATATATTTGGATAGTATATCATATATAAAGAATCATTATCATGTTATATTTATTATTTACATGAGTTACACATCATTATTATACCCATCCAAATAATAATATATTGAATAACAATTACACAACGACGTGGAGACGGTACGCGGTACGTACGCACGTATGGTGACATGTTATTCAAAGGGTGGATAGAATACTGAAAATGGTTGTACCATATTTATAATAACATCACAGTATATATAAGATACTGGAGTTATTATTTTATAATGGTGATAACAAATAAGGAAGATGAGGAAGAAGAAAGGAACTTGGAAAAGGGTGGTGAAATCATTACCTCTTCTTCGGGTTCTTCCTTTTGATTTGATCAAAAGGGCTACATAGGTTTTCTTTATGATCAAACTAAGGCCTCTAGGTTGAATTGAGGGAAGTTGGGAGAGTATTTGGGATGATTTTTTCCGAACCAAAAGGATTTGACGGTGTGAAGAAATGAGAAAAAAGAGTTCCCTTTTATAAGAGGGGTGAGGGGTACCTTTGGAAAAGCTAAAAATAATAATTTATAATAAATTCATATTTTGTTTCTAATAGATCCAAAGTTAATTATTCCAAGTTTAAGGTCGGGATAGGTATAAAACCATTCAACCAATAGAAATTAGACAGGTATGGGTCACTATATTAACCTTATCTTTTAGTTTTAACTCTTAGTTAATTTGTTTGACATTTACCATGTCACTTTGTATTTTTATATTATCTAGTTAATAAACATAATATATA
Source organism: Viscum album (assembly GCA_963277665.1). Lineage (NCBI taxonomy): Eukaryota > Viridiplantae > Streptophyta > Magnoliopsida > Santalales > Viscaceae > Viscum > Viscum album. The sequence goes on from OY728164.1 coordinate 1,173,492,031, forward strand.
CATCCGAGAGACCACCAAGTGGTCCATTAATGATATAACTATCATGATATAAGTATCTTGGCTGATCCTTATATTTTTAGGAATTTAATATCAATTAATAATATAATATTTGTTTTAAAATCTCTTTTATGTCAATTTTGACACTATTCAATAGTTGATTTTTGTGAAACTCATAACAGAACGATTACTTCAAAAAAAGTCACTTAAATCAATCTTAATATGTCATAGTATCCTAGAAAATTATTTTAATTCATAAAAATTCTCAAATTAAATTTATTTGGGGATTTATAATATCAATTATTTTAATTTTTCACTATTATGGTAATTACTGCATCATCATTGTGTCATAAATAAATTTAATTATTTAATTTCTAAAAATTATAAATAAAATATAATTATGTAGGAAATATTATTATCTTTCTAATTAATATTTACAATCGAATTTATCTTATTTATAACCCTATATTAAAAATGTTTTAGTAAATAAACATTGATTTTAACTCTTTTAACTCTTTTTTGAATTAAATAGTAACAAATGTCCTAATCTTATCCAAGTGGACCTAAATGATAATATTTTATTCCTAAGGTTGTTTTTGGTTGAGATACACTTGTCCAATAGAATTAGGACATGTGTTAGGGTAATATTAATATCATTTCTACCCTTAATTACCCTATTTACTTTTAACTGTGGTAAATAAAAGTAAAAAGTTTCTATTCACCAAAAATTATTTTCATCTCATTGAACCACATTGTACTTCTTGATATTAACCGTGTCTCTCGGATTTTTGAAATTCTATTCACAGAAGTGGTAAAATTAAGTTTTATGAAAAATTCAGTTTTTTTAACTACCACTTACTAGTTTCAATATTCATCAAAAATTGATGTTTTTCAGAACAATGCCAAAATTTCACCCTAAGCTATAATTTATATTCCGAATTCAAAAATTATGTCTATTTTTTAAAATTACAAACATATAAGTTGCATTAATTAATTTTATAATTAATTCCCGCTGTCACAACAAATAGCGTGTTTTTAAGAAACAATATATATCAAAAGATTGACAATTGTTTAGGTCCAATTTCCAAGTGAAATTAATTCTAATGAACACCATTGGATAAAATGGTAAAAATATATTCTAATTATAATTCAAAACCACTCAAATTCATAATTTATCACTATTAATTATTTTGATTAAAAAAGTTGTTTTTAATTAAAATTTAGTAATTTTCAGTATTCATCAAAATATTAAAGTTATCCGAAAAGTACCAAAATTTCACCCTAGGATATTTTTGATATTCCGAATCCAAAAATAATGTCCATTTTGAGAGATAGAATTTATAAAATTTCAAAAAGTAGGTATTACTATTCATAATAGCTAGTTTGGTATATCGTGGTGCGCTTTAACTCGATGTTGCGTGTAGTGCAAGTTATTGAATTAATTTGAAGAAATAACACACTATAAATTATTGGGGTGTTACATTCTCCCCTCCTTCAATAAATTGCATCCTCGCAATTTGAAATTGTTCTTCGAAAATAAAAGGTTGAAAATAATAAATATCTTTGTGGGAAAACCCACATCAGAAATTGGGTTACTAAAATTTTGTCTTAATATGAGGAAAAGAGAAATGAAAGGGTCACCACCAAATTATGATCTCGATTAGGAGAACATTAGTGGAAATTAGAGACATATAATTGGAGGAAAAATATAAATATTTATAGGTAGTGATTGAGATCATCAATCACAAACAAGTTTAAAATCGAGGTCCTTAAATTCATCAATCTATGATGATTTGAAATACCATCGGATCAAAAAAACATAGGGTATTAGGATAGCACATTTTTTATTTTAGGATTACTTAAACTATAAGAATTAATTTCTTCATAGAATAAGAGAATAAGAAAAAATATATTCTTGACAAGTAGAGTTCCATCCTTTAACTAATTTCTGCCACATACTCATCTTTCACTCTAAAAGATAATAGAACATAAAAATAATATTCTATTTATCCTATTCGTATAGGGTTAAAAAATGAATTTATATTCATTTAGAAGAACCATTAAAAACAACATTATTCAATATAGGACATCACGTGGGTCAGTGGTCGGTGATATACCCTTGTCGCCCTTCGGTTGTGGGTTCAAGTCTCGCGGCATTGCCGGACACGACGGGTTGCCGCCCGACCTCCGGGTTGTCCTATTATGGAAATCCAAAATAATCCAAACTAGAACTATCCAAAATATTTCAGTCCAAAATTTATAAGGAAGGTAAACACAATAAAGATCCTTTTTCCACGTAATAACATGTGAACAACTTCATCATGTATTCTTTTAAAACACTGCAACATCCTGAATTACCATAAAACCTTATTGATTACATTCAGGATCCCTTATTCCTTATAGAATAATAGATATACTCTTTCAATAAAAAAATGTTTTAAACCCCAAAAATGATGGAATATACAAATCATTAATCAGTTTCAAGGTACTCAATAATATCCAATATAATTTATCCAAATCAGTCATATATTATTCCAAAATCACTACCTCGGTATCAGAACTATATTATGGTTTATCATTCTCTCAACCATATATTTTTCAAAAATTTATCCTGCTATGGAGTCACTTTTCTTTGTTCCGCACAATCTCATGTCCTTAATGAAATAGTACTGCAGTACAATCCTTATATACTCCATAATTATTATGACAAGTACATTGTTGATACAACACTCAATTGACATACTCAACATAAGAACCCTAATCATTCCTCTTCATCTGTGGTAGTATCATAACTTGATTATTATCCAATAGCATCATTTGCGGCATAGTCTAATGACTGGTACATAAGTTCTTGTAGTGTCCAAACTCCTTGCAAATGAAGCATTGTAAATTTGAAACAATTTTCTTACCCTTGCAGTCACGTACTTTGTGCCATCTTCTTCCACACATATAACAAACTCCCATTCCTTTCAGGAAAGTTCCAGGGTGTTTCTTCCGACAGTTATTCAATATGGGAAAATTCTTCTTTTCCCTCTTCACTTTATCCATCTTTCTCCCATCCATCCTTTTCTTCTCTTTCTTCCCTTCAAAGCCATAAGACTTAGTAAACTCTTTACTTATCTTATCAACACATGATATTATTTCTTCATATAATGATAATACATGGGATACTATTTATCTTATAAATTCTGGCTTAAGAACATGAAAGATATGATCCTTCTTTCTTTTTGGATCATTTGCATTGCTGGAGTTCTCATTCCTTCTACTGGGCGCCATTTCTAAAAAATGGCATACACTAGCATAGTTTATGAATAACAATACCTAATCCCAAACTTGTAAAACACATAACGTAAATTAAATAGTTTATGTATATAGTCCATAATCATAAAAATGTCTCCTTTGAGGAAGTATATACTCATAAACCCTTCATAATGGTTTGTAAAGAAAATGAGAAATATCCTAAGCATATCCCCTGGGAGTGTCGTAACCAAGAGTGTAGAATGGTTCGTTGTCGGGCACCAGTTCCCGTTAAAGTCCAACTCAAAGTGGTGCTTTCGGGTTTTACCCCTAGGTACATCTATGCCAGAGCCGCCTCTACCTTCTCGTATCCAAACAGGGATGTATTGCTTGGAAAACTCACAAAATCTCTACAATACCAAAATTCTAGGAAGTTCTTCTATACTAATCCTCAAAGTACATCTTAAATCTATGTGCTCTAATCAGAGTTTATCTAAATCTAGCTTCTAAGGTTTGTACTAAACTTCCTATGATACCAACTGTAATGCTCCGACCCCAGTGACCCAGAGTCGGTGTATTATTACATAACATTGGAATTATCACAAGAAAGATCATATATCGAAAGACCGATTGGTTTAGTAGCCTTGGAAACACTAGATATATTCATAATGTTTGACATTACATAATAAAAATGAAGACTACAACAATATAGTCTCCATATTCCACACTCATATCCCCACATACTATCCCTACAGGTCATTCATAAATTACTTCTTCACATCCTGGGAAAAATAAAACATAGAAAAGGGGTGATCTCAAATGCCCAGTAAGGATAAAAATATATCTAAAATTTTCATAATTAAGAATAAACATTTAAGGCAATGTATAACTTAAAACAAAAGATTTTTAATCTTGAACTTCAAAATAGTATGGAAAAAATAAAATGAAATAATTCCATTTACATATTCACATGGATATTCTACTAATCAAAGAATCACATGCAATATCAATAACCACTTTTATAATAATGGAATGCATAATGCCAGACTATCATAACCACATAGCCAAGGCCTCATGCCAAGACTACAAATAAGATTTTGTCAAGGCCTTGTGCCAAGACACTAGTTTGTCTCATGAGACCTACCGATGCATCGAGGAGCTATAGTGGGCTCCACCCATCACATATTAAGTCCATTGCATTCCCAAATGAAAAGGATTAAACATAACATAAACATTCGTATTAAAACTAGCATACGAAATGTCAATACTTTCAACATAAAATATGAATGGTATAAAAATAGCACATCCACAGTCAAACATATTAAAAATACTTCAAAACAATATGGAAGTTTTTTATAATAATAAATCAAATTCAAATAAACATAAAATCCATCAAAGGATGTTAAAATAGATGAAATCAAAACTATTTGAGAGAAATATCTCTTTTTCTGTAATCATTTAAAAGTCACACATTTATTAAGGAATTAATTTAAAGAGATTTTTGAATCAATGTTTCCTACACCACTTCGAAGATTTTGAAAAGAAATATAATTTCAAAACATTCATGTCGATATAAATAAATCCATAAAATCTTTTTGAAAACATGGACATTAGTTAAAAAGATTTAGAAAGATAAATCTTTAAAACATTTAAAATTCTAATTTTGATAAAGAGTACCTATCAGAAATTTTTAAAATATTCATTTTGAAATCATTTAAAAGTCATATTATTATAAAATAAAACATTTACCTTGAAAATATACTTATAATATTGTAAGGTATGCTTGGAAATTTTTATAACTGCGGAAAATAGCTGCACCAGCCGTATAAGTTAGAAAAACATTCTTACCTTAATTCTGTCAAAAAGGTTAAAAAGAACCTTTTTGGAAAATGACGTAAAGATTCCTTTATAAACTTCTTATAAAAATTCAAAAAAGGTTATAAATTAATTTAACCCATATTCTATAAAATATTAAGAATTTTTTGAAATACACTTTTAAGAAACATGGATGTGGATGATAAAGAGGTCCGAGTAGATTATTGCGTATAAACAACCTCACATAATGAAGAGATTGTGAAATAACCCTTACCTTGTACTTTTCCTTGGTTGAGGGTAGGTTAACCTCCTGTATAATGGTGAATAAATTGTTATTAAATTATACAAGAATCATATAAATTAATATTATATCATATATGATCTTTTAACATTTCTTTGTTAATAATATCTTAGTGTTATCGTTGTTTCGGGTCTTAACTTACTTGTTTTCTTTTATATTTTTTTGTTACATAAGCCATGTTTGTAATGGTTAGGTTGTATATTTTTCATATCCAGAATGATATCAAGTCCTTAAAAATTATTTTTAAATCATTAAATGATAATTATACTTGAATGGATATGATGGAGAATGAATCTCATCTCGTTCGTGGAGACGATAGTCCGTACGTACGCACGAGCGACAATATCATTCTTTTGATATTAAAATAATATATAATTGGACAGTATATCCTATATAAATAATCATTATCATGTTATTATTATTATTTAAATGAGTTACACATCATTATTATACCCATCCAAATAATAATATATTGAATAACAATTACACCACGACGTGGAGATGGTAAGCCGTACGTACGCACGTATGGTGACATGTTATTCAAAGGGTGGATAGAATACTGAATATGGTTGTACCATATTTATAATAACATCATAGTATATATGTGATACTGGAGTTATTATTTTAAAATGGTAATAAAAAATAATGAATAAGTGGAAGAAGAAAGGAACTTGGAAAAGGGTGGTGAAATCATTACCTCTTCTTCGGGTTCTTCCTTTTGATTTGATCAAAAGGGCTCCTTAGGTTGGCTTTATGATCAAACTAAGGCGTCTAGGTAGTATTTAGATAAGTTGGGAGATTATTTTGGCAGAGTTTGGCCGATCCAAAAGGCTTTGAAGGTGTGAAGAAATGAGAAGGAAGAGTGCCCTTTTATAAGAGGGGTGAGGGGCACCTTTGGAAAAGCTAGAAATATTAATTTATAATAAATTCATATTCGATTTATAATGGCTCAAAAGTTGATTATTCAATGGTTAAGCTGATTATAGGTCTAAAACCATTCAACCAATAGAATTTAGATAGTTTTGGGTCACTATATTAACCTTATCTTTTAGTTTCAACTCTTAGTTAATTAGTTTGACATTTACCATGTCACTTTGTATTTTTATATTATATAGTTAATAAACATACTATACACATCCAAGAGACCCAAAAGTGTTCCATTAATGATATAAACATCATGATATAAGTATCCTGGTAGAACCTTAGATTTTTAGAAATTTAATATCAATTAATAATATAATATTTGTTTTAAAAACTCTTTTATGTCAATTTTGACACTATTCAATAGTTGATTTTTGTGAAACTCATAACAGAATGATTAGATCGAAAAATTTCACTTAAATCAATCCTAATATTTGATATTATCCTATAAAATTATTTTAATTCATTAAAAGTATCAAATTATATTTATTTGGGTATTTATAATATCAATTATTTTAATTTTTCACTATTATGGTAATTACTTCATCATCATTGTGTTGTAAATAAATTAAATTATTTAATGTCTAAAAATTATAAATAAAATATAATTATGTATGAAAGATTTTTATATTTCTAATGAATATTTACAGTCGAATTTATCTTAGGTATAACCCTATATTAAAAATGTTTTAGTAAATATACTTTGATTTGAACTCTTTTAACTCTTCTTTGAATTACATAATAATAAATGTCCTAATCTAATCCAAGTGGACCTAAATGATAATATTTTATTCCTAAGGTTTTTTTGGTCGAGATACACTTGTCCAATAGAATTAGGACATGTGTTAGGGTAATATTAATATCATTTCTACCCTTAATTATCCTATTTACTTTTAACTGTGGTAAATAAAAGTAAAAAGTTACTATTCACCAAAAATTATTTTCATCTCATTGAACCACATTTTACTTCTTGATATTAACCGTGTCTCTCGGATTTTTGAAATTCCATTCACATAAGCGGTAAAAATTAAGTTTTATGAAAAATTCAGTTTTTTTTAACTACCACTTAGTAGTTTCACTATTCATAAAAAATTGAATTTTTTCAGAACAATGCCAAAATTTCACCATAATCTATAATTGATATTCCGAATTCAATAATTATGTCTATTTTACAAAATTCCAAACATATAAGTTTTATTAATTAATTTTATAATTAATTCCCTTTGTCACAACAAATAGCGTGTTTTTAAGAAACAATATATATCAAAAGATTGACAATTGTGTAGGTACAATTTCAAAGTGAAATTAATTCTAATGAAAACCATTGGAGAAAATGTTAAAAATTTATTCTAATTATACTTTAAAACCACTCAAATTCATAAGTTATCAGTATTAATTTTTTTGATTAAAAAAGTTGTTTTTAATTAAAATTTAGTAATTTTCACTATTCATCAAAATATTAAATTTATCCGAAAAGTACCAAAATTTCACCCTATGCTAATTTCAAAAATTATGTATTACTATTCATAATGGCTAGTTTGGTAAGTCATGGTGCGTTTTAACATGGTGTTGTGTGTAGTGCATGTTATTGAATTATTTTGAAGAAATAACACACTATAAAATCTTGGGGTGTTACAGGACAGGTTGGTTGTGAAACTGGTGAGGGTTATTTAGATAATCTAGTTGGTGATTTATTTTCTAGTTGCATAACATGATGGAAAGTGAGACCAAAATGAATAAATTTGGGTAATTATTTTAGATATGTTTAGGAAATTCTAATTATTATTAATCTATATGTTCTTATTTTATTTCTACTAAAACATGGTTTTTACACATTCAATTTTATTCATTCTTGTTCATTTCTCCTTTATTTTTAGCATAGATCTTATAATATGGTGTGTTTTATAAGAGTTGCAGTTTTTAAAACATGATTTTGGAAATTTCAATAATTATTTAATAGAGAATTTTTGTGTTTTTTCCCAAAGTCATTTTTTCTAGAATAATATTTTTTCTTCATTGAATGATATTAATATGTATTCAAATTTATTTGAAGTTATAATTTTTGGTCTATTTATGAAAAGAAAATATATATTCTATGTGGTACATACCTATTGAGATTTTTATTATTACACATTACTTGTGCCACCAGACATCAATAGACTCAAGATATTTTTAATATTTAGGTTTCAAGTTTGGTTTTTCCTTTAGAAAACAATTGGCCCGTGGTTAGTGGTAACCATTAGGTCACATGGAAATCATGTCGGTTCTTGTTTGGATAGGTTGGATTTTTGGTTTTCAATTTATATTTTGATTATCCTATGTTGTATTTTGATCCAGATTATGTTTTATTTGAGATTCAATTATTATTTAATTTTGTTGATTGTTATGTATTGATTATTAGATCCAATATTTTTTGGGGAAAATCAGTCACATGAGTTTATAATGGTTTCTCGGTGCTAGTTGTTATTGTGGGAGGATCGGGAATTTCTCATGGGCCTTGTCATGGGATAGGTCGGGTGTCGGTTTATATAGAATCATCTCCTAGTTCATGACATACACTATATAGATCATTATAATTTCAATAAACTACAAATCTTCATTGATAATTCTACAAGTTCACTTTTTATTTGGTATCATTAACATCCCCTTCACCATCATCAACCTATATGGATTAATATCTTCTATTTCTTATTTATAGTGAAATAACCCAATTATCATTATTACCAAACCATTATAAAACCCCATTATAAATTAATCAACATTTCCTCTACCGCCAATATAATTTAATAATCTATCAAAGATATATTATTTTTATTATTTCGAATTATTCATGAAATATATTATTGAGAACAAAAAACACACAACTAATGTCATCCAACTAAAAAAAATCTCACCCTTTCCTGTTATGATTGAATATATATTAAAATATAAATCATAGGATTGATAAAATTCAAATGAAATTTACATATCATCTCTATCCCTTATGGATTCACCTTGAAAAAATACCAACACCGACATACATTCATGAAGTCCACTCTCAGTCTATCACAAATCAAGTATTGTAATGTTCAAAAAACATCTCCAGAAATTCAATCAACAAACCATAATAAGTACCATTCTATATTGAACATATCATTATATTTAATTCTAGAAAAACATAATTTAAACATCAATATATAAAAATAATTCACCAATGGAAAAAATGATGATATGATAATTGAATTTAGAAAATACATCATGTATCCATAACATTAAATTAATATGTTACATAGAATAACTATATCAATTTCCCCACCCAAATTTCCTTCAAGCACGTGAGAAGTTCATGTCCATCAATGTTGACTAATAGTGAGAATCATGTTCATATAAATGTTGGATTCAATTTCATAAAGGCTGATTTTTAGAAATATCCAAAAATATGAGGTCATTGATTCCCCGATTATGATCTAATAACCACTATAGAAATACTGACCCACTTATATTTCATTAATCATAAGTCTACTAACTTTTGAAATACCAAAACTTCCACATAATTTCTCATCTCACCCATTGAGATGATGTTTCACAAAAAATACTCTATTGGTATGAAATGATAATTTCAAAAAAATTAAAATCCCCACCATGAATTTCTCTAAGTATTGATTTTATAAAATATATCAAAAATATTCATGGTAACTCATCATACAATAGTGTAACTCCAAAATCATCCCCGGAATATAAGTGAATTTATTCTACTGACATAGAATTAAAAGCAAACCATTTACCTCTATATATAATCAACCAAAAATTCCATATAATTAATTTGAATAGAAAATTTTCCTCCACCCAAATAGAATATGAACCATTCATAATGATTTTTTTTAAATAATAATTTCATCTATTGGGATGGATCTATTATCAACCCTTGGTTATATTGTTTACTATAATCGAAAAAATCTACTCCAGCAAAACCATCGTAGAAACCCAAATGACTTCATAAAAAAAATATTCTTACCATTGAGGATATAATTTAACCACTTATCAGTCACCATGTATCCATTAAATTTATGTTCTTCTCCACCACTCATATCTAACTCTACTATAATGGTTCGGTGTAATATGGTCCCCACTAGTTGTTGTTCTATAGTCGGCCATATTTTTGCCTCTGGTTCAATTATAATATCTATCTCTCAAGAATATGTTTCAATGTGGATATATTTAACATCTTTAAAAACATATTAGGGTACATGAGGAACGAACATGAGTAATACTATGATCAACACCTTAATTTAGGATATAATTGGTATCCTTGATGAATTACATCCCACTATACAAGATTTCTACACTCTAATATGAATATTTTGTAGTCATAGTTGGTTTTATAAGAAGGAAAAAATACCTCACAATAAATTCATCCATATACTTTTCCATTGTCACTATGATCAAAACACTATACCACCAATCATTTCTTGAGAATCATTATTCATGGTTTGATGTATTAGGAATCAACATGAACACTTTCATGTCACCTATTAAGAATTTTCAATATTTAGATAAAACTCCATCATTTCTAAGATATCAATTTTAGTGGTTATGATAATGAAAAACCATATAATAAACAATGAAAAATCAATTTAGTCATCATAAGGAAGGAATAATAATTTTATTTGAACATATATAATATAAAATAAAATATGAATCCCAAATCCTAGTAGATACATAATATCCCAATGATAAATCTACCTTTTATCATTTTAATATACATAGAATATCCATCCATTACTATTTTGATATAAATATATGTATCTAAAATTCTCTCTACAAGAATAAATTTCTATGAATTAGGGGGAGTGAAGTTATCTCATTGTACAGAGAAGGATATCTCTTAAATATAATCATAAAAAAATATCCATTACACACACACCACAGTGTAAATACTCAACTACCAGATTTCATTAATCACAACCCATCCTATAAGAATATGATATCTAGCAATGTATTTCACCCTTCTATAATACTATAAACACATATGTATCAGAGAATATATTAATGGGTAGATATTGGTTCATGTATAACCATTAATAACTGATATATGATTTGTGTAGAAATCATAACTATACCCCAAGAATCTATATAATAGCTAAATTGATTGACCATAAATTTATTAAAGCCGTAAGGAAATGATATATTGGCCTCCACAGCTACATTGTTCTGTGTCATCTCATAACTGAAATCAAATCCTCTTTTTCATTATTACCATATATTACCAATACTATCCTCACAAGGCTAAAATCTCTATAAACCATTATTATTTTTTACTAAATCTGATAAAAATCTAATAATAATCAACAAATCATATATCCACATGGTTTCATGGTAAGAAAAAAAATGATATATCAATATCACCACCAATAGGCCAAGGGTTAGTAACTATCAACACATTGGAATATCTCACTGTATATTATGTGTGATCATATTAAATCATTTACAAAATACATATCTCAAATTCAGAGAATTATAAAATTATAAATAATGATATATAATATTAAAAATTAACATAATAATAACATTGTCTATGGGAACAAGAACAAATACAAAGTGTGATGTGAATAAAAGAAAAAAAAATATGTAAAAGTGTTAGATAAATAATGGACTTAGTAACTCTACAACACATATCATCCATGACCATAGTCCATTAAAAGTAGTCACTACCACTGTCAGAATTCACCATACCCTAAAAAAATTACTATTGACTATAGAGTATATGACCCAAGAAATATACTTAATCTCCATGTCTGCCTTATTAGACTCTAAAAAATGTGTTCTCAATATATACACTACATGTGTGGGGACAAGGCCCATTAATATCTAATTATAAACATAAAAAGTAGTCCACCTAAAAAAATTATGAAACATAATGAAAAAGGTCATTGAAAAACTTTGTATATGGGGTAATAAGGATTAAGATGATTGGGAAAAATCTAACACCATTTCAACACAACTATCATAGTATAAAAGACTATACAAAATGAGTTCATAAAGTAATAATGTAGTCAATCCTTTCAATAATAATTTTAATGGACTTAATAAAAATCCCAATACCCACTTCATAAAACATTGATAGTCATAGAACATGGTAAAATGAATAATTTTAGAATACTAAAGATAAAAAAAATACTAATTTCCATCAATATAAATGTTGTCAATTTTAAAGACAACCCTTAGGGTGTTGAAGAATTATTTTTTAAAATAATCCTATAATGTGTATAATACTAATAGAGAGGCCACCTCTAGAATCCATTAAGGGAACACTTCTCAACATCGAATAGTACAAAAAAAATGTTGGAGCACAACAAGCTCTAATAAATCCTATTAATAATATAGACCTAACCTATAGAATTATCTATCATATCAATCCACATGATGTATGATTATTTTTAAATCATTATCTTGATTTTCTAATAGGTTTTTGAATAATGAATATAGTGGAGGACCAAATTTCAAATAATAGCTAATTATATATGGATATTACTAAATATATAGATAGAAGATCTTATGCCTTGTGTTTTTGGGGTTATTAGTGATGAAATTTTATTTTTATGTAAATGATATTGCACCCAACATTCAGAAACAACAATTATGGGGAATAAGTAGACAAACATAGGAAATAGAATAGTCCCACTATAATTCCCAAACTCATTATTCAAAAAAATAGATATAACAAGATAATATATACATCTTAAAACACAATCATCTATTGATTTACTAATAGGATAATCTATATAAATATATGTGAAAAAAATAATGATAGGATTTCAACATGTCCAAAATTGAGACCTCATGAAAAAAAGCATTACAAAAATCAAGGATGAAAAAATATTTTTTTCAATACTTAGGGATCCTTCCATTAACTGGAATTTGGTATTGTATATTATTCTTCAATTGGTTATCTCAAATTTTAGATACTTATTCCACAAATGGATCCCTAGTATAAAATTATATAATGAAGTTCTGATTTAAAAAATGGTTAATATTAATTTTAAAAATTATTTATATAATAGAATTTTGATTATTATAATATATAATCAAAGGTTGACAAATATATAAAATATAGAGCTTAAAATCATAATCTCTTAATATTTTTCATGAGGGATCTTATGATTTTTATTATTTATTTCTAGGTGTAAATCAACATCTAAAATTAAAATTAATAACAAAAAAATAATTCAATAATTACCATTAATATAAAATAATTTATCCAAATACACAGAATTGTTGTGGAAAATAATACCATTCACAAGGATTCCCACTCCCAAATAAAAAATAGACCCCCCATTGTTGACCTTACCACCATTTCCCACTAATTTTTCAAAAAATATTATATATAATTATCAAAAACCACAGTGAGGAATGAAGGAACCATAAGAGCTAATCATTTTTGGATGACACCATATACATTATTAGTCATGCGGTTGATTTCAATTTCCACCACCACACGATGCCATCTTACTATGTATTATCACCATCATGAAAAACCATAACTTTTGGATCACTATCATAAATTCTCCTCACCCGTATAATTATCCCACATGACTAACTTTATATCACACATGACTACCTCATTGATGAAACACATCATTATCATCCTATGATTGGACCTCATCCATCATTTTGACTGGCACTTTTTCTAGTCAAATGTATTTATCCTAAATGCATTATAACCTATCTAGAATTTCCCCATCTGATGAACATGACCAAAAAAATTATTTAATTATTTAAATAAACATTGTTGAAAATGAGTAAAATGAAAAATATGGAGAAAAACATTTAATTAATACTTGAGAAAATCCATTTTCCATAAGGAATATTCTATCTTTAAAAGAGTATAAAAAACAATTTAATAAATTTTTTGGAAAATGAATCCATACTATTCCATCCAAAAAATTTGTTACTAAATAATGGGGATCATAGTATTCTATTGAAAGACCACATTTTATTTATAGTTATTTAATAACACGTATCTAATCCAATAGTAAAACATCCCAATCCCAAAAAGTAATGGGTATTTGGTTATAGAAATTCCTATTCATTATTGATGTTGCATTTTTATTTTCCCCCTTGATATAATTGTATCCCTTGATTTGATGGTAAAAATAACATTTTCTATTCTCCATGTAAACTTCAGTACAGGATTATGTAAGATAAATATTAAGAAATCCCTAAAGAGACAACATTAATTTCTTCACATAGATAATAACATATAGTTTTTTATATATAACTACATTTTATAACTATTTAATTATGTTAATTAATTCCCTTATTAACAAAATGTCATTATATATATGATAACATCACACAATATAATCTAAATTCTGTAAACCAACCATTATAAAACTAACATTGTTCATAGTTTCTCTCTATGAAGTCCTTATTAAGAGATAAAATCATTTTATCATAATGTATATTTCTTTACCTAAAAAGAAAATAATATAATTATTATAATAATTAAATTTATAAATATTACACTCTATTACTTTCCAACTTAACCTATTGGTAATCCACATTCTATAAATGAAACAAAACCAGAATTTAATATTTTTAAGTCAAATAATAGGTTATATTTACGTTATTATCCTTAGAGAGGTTTTAGGACTCTAAAAACAAAAGATTTAGCTTTCTATAGATAGGGAAGAATCCATTTCACTACAAACAAATTTCATCTCAATAGAAATATCACTATATAATAGATAATGTAATCATTTTCCAAATATGTGGTTACATTCAATAGAATAATAAAAAAAACTATAATATAACTCATGAATATAATTCCTAGTATGAAACCCAAGGATTCTCATTAATTTTTCATAATCCGAATATCACAATAGAAACCTAAAAGTAAGTAAATATCATGAAAATGTGTTATTATACAATTAATATATAGTTTTACAGCCTCTATTAAAATAAAAAATTATATAGAAATTTCCATCATCAAAAAAATTCATTCAATAATGTTTGAATTCATTACATAGAGCATTAAAACTACGTTGAAAAAAATATTTAATATCTAAAAAATCATTATGCATAAAATTAGAGTCTAAAAATGTGATATTAGTTTTTAATTATAAATATTAAATGAGAAAATCGACATGAGTGTCACTTATATAATGAATAATACTCTACTTACTTTCAATAAAGAAGATTTATTCATAAATTTGAAAAATAATAAATTTTTATTAAAAATTTCAAAATCAGAGTGTATTTCAAATGGTTTTTCGTAAATAATTTCAAACATTTAATTAAATTATTACAGGTAATGATATAAAATTTATAGTCATGGAATATAAATTTAATGATATTCAAGGACATAATTTTTTGTCAATGTAGAAGGAAATTTAAATAGTAACATTTAATTGGGTGTTCAATTATATTTCATCATGCATTACTAATATAATATTGAATAATGAATATTTAAAATAATCATAATTGATTTTGTAGAACTAAAACATTAATTGAAAATAATATTCCATGTCTCAAACGGGAGAATCAATTACTATAATCTTATAAATAAATGTTACCATTTAATATAGTTATCGAATATTATATATGACACTATTATGGAAAAATCATCAAAATTCCCAAATATTTTTTATGGAATTTTCATTGTCTATTAAAAAATTGATACAATGATATTCCCATGTTGAGAGGAATACATGGATAACAAAACATGTGAAGGTATAGTAGGATTTAGAGAAGATAAAATATAATTAAATAAATAATATATATTAATATTGGAAGAATAATTTATATGATCAAAAAAATGATATGATGACATTTCACCTCTCATTCATGTATCGTATACCCAATTTGATAGATGAATGGATTATTACAAAATTTATATAATTAGTGAAAAATTAAAAAAAAACAACTAAAACAAGAATAATTGTAATATTAATACTGTATAAACACATAATAGTAATACTAATAATAAAATTACCTAAAACTTATTTATAATCAATTATAAATAATTCTTATACCATCATCAATTTTAATAAGTAAAAAAATATTTTAGTAATAACTTATAAAGATTTTCAATAAATAATATAGTTTTTATATATTTATGTTTATGAAATAAAAATTCCAATAAAAATCATAAATTTTTTAACAATAAAAAAATTCAGTTTTATCATTAAAATGACTAATAAATGAATTTTAGAGAGTCTTATGAAATTTGAAAAAAAAATTTACTTGTTCAATTTTTTATAATGCACACTCATTTTTAATGTTGATCAAGGAATTAATTTCACATTTAATTATATAAAAACATTAAATCCTTAAACATCATGGTTATGATTAACAATGTCAGGACCATGCACTATATCATGCATTACTCAGTAATTTTTAAATTTTAAATAAAATATATATTATATATATATATAATTTACTTTAAAATGAATTGTATAAATTTTTAATATGGTGGAAAAAATACTCTCCAACCTAATGAGTTATATTATTTGATATAAATTATATGTATTCTTGATTAAAAAAATATTTAATATAGTATATTATTTTCCATTTGAAGAAAAGTATAGAAATAGAATATGTTTTTAATAAAAATTAAAAAAATACAATTCTAAACGACATCATTGGAAATACATACACCTATTATAACTTCCCTGTAAAATGTATTTTGGAATACCGTATAATTTCAATATATTGGATTTATATTCCAAAAAACAATTATTCAATAACTACTCAAATTGTTATACTTTAATGTACCTTTTCTATGAAAACTTATAAAAACATGGATTAAAATATGATGTTTATGAATTAAATACCATTAAAAATGTTTTTAAATTTATAATTGTTTAATTAATTTTAAAAACTAAATTATTAATTAAAATAAATATAAAAACCTAATAAAATTCTCAATATAATTCTACCATATTATAAATTGAAATAGTAAATTGGTAATCCTAAAATCAAATTAATTCTTCATTTTATTCAAGGTAATGATTTATAATGAACAATATATTTACACGATACCCTCAATACCACGCATCATAGTTGTCTTTATTCGATTAAATTGATGTCTTTAATATCATAAACTGATAACTAGATCAATATTAATGGACTTATAAATTTTTATTATTATTAATTACAAGTATTAGAACACATAGAATTCACAATTAATGTTTTCCTGAAAATAATGATTTTTTACAAGTAATGGATGGATAAAAATATCTATTTAGAACTTTTTTCCATGTCATGATAAAAAATTGGACATTTAACAATAACTAATCCAAATGATATGTTCTATTAAAATTTCAAATATGAACAAACATCACTGATGACCATGAACATATAAAATATTTTTAACTCGAATCGAAATCTAGGTTTCACATACCCTATGTCTTGAAACAGTGTCTATGATTTATACATGAATACATCACTATTATTTCTAATTTATGGTTGATTGATATTTACCATAATTATTGCCAAAAAAATTCAAGAGATGCATTAAAATATATATATATATATATATTTGTTTATCCACCCAATTTTTTTCAATTATAGATTATTATTCTATCGCTCAAATATTTACAATGCAACATGACCTAAATGATCATTAAAAAAAATAAAGAAAATAAACTAATTATAAACATTCAGTAAAAATTAATTCAATGCTCAATATCCCTATTTATAAATATTATACATACTCCAAGTATTAATATATTATTTTTAATCCATAAAATTCTCTAAACAACTCATACACATCAAACATCATATGAAATATATATAATTTTTTTAAAAAATTAATAATACATACTAACAAAATAGTACAATAAATTATACATTACATTATCAAATATACATCCAATAATGTATAAGTATTTATCCCACACAATAATATTTCATATATATGGTAGTGAATTATTATTTGTTATTTTCAGCTAACCATCCCAGTAAATGTGCTTCATAGTTTGTGAAATAATGTATGCCATATTTATAATGAAATATGAATAAAAAATGAAATATGGACACATGTAATATTAAAACAATATATACATACTAATCATATTGTCACCCTAGAATTTCATATATTGATTTTAAAAACGTTTATATGTATATTAATTACACTAAAGAAACACAATCTTGAGAGCCCTATTATTTTTTTCCATTGAAAAAATGGAATAGAATCATATAATATAATGAATGATCATAATTATTTTTCACAAATATCTTCTTATTTAACATTATTTAGATCACTTGCATACATAAAAACTTTCTTACTAACCAAGGGAAGTGAATAATAATAAATAGTGATCTTATATTCCCAATACGTTTTAAAAAATTGATATCAATATATAATCATATAAAAGCATGAGATAATAATAACAGTACATGATAATGAACATAACTTATGATGTTAATAACAATCCTATCATAGATCTTAAAAATAAGTCAAATAATAAATATTGGATGTTCATAAGACCTTTGTCTAAAGTAAATCAATTAACATGACACATGATATCATAACATTGGAATAAACATATATTCATTTGTTTAACATATTCTTATAAAACCATATTTCGATTATACCCACCAAAAGATTTATAAAATGTTTGGTTATGGATAAACACCTGTGTCCAGGAATTGGTCTTGAACTATCCACCTACAAACCCTATTTTATGTCTAGGGTTAACCACCTGTATAACCACCTTTTCAGATTTTGATTAACCACATGTGTACGCTATTATATAGCTTGGGATAACCACATGTTTACCCTCTAATATCATATAATAATTATCATTACCTAATGCATTAGAGGAAGATATATATTCCACCTAATAAATAATGGAAATCATACATATGTGTTCCATAAGATAATAAAACAATCATAATATCATATCCCAATAAATGAAATGTGTTACACAAAATTTTCACTATATAATATATTTTATAAAATAAATATATTTCATAATCATCATAAAATTAAATATGGAAATAAAGGTTGGTTTCATAAGAATATTTTCATGTTATTACCCATTTAAGTGAAATAGGAATCGTAAAAATCATTCCATCATAAAAATAAACCATTAATCCATTGAATAAGAATGGAATCCTTAAAGCATAATACTATTAAAACATATTTAATATCAATAAAAATAATCATAGACGTAAAATGATTTTGGATGATCATTTAAAATAGTTGTGGACGAAAATAACATTTATTTGAAAATAATTTTTTAAAAATAAACCATTTTGAAAATAAATTTACTTGTAAATTTCATTGAAAACATATTAATGATGCCTCAATGATATTAATTTTTCTAACAACAAGAAGTTTCATTCATTACATACACATTAAAAAAAATATTCCATTAACGTATTTAGTAAATGTAAAATAAGACCTCTTTGTAAAATAACATGATGATTTCATTAAAACCATTTTAAAAAAAATAGTCATTGAAAAATTGTATCGAAAAAATAAATTGAATATTTTAGATTATTTTATAAAATATAATGTATACAAAACATGGTTTTTGAATAAAAATTTTTTTCTAAAAAATGAAAGATTTAAAAGAACATTTTTAATCTATATATTGCATAAAGTAAGGAAAATTAATGGTAAACCTGTATTATCATTTAATAAAAAATGGAGAATAAATAATATTAGTTTCTTGAGATATTGAACAAATTATTTTACTATTGAGAATAGAATCCTAATCTAGCAAGATATACAATGATATTTTAACATAAAATCATTATGTGTTCAGTAACATTGAAATTTAATCCCCATGAAGGAATAAAATTAAATGGAACTGAAAATATCATGAGAATAAATAAATTCGTGATATTACCTATCATAGGTGATTTGTATACACCTCATGAAAAAATATAGGGTCATAACATATTGAATGTCTTAATGAAGAAAATATTAGATTGAAATCCATTAAAACTATATAATATTTTGTCCTCTCAAGCTCATCAAAGGTATATCCTAAAATTGAAATTTATTTTCAAAAATTTTCAGTAAAACATTTATGAAATACATCCATTAGTAGTATATATAACACATAACCAAAATAATTCGTGAATATGGCATAATTATCATAGAAAAAAAGTAAAATAAGAAAACTATTTCTGTAAGTGTCAAAATCTATTATAAATGTTCAATAATCCAATATAAGAAATATAATTTTATTTTAAATCTATTATAAAACCATACCTATATATATTTAACCATATATAATTAATGTATTTTTTTCTATTACCTGCATATTAATAATTTTAGGTTAAAGTCATATTTTGGGAAAGAACATATTTTATTTACATATATTTCTTGAATGATGTGATCTTAATTTAATCAACGTAAAATAATATATAGGATTTTCAATATTATATAGATATCAAATATATGCATGATATATTCATTTATACGAATTTATAAAATATATACAAAGAATATGAAATAAATTGTTCAGGAAGATGGAAGGTCATTAGTATGTAGGACTGTTTTTTCCATTTTCTTAACGTATTGAATGAAAGTATGGTAATTTATATAATATCATTATACAATATTTTTTATGTTCTATATATCATATATTATCCTTAAAAACATTCTTATTACCTTCTATGTAATGTGTGAATGAATCACATCGTTAGGCGAGATGACAGTCCATCGTGCACATGAGCGACTTTATTATATTCGAAAAAACTAAAGAAATTATGGTTTTTTATATAATAATTCAAGAGGTATAATAATAGCATAAAAATAATTTTAAAAAAATATATCCATCATTATTTTAAACCTTAGGTGGCAGTAAGAGAAAAATGAATGACATCAGTTCACGAGGTGGTAGTCCACCGTACACAAGAATGATAATTTCAAAACCCAAATGATTGAACTGTAGGATGTTATAAATAATAAAAATAACATAAATACATCTTAGTATATGTAATATACTGAATTTTTATATCATAATTTTATAATTGTAATTAATTAGGTGGATATTAAAAAAATCAATGATGAAAGATAACTATTATTTGGATATCCTCTATAGTTTTCACAAAAGCCTTCAAAGGTTAGATCTATTTTCAAAATGAGAATTATAAAATGAGAGGAGGGATTCTAGTAATGTATTTATAATTTCCATCTAATAACCATAAAGGTTTGATGTTATGAAAACGAGAGTAGAATGGGTGGGCTTTTATAAGTGAGGTGACTATCACACAAATAATATTTTTAAAGAACAAATTATACCTATGCTTTTTTCACTCTAAAAAGATATGATAATATATCTTTAACAAAAATATAAGGTATATTGTTTAAATGTGGCCTGGAAATAGGTTTTATACATGTTTTCATTCATTTTTATCTTTATATTGTCTATTTGACCCCTAGTAAAACAAATTTAATCTTCACCATATTGAATATTATTTACTGTTTTCAATGTAATATTTTGAAAAAATATAAATTTACATTATTATATAATATATATTATTATGAAAATAAATATGAAATCAATTTTTCTAAATTATTTGTATATAATAAGATATATATAATTTAAAATTAACCTTGTAAATTGGACGAGAAAGATGCTTTTCAAATAGAAAACGTTAAAACGTTTAAAAAGTTTTTATATTAAATTTCAAAATGAAATTAATAAAATTTTATAAAAATAGAATATATATATATATATATATAATTTAACCAATTTAACATTATTTACGTATTAAAATATAATATAACATTATAAATAATTTAAATAAAACTTCATTTTTGAAATTAATAATTAGTATTTTTAAATATTCATCAAAAAAGAAATATTTTTAGAATATTTAAAAAAATATCCATAATAAATAAATGATTATGAATTAAAAAAAATTAATTTTTCAAATAAATTTTTTACAATTTTTTAAAAAATCTCAGTAATAGGATGAAAAATAGTGTTTTTGAGAAATTTATTTTTCAAAAGCATAAGTAGATTTATATAAACTCTTTGTAATAAATGAATCATTTTATTAATACCAATTGTATTTTATATTAATATAATATATAATTAAATTAATAAAATACATCATTAGTTTTTATTATAATTAATTAAAAAGGTAAAACATTAAGCACTATAATAAAAATTTCATAAAAATCATTTATCAACCGTGAAAATTATCATAAATGATAATCTAATATAAAATTTGTTATAAAGTAAATCATTTGAATAAATATATCTAAATCATACTTATGTTACTTTAAAAGATATTTGGAAATGTAAATTACTTAATTTTTTGAAATAATGTAATAATTTTCAAAAAAATTTATGTTTTTAGTACTTACTGAAAAATAAACATTTAAAACAAATCCCAAAATATTACCATAATTAAATTTTTATATTTTATTTTCAAAATATGTAGTTATTTTTCCTCAAAAAAATTCTTAACAATATATAATGCACTTATATTATTTTCTCAAAAAAATAAATAAATTTTTTTATGTGATCATATTTTTTATGAATTAAATTTCATTACTATTAGTTTATTTATTATATACAGATAATTCAGATATAAATTTACATTGAGTATGATATTTATGTGGATATTTCATAAATTAGTCTATACTATTCATAACTACCTGTTTAACAAATATGTTATAATGGTCATATTTAAAATAATATTATTTCATGGCTCATCAATGCTCAGTGTCATGTGTCATGAATGATATTTTTATTGTGTGTAGTAAAACATTAACTCAAAATTTCATGTAATGAAAGATATACTCAGTATTTCATTTTATTTAATCTAAAATCAATGATTCATGTAATAAAAAATATTGAAAATTTTAAATTGAATGGATTTTTTTGACAAATTATCATGTGGTTACATAGTTATATCCAAAGAGTATAAAATCTTAATTAACAAATGTAAAAAGAATTTAATTTTTTTTAATAATTATTATTATTATTCAAATACGATTCACTAATCCTTGTGGGTGGTAACCCTCATATTGGTTGAGAACACACTAGTCTTCATTCAAATAATGAGCTCACTACTCCACTATTTTGTACTGTGATTTATATAAAACAATAATTGTGTTTACATAGGTTCTACTGAATAAATATAGACCTCGTTTTTCAATCCAATTAATCAACATGATATAGCATGATAGAAAATACTAGGTATCATTATCTATTTGTTCTTTTCCCCCATGATTTGGAATTTCATTTCTCAATTTTCCTCTCTCTAACCATAATCAATCTATGACCATCATTCACCTATATTAATAGATAATGCATTTTACTTCATAATAGTATCACCATTTTGACATTTTTACAAATATAATAATTTTAATGACTAAAAATTGATAATATACATTGAAATAGAACCACATATGTATAAACATCATTCAATTTGTATATTATTAAAATACATGAATTATAATAATAATTTAATATCTCTAATTATATAAACTTGGAGCCAGTAGTTATATTACATTATTGGTTTTAAAAAAACGATTTATCACCAAATTTAAGAACATAGTATTATTGCACGTTTTGGTATTTACAAACAAAATATTTCCAAACAAAATATTCAAAAATTACTTATTGATATAACATGATTAACCCTTCCATCATATTAATGAAATTTATACATAGTCTTCCAATAGGTTTCATGGGAAAAGGAAAAAAATAAGTGTGGGATAAAGTAATTAATAATTAATAGAATTTAGTGGAATAATTATTAAAATATACATATAATAAGATATTTATTAGGAATAAATTAACAACATAAATCCATAATAAACTAAAACTAATGACATTATAAATTCCTAGAAAAATGAAAAAATTGATAATAATAATCAATAATCTCAGTTTTATGGAATGCTTAATGTCAAACATCAATACATTTTGTAAAGTGTTGTTTCCCTGAAATTGTAATATCATTTGAATATGTATATAGAAAAACCAAAACAATTTTATATCGTGATAAAAATTTATGTATTGAGGGGATAAGTAATTATATCCCCCACCCATCACCTGATTATGTCAAATTAATTCGATATGATTGTCATAAGGGCCTTTAATATTTTTACCTAACTAACCAATTTATGAATATATGATTTCTATTAAAAAAATATTATATATTGAAATAAATAACTTTCTAATTTAGTATAATAATGTGATTTTTCATAGAACATCCCTTAATCATGTTAAAAGTGTAGGGGAGTCATCAATGTAAAATAAGGTCCCCTAATTAATGAAATATAGTTTTGATGGTAATTTAAAGGCATTTATTTAACCATGGAAGATATTAATTATGATTAAAAGTGTTAATTTGTCTTAGAACAATGGAATTTTAGAAATATCAGATCTCATGTCACATTAATAGTGTGTGAATATTCCAATTAAAAACCATTGAGAGTGTATCTCCATGTTTTCTAGTCCTAGGTCCAAAAATCCTGCATCGATGTGATGATAAAATCAATTCTCAACCATATATTTTTAACATGATTATACCTTTGTGAATATAAGACACAACTACATCCATATTCCTAATCTAGATAGGGATGTATCATATTTAATATTACTCACACTTTTACTTTAATAATACATAAGATACTTTTCAATGATAAAAAATAGTTCGTTTTATGATTGGTTAGGTAAATATTGAATAAAATTATTTTGTGTGCAGGATGGCAATATAGAATTGTATAATTTAATACCCCAATATTTTATGGTATGTATCATCTTAAATAAATTGAATTTATTCAATAATTTATAACCTTAAATAAACTGTGATATACTATTCAATATTAACATTACATGTAGAATAGTAACAATGATCATTATGAATATAAAGATACTAAATAGATTAATAACCTCTTCTAAGAATGTATAAATATGATTTAGGTATCCTATGAATAAAAATAAAATATATTAAAATCATGGATTAGGTAAATAAATGTGATAAAATGATAACTTAAGTATTTTTTTCATTGTGAAATGTAAATTTTTATTTACAAATTAATAAATAATATAAATATTTTAAAAAAAATTCATAAAATAGATTAATAACTTTTTATTACTTTTCCTATAATTATAAGTAACTTTTTTGTAACGATTATTAATTTTTCAAACTATCAAACATCGAATATAATTTTATAGTCAGAATTTATTAGGTAAATGGTAATATTAGTTAAAAATGAAATTTATCATATTTATAAAAAATATTTGATAAAAATGGACTCTATTTTTTAAATATAAATTTGAATAACTACTAATTGTTATTTTTTGGGTTTTTTGAAATAGTTTAATTTGTGTGAATAGTGAGATATGATAAATTACAGGTATTTAATAATTTATAGAAATAGATGAATATATTTTTCATGGATAATGAAAGAAATAATTTTTTAGTAAACAAATAATCTATATACTATTACTTCTCACAATAATAATATCTTAAGATAATATTGTGATAAAATAATACACAATTGAATAAAATAATCAAAACACATACTTATCCTCCAAATAAATACCACTCCTCACTACCCTATCTCCTCACAACTTATAAGACATGAATCATGATAATATTATTCTCATACCCTCTATAAAGCCTATTCCTTACATCATGGTATTTATAGTCTCTCCAAAAATCCATTTCCAAGGTCCTTAAGGATGATATCAAGGAGAATATTTTTGAGTGGTAAAATCCACCTTCTATCTCTTTTATTCTCTTTTCTATTTATAATATATCTTCATCTCCCACATAAAATGTGGAATTATAACTCCATTATTATAAATATACTAATTTATTTATTTTAATGGAATGGGAACCCTGAAATGTCATCTCTCCTCCTTTGAGTTATAAAAATAAAAACATCATCAATGACGTTTCGATTCACAGCCTTTGTGGATGATGAGATTTAATTTTTAATTACTACCTCCAACGAAAGTCAAAAATCTATTTTTATGGGTAATAATTATTATTACATATGTGTAAACACATATTTAATGGTCTATAACCTCTATATATATTGAAAATATAATATTAAATGATACAATTTTATGACGGCTGTAAAAACCACCAAAATAAAAAAAAATCATTTTTAATTAACATTTTATCAAATGAATCATCCTAACACAATATAAAAATTAATATATTTTAAGTTTTAAACATATTTAGATTCATTAATTCTAAATAATATAACATTGGGATAAATTATCAAAATTTACATGAACTTCCATAATTATAAAGATGCCAATCGTTCATAATACCATAAAAAGGATGCACTTAGAACAAGGAATTTAAGAAATATAACTCAACAAAATGGGCATAAATTAACATAATAAAACATTAATAAGTCATCTATATGATGAATAAGTCATTAGTTATTTAATTAATGAATCCAGTTTTATTTTCCTTGATATTATGTTAATGTGTGGAACACTAATAGACATAAGGTAAGGTACTTCTTTTCAATTTCCATTCCATAGACACATACATCAAATTGTGAACCAAATCATGTTTATATGGTGTATCATCCCCCATTTGAAATCATTTTAAAGTTGTCATTATATTCTAGTTAATATAAAATTTTCATATATCATTTATTGTATTATTTTCTAATTTGTATTACATTTTTTCCAATAGTGATTACTTTGATTTTTGATTGAATTGAAGAAATGTTGATAAATCTATATCCTCTACCAAATAAATATATTCTGATAACGGATATTTTCATGAATTAAAAATATGAATGAAGAATTATTTATACATGAAGAGATGGGTTGGGCCTATGATTATATATCTTCTTGATGCATTGACATGTATCATGAAAAAAATAGTTTCTTACAAATCATCCATGTTTATTTTAAATATGAATCAGGAAAGTATCAACCCATATACGTAAGAAGTTTTGGGAATGTTATTGATTGTAGTAGTAATTTTTTTAGATACATGAGGTCAAATATTTAAAAGTTCATTCATTAATCATTCTATTATTACAAACCATGATATTTTCACTATGACCAAATATTTGGATGCATTTTCTTTCTCATTATATTGATTAATAGAATGTGTTTTTTAGTTATTTACCTTTATGTATTGATTATGATTAAAATATCAATTATTCATGTATATTCTATATGTAACCCTTATTTATATTTTAACTCACACTTTTTTTCCTTTTATTTCATGTTATGAATATGAAATCTATAAATCAGTGTTAAGAAAGGCGATTATCTCTTCTGTTAGGTTAAAATTTAAATTAACATGGTAATATTGGATCTCTGTATGTATCGAGTTATTAAATAATACTAAACTGATCAATTGTTAGTGATGTGATATCTTTTATTTATTCTATTATTAATAATTAACCACAAACTCAATGCTACAGGGGTCAGGGTTGTTACTGTTGGTATTAGACTACATTTAGTGTAATACATGGGAACGAGATGTCAAATAAACATGAGAATTATGATCATTTTTGTAGTGAACTTTTTTTAATAATACTCGTGATTATTATGAGGTTACTCACTCCTTTCCATTATTTCGTAATGGATCTTAATTTAAAAAAATGAATCAATAATCAAAGACAATATAATGATATCCCCAATGAATAAGTCAACATAATTAGTGTTGGATATGAACTAATCCATACCATATAAAGAAAACATACTCATGTTATTATAAATAACAATATTAAACCTATATTGCATCATTTCACGCGGTAAAATATTTTATCTTTTAGTGGGACTACCAACCCAATGGTAGCTGAGTAATGGATCAGGTCCCCAAAAGAGATAATTATAGAATTGGAATGTGATGAAAAGGAAATGTTAGTGATAAAAGTATATTGAATCATGGGAGATGCTAAATAATGGTGATCGTTGATGTATAATTCTTATAAGTAAGGCATTATAATGATTGATTTTTAGATGTGGTATAGAAATTATGAGTTTACAGTTATGCATTTGGGACATACTAGTAAACCCACAGTTTTCATAGATCTAATTTATAGAGTATTCAATGAATATCTTTTAAATTTTTTTATAGTGACATTTATGATATTTGGATGTATTCTAAAGGCTATGAAGAACATGATATTAAAATTAATAAATTATTGAGACTCTCATAAGGATAGAGATATATGGTAAATTTAGTATGTCTGAATTATTTATGTAGGGAATTTCTTTTCTTGAACATATTAGCTCTAATGTTAAAATATCAGTTAAACCTATAATGATAAAGGAAGTCCAATAATGGACCACTACAATGAACATAATTAAGTTATGTAAATTAATTGGTTTAATAGGATAACATTGATGATGATTCCTAAAAAATTATCAATTATTTAGGTATTGTCCAATGGGGAAAATATTGTTATGGATGAGGATGTTTTTTCAACCTGTTCCTCCATGGAAAGAAAGATGGAGGAAAGACTATTCCTATCTCTAGATGTATATGGTAACAATGCCTCATGGTCCAATAGAAGTATATAACAAGTATGGTGATTATAATGATTCCTATAAGTTTAATTATGATTTTTTATGTCCATTAGTATCTCTTGGAATGAGGGAAGGATTCATGTGTGACCCCATTCATTTTTTTCATATTCTTTCTTTTTACTTTTTTGAACAAGAGGGCTCTTCCAAAACCTTTCTGTCAAGATCACATATCAATGGGTTATGATTTAATGAAATAAAAGAATGTGCATAATGTTGTTGAATATTTATGGAGAATAATAGCTAGTGATATAATTCTGAATCCATTATTAAAAATAATGGGTTTGTGATATGTAGTAGTTTTTTGATGAAATTAGTAGGTTGTGTCCTTATGTGAAATGATAATGTTATTGTATATGAATCAAGGTAGTTTAATGGTTATAAAATAAGTTATCTAACTTGAGTTCATGAGTTATCAGTCCTAATCATTGATTTTAGTATATAAAGACACTATCTTTATGGTAGAAGATGTGAGATAAATAGGATCACAAGAGTTTAAAATACATTTTTTCGAAAAATGAAGACAAAATGATGTAAATATGATGTCTCAATTTACTAAATGATTATGTTTTTTCAATTAACTACCACATAGAAATATAAAATAACATTACAGATTCATTATTTAGTATATATCATGGATTTATAATCCAAATAGGTGTTGAGAAAGATTTTTTTTTGTGGATTTCGTGAATGTGGATTTAGTAATTTTTATGAATGGGAAAAAAGCACTCCTTTTATATTAATTTCTAACTAAATTTTACAATAAAATGGAAAATGTTATCAATATAATGATGAGAATTTAAAAAATAAAATTAAATCCATTAAGGATTGAAAATTAGAACACATCCTATTTGAGGGTGGAATTATGATATTTGGAAAGTGGTTATTTGATCTATCAATACTTGAGCTAAAAAGAGAACTATTGATTGATTCCTATATATTAAATTTCTGTATACAAATACCTAGATTAAATATGTTTATATATTTGAAGGAACATATTTGGCTAGAAAAAATGAAGTGAGAAACTGGTGACTATGTGCCAAGATGTCTAGTTTTTTAATAAGTGAATACCGAGAGACAACATTCTAGATGAGTCATACATCTTCCTCCTACTTCTATGTTGATGTGGGATGAAATTGTTATGGACTCTGTCATGGGTCTACCAAGGACCCCTATAATTAATTATTTGATATGGGTTATCATTGATCGCCTTACAAAAAATTAATATTTTCTCACTAAAAGATACGATTTACCAATAAATAACCTATAAAGACTCTATATTAAAAAAATTAATAATTTATAGTGAACATATATAAATGGTATCTTATTGAGATCCCCACTTTTCATCAATATTCTAAAAGATCCCTGATAATGTTTTTGTATACTGGGAATCATTGGAGTAGGGATTATCACCCATAAACTAATGGATAGTTTAAAAGGACAATTCAAATAGTGTATGACATTTTGATTTCATTAACACAAGACTTTTAGGGTCTGGGATTAATATATACATTTGGAAGAATTTTTATAGAATAATATATTTAATTCTATTATTCAAATGGTCCCATATGATGAATTATATGGCAATAGATTTCATACTCTATATTGTTGTGATGAAGCTGATCAAAGGAAACATATGGGACCATCACATTAGAAGAAAAAATGACAATGGTAGAGACAATATAGGATCATATCAAAGAACCTCAAAGAAATCAAAAGTGATGTGCTTAAAACCGGATGAAAGTATTTGGAAATAAAACCCAAAGACCAGTTATTTCTGATGTAATCTCCATTTAAGGGTGTTGTGATGTTTATTAAGAATGGGAAACTAAATCATAGGTACATAAGACCATATGAAATTTTAGAAGGTATTAGTGGTGTATCATACTGATTATTGATGCAACTACATCTCTATAAAATTTCATTATGTGTTCTACATATCATTATTAAGTAATTACATGCCATACCCAACACATGTACTAATCTATAAAGAAATGAAACTAGAACATAATGTTTTTACTGTGAATAGGCTATTAGGAGGCTTGAAACTAGAGACAATGTTTAGAGATATCATATGATTTAACTGATAAATGGTCTTTGGAGAGAAAAAAAAGGAATAATAAATATGAGAACCTGAGGATTCTGTGAAGAAGTACCACCCTCATATATTTATAAAAAAATATTCATGAAACATTTTGAGGATGGAATTTTCAATGCGGATACTAATATGTCACAAAATGATTTTATGGTCTGTATCTTCATAAATTTATATTATTTTTTTGATATCATACATGATTATATAAAACAAGACATATTATTCAACACTGACATTATGTCTGAATAATATTATGATATTTAGGAATAATAAACTGGAGAATATAATTGATACCTCACCTATGAATGTACAAATAAAATATTGGTATCTTATGAATGAAAATATAATATATTAATATCATGGATTAGGTAAATAAATATTATAAAATGATAAATCTTATGTTGATACTTTTTTCGAAATGTAAATCTTTATTGAAATTTTATAATTAATAGAATGATTTAAACGAGAAATTATTTTCATAATAATGATTCTTAAATTACTATTTTTTCTTTATAATTATTTGATAATTTTATTAAACCATAATATATTTTTTAAAAGTGTAGTAAAATGAGTTATAATTTTAAAATCAGTATTTTTTAAATAAATTATGATTTTAATGAAAAATTAAATTTATCATAAATAAAATATTATTTACATAATATTGAGTCAATTTTTGAAATCTACACATCTGAAAATTCTTGAAGTGAATTTTTTGAATTTGTCTAAAATGGATGAATTTTTCCGGAGTACTGAAATATGATAAATTATGGAATTTATCATTTTAAAGAACTTATTTTTTAAATCTTGTATGATGTAGGAATCTATTAGTTCTAGATTAAATTCTCTAGTTACTATAAATAATTCAAGGATCAACACTCTCTATATTTTTGAGAAGAAATAATAAACAAATAAATAAAATAATACAAAAACCCCTCTCATCAACTATAAATACCAAACCATATCCTCACACCTTATAATACTTGGATCTTGATAATATTATTTCCACCTACACTTTCAATCCTCAACTCAAGTCATTTTATTTATAATCTCACCAAAAGAAAATTTTCAAGTGCATTAACGACAATCTCAATTAGATGATTTTGAAGAGGTAAAATCCTCATTATCTCTCGTTTATTTCAATTTTTTTTCTTAATCTCTGTTCTCCTCCACTAAAGTAAAGTGGAATTATAACTCTAGTATTCTAAAAATATTGTTATTATTTTTCATTAACGGAATATACATCATCAAATTTTTTATCCTCTCTTTTTAAATCAAGAAATGAAAACATCATCCTTGAGGTTTTCATTCTCTACTTTCATAGATGAAGGGTTTTCCATCCATAAAGTCATTAATATTTCTCATAAAACCATATATATGGAAAAAATATATTATATTATGTGTATTAAAATTTATTTAATGTTTTGAAACAATCATATAAAATTAATATTTTATAAACCGTACTTTTTCGTGATGGTTGTAAAAGCTTCCAAAATAAGCTAAACATTTTTCAATAATGTTTTAACTAATGAATCATTGACATAAAATAATAAAAAAAGAAACATGATAAATTTTCTAATTATATTGATTCTCTATTACAAAACAATTTCACTTATAGTTAATTATTTTAAATTAACAATTAATTCCATAATTATACACAAGTAAACTGACCTTAAAACCATGTAATTAAAGAACTCTGGACAATGAAATTAAATGATATACCTCTTTGGAATTCCCCGAAATGAACTTAATATAATTATAATAAATAAAATATAAGTTGGTGTATATTTTAATTAATTATGTAGTCTAATTTTATTATCCTGAACATTAAGTAAATGTTTGGAATGCATTCATACATAATTCAATGGACATCATCTAAGTTTCCATTACATTAATACATACTTGGTATTGTGCACAAAACAATTTTTATGTGTCATATCAAATATCCCATTGAGGAAGGATTAAATTTGAAATTATATATCTTTAAATATCAATATTTATTTTATTATATATATGATTATTATTTAATTTTTTTATATTTTTTTTACATAATCTATTTACATTGAATGTTTTTTTGACTACAGAAATGATGACAAATCTATATCATCTACTGAATAAGGATATTTTGATATGGAATTTTTTTTAGGAGTTAAATATTAGTATGAAGAATTATTTGGACTTATAGTGATAGGGGGAACCCATAATTATATATCCCCTCAATGTGTCGATAGATCTCATGAGAAAAAACTGTTAGCGACAAGCCCTTCATGTTTGTTTCTAAGAAGAATCATTTGGGTTTTGAGTTATATACTCAAAAATTCTTGTGTAAGGTATTGATAGTAGTGGTTCATATTATAGATACATTAAATACAATTAATATTCATTTCCTTCATTCAATAATCAATTATTACTATGAATTAGAATTTCAATATGGAAAAATCAAGGAATTAATTTTAATTTTCAATTTAATGATTAATGGAATTTTTTTCAGTTATTTACCCTGGAATTTTTGTGAGGCCTTACTAAATATGCTTCACTTATCATTGATTCATTTTTAAGCAATTTGTAACCCTTACTGGGCATTTATGGTCACACTTGTTTTCTTTTCCCTCGGGTTACAAATATGAAATATTTGAATTTTATTCAAAGAAGAAGACTATTTTCCATTTTTATATTATATTATTAATTAAAGTGTATTAATGGAACCTTGTGTGGATCATGTTCTTCATTACTACTAAACTGATCTATCCTTGGTGATGTGATCTCTTGTATTTATTCCATTATATCAAAATAACCATCGAATATGATCTATTGGGGATAGAATTTGTTTAATAGTTCCTATAAATTTTAGGAGTAATGTTGAAAATATACTTCCATGTCTCTTTATTCACTATACAATACCGAAATGTTTGATATTATAACATGAGTCAAAATGAATGAAAATTGAGATGGAAATCTACCACTTATTTCTTAAGTAGAAGTTCAATCATACCATAATGAAAGATAGTTATTAAGAATGATAAAAAATCTCCCTAAATAATGATATTTAATGATAAAAAATATAAAATAATGGTTATATACATCACAGTTTTAGATTTTGGTCGTAATTCAATAGATTTATCAGATGAAAAAATTTGTGACAGAACCTCTAACATCATTCCTAACATCATTTCAAATTTATTATAGTTCAATATCAAAATAATTTCAATTAAAAAAATTAAATTTAATACCATACTCATAACCAATTTCAATTATAAAATTAATATATTTCTGTTCTCAATAAGAATTGTTTCTAGTTTCAACATTATTTTCTTATAGTATTGATCATTTGTACTAGTTTCTTATGTGTTTATTTATTATCCATTTAATGAAGATCTTTAATATATACTTATAGTTAATTTTGGGGATTATTTATAAATATTTTGAAAATATAAAATCATATTCATTAGTGTTTAAATCTTATTCCTTGAATATATAATTTATAAAAATCACATTTAAATTATTCTAAACGTTCAAAGTGTGTTTTCTGAATTATTGAATAAAAAATTAATAGAACACCTCTAAATAAAATAGAAATTACTATTTCACAATTCATATTACATTATTCCAATAATTATTTCTATTTTCATTGAAGATATAAATTTAAAGTATCTTTCAATTAGTTTTTTAAACTGATGGAAAAATGAACATACCCTGATTTAATAAATTATTATGATGAGGTGTTTTGTTGTAAATATTTCACTATATAAAAATGATCCTTTATAGTTTAAATTATATCTATTTAAAATAATTTTAATCCTCTTAAATAATTATTAATGGAATTTAAAGAATTATATATATTTATTTAATGATTGTCTTCTTATTATTACTAATTTTAAAAACAAATTAAAAAAGATAATATCTGTATATTTAAATTTTTAGTTTCTGAAATTTGATAGAATATAACATTATTGATTACATAATGTCAATATTTATCCTTTAATCTCGTTTTTATATACATCAATATAATGAGGTTTATGAAAAAATGTGGCATTATAGTGGTTGTAATCCAC
The DNA here is from genome assembly GCA_963277665.1 of Viscum album. Taxonomy (NCBI): domain Eukaryota; kingdom Viridiplantae; phylum Streptophyta; class Magnoliopsida; order Santalales; family Viscaceae; genus Viscum; species Viscum album. The sequence goes on from OY728164.1 coordinate 1,173,526,927, forward strand.
ACAATGCATGATTGATTGTTTTGTTTTTTCTAAAGAGAAATAAAATATTTGGTTACTATTGTGAAATCGATATAATAAAATAATTTTTTATTAATGATACAAAATATATAATTAAGTTTATGTGAAATGAAAAATGACTAAAAAAAGTCCACGTAAATTAATAGAAAAAATATTAAAGTGGTTTGTAAGTTATACATCACTTGATTGGTTATCTCATTTTCTAATGAGGATATTCCTTCAAGAATTATATATTTTGAGAATAAAAATTGACTTTGTGGTTTATTTGAGGGTATTTAAAAGAATTTGGTATGTTATGGGATAAAACAATTGGGTTTTCATGTGAGGGGATACTAGGAGAGGATATCATGTTTTATAGGTTAGAATGTATCATCTTATTTTAAATAACCAAATTTTTTCAATAATGATAACTCACTCTCTATAAATATTCTTCCACATTTGATAATTAATGGTTTGAGAAAGATATATTGTCAAGATAGTATTTAAACATAAATTATAGCAGATGTATTAATTATTTTTGTGGTCATTTAACCTTTAAATTCATTAATTTCATCAATGTAGAGATTACCATAGTAAATAATAGTTACCTAAGGGAAAGTAACCATTATGCCTAAAAAATAAGTGATTATTATTATATAAATTTTACCTAAACTCTGAAAAATTCAAAAATAATTGTCTAAATGAATATCAATAACATTTGAAAATTAATTTAAAATGGAAAATTACATAATAAATTAAAAAATTATTTATTAAAATATTATTTGAGTTCTAAAATATCCATCTTATGTAACTAAATCATAATAATTTTTTTAAAATTTTAATTTCAATCCTTAAATATATTTTTCATTCAAAAAAATTGTTTAGTACATTTCCAATTAAAAAATCATGTACTAGTTTTGCAATAAAAGTTACAGTATTAATAAAGTAGTTATATTAAACGAGTCACCTAAAAATAAATAAGTAAATAAATTGAAACAATCTATATTAATATATAATCATTATATAAAATTATGAATCAAAATTTAATTTTTTTTTAAAAAAAATCAAACTTTCATAAAATATTTATTTAAATATACCTATGAATAAAAGCTCTTTACAGTGTTCAATGTGTGCTAGTTCAGGATATAGTGTTTAACATCTATAGTAGGGTCTTGAGTAATATATTACCCCCCAAAATAATATTATCATTGAAATTGTGGTATAGATTATATTTTGAATTTTTTGGGTTCGTTATTCCTAATATCCTATTCTAGATCCAATGTTGCCTCTTCTAGCTTGTAATATATCTAAAGGGATTTCACCAAATGAGTTGTTAAATTATACAATTTTTTCTAACTAGTGCCTAAAATACATATATTCTCTTCATTATAAGAAAAATTAGGCTCCAAATATATTCTCTCATACAAAATGGCATATGTTGGCTCTGTAATACATTTCCTCAATAACAAGACACAAATAACGTCATATAATTTTGAATGGTTGGCCGGAAAATTAACTAATTGTTATTAAACCCACACTAATTTTAATATTTCATAATACCCAATGTATATATGGAATAATTTCCATTACAATAAATCCTAAAACTCTATTTCAGGGTAATGCCTTCATGAATAAATAGTCCCCAACATGTATTTCCAATCCATTCCATTGATCTTCAGCACATAAATGTTTTCTTTTTTGAGTTGTATTATTTATATCTTGAATAGTATACATTTTAATAGTTGTATCCTATATCATTTTTGGTCTAACTAACATTCATTATATAAAATATTCCCAAGAGGATGGAGTAAGAAAGCTTTTACAATATAGTTTTTTTATGGTGAAATCTACATTATTGAATGATATATATTGTAGTATGAAAATTAAAAAAATGTTATATATTAATCCCAGATACATTAGATGGTAGGATAGTATGGATAGAAAATATCATCCAATTCCAAGATAAGCACATTATTGTAAACATTATTTTTTGGATTATATTTTTTTCATAAATTTTTAACAATGTTGACAGCCCTTTAATGACTCATAGAATTTAAATATTAATGTAAAGTCACGATAAAATATATGTGGTTGATGTTCCCCATGATGATTTAAAATTCATTTGATGTTTTAATGGGAATCGTGTCAAAGGTATATATCTTATCCTGTCATTATGAAATGAAAAGACAATGTAACATAATAAATGGTTACCCATATATCATTGTTCTTCTTTTGTGTCATTGGGTGTCTTGTGAAAATTCCTGGGTAAAACTCTCTCACATCCATGTTGTTATAGATTGAGGTTGTATAAACAATAAGGATTTTTACATTCAATATTTAATGAATAGAGTACTAATCATCTATATATAAAATAATAAATGTCTGTCATTATGTGATCCCAACTGAAATATTCTCTAAAATCCCTTTACATATTGTTATACCATAGTATGTAGTGAAATTTGAGCTATATGATCCATCTATATTTTCCATTTTGAGATCTAATATGGATGGAACATATATTATCTCCCCAAAAATCAACACTCTATCAGTATATATGTTTTCTATCAATTTCCCATTATTTAACACTTTCATCGCCCATTGTACATGATGATCAGATGGCTCAAATATCATTATCATTTCGAATAAGTATTGATTAAAAAATATATTGTATAGGGGTGATGGTTACACATGACTAAAAATTACCATATACACCTTTTATATATTAATATTTTTCATGTGATCCTTGTTGAGCATCATCATGGTCTTCATGGGAACATCTAGTCAACGCATCAACCCTAATATTCCTTCTTACACTGATAGTGTATTAAGAAATAATAGACCATGAGTAACTCCAACCATCTCATTTGACCTATGTTGATATAATTGTAAAATAAGACATTCCTAATAATATTTTGATTTATATATTTATATATCAAATATTATAATTTTCAATATAGGTACCATCTCCATATCATTAAAAAAAACTTTACACCTGAAAACTAATGTATTTCTATTTAATAGATATATTTATGTGTTTTAAATTTCATTCCTCCATCATATATAATGTATTTATTATAAATAGTGAAAAGAACTTGAAATTTATTATATGTAAATAAATTAAAAATATTTCATACCTAATTGTTGAGTTAAGATTGATTCATTAAATTTTCTCCTGTTAAACCCTTCAAAACATTCATAATATTCTTCAAACCATGTAAATTTTATGTGTTTCTGTTTTAACAAGGTAAATAAGTTTCTATGAAAATACAAATAATAAAAACCCGCTATTAGTAATCGGAAAAACCAATAAAATGAATTCTCAGTTATATTCATCAGTGTTGGGAATTCATTCAAAATGACTATCATTGGATGGAGAATTGTTATTATATCCATGTAAAATATGGGAAAAAATGAAACATACTTAATCATAATTTTATTATTAGTCTATTTCACATAACATTCCTTTTTATATAGGGCTTAAAAATAATATCTAGAAAACACTCATTATCATTATATATATATATTTTTATAGCATAATATAATCAATTAATACCCGAATTAAAATATTATGGTTCTCTTTAAACACTCTATTGATAATATCCCAAAGGTGTAAGTATAATTTTCATTCCAAATTTAATTACTACAAAATATTAATTTTCATACCTTATTTGAAATACTAGAATCGGTATATAATCCTTATTCTCCCTTGTTGTTTTCCATTACAATAGTTGTAAATTAAAATGTATTTTCTCCTTGTTGATCATAAATAATATATCTAATTCATTGTAAAGTTCAATTATCCTTTATTATAATCTAATTTATATCTTTAGAAATCCTAAAGAGTCTCAAACACCCTTCATTGTTTATCAATAATAAAATATGGGCTCCCAATAACGATGTTCTAGGTTGAATAAATCCCATATCACTCAAATTTAGAAACATTTTATCAACTCAACTAAAATTGATTATTATATTATATGGGTAGTTATATATATATTCCATTCATCATGAATGATTTCAATGGAGAAGTAATCTTTATTATCTAAAAGATGGACATGTAATTATTCTTCAACTACATAAAAAAATTGTACCACGGGTGCATCTTCTATCTGTATGGCACATTCCTCATCCATAGATCATGATTTTTATTCTCTTTTACAATGGATTTAATTAAGGAGATAATATTTGGGAGGATCTAATCACAATTTATATTGTAATATTTTCCCACTATTTCTACAAGATTATATACCACTTTTTAGAAAAGTAATACCCTTCTCGTTAAATAAATTTATTAATTATAAATTTAAATACAACACATAACAATGATAATATCAATGGAAACCATATCTATAATATAAAAAAATTTAATTTGGATTTCCAAAGAAAAAATATTTTAACTACAAGACACATACAAGTTTCAATAAGAATACCACATGTTATTTTAACTAATAACTCCCTTACCAAGGTTCTCAAGAATTATCTAATATTACACGGTAAAAATGGAAAATATGAACATGTTTTCATATTAATATAAAATTAAAAAAAATTCTATCATTGAGGTAATGATCAACGTACCTTTCACCACATCATTACGAATATCAACTTTATCTTTGGTAATAACATAAACTTATACATTAAAAATTTTCCTTTTCAGGTAAATTCCATTTATGAGTTGGATATTTTCTCTCATAATATACCATATCACAACTGTTAATTAAATTAACATTAATAGATTCTACCATTAACCTGAATACAAAACCATTATTTAACATTCTCTAATCATTTAACAAACTCTTGTTCCCAACTTGACATCCCTAATATTTTCATACAATTTATATAGGATGGGTAAAAACATAACCATCCTTTACCCTATCCACATTGTTCATCCCATGATTCTTATAAAGAAGCTTCTTATTAACATTTCACATAAATATATATTTCATGGAGATCTATTTTTTCCATCTTAATGGATCGTGAAACTTTTTATTAATATTAAGTAATTGTTAGAGAGATCCATATCCCTCAAATTCTAATCTTTATCCCAAAAAATAAATGACCATTCATTTGGTCCATTCAATTTTTATAGACGTCATTATATTTTCTAGACCTGAGTTTCACATAATGGTGGTTTGAGATGGTCAGTCACATGTCATCAGGTACACCTCCCAATAAGTGAGAGGATTCTAACTATTAGTGAAGGTATAAAATTTATCATGGGGTTACTATATCCATATTATCAATGTAGAAGAAAAAAAATAATAGTACAATAATATTTCAAATAACAAAAAAAATATTATCAAATAAAGTCCAAAATAGTAAATAGAGTATCCAAATCTATATTTTAGATATGTCATGAAAAATATGTGTGGATTTTCTATATGAAAACCGCTAAATAAATAGACACTAAAAACTCCCAAGAGGGTCCTGAATCAAATTGGTTTCCATCATGCATGATCCAATCTCACTCAGCGATCTAACATATGACTCTTGACCCAATCATGTCCTTCAAACATGAAGACTATTCAGTTCTAATCGAGTTTCCCATATAGCATGTGATAACAACATAGTCGGAGACTACCAATGGTTTATAAAAAAAATCATCCCAATAAAAGTGTATATAGTTCTATAAATAATTATGTACAATAAATACGTTAAAAAATTTACATATTCAGTTATTTCATATTTATCCACATAAACCCATGAGTTCCCTAGGTCTTCTGAACCCTCAATGCAAACATTATCTCGTGATGGAGTTCAAACCACATCCTATATCACAATACCATGTTTATAACTCAATATTTTATTTCAAATCATTACATGACCAATTAGAACTATAGTCTAATTCAAATCTCATGGGTGCATAATGTAACGTCTAACACCCCATGGGTATTTGGATGCCATGTCCCAATACAAAAACACAATACTACATTTGTATTCGGATCCTCAGTCGATGAACCCCACTTTGTATCTCTTATGGGTATTTTGATCCTCTTTTGTTGTTCCAAACCTCAATGCCACATATGGGTATTTGGAGCCTCAGTCCCTATCCCAATCATAATTGTCACCTATGGGTATTTGAATCCCAAATACATAACTCAAAATAGTTAATCACATATGGGTACTTATATCCCCATTATATTTCTCACAATAATATATGAATCAATCAAACATATATCACATATATATAAAATATCACATCAATCAAGGTTAATCTATATTATACACCTTATCAAATTTTACATCAACTAATATACCACTTAAACTATCAAAACAAATTATGGTTGAATACTTACATCACATTGAATAATATTAGAAATTAACCATTAAAACATTTCTCAAATATTCTGTTTATATAACGTATAAATCCATTATGGTCAATTCAACTATATGATAATCCCCATTTTCGATTAATCAATAACTCAAGTAATTAATCCAAATCAATTAATATAATAATCATAATCAACCCATTCAAATAGCTCAACTTCACCACATATCATATTCACATGGAAATTCAATTAATCAATTCCATGATTCCATAAATTATTTAATCAACTAATTTATTAAAATCAATTTTAAATTTAAAAACATTGCAATTGAAATTAAAAAATACATACATTGCATTTTAAATCATGATTATTTATTTTAAATTCATACTTCTTATCTCAAAAATTCATGATGAACTCTCACCAATGGAAACCCCCAACATGATGGAGAAGAACCAAGTTCATGATGAAGTAAATATCTAGTTCCAAAATCTCGATACATGATCATGTGAATCAAAATAAATCAAAACTAGATATAGATACATCACCAATAGAGGAAAACCATCCCCTTTTAACCATAATGAGAGACAATAGAGTAATTAAACCATGAAGGATCAATGTTTCTTACTTGGAGGGGTCCAGATCTATAATTAAGTCCTAAATTCATCATGAATGAAGTTTGGAAGACCACAAAATCATTTTAGGTGCATCCAAAAATGTGTTAAATCTTTTATAGTTTAGTTTGGTCAAATTAGTGTTTTTTTCTGGGGGTTTAGAATTTTTATTCCAAATTTCAGAATAACAAAACCAATATGCATGGTTTCATAGGTTGGGGTGTAAAATTTAATAAACCATGTTCCATGATCGTGTTCCTCTCTTATATGGGGTCATATTTACTTTGATAATTGATATAAAATTTAAATAACATGTTATGAATATGCACTCCATCATGGTCTAGGGATTTTTGGTTCGTTGGGGGAGGGATGCATAGTTTTGTTAAACCATGCACCAACCGTGTACTACCCAAACACTCTATAAAAACATTCAAATTTCAAAGAATGATACCCAATATCACACACAATTAAAATATGCTAAAAATAATGTAAAACTGTATGTGTAAAATATCATTAGACATATAAAAAATGTCAGAATATTACAATCTCCCTACATTATAACATCTCTTCCTTTGAGATGTACTCCCAAGAATCTATAACATTTTGTGGTAAAAAGGTCAGTCCACGGAGCCTATATATCTTCTTCTCTCTCCCAAGTTTTATTCTAAACCTAGAAATGTTGCCACAATACATGAACTATTATCATGGTATTTCTCCTCAACACTTTCTCATTTCGATCCAACTAATGAATCAGATTCTACTCAAAGAATTAATTTGGTCCCAAGACCAACATCATACACATTGATCACAAGAGAATGCTCAAGGTGACACCTTTGATGTTAGTAAGCATGGGAAATATTGTGTATTAAACTGTACCTCTTTGTTAGATCCAATCAGCATTCCACCAACTTGATTCTATCCACAACCTCAAAATGTCCAAAAAAACATGGGCAACAACTTTCCCTACCTCTAAATCTGACAATGACTAAATCTAGGTGATGCCCAGGGAAATACATTGTCTTCGTCTACAAACCGTAGGTTTTGTCATCTTTGATCATTGTATGACTTATTTATACTCTAATTAATATCAATATATTTCTTAAGTAGAAGAAAATTATCTAACGCATCCAACATGAGACTCAATCCCAACCACTCTAACTCACATACCTATATCCTTCATGGTGAGGATCATTGTTTCCTACCATAAAAAGACTTATATGTGTCCATATGTTAGTTTCCTTATATATGTTATTATATGTAAACTCAAAAAAACTAGGTCCTTCTCCCAAGACCCATCGTAGTATATTACACATTTTCATGCATATCCTTAGGCACATATATTGTTCATTTCAATTATACATGTATCTGTGGGTGGAAAGGTGTAATAAGAAGAACCTATGTACCAAGTTCCTTCTAAAAATCATTCTAGAAGTGTGAAGTAAAACATTAGTCATTTTTTGAAAAAATACTCCATGTAACCCCATATAGAAAGAATACTTACCAACATATCCAATAATAAGGTCTCCCATATACGTAAGAAATGCACTAATTCTTCCATCCAGTCCATAACCTTCCAAATATAGTAATTATTCTATGGAATCCTTTGGATACCCACCAAAAATTCTATTTTAATGTCATCCCACTTATTATTTGGAATGGTAAATGGTTTAAATAAACCAAAAGGTAATTGATGTTTTTTATTCACTTATTCATAGATTTAGCATTGTGTAACAAACCATGGAATCGTTTTTCCATGCTTGGTAACCAATACATTTGTTGTAGGTCATGGTAAATATTGATAAAACATAGGTAAACAATCCAATTTTTATAATTAAATTCATGCTTCATATCCTCCTATATACATTTAGGAACAAATGTCTTAATCCTGAAATAGATGTTCTTATCCTTACATATAGTTCAATTTGAAGCTAACTCCCAACCATTATGGAATTCCCTAAATTACTAGCAGTTACAATCCTCAAACTTAATACCTCTAATATAGCTCAAATTATGACATCCGTTGACACTGATAGAAGAGTCATATTATCCATCCCCTCCCCTAATCAAAAAAATTCATCTCAACTATTAATATCATCATTTTACTCACAAAACTATACTTATGAACTGCCTGAGTATAATTTTCCAACTTAAAACATCAAAAATGTTGTTTCCCATCTTAGGTGTATATTCTAGTTCATTGTTGAAGGACCAAATATAATCAACCGGTATCCACTATCAGATATTCAAATCACATAGAGAAAATATATACATTATTCTTTTTTGACAAGTATACATAGTTTACTTTTAAAAAAATTTATATCCACCCCAAAACATCAATAAATAATCCACATTAGCTAATTCCACGACATGAGAAGGGTAGATCCATTAATATAAACTACTATTCAAGAAGAATACATCAAAAACTATGTACCTTCATAAAAAATACATGAATCCATATATTAGAAATGTCATACAATACTATATATTTCTCCCATACCAAGGGTTAGATCAATATATGTGATATAGTCAAACACTACTTCAACTCCTGAAATGAATTCTCACCTGATTTGGACCATTCAAACTTATCCCCTTCATGGAAAATCCGGAAATTGGTGTTTAATAATGGGGATTGATTAGGACTAACCACTAGTATAATCATTCTAATCCCATAAATCTAAGGATATAAAAAATACATAGGATACTAACAAGATAGAACTACCTGATTATTCTTTAGGTACAATGACATACTGTCCTCAAAGATGATGTGACCAAATATGATTGACTAAACAATCCAAAACTAACACATTAATATCATTAGGTACAACTTATTCTCGCTTAGTTTAAAATGGATACTGTCAAGATATTGGTAATTATCATCATGATTCATGGAGTACACTAAGACACCATCCACAAATACTATCACGATCGAATCCAGATACAGGGCGAATCTTTTCTTTATCAAGTCTGTAAACACTATTGGGGAAATTATAAACATAAAATACATCACAAGATATTTATAAAATACATTCCAACATCTAAAATATGTATTGGTAATTTCATAAGGTCAAACAATAAAATTATGATACACTAATCTATAATCAATCATGGAGAAAAGTCAAGCTACCCTCAACTGGTCAAATATATCATCAGTACCCAAGAAGGGATATCAGTTCTCCATTATCAACTGGTTAAACATAATGTAATAAAAATATAATTGAATTCCTATTATACTTCTTTGAAAACAAAATTGGAGAAACCTAAGGTAATGTAATCAGACAGATTAACCCTTATTTGATCAATTCATCTAGTATAGTCTTAAGATATTGAAGATCTATTGGTGTAATTCTATAATGCGGAATAGAAAATTTCTCATAACAACGAATGAGATAAATTTTAAATTCAACATCTATTTTTGGTTGTAATCTAATGTAATTATCATGAAAAAAGTTTCATAACCTTTAAAATAATTTTGGAAATACATACTACTTCACACCATAATCATCAAAAAAGAAACTAAAAATCCGGGTGGTGAACTCTCCCAATTTATGATGAACTGGCTTTGCATATCCCACCAAGATATCCCACTCTCAATGGTTAATATAATTTTTACCCTAAGGATATTTTAAGGCCACTCTCGTTTTGTATAAATCAATGTAGGCTCGATATTCTACTAACCAATCCATACCCATAATATAGTCAAGGACTTACATTTTAGGGATACAATGATGACAACTAAAATGATACTCCCCAATATCGAGAGAACACACCTTGAAAAAATTAATGTTCCTAGACCATACCGCCAATATTGTGTCTATCATCATAACCCTAGTCTCAAACTCTACCATCATGCTCAATCAATTCACTTGTATTTCTAATATAAACGAATGAGAGACACCATTATCCAAAAGGAACTAGCCAGGGTAGAAAATATAATAATAATACAGATTACAGTCAATGATATAGACTCACTATCAACATGTGTAGGCTTAATGGTATGAAACATTTCATCCTGTATTCCTTTTGAAGTAATATGTGTACTCTGAGCTACACCACTCTACTAATACGTGTGCTGATACCCAGAATTACCACATCCACTACCACTTCTGTTACACCATTAGATTTTGTGAAATATTTTTTTTATTTGAATTATTTAATTTTCTTTGATGTGTTTCATTTAACTATGTATAATATTCATTTAATTTGGAACAGAGTTATCTTACACTACATGCGACACCAACATGGTGTGCGTAATATGAATCACTGAGTTTCTAGAAACATCATTGTATTGTTTTAATTTTTAATGTAGGATAATTTTAACTTAGTTGTTAAATATAACAATAAGAATTTTAAAAACTAATTTTCATATATTTATTATAATTTTTTCACATAAATAAAACATATTTAAAATGAAATATATAGTTTTTTCTAAAATCATAATTTGTTTTAAAAAAAGTTTACATAAATAAACTACATTTTATGTCCTCATGTAATCAATATAAATACTATTTTTAATAACTAATTGAAATTTTATTAGGTAAAATTAACATGATTTATGAACTCATAAGGTTGAAAATATATTACGGTGTATTTTATGGATTTTTAAGAGAATATTTATTTTCATGTGAATAGAAATAATTACTTCAATTTAGATAGAAACTACATTTTTCTTTTAAATAATGATTAGTGTTAAATTATATTTTCAATGGGTTTTAAAAGCCATAAAATATTATTTATGTGTATAGAAATACAATTTAGGTTATTTAATTTATTTTTTGTATTGAAATTATATAAAAAAGCTTATTTATCTTTTGAGTATTGTTACATTAAAAACTCTTTTCTCCCCACGTTTGAGGGACTAACATTAAACATTATTTCCACACTTATGTGATTTCAATTTTTAAAAAGGGACATATATGATTGAATTAATTATGATATTTTAAGTCTAATAAGTTAAACTAAAATTTTTACTAAGAAGATTAGTGAAAGTGATTAATGTTAATCACATTAATTTTGGTCATATTTAGCTTCATTAAGGATAAACCATATTCATAAGTTTAATAATCACCAGAACACTTTTAGAAAATACATTATCTTACAATAATTCCACCATATCCTCTATTGTTCATAATTTTATCTAATATTGAAATATTAATAAATTGAAGTTCCAAATATAACTGTTTTAGGTAGGAAATGAAAAAAAGGATGACTTTCTTTATCCTTAACATTTATTAAACATCAGGAAATGTAGAAAACATCAAATATTCGGTTTTATATATCCTTTTGGAGTGTAAATGGGTTATTATTACAATAATAAATTAAAAATAATTTCTCTAGATGATTTTTTTACATAAAATTATTACGAAACATCAATGTTGTGATTATTTAGTTAATAGTTCACTAAAATAAATGATACTATAAATGATAATAGTGTTGTGAAATGATGGTTTATTTGTATTTAATTATTTTTTAAGATTAATATATTATTTCAAACATATTTTACCTTAAATATTTTAATTCCATTATTATAGTTATATTTTAAATTTTAAATTAAATAAATAGTGTAAAAAAATGAAATTATTGTGTTTTTACAATGAAGGCTATTTTATAAAATGTATTAAAATTAATAAAAATTATATATTTTAAAATTTTAAATGTAAGTTTTAATAAATATGAAATATATTATATTAATTGAAAATTTTATCTTCTATGTTTAATATATTGAACCACTGATTATAAAAACATTTGTTAGCATGGTCTGGGTTTAAGTAGTGTTTTGCACATCGCATGCGCTTTTTTAAAATCATAATTTAAATAACACATGAAATTTTTATATTTTAAATTGGGTATAAAATTTATAATTATTTAAATATATATATTATATAATTAATCTTAATTTATTTTATACTTAATATTTTAATTTTATAGGATATAAAATGAGTTTCTTTAATAATAATAAAAATAATAAAATTGTGGAATCTGAGAAGTTAATGAACAAAATATTTAAAATGAACATATTTTTTTATGGTATAGATTTTTTTTGACCATTAATTCTCATTACTAATTTATTATTCCAATTTTTAGTAAAATTAGATAAATTATACCTCCCATTGTTGAATACCGTTTTCAATTTACATTATTTCCACTCCCCCTCAACTATAAAATGGCAAGCACTATATCCTTTCCCCACACCTCTAAATAAACATTAGGTCACAAAAACTCTTCCAAAATAGACTTCATAAATTCCTCCCTTCATCCTCTAAGACTAACATTATAAATAAATCTTTATATGGAATTCCGTTGGAGAAAACCAAAAGGATTTACCCAAAAAAAAGTGGTAAGACCATCCCTTAAACTCTTTTCTTGTATTTCATTATCTACTCCCTAAAATCATCTTATTCTGTGATTTTATAAAAATATTATCTTAAATATACTAGTATGTTTTTATGAAAGCAGTACAACTTACACATACAAAAACATCCATTTAATGGGTAACTAACATACTATTTATTTGTACGATAATCTATTGTGCCATGAAGTGATGATAGTTAATTTTTCCATTACCACCTCTCTTGATGGACATTGTGATGAAAAATAGGTTTATATATGTTATATAATATATTTACTGTGTCATTATTTTTATTTAATAATTTTACTACACATATCATTACATTTTTTTTAAATTTGATAATTTCTTTTGAGAAAGTATAGACTACCATCGCCTCAAAGCTATGAGATACTTTCCCATACTACATGTGAAGTATTACAGATGGATTTGGTGAAATAAAATGATATATATGATATAATAATATTACTGTAATAGTTTTTTATATTCATATATATAAATATATTTAATTTAGTCTCATTCTCTCAATACAACAATAAAACAGAAACAACAATCATTTGTACATAGAATCTATCGTCTCCATGAATGTTTTATTCCATTTCACACTCCTATAATATATTGATTATTATAATAAAATATATTGAAAATAAATTATATTAGTAAAAAAAATTATTTTGTGAAATCATGATATATTTTTAATTACTAACGATATAACAAATTATGACACAAGTGAGAAAAAGATAGTATTACCCGAAGTGAAACATTTACATAAATTTTTAATAAGTGGGTAATATAAAACTGTATATGGTATTAGATATAATAATATAAATCTATAAAATATTTATAATAAATTTATATTTATTATATAGTATTAATTTTTGAGTAAAAATTGAGTCATGAAATAATTTAAGGGGATTTCATCTAACATTTTATTTACGAGAGATATATTCCAGGATCACCGCTCTTTCCTTTTGTGCGGGGAATACAATAACCATTAATGTATTATATGAATAATATAATTACATTTATGTGTATTTATAGATAAATTTTATGATATTTATTTAATGGGTCTTCTGTTTCAAAATTTACCAAATTGGTAAAATAGTTTTGTCTTAATTCTACTTCATTGAGACTAGTGTTTTTTTATGATCCTAATATTATTTTTTGAGGTGTATATACATCCATTTTATATTTTGTGTCAAGAATATATAAATTTAAATGATATATTAATCATAATTTAATTTAATTTTCTTACATGGAGAGTATAATTCCAAGTTACCAAGTGATAAGAACTTATTGAAACAATCTCATTGTTTTTCAAGATTGTTAATGATTATGATTATTTGTAAAAATATTATGATCCATATCTCAAGGAAAACTCAAGATTTTACTTCTCCTATATTTATTCATGATATATCTTTGTATTAGTACCATTTTTTCACACATTATTACTTGATATAATTAATAATTTTTTATGAAAATGTGGTTGTATTTATGTCTTCTATCAAAAATATATAACTGTTACAAAAAACCATGATTTCAATAATTTTTTTTAAAAAGGATTCAATATATAATTGATGTTAATTTTTAGGGAAAAAGTTTTTTAAATTTATTCATTGATTTTAAAGCAACCTTTAAATGTTTTGAAAAAAAATTCAAGGAAATTTTTTTTAAATGTCTTGATGATTCATTTATATGTTTTCAATGAAAGTGGTTTTCAAACTAATTACTTGTTTATTTTATATTTTTTTACATAAATTTATTTTAAAAATGTTTTCAGTCATATTTTTTATGTTTTAAACGAAAATGGTTTCCATAAATTTATCAGGATTATTTCATAATTTTTCAAGAAAAAATGGTTTCGAAATGCTTTTAAGGCATGATTTTTTGTTTTAAATGTACTTTAAAAAATGTCTTTAATAAGATTTTACTTTTTAAATAAAATATTTCAAATAATAATAAATACTATTCTCATGAAATATTTTTAAAATATCCTTACATGATACTTTCTATCTCAGATGAAATCATTTGACGATATAATTTCTCTTCTAGGAAATAAAAAAAAGGTTCCATTCATATTATTTTTTAAATAGTTTATGTTTTAGAGGAATGATGCTTATGAAACCCAATTATATAGCATGTGTTGAATACTTTTGAAACCCACTTCATTTAATCGGCTATGATTATGGTGAAATGATTTAGAAAACGAAATATTTTTCAACTGCTTTGATATGATTTCATGTTTATGAAACTCATTTCATTTCGAGGATTATGATTTGATTTTTTATGATTTTATGGAACATATAGGTTTTAATTCATTTTGAGATGGGTGGGACCTATATCTCCCACTAATGAATTGGGTAAAGATTTAGATCTCATGAGATATTCATGGATGGAATGATATATTAAATCCATTCATTTTTATAGGGTTGGAACGATAAATGAAGTCAATTCTGTTTTCATGGGCTATAATAAGAAATGAACTTGTTTCTGTATTACATGGCTGGAAAGAGAAATGTACATGGTATAGTATTACAGATATGGAATATGGAGTGAACGGGGTTTAGTAAAACATGGATATCATATGGTGTGAACCCTATTCAGTAAAGTAATTTTCCCACTACAATGGCCTCAATAATAATTCCTTGACTACTATGGAAATCATTATATATGCTTATGTGCCTACCAAAATTCCATGTCTTATTACTATGTTATGATTCCACAAAATATGTTATTTATTTCCTTAATTTTCATGTTTTATCAAAAACTAATATTTATCCCCTTATTCATGTTCATGATATTTGATATGTAGAGTATGATCATATATTTTTATTATCATGTTTTCGTAACCTTATTCTCCAGATTATTCATACATATCTCCATAGTTTACCCTTACCGATCATATGGGCTTAACCAATTTATGTTTATATACCCATGTTATTAATATATATTTCTTATCTGATATGTCAAAGAGGGGTTCTAATATATGAGAACCTAATTGGAGATAATGTAACTCTCTCATGTACCAATGTTTACATTTATATTTTTTGCAATTCCAATATACTAATATGGTCATTGGGGATTTTTTTGTATAATGTATTAAGTATTCCGAAAAACTAATGAAATGTTATTTTTTGAAAATATAGGGTCGAAACATTAGGTATTAGATAAATGGATTAGTCCAAATTTGGAAACTCAGATTAGAAAACATTAGAGAGATCCCTATTAATATTTCAAAGGATATATATATATATGGAAGTATATAAGGATATCTATAATGATGAGTAAAATGTTTCGAAAATTTACTCAAATTATGATAATGGATAAAGTGAGTGGTGTCCTAGAAGTATTTATCCTTCTAGATAGTACATGTTGATGCAGAGCAGGTATAGATGTATTTAGGGTTAACAAAAACAAGAAGATATCTCAGTCCTAACTCTGGATAATTTGGTACATGACAACAGGCCTTACTCCACGTCTGGTTTAACACTATCAGGGGACATTTTTTGGGAATTAAAAAAAACTTTTATGAAACATCATGAAGAATTTAAATAGATGATGAATATGAATAGACAAGGAAAATATTAATGTGTCATAGATTTACAAAGTATGAGACATTATTTAGCCACCTAATAAGTAATTTTCCTGATTATATGGCATCCCAATATAAACAATGTTTCTCAAAAAATTCATTCTAGTTTTTGTAAATGGATATAACTATAATTAACATAGTTAGAATATAATGTTTTATATGGGGGATATATTGGCTTATTGTGAATCAATTTTAAAAGTTTATATCTCATAAAGAGAATCAGGAAAGTTGTGTAAGTATGTTATACAATTCTAAATATAAAGATGCATCAAATGAAATGTAAAATCTATGGGATTATCATCAAGTATTATCTAGATTAAACATAATTAATCATGATTATATTGAGTTTGATGAAATTTAAGATAGGATTCAAATTTCATACTCTAGGAAAGTGGTATTGGGAAAAAATTGAACCGTGTGTAATGGTTTGTGAATAATATTGTATTAATGGTGTATTTACGTATTGGAATTGAGATATTTTGTTATATCAATCATAAAATACATATTTATTTTCAGTATAATTTTTTATTAAGGCTAGAAAATGTATTGTTGAATTGTTATCAAGAAATAGAGATTATGATTCATGGAAAAATGATATTTTGATTAAGATGTGGTAACCATTAATTAATACCTGACATTTATCTATTGATGATAGATTAAATATATGAAGGATATGAATAAGTAAATTGAATGGTATAGATTAAAATTGAATATATTATAGAAAAATTGTTCCATGTCATTAGGTATTCTATTTATAACTTATTGGATTTACTGAATTTATCCAATAATCATAGGATTAATAAAACATGATTGTTTTCCATATTTATTTATGTTAATTAATTTTATATACGATGATGTTATTTACATGTTTCGAATGTGACATCCATGTGGTACATTGTGACAAGTGGGATCAATGTTATACTTATTTCACAACTTTCTTTCCAATGCATTTAATTTTAATCTTTTATAAGGGTTATAAGGTTATCCGTTTTTTTTAATTATATGTTAAAATTCAGATGATATTTGTATGATTAATTTTTATCTTTATAGATAAATATTTATCAATATTATATACCCTAATCATACTAAATTGTGTTGATGATAACTGATATGATGTTATATCCTAGATATAATGAAATTTTAGTACTACAGGAATGAAAAAGTCGGCATAATTTTTGGAGAATGAGGTTTAGTGGATCAATAAACAAATAAGGGTGACGTTGTCAAGAAATCAATAATGTATATCTTGTCACAAAAATTTCTCTACCATATAAAAAAGGATCCTAAAGACAAAAATGGTACCCCAGTACCTTTATTTTCGATGAATCAGAATGTCTAATATTTTAACACAGATTTATTGATTTATGATTGTTAACATTATCATTAACTTATTATCTCTCACTATCTATCATAAAACTATGGTAAAATTTCTATCCTCTATCAAATTTTTCACTTCCCACCCATGTACTACTATTTATGAATATCATTAAAAGTTAGATTGGGAAGTTGTTGTGGTTCCAACATTTCCTTTTTAAGGGATGTTTTATTATTCATTTTTAAGAAATGGGTTTCTATGAATGAAACTTTCAACTATTAAATGTTTGAAAATCCATATAAATATCGAGGTAGAATTTCATTTAAATGGGGTTGAATGTAACACCATGAGATTTATTGAAATATTTTTTCCTTCTTAGAATGAATTAATTTTCAACAATTTATTTAATTTAAATATTTCAAGTATTCCTTTCTCGAGGAACTGAATTGGATTTTACTATATGCAACACTGATGTGGTGTGCGTTATATAAAACACTATGTTTTTATGAAACATAATTTTATTGTTATAATTAGTTATATGAGATAATTATAACCTAGACATTATAAATAGTAATAAAAATTCTGAAAACTAATTTTCATATGTTATTTATAATTTATTGAAATAAATAAAACATATTGATTATGAAATATATAATTTCTTATAATGTATTTATATTTTTTAATAGATTTTTTAAATAAAACTGCTTTTTATGTGCTTTAGTAAATAATAGAAAAATTAAATTTATACATTAAAAAAAATGTAGTTTGAAAATTTTGGAATCAATTTTTATGTAATAATTTTTAACTTATATTATGTTTTGTAATTTTTTCTGGAAATATCTCATTTGGGTTAATAGAAACAATTGCAGCAATTTAGATAAAAATAACCTATTCATTAAAATAATTAATTGTAACCTCCCAGGTAAATAAAGAATAATAAATATTTAATATTTATTAAAATTTGTGAAATAAATATTAATTTAAATTTTAAGGGGTTTCTATGTTCGATAGCGTACCTGATACGAAACAATGGTTTTCTTACATTGCACACTAATAATAAAATATTATTTTAAATGGTAGTTAACTCCTAGTCATTGTATTGGCGGGAATGAAAAAAAATAACTACAATATGATTATATATATTTGCTAAATGTATTTACATTATCCAATAGAAATTTAGAGGCTTAAAATTTGAATGAATATAATTTTAAGACTAATTTACATTAAAAGTACGATTTATAGAATTTTAATGGTTAACCCTCTTTAAATATAGTTTTGGTTACTATAATACATTCAATATGAACAATAAAAATCCTTCTTTAGAATGGGGAAATCAAAATTTACTTTGTGTAAATTTTTGGAATTTTTCCGATAAAGTTCATTTTTTTAATGAATAGTGAAAATATTGTATTTTAATTCAAATCTATGTTTTAATCTAATTTATTTATATAGTTAGATTATATTTTTAATTGGTTTTATTGTTTAGTTAAAATATATTTTTACCCTTTAATCCAATATTTGTAATTGGAATTAATTTCACTTTGAAATTGGACATAAACAAGTATCAATCTTTTGATAGTTATTGTTTCTTAAAAACATAATATTTGTTTTGATAACGGAAATTAATTTTAAAATTAATAGATATGAATTCTATGTTTCTAATTTTTTAAAATATAAATCATTTTTGAATTCGGAATATCAAATATAGATTACACTTATTTATTTGTATTTTTATGAAAAACATCAATTTTTGATGAATAGAGAAACCACATAGTAGTAGTTAAAAAAAATGATTTTTTATTTGAATGAAATTTTACTGCTTCTTTGAATTGAATTTTGAAAATCTAACACGATTTTTTTTTATCATGAATTTAAATGTGGTTCAATATGATGAAAATAAATTTTGGTGAATAGTATCTTTTGAATTTTATTTACCGCAGTTAAAGGTAAATAGGGTAATCCAAAGTTAAAAGAATATTGTAATAATTCATAATTACCTTAACACATTCCCTAAACTTATTTTATGAGTAAAATCCAACCATGGCCATATTTGTGTCTATTTTGAGACTCCATGGATCCACTTATGAACGATAATGACACTTTAGATTAATTAATTTAATTTAAAGGCAAAAATGACATAAACACATATATTTTAGTAAATTTATTTTTATATGTTGTTATCTAAAAAATAATTTTGACTATTAATATTAATTGGAAATCTAAAACTATTTCCTAAAAGATAGTATTTTTTTTATAATTTTTAGACATCTAATTAATTAAATTATTTATGACACAATAATGATGCAATATTTACATCATTTATAAATGATTTGAATAAATAAGATTATAATGATTAAAATATTAACCAAAACATTTTCCATTCCTATTAGACGATTATATTTCGACCATGAGTCATATTATCTTTGACTATAAATTTTTTGGACCCATATAAACCGAATATCATTATATAATTAAATAATATTATCACACATTCCAAAGAGCCCCTCCTCCCCCTTATAAAAGGAGAACATTTATAACCAATTCCACAGACCTATCAAGCCCTTTTTCTCATCCAAACTATGGCCAATTGAGCTCCCTACATCCCTCTCTTCCACCTAGAAGACTTACCTAAGGTTGAAGGCAATCAAGAAGTCCTTTGGTTCCAATCAAAGGGAGTTACCCAAATTAAAGGTAATAGTTTCTCTTAAATTGTTTTCTTTTATTTTACTTCTCCAACCCATAAAATCCTTTTATTCATTTATTTTACAACAACACTAGTATCCTCAATATACTAGGATGTTCTAAAGAGAAGGATTGGAACTACACATACACACACCTCTATCTAATTGATGAAGAACATAATGTTTCTGTGGATGGAAAACTAACGCCTCACGAAATAATGATTGTTCAAATATCTCCAATGGCCTATCATGGCGGCCATTATGATGGAACTGTATATATATATATATACGATATATATTATTTTTATGCTTTCATTATGCTTCTGTAATTTCCATTTATAGAATAACTTTATGGTTTATATTGTGGGTAAACATGATAATTTCATTTGAGGAAGTGCGGACTACCACCCCCTCAAAGTGATATGACTCGTTTATAAAATATGTGGTACGTATAAAAGATATATTTAATGATATTATATATGATACAATACTTGAATTAAATACTACTATGTATCTTTATGTTTTAATTCCATTAAATATGAAATACAAATGGAAGTAGTGTTCATGCGTACGTACGGCTTACCGTCTCCATGAACGGTGCATTTCATTTCTTATCTCTAAATGTTATTTACTATTATAAATACATGTATATGCTAGATATATATGATATATATGATATCCATGTCATGAATATCATTCTGTATATAATGAAACTTTGACCACAAGAACAACATGTGATTATAAGAAGTCCATTTTTGACTCTTGTACCAAATATCGACAAAACAAACATTATTAACTTAAATGAATGAATAATGTATATAACATGGTAATAAGTGATATAAAAGGAATAATAAACATGAATACTATTATTAAGAAAGTACAAATTATCTTTAGTTTATTATTTAAGAGATTAATAAATGATCAAGTCAAGTTGTACACAAGGTAAGGGACTTCGTCTCAATATCTTATCATTGACGCATATTTTTTTTAATACATGACTTTCTTTTATATGCTATATAAACACCCTTGACATTTCAAAAGGAATATTCTTCTATAAATTATTTTTCTAAATGGTAAAAATAATCTTTATTTTAACGTATGTTGTGAAAACGACCTTTTCCACCGCCGCGAGTATTATTTGTTCTTTGGCTTCCTCAACAAGCTGTAATATTTTTAAAATAAAATAAATACCATATACTCTCTTATGAATTTTGGTAATGAAAATTGTTTCGATAATAGATTTGTTGTGTCAATATATTTAAGTGAAATATTTTGATTGAAATGTGGAAATGTTTTTGTTCCTTTATATTTTTTTATGTCTTATGATTTTATAATGGTACTTGGACATTTGATGGGTGGTTACGTGATAAACCAAAAGATGGGTGGTGTCATGAATACTAGGACGGGTGGTTACAATATAAACTCCAATGAATTGGGTATGGAAGTCGACCGTATGGCTATTGCATTTAGTGATATGTGTGGAAGTCGACCGTATGGTTATTACATTTAAGTATGTTTATGTCCCATGTTACCTTTATATGTAATGTGTTCTCTATATGGGTTTTTTGGTAATATCTTGGTTACAAAAGGTTATGTAATGATTTTTTATATATTGAAGAGTATTTAATACTTCATAAAGGTGAAAAATATTACTTATATTAAATTATTCATGGATTACCTGTTGTTTTGAATAAACTAATAGTTTTCCTCCATTATGTATCCCTTATTGAGATTTTTATGCTCATATCATGTTTCTGAAATGTTTTTCAAAGTACATAATGTGGAATAGGGTCATGGATGGTATCATGGAAAATTCATGATGTATTAAACATGGAACTTGACTGGACTCATTTTTTAAGAGTTTATATTTTATGAAAAAAAATGGAAACTGTATACAAGTGTCTACTTTGTAATCTTTTGAGATGTAATAGTTATTTCCTAATTCACTAAAACTCTAAAACAGAAAATATTCTCATTGTGAATTATTCATTTAATTAAATATTATTCATGGTTTAAGGTCGGGTCCTTATAGTTGGTATCAGAGGTCGATTTAAATAACATTAGGAGTTAGGTTATTGTTATATAAATGTCCATAAATTAATTTATGGTAATATAGAAATGATATAGCATTTACAGATTACCATGTTAGTTCACCTAATATATTTATGTGTTAAGAATGGTTTTTCATAGTAGAAACATGGTAGTTGTGCTGAGAAGGTGTATAGAGGGAAATGACCTTCTCAATCAGCGTCCTGAGATAGTCTGAATCAAGGTTGAACAGTTTGTTGCAGTGATGGCTCTATTGAATCAAGTGATAAATGGTAGTTTTTTTATTGATGAAATTTTGGTTAATAAGATCATAAAAGGCATTTATGGGTTGTCTTACAAAGCTTTAAAGAAAATAAATTTTTTGGGAAATTCAGAATGTTTTAATTTTAGTTACAAAAAATTTATTTCCTTGGTTACATTGTTCCAAAAAATGGAATAACTATTGATCTTACTAAAAAAAGGTTGTTGAAGAATGGCCAAGACCCACAAATGTAACTGAGATCCGTAGTTTTCTTGGTTTGGCAGGTTATTACACAAATTTTGTTGATATTCTCTCACGGTTTTCTAGTTCAATGACTAAGTTAACTTGAAAAGGTGTTATGTTCATTTGAACAAAAGAATGTGATGATTGTTTTCCGGAATTGAAAAGAAGGTTGGTGAGTGCTCCAGTTTTGGAACTACAATCTAGATATGTTGAGTTTGTTATCTATAGTGATGCTTCATTGAAAATACTTGGATGTGTCTTTATACAGAATGACCAGGTAATTGCTTATGTTTCACGTCAGTTGAAAGATCAAGAGTTATATTACCCTATACATGATTTGGAATTAGTTTCTGTTATTTTTGCTTTAAAAATTACGAGGCATTATTTTTATGGAGTGAAGTGTGAAATATATTCTGATCACAAAAGTTTAAAGTATATATTCACTCAAAAAGAATTGAACATGAGACAGAGGAGCTGGTTGGAATTAATCAATGATTATGATTGCATGATCCATTACCATACAGGAAAAGAAAATAAAGTGTCTAATGATTTTAGTCAAAAAAGTAATGCTTCATTATCTATCTTACATTTGGAACATGATCCTTTGGTTTTCTATTTGATGAAATTTGGAATAAAAGTTTTTGGTGCAGGAAATTCTTCTGGTTTGTTTTAGGTTTTAGTAAAATCATCTCTATCAGATAGAATAAAGCAAGCGTAGAAAGAAGATAGTGAATTACAAAAAAAGGTATAGTTTGTTAAGAAGTGTATGTTTCCAGAATTTAACATTGATAATGGTTGTGTTTTTAGGTTTAGAAAGAGATTATGTGTGCCTTGTGATTCATAGTTGAAGAATGAGTCGTTATGTGAAGCTCAAAGTTCTCCATTTTCAGTTCATCCAGGTAGTACTAAGATGTACAGAGATCTTTGGGAGTATTATTGGTGGGATGTAATAAAAAGTGATATTACTGATTTTACTATGAAGTGTTTGACTTGTCAGCAGGTTAAAGTAGAGGGGAAGTTACCAGAATATATGCTTTATCCTCTACCGTTTCCCGAGTGGAAATGAGAAAATATATCCATAATCTTCATTGTGGGATTACCGAATACATCTTGACGTAATAATGCAGTCTGGGTTATAGTTTATCGATTGACCAAATCTGATCATTTACTTCCTATTCGAGATACATTGTCTCTAGATCAACTTTCTTTATTGTATGATAAAGAGATAGTCAGGTTGCATGGATTTCCCATATCCATTGTATCTGATCGTGATCTCAGGTTTACTTCTAACTTTTGGAAAAGCCTTCAGATATCGTTGGGTATTGAATTAGATTTTAGTATAGATTTTCTTCCTCAATCAGATGGGTAGTCAGAACGAACAATTTAGACTTTGGAGGATATGCTACGTGCTTGTTCATTGGATTACTAGGGAAGTTGGGACCAACATTTTTCTTTGGTTGAATTTTCATATAATAAGAGTTTTCATTCTAGTATACTGATGGATCCATTTGAGATGTTATATGGAAATAAATTTTAAACTCCAGCTTTTGGGGATGAATTAGGTGAAAGGAAGGTGATGGATCTAGAATTGGTAGAAGAGATGGCATAGAAAGTTCAGTAGGTTCAGAATCACATGAGAAAAACTCAGAGAAGATAGAAAATTTATGCAGATAACTGGGGGAAGGATCTTTCTTTTGATGCAGGTGATCATTATTTCTCAATGTTTCTCCATGGAAAAGTGTGATACATTTTGGTAAGAAATGGAATGTTGAACACGAGGATCATTGGACCTTATGAAATTCTGGAGAAAGTAGGATCAGTTGTGTACAGGGTGTCTTTACCTCAATTTTTATCCTAGGTACACAATTTTTTTCATGTTTTGATGATGAGAAAGTATATACTAGAACCATCTCATGTTTTGAGCTCATAGGTAGTTTAGTTGGAAGAGAATATCTCTTATGAAGAACAACCAGTCCATATTCTTGACCGTAGAGATAAAGTGTTGCGAAATAATGTAATTCACCACATAAAGGTTTTTTTCAAAACCATATGGTCGAAGAGGCAACGTGGGAATCTAAAAAAACTATGAGGGATAAATATCCCCACTTATTTTGATAAGTAAAATTGTGAGGATGAAATTTCCCAAAGGGGGGAGGATTTAACATCCTAGGTAAATAATGAATAATACATATTTAATATTTTTTAATATTTTTTAATTAAATATTAATTTTAATTTAAAGGGGTCCCTGGGTTCGATAGCATACCTGATACACAACAATAGGTTTTATACATTACAGACTAATAATATAATATTATATTAAATGGTAGTTAACTCCTAGCCATTGTATTGGTGGGAATGAACAAAACTAAGTAAAATATGATTATACATTTTTGTTAAATGTATTTTTATAATCCAATAAAAAGTTAGAGGCTTAAAATGTGAATGAAACAAATTTTAAGCATAATTTACATTAAAAGGCTGATTTATCACCTTTTAATGGTGAACACACTTTAAATATAGTTTTGGTTACTTTAATAAATTCTATATGACCGAATAAAAGCTTTCTTTAGAATGGGGACATCAAAAGTTAATTTGTGTAATTTTTTGGAATTTTTCCGATAAAGTTTATTTTTTTAATGAATAGTGAAAATATTGTATTTTAATTCAAAACTGTGTTTTAATCTAATTTATTTATATAGTTATAAAATCTTATTAATTAGTTTTCAAGTTCTATTAAAATATATTTTTACCATTTAATCGAATTTTGTTCATTGGAATTAATTTCACCTTGAAATTGGACATAAACAAATATGAATCTTTTGATAGTTATTATTTCTTAAAAACACACTATTTGTTTTGATAACGGGAATTAATTTTAAAATTAATTAATTCCACTTCTATGTTTTTAATTTGGAAGAATATACATCATTTTTGAATTCAGAATATAAGATATTTCTTAGCCTGAATTTTTGATATTTTCCTGAAAAACATCAATTTTGATGAATAGTAAAACCACTTAGTAGTATTTAAAAAACTGAATTTTTCATTTAGAAGAAATTTTACCGCTTCTAAGAATTAAATTTTGAAAATAAAACATACATGGTTGTTATCATGAAGTAAAATTTGATTCAGTAAGATGAAAATATTTTTTTGAATAGTAACTTTTGACTTTTATTTACCGCGGTTCAAGGTAAATACAGTAATTCAAGGTTAAAGGATATTTTAATAATTCAAAGATACCTTAACACATGTCCTAACCATATTGGATGATTAATATCAGACCATGGGCATTTTTGGGTCTATTTTGGGACATCATGGAGGCACTTATGAAAGATAATGACACATTAGATTAATTAATTTAATGTAAAGGCAAAAATGACATAAACAAAAGGATTTTAGTAATTTTATTTTTATATGGTGTTATATAAATAATATTTTTGTCTATATATATTCATTGGAAAATTAAGAAGTTTTTCTACATGATATTATTTTTTTAATAATTTTTAGACATCAAGTGAATAAAATTATTTATGACACAACAATGATGAAGTATTTAATTCATTAGTAAATTATTTAAATAAATAGGATTATAATGATTAAAATATTATTCATAACCTATACAATTCTTATTGGATGATTATATTTCGACCATGAGTCATCTTATCTTTTCCTATATTTTTTTGGACCTATATAAACTGATTACCATTATATAATTATATAATATTATCACACTTTCCTAAAGAGACCCCCCCTATAAAAGGAGAACATTTCTGACCAATTCCACAGTCCTATCAAACCTTTCGGCTCATCCAAACTCTGGCCAATTAAGCTCCCTACATACCTCTCTTCAGCCTAGAAGACTTACCTTAGGTAGAAGGAAATGAATAAGTCCTTTGGTTCAAAACAAAGGGAATTACCCAAATTAAAGGTAACAGTTTATCTTAAATTGTTTTCTTTTATTTTACTTCTCCAACCCATAAAATACTTTTATTCATTTATTTTGTAACAACACCAGTGTCCTCAATATAATAGGATGTTTTGATGAGAAGGATTCGAACTACACTTACACACAACTTTATCTAATGGTTGAAGAACATAATGTTTATGTGGATGGAAAACTAATGCCTCACGAAATGATGATTGTTAAAATATCTCCAACCGCCTATCATGGTGGCCATTATGATGGCACTGTATTTATATATGATATATATAATTTTTTTGTTTTCATTATGCTTCTTTAATTTGCATTTATAGCATACCTTTATGGTTTCCATTATGGGTAAACATGATAATTTCATTTGAGGAAGTGTGGACTACCACCCCCTCAAAGTGATATGACTCGTTCATACCATATGTGGTACGTATAAAGGATAGATTTAATGATATTATATATGATACAATACTTGAATTAAATACTAATATGTATCATTATGTTTTAATTCCATTATATATGAAATTGAAATGGAAGTAGCGTTCATGCGTACGTACGGCTTACAGTCTCCATGAACCATGCATTTCATTTCTTAACTCTAAATGTAATGTAATATTATAAATACAAGTATATTCTTGATATATATGATATATATGATATCCAACTCAGGAATATCATTCTGGATATAATGAACCTTTGACCACATGAACAACATGTGATTATATGAACTCCATTTCTAACTCAAGTACCAAATATCGACAAAACAAACATTATTAACTTAAATCATTTCATAATGTTTATAACATGGTAATAAGTGATATGAAAGGAATAATGAACTTGAAAACTATTCTTAAGAAATTATAAATTAACTTTAGTTTATCATTCAGGATATTGAATAATGATCAAGTCAATTCAAACACAATGTAAGGGACTTCGTCTCAATCTCCTTTCATTGATACATATTTTTTTTAATACACGATTTTCTTTTATACGTTTTATAAACAACCTTGAATTTTCAAAAGGAATATTTTTCTATGAAGTGTTTTACTAAATGATAAAAAGAATGTTCCTTTTAATGTAAGTGGTGACAATGACCTTTTCCGCCACCAGGAGTATTATTTGATCATTGGATTCCTCAAGAAGACGTAATGTTTTTAAATGTAAATAAATACCGTATACAATCTTATGTATTTTTGTATTGAAAATGGTTTCGATAATATATTTTTTATGTCAATATATTTATGTGATATATTGTGTTTGAAATGTGGAAATGTTTTATTTCCTTTACATTTGTTTTAGGTCTTATAATTTTATAATTGTACTTTGACATTTGACAGGTGGTTACGTGATAAACCAAAATACGAGTGGTGCTGTGAATACCAGGATGGGTGGTTACATTATAAAATCCAATGAATTGGGTATGAAAGTCGGTCGTATATGTATTCCATTTAGTGATATGTGTGTAAGTTGACCGTATGTTTATTTCATTTAAGTATGTTTATGTCCCATGTTACCTTTATATCTAATTTGTTCTTTATATGGGTTTTATGTTAATATTTTGGATAAAAAAGGCTAAGTAATTATTTTTTATATATTGAGGAGTATTTAATAATTTATAAAGCGGAAAATTATTACTTATGATAAAGTATTCATATTTTACCTTTTTTTTTGAAGAAACTAACAGTTTTCCTTCTTTTTGTATTCCTTATTGAGCTTTTTATGCTCATCCCATTTTTTTGAAATGTTTTTCACAGGACCTAATGTGAAATAGGGTCAAGGATGGGATCAAGGAAAATTCATGTTGTCCTAAACATGGAACTAGACATGACTATTTTTAAAGATTTTTTATTTTATGAAAAAAATTGAAGCTGTATAGAAGTGTCTACTTTGTAATCTTCAGAGATGTAATAATTATGTCCTAATTCTCTAAAACACTAAACCTGAAAAGATCCTCAATGTAAATTATTCATTTAATTCAATATTATGTAAGTTTTAAGGCCAATTCGTTATATTAATAATGTTAAATAATATTCTATTTTTGTTTTTAAATTATAAATAGAAAAAATATTAAAATATTAATCCAATGTATGTCATTTTAGTAATATTTTTATTTAAATTATGTATAAAAACATATTTAACTTTCGAATGTTTTTACGTTATAAACCTGCTTTCTCACAATGTCTGCAAGAATAGAGTTGACCATATTTTTCCCACATTCATGATTAGAATTTGGATAAATGAAAATAATGAGTTGTAATAATTATGATATTTTTATTCTAATAAGATCTAGTTATATTTTGATGATGAATATTAGTGAATGTAATTATAATTAATCATAATGAATATCGTATGATTAATCATAATTAATTATTAAACCTTAATCTCAAGGACAAAAATTGGCATGGAAAATTTTCAAAAATCCATTGGTTGCCAATAATTCGACCATATCCCATCATTTTTATAATTATATTGTTTATTCTGATATTAATAAATGAATGTGGCCTATAAAAAAGGTTGTGTAAGGAATGGTATCAAAAAGATACTTTTAGTATCTTTAACATTTATAAAACACTGACAAGCATAAAACCATAATATTTCGAGTCATATATATAATTTTGAAATATAAATTTGATATTTTTATATTTATAAGATATAAATAATTTTTATAGATGATTTAGTAAATTATAATGCTTACAAAATACCAAGGTACTAATTTTTTAGTGAATAGTTATCTAAAATAATGACATTATAATTGTTAAAAGTGAAGTGAATTGATAGAATTATTTAATTAAATTAATTTTGAACATAAATATATCATTTTAAAATTCAATATACATAATTTATTTTATTTCAAATATTATTTTGATATTTTCAAATTTAAATTCAATAAAAAATGCCAAATTGACTTTATTGTTATTTTACAACAAATTATATATTCTTTAATGAATCAAAATTTAAAAAATAAATATCCATCCAATAGATTTTTAAGTGTTAAAAAATATTAAATATGTTATATTATTGGATAAATTTATATCTTATAATTAAGATATTGACCCATATATTATAAAAACATTGATTCCACGGTCTGAGGTTAAGCAGTATTCTACACGTCACATGCGGTTGTTTTAAATCATAATTTCAATAATCACATAACCTTGTTATTTTCTAATTGAGGAATAATATATATAATTTATTTTATCTATATTATATAATAAATATAAATTTATTTAATTCTTAATTGTTAAATAACATATAATAGAAAACAAGATGCTTTAATGAAAACTAAAATAAATAAAATCATGGATTCATAGAATCTATAGAAACCAATTATTAAAATTAATATATTTTTTAGTGGTTTTTATTTTAATAGATAATAAATTTACATAATTATATTATTTTTCTATTTTTGACGAATATTAGGTAGAGTTTAACTCCCATTATTCAATAAATTTGGGTATTTACAAGAGTGCCACTCCACCTCCCCTAAAATATGGCAGGACCTCTACCCCTTTCTCGCACCACTCAATCAACATTAGATCATCCTAACTATGAAAAAATGGACTCCATACATCCCTTAGTTCCATCTAGAATCCTCACATTTTTATTAAGACCTTCCATGAAATATCTAGGATGAAAACCAAAAAGATTTACGTGATTAAGGTGTAAGACCCTCCTTTAAACTCATTTCTTTTATTTATTTCTGCACTACCTAAATATTCATATCCAATTATTTTATAACAAAAAAAGTATATTCAATAAATCAGTATATTTTTATTTTATTTTTTTATTTACACCTACATACACTTCCATGAAATGGGTAGAAAAATGTAGTTTATATGTACGACTAACTGTCGCCCCACGAAGCAATGATTGTCAATTTTTCCTTTACCGCCTCTCATGGTGGAAATTATGATGTAAAATATGTTTATATATGTTATATTTTATATTTAATATGTTTATAATCTTCATTAATAATTATATAACACATATCATTATACTTTTTATTTGGTAAAAATATTATAATATTGTTTGAGGAAGTGTGGACTATTGCCACATCAAATTGATGTGATTAATTCACACACAACATGGGAAGTATTAATGGTGGATTTAGGGAAATTATATGATATATATAATTTAAAAATTATACCATATTAATTTTATATATACATATACATATATCATTTATTCGATTTTTTCAATACAATAATGAAACAAAAATGGAATTCATGCATATGTACGACATATAGTCTGCATGAACGATGTATTCCATTTCATACATATATATTCTATAGATTATTATAATACAAATATAATGAATATAAATTAAATTTATTTCACGGTATACATTCTATAAACATGATATATGTTTAATGAACAATTATATTAAAAATTAACACACAAGAGAAAAACAAAGAAAATATTACTCAAAGTGAATCCAAATCAAAAAATTGTTAACAAGAGGGTAATATTAAAGCATATAAGGTATTATATATAATAATATGATTAATTAAGATATTTATAATATGCTAAAATTTATTTTATGGGAATATTATTCATGGAGGGAAATACTTGATAAATAAGGTAAGGTGATTTAATCTCACTTTTTATTTCCATGATATACATGCCATGTTCCCCACTATTTCAATTTTCAAGGAGTATATATTTCCCATTAATGAATTATATGAATATTATTAATAAATTAATTGGTATCTAAAAATCCATTTTTGATATTTTTTTTGTTTTTTATCTTTCAAAATTTAGCAAATTTGGTAAAATAGTTTGGTCTCAAATTTCCTTATTTAAGACTCGTGTTTTGTTATGCAACCAATTTTTTAGAGGTGCATATAATTAAATTTTAAATTTTATGTAATTAATATAATTATTTTAATGATATTCTATACTTAATGTAATTTCTATTTCGTACATGTAGAGTATTAACCAATGTGACCATGTGATAATATTTTATTCAAAAAATCTCATCTTTTTTGAGATTGTTAATGATCATTATTCTTTGATGAAATCATATAATCCATCCCTAATTAACCCTCATGAGATAATTTTGAGTCTATTTATTCAATATTTATCAATTTATTAGCACCATTTTTCACCCTTTGGTAATTTATATAATTAATAATATATTTTTGCAGAAAATTTGACCATATTTCAATCTTTCGTCAAAAATATGTTTTATAACAAAAGACATGTTTTAAAAAAAAAGATTTTAATAATTTTTTAAAATGATACTTGAAGATAATTTTAAAGGAAAATTGTGTGTAAAAATATTTTATGTTTTTCAAATTTTCTTTTGTATGTTTTCAGTTATTTTTTCTATGAAAATAATTTTTAAAATGTTCTAAATATTATTCTATGTGTTTTCATGGAAAATAGATTTATAACTTTTTTAAGATTATTCTCTATGATTTCAAGGTAAATGGTTTTGAAATTTTATTCAAAAATCATTTATACATTTTCTAGGAAAATTGTGTTAAATGTTTTTTCAATATTATTTTATAATTTTTCATGGAAAATGGTTTTCCACATGTTATCATGTATCCTTTCTATGTTCTCGAGTGTATTTTCAAAGGAAATGGTTATCAAAAGGATTAATGTTTTAATGTTATTTTTTCAAAGAGGAATGTAAGTTTTCCACGATAATTATTTTCAAAATATCCTTCTATTTCGTTTTCTATCATAGATGATATCTATTTATGTTACTCATGACCTTCTAGGAATTAAATAAATGGTTAATTCATATTACTTATTTAACGGTTTATGTTTTTGTGCAATAATTCTTATTAATCCCATTTCACATTCACTGGTTATATAATTTTCAAACCCACTTCTTTTCATGGTCTATGGTTTCAATGAAATTATTATGATACACATCGTTTCCACAGTTCATTTAATGACTACATATTAATGATACCCAAATAATTTAATGGGTAATTATATGATTGATTATGATTTTTTGGCACATGTATCTATGATTTCATTTTCGAGATGGGTGGGACCTATATCTATCTCTTATTAAATGAGATAAGATTTATATCCCATGATATAGACATGGATGAAATGAGAAAATAAATCATTTAATATTACATGTTTAGATAGAGAAATGAAATTAGTTCGGTATTACAAGAAAATAATTAGAAAAGAACTCAGTTTTGCATTACATGGTTCGAAGGTGAAATGAACTCAGTTCAACATTAAATGACTCATATAAAGAGTGAACTCGGTTAATTGAAATTGGGATAAATAGGGTGTGAACATGATTCAATGAAGTACATTTTCCATTAAGAGGTCCTTGACAGTAATTCCTTCACTTCTATAGAAAACATTATAAATGCTTATGTGTCTACCATAAATTCCATGTTTTATTCACATGATAGTATTTCATGGATTATGAAATTTATTTCCCTTTTATTCATGTCTTATTAATGGCCAGTATTTATTTCATTACTCATATTTATGTACGAAATGTTAGGATCAGTACATATACCACCACAACTAGTAGAACATTAACATCCACACTGATATAGTTCAATAGATCCCACTCCCACAATCAAGTGCTACATAGATGCTCCATAACTACCCATATAAATTTTGTTTTCTAGATCCTCTATAAGTTTCTCATTCTAACACATGCATAGAACAGTTTTGGTGGATGGGAAAAATTTCTTCAATTGTGGATCAACCAAACACAGTATTGGAAAAGTACTCAATATTGATCCAGAGAAACTATTAATCCCTCTATAAATTCTACATTATAAATCACTGGCCAAAATTTATATATTGATGATTCCTACCCTCTAAATACATTCCTCTTGATCATCCCACATGAACTACCTATCCTCCACTAAAATCGTCTTTCATGTTCTCATAAGATATGGGAACTTAATCCACCACATAAGAAAACATTTTCAGTTGAATGAAATTAACTTGGGGATTATTCTTACATTTAAATTGAATCTATAGACCCATTTCAATAACTATCACATCTCATTCGATTAAGAGAGAAAATAAATGAATGTCAGTATAGAGGAAAACATAGTCCATTTTGGACATTATTTAAAAAAGTATACCACTTTCAATTAGCTACTCTCTCCCTATTAGTGTCTCAAGATAATGTTTCATCAAAAAATTCCCAAAAATTCTATTTATATCATACCATATGGTTTCCCAGTCCATGACATAACATCCAACCAATTATTCACTGATCCTCATAACTTATATGCTTCCAACAATATTCTAATATATGTAGGTCTCTCTAAACGGTAATGTATGTTCTATATGGAATCTATCCAATAACACATATACCTATGGTCCACACATTTTGGTGAAAGAAGGAGGGTGTTGTAACTAAAAATATCATGTCAATTTATACATACTCCTCAAAACCCTCTATTAGTTTCTCTCCATACAATACATGACTAAAGAAAATATTATAGAATCCCTGTACATTTAAATATAGAGTTACATGATTTTATAAATAAATAACCATCAATTAGGATATAAGGATCATAATTTCTAGTGTCATTAGAAGAATATCTATTTAAATAGATATAAAAAAATAGTTACTCTTCATAGTGTGATCAAAAATTCCTTTGAGATCCAACATCATTATAGGGTATCCTAGAGAATACATGAAGAAATGGATGAGCGAAAAAGTCTTGTACGGGAATAATCATGTGAATAAATCATAATACTTAGGATAGAAGTCATAACATTAGGACATAAAAAAGTATGGAACTGGAATAAATTTAAGGAATCATAACTTGTTGAACATGGGATTATTTAATCATGGAATACTATGAATGTTTTAGAAATGTACAACAAGACATTAGCATGAGTCATGGGTTACTGCCAAGATTTTTTTCACATGGCCAAAAAGAACAAATAAATGAATTGGGTTTACTCCATATGCCAACTTGAATTATCATGTGACAAAAAATTACCTATTTAATTAGAGTTCTATCTAGGTGAATCCATCATAACATGTTCATTCCTAAGTGTTTAACATGAATAATCAATCATAAAAAATAAACATGGATGGGATTAAAACATACTTTGGAATTCACAATTTTATTAGACATAGATCATGATAGGTGTTTTCAAACTGAATTTAACAAATATAAAAAAATTATGAACCATTTTAAATGGAATTTTTACTGTTGTTTAATAAAAATATTGAAGAGTATTTATAGGGGAAAGGGTATAATTTTTTATATAAAACAAAAAATGAACAAATATATATTTTCATGATAAAATGATTTATTTTATAGGGATAATGATCATTTAAATGTAAATATGGATGATACATGAAAATGGGTTACATATTTTGAAGATTCGTCTAATTTGGCTTCCATATAAAAAGGAATTGAGAAGGTCTTCTTATAAAATATTTATTTTCTTGTCAAATTAAGAATAATTGAGAAATATATATATGTTTGGAACATAAACATAAAAATAATTATGTCTACAAAAAACAAATTAATAATTACATTAGGTTAATGAAATAGAATGTGTAATCTGAAGGAAAAATGGGGGTTTAGAGAGATTCCCTAACCTTATTTCTGAATGTGTTATTCACATGGACTTAGTATCTCATATAATTAAATTAAATCCATTAATTATTTAATTCAGGATGAATTCTAAATTTACTTTTCTTAGTAAAATTTTATTATGTTCATTGATTTCCTTCTTGATAAGTTAAAGGATTTAATTATATCATTGAGGGACAGTTCGTTTTCATATCTTTCATGATTGATTCTCCTGCATATGAGTATGGAAATTAATGTACGATTATACTTATTCTCTATAATTTAAATTATATACTATTAATGATATTATAGATGTTTTTTTGGTCTCATATATCAATTTTTAATATAATATGAGGATGATTCATTAGATTAAAATTTAATAAAAATGGTTTAACTAATTTCGGTGGTTTATACAACCCTCATAATCATACAAAATTATATTTAATATAATTTTATTATATTGGTCACACAATATAATATCACATTTAATATATATTAAAAACATTATTTAACTATAATAATGTTTTTGGACCATCCTTGAAGGTTCTAGTTTAATATGAAAACACATCATCCATGATGTTGGTTTTTTATTTTGTTTGGAACAATGGAAAACAGACATGGGGGAGTGTCTTTTGAATAGTATTTATATTATTTATCACAATCATCAAGGATTTTTTGGTGTGAGGAAAAGATGATGTGTGTTGTGGTATTTATAAGGGAAGAGAGAGGTGGTTTTTATTATTTTATTCTTTATTTTATGATTTTGGAAGAAAACTATAAATAGTGTTGATTCACATGGAAAAATATAGTAAATGGTTAAATAATGTCTATCAAATTTTTCATTACCTAATCCATATATCAATATTAATTAATAATTAATGTATTTTTTAATTTTAGTAAATTCCCTTATTTCACTATTAACAAAAATTTAAATATTTTTTAAAATTAAAAAAAAAATCACCGCAACAATTTTTTAATGATTAGATCTGAAAAATAATATTTCATCAGAAAATAATTTTTTAATTATTATAAATTTATATTTTTAATTAATAATATTATTTAATAAAAAAAATACTGATTTTGAAATTATACTTGATTTTATGACACATTGAAAATGAATTATGGTATCATAAAATTATATTATAATTATAATAAAACTAATTATTAATTTATTAATTAATTGTATGAAAATATATTTTCTTTTAAATCAATATATTAATTATAAAATTGTATTTTAATATTTTTGACTTTCCGAAATAGCATTACATAATTTTTTAATTTGAAAACCTTTCGTTACTTATAAATTAATTTATATAGTATTTTTATTCATAAGATACCAAACTTTTATTTTTAATTTCAACAATTAGGTTACAATTCTGTTGGAGGACATACTCCTCCTAAGGGTTTCATTACCATTTCAACGGTCGATAAATAATTCCATTGGTATAGTTTCCTAATTTTCTATAAATACATATTATTTTATTTATTATTCATTTGTAATGTTTTAATTATGTTCTCATTGTGATTTTATGTGATTTATAAAATATTACATAATTTAAATAAGTTGATTTCTATTGATAAAATGTGGGGTTTTTACATTCTTCCCTCCATAAGTAAATTTTCCCTTGAAATTATATTTTATATATAATAGTAAAAAAAAGTGAGGGTACCTCTCGTTAATCACATCATCTAGTTCACATGTTCCATCATCAAACATATGGATTCACCATAGTACATTGATTAGTTGATTATTCTTATTGTGTAGAACATTATTTTCTTAGTCCATGATATTCATCATCTTCACTTCATATGAGATGATGTTTTCTAGGTTAACCATCTCCAAATTCAATAAATGTGAGTGATGTGGTATGTACTTTCTTAAGAGGTATATGTGGAATAACTCATGCACATGATATATTGTAGGTGGAAGTATTTGTGTATTATACACGACACTAACAGAATCAAGAATCATGAATGTCAGGATATACCCAAGACCTAACAATCCTTTCTTTCCAAATCCCATGATTATCTACAATGGAGATATACGAAGGAATAACATGTATCCAACCATAAAATATATGTAGTGTCAATGATTTTCTGTATAAATCTTATGTTGACTTTGTGTATCCAGCATATACTAATAAATTATTTTCACCTTTTCTACAATTTTTTACCGTTTTAGGTCCTAGTAGCTTTCGTTCACTGACTTCATCATAGAATTCAGGTGTATTGGATATTTTTTCATATGGGTATTCATGTGGATCCATATCCTCCCGAGTATCCAATAGAACATTCTCTCACACGTCTTCCAGTGATTGAAAAGTCTACTCAGATTGGAAATCAGTTTGAGGATGATGGGTTGTACTAATTGTAACATCTCATGTAAATAATGAATATTAAATGTTCATATATATTAATATTTTTGAATAAAATGTTAATATTACTTTAGAGGTAATTTTATGTTTCATGACGTAACCAATACGCAAAAATTAGTATTTTGAAATCTTACATTGCACACTAATAATATAATAATATTATGTTAATGGTGGTTAATTCCTAGTCGTTGTAATGGCAAGAATGAATATAACTAACTAAAAAATTATTATATATGTTTGTTAAATATTTTAACTATTACCCAAAAAATGAAAGAGGCATAAAATGCAAATGAATTCAATTTTAAGAATAAATATTCTAATATTCTTTAAAATGTCGATTAACCACCTTTTGATGGAAAACCTATTTCAAAACTACATTTTGTAAATTTTATATGTTATATTTGACAAAATAAAATAATTTTTTAAAATCGGGACATCAATGTGTACTTTTTGTAAATTGTTGTTATTTTTTCGATAAAGTTCATTTTTAATGAATCGTGAAAATTGTTGTATTTTAATTCAATAAATCCATTTAATCTAATTTATTTATATGGATAGGTTATCTTTTTAATTTGTTTTAAAGTGTAATTATAATATATTTTTACCATATAATTCAATGGTGGTCATTGGAATTAATTTCTCATTGCAATTGGACATAAATAATTTTCAATATTTTGATAGATATTGTTTCATAAAAACAAACTTTGTTTTGACGGCGGGAATTAATTATAAAATTAATTAATGAAAATTATATTTTTTTAATTTGGTAAAATTTAAATCATTTTTGAATTTGGAATATGAAATTTATTTTGGATAAATATTTGGTATTTTTCTAACAAATGTTTATTTTTAATATATAGAGAAAAATACTTCATTTTACTTCAAAACTGCTTTTTCATATAATTTAATTATAAATTTAGATTATCCTTTTAATTGTTTTTAAAGTGTTATTTAATTATTTTTTATCACTTAATACAATTTTGTTCTTTGGAAGTAATTTCACTTTTCAATTTGATGTAAAAACAAGTCAATCTTTTGATAAATTTTACTTCTTAAAACCCCGTCATTGGTTTTGACAATGAGAATTATTTTTAAATTAATTACTACAAATTCTGTGTTTGAAATTTAGTAAAATGGATTCCATATTTGGAATCATATGGTCCAAATTATGTAATTAAGACTCTTTTTTTGGACGTTATGAATAGTAACGACGGTAATTATCTTTCATTATCGTGGTTAAGTAGTAATCGGGTAGTTATGGGTAATAAAATAATATCATAATAATACAAGACGACCCGAAAATATGTCCAAATCCTATTTTTGGAGTCATGGACGACCATGGGAAGATTTTTACCCTACATGAGGGCCCATTTAGCCACATGGGTGTAATAGTGACAATTATGACATTATTTTTTAAAAAGAAAAGAAATATTACAAAGGTTTGTATATCTAAAGTAAAACAATTTTAATATTGTTTTCATAAATGATATGTTAGACTATAAATAATCATTGGAAATATAAAAATATTTCCAACATCGTGATATTTGTTCTATAATTTTTAGACATTAAATAAATAAATTTA
This sequence comes from Viscum album, assembly GCA_963277665.1. NCBI lineage: Eukaryota > Viridiplantae > Streptophyta > Magnoliopsida > Santalales > Viscaceae > Viscum > Viscum album. The sequence continues at coordinate 1,173,566,694 of OY728164.1, forward strand.
TTTATGACACCATGATAATGCAGGGATTACCTCATTAATAAACGATTTAAATACAATGAAAATATAAGGTAAAATATAAGAATTAAACTTGTATATGACCTATTGTATGGGTGGATTCATAACCCTTTTCACCATATCCCTTATATATATCATTGTGGGACCTTTAAAATCCGAAAACCATTTTATAATAAAGAAACATTTCAAGACTTCCCAAAAGTGACCCTCATCCCTCTTATAACAGGCCCCCAACTCTGTCCCCTTAGCCGCACCTCTCAAGCCATTGTCTCATCCAAATATTTCACATATTATCTCTCCACATCCCTCTATCACTCTTAGAAGCCTCACTTTGGGCAGAAGTCTTTCCAAGGAAGCCTTTGGCTCAAATCAAAAAGAGTTACACGATTTAGAGGCAATGTCTTCTTTCGAGTTTCTTTCCTTTATTTTCCTTCATCACTCACCAATATCTTATTATTATTTTCTACCACAATAACACAAGTATCCTCAATATACTATGATGTTTTTATGATAAGTATTATACCTACACTTATGCACACCTCTGTCTAATGGTTAAAGAACATACAGTTTCTGTTGGTGGCGAATTACTGCCTCACGAAACGATGATTGTTCAATATTATTTTAACACATTTCATGGTGGACATTATGATGGAACTATATTTGTATATGATATATATTATATTTATTCCTTCTCTATGATTCTGTATTTTATATTTAAAACATACCTTTATGCTTTTAATGTTGTGAAAATGTGATAATTTCATTTGAGGAATTGTGGACTACCTCCCCCTCAAGTGATGTGACTCGTTCATGCCAAACATGGAATTTATAAAGAAAGTAATTAATGAACTTATATTACCTATATAAATTATTTATATTATACATTAATTATAATATATCAATGTATCATTTAGTTATAAAGTCTATTAATATGACAAAAAATGAAAGTAGTGTTCATGCGTACGTACGACCTACCATCTCCATGAATTGTACATTTCATTTCATATATCCAAACATTATAGAATACATATATACTGAATATATATGATATTTAAATCATTAAAACCTTTCTGGAGATGATATACTTATAACTACATGCACGATTCTCTTCAAACAAGTTTATTTTTTACTCATGTACCGAACATCAACAAAATGTATGATATGAACTCACATAATTGACTAATTATTATAACATGATAATATTTGATATGATTATATATTAAACTTTAAAGGAAGTACTTAAGAAATTATATATTTACCAAAGTTTATTATTGAGGAATATAAAGAAATGAACAAGAAAAGTTGAAGTTGAGGTAAGGGGATTTATTATCTCACTTCTAATTTCATGAGATTTCCTTTATTCGCCAATTATTTATTTCATGTGGTGTATTGAATTCTACAATTTGATATATGTTATAATGATTCTATTTATATTCGTGGAATTCTGTGATTCATTTTGTTTTTATTATCTTTTGGTCAAACGAATCGATTTATTACAATGAGGTAAGGGGTTTTTATCTCAAATTTTATTCCGATGAGATTCATGCTAAATTTTCCACTCTTTCCTTCGGTGTGGTGTATGTACTGCCCATTATTGTATTCTTTGTGTAATATAATTTAATTTATGGGTATTTACATCTTCATTGTATGACCCTTCTTTCATAGGGTGTACGTTTCGAATGTTATCTAAATCGGTAAGAGAACCTTACACCCTCCTCTTTTTAAAAGAATTCATTTTGTTTAGTATTATAATTTACATCTTATTATGTTGAGATATGTAATTATATACTGTTATTGCTGTAAACTTTATGTCCATGTGTTGAGATACCATTTTTATCTCTCATCAACTCATTTTCTGAATTTTAAAGTGATGTCGTTAGGCTGTCAAATTCTTGTAAGAGAACCTCTTAACCCAATTTCAATTCTTTGGGTTAAACCTCTTCTTCATGATTATGTCATGCTATGAATATGTGTGGATGAACTCTGATTTTTTTACACATAATATCCACTTATATTGAGTGTATTTATATTTTTCAAACATAATTATGTAATTGATTTATCCTTAATATAAGGATACCGTCCTTGTAAGGGACATCATCTCAATCACCTTTCGTTGAGGAATACTTCAATTTATATGTGACCATCTTTTATTAGTTGTATAATAAACCCTTTTGATGTTTAATTTCATTCAAAGGGAATATTTTTACATGAAGGGTTTTACTAAATAAAAAGAGGAATGTTTTTGTCTTACGTATGCGGCAACAACGACTTCTCTACCAATGTGCCCATTATTTGAGTTTCGGCTTCCTCTACAAGCCATAACGTTTTTAAATGAAAAATAAATACCATGTTTTAAGTTTCCTTTATTTTTGTATTGGAAATGTGTTTGATAATGTTTTGATTATATCAATGTATTGTATAGATATTTTTTGATTGAAATGTGGAAATGCTATGTTTTATTTATGCACGTTTTATTTGATACAATTATGTTATGGTTCTTGGGAATTTTTTATGAATTAAAGTGGTTTTGTGATAAACTAAGGGCGGGTGAGCCCGAGATATCTCTCCAATTCATTGGGTAATGTGATGGAGTTAAATTCTATGGTTTCTCTGAAGAGATTTAGGGAATATAATGTGATGGGTATTCCAAACGTAACCATGACGGTTACTCCCTACGTCAGAATGTTATGAATGCCTCAAGTTACCTTTATCTCTTAGGATTTTTATGAGCTATTCATAAATCTTATAATTTCATTAGGTATGTTAAAGTTCTTTTGTTTTATGAGTAATGTATGATTTCATTGATTCTTATGTATACTTGTACTAATGTTTTCCATTCGTATTTTAATATCCCTTACAGAGCTTTTTATGTTCACCCCATGTTTTTGAAATGTTTTTGACAGGTTGTAAGGAAGGGTATGAGAAAGGAAGTATTCAAGAAGATTTATATCAATAAAAGAACCCTTTTTTTATTTAAGGATTTGAAAAAAAATCAGTTATAGTAGAAGTGCCTACTTTGTAATATTCAATTTGATATGTAATAGATATATCCTAAATCTCTAAATACTTAAACCTAAATGGATCCTCAATGTGAATGATTCATTTTGTTCAATATTATGTAATTTTATAAGGTCAGGTCCTTATAGTTGGTATTAGAGGTCGATTTAGATAACATTAGAGGTTAGGGTATTCATTAAGTACAAGTGAAATTACCATAATGGATAGGATTTTAGAAAGATTCATAGTTATTTTTATAATGTGAATGAGTTTTAGATAACATGAATAATTATATCTTAGTATTTACCCTCCTCATAACATATTATATGATGATTTTACTGATATACTCACACTGACCATTTTGGTTTTAGTAAATTTCTGGATCTAGCAGGAACCAATGTAACAATGGATGTAAGAAAATTGTGACAGTTTTCTAAATAAGCAAATGGATGATATGGGAGCTACAATGAGAACTCTTGTGGTTATTCTCAACCAACTATCGGGAGTCATGATTGACCACCTAAACATTAGTGATTTTTATAAGGCATCATGTATGTGAGAAACAAATCCCTATAGAGGTTCAGGTAATAATCATAAAGTTAAGTATGTTCAAAAACCTCTGTGTCAAATATGTGGAAAGAAACACATAGGAAAATGTTTCAAGGGGACAGAAAGATGCTATAGATGTGAAAATGAAGGTCATAAAGCAAGAAACTTCCATATAAAAAGGACACATCTTGTTGACTCTAAGAAAGGGAATGATGTTCTTTTTGAAGGATCAATTGAATGTTTTAAATGTGGATTTCAAGGTAATTATTCAAACACATTCCCTATGAAAAAGTTTCAGGAATGGTATCTCCAAGAACGTATAAATATTCGTTTACCAATACCTAATGTCATTCCTATTGAGGATGAATAAATGAGCAATGACCAATGAAAGGTGTTGATTATTTCTTAGCATATGTTTTCCTATTATTAAATCTTAGTATATGATTCATGATTTTTTTGTAGGAAATATTTATTTCATAATAAATTGGAAAGTAATGGTTAATGGATCATGATGAATGTTCAATGAGTAAGAAGTCAACATATAAGGTATTCAAGAGTTATGGTAGATTTTGAGGATAGTGAAATGATTAAATGTATTAATGCTCTTCTGATGATGGGATTACATTAGAAGACTTTTTATAGTATGTGTAACCCTGTTGTTTGATAAATTAAAATTTTATTCAAGGAATAATTATCTTTTATTTTGTGGATATAGTTATAAAGAACCATTTTGGATTATACGATCCTTGAATTTCAGGTAATTACAGGTTAATACATTTTGGGATGAAAAATGAAAGTTTTTAGATAACCTTTGTGGTTAAAATATGTAATGGCTATTTTGATGAATTTATCACTTCTTGTTAATGTAATAAAATTATATAGTTTTTTAAAAGGGACAACATGCAGACAGTGTGACAACCTTTCACGTTGGACGAATCTGCGGGAATCTAACCCACAACCAAAGTGTGACTAGTATTTATTGCCTACCACTGGACTACGTGAAGTCCCTGGTTAGTATGACTAATTCTTTTTAGTTATATGATCTTATGAATCAAGAATAAGTTGATTTTGGGTTATCTGTGGAAATAATTATCCTATCATAGAGGATGTGTGATTAGGATAATTATTTTTCAGTATGAGACTTTAAGTGTTACTGGTGTTATTTGGAGATAAATGTTAATATTTACCTTGTAAGAGGATGTGATGAAATCCTTCAAGGATTTGGGTTTCAATCTTAGTTTGGTTTATTTTGAATAATTATATGGATATCTTTTTATTGAATGGTCTTTGATGAACATTGGGTTTTGTTGGACAAATTTTGGAGATTAAGAGTATTTTTTCTTTTTATGAAAGATTATCCTTTTTGGGGATTATCTGATCTTGTACTAATCATTTGGTTTTAGTTTTTGTCTAAATAAAAGGGAAATATATAGTTCTCCTTTTTTAGATTATGTGATTCTCTAGAAGATGATTCTTGTGCTTTGGATGTGACCAAGTCCTTTTGAATTCTCATCATTTGGAGAAAATATTAGTTTTGGTAGAACCTTATTAAACGATGAAACTCTACTTGAAGGTAAGTATATTTCCTTATGTTATTATACTATGTAGTAAATAAATTCCTCAAAATTATGAAAAGGAACATAAAACAAAATTGTTATTGTTTTACGTTTCCTACTGGGTAATCATAGACCGTTTACACACATCATAAGTTTGCGATTTTATTGTGGTTAACTTTCTCCTAATCATGTTTTCTATCACTCTCCATTAGAACTGGACCTTTTGTTTTCCCCGACATATCCATGTTATCATTGAATCCTAGTATGGGTTATTTCAGGTGACCATTGTACTTATTTTTCTTTCTTTTAAAGTGAAAAGTTTATTTACTCCTTTTCTGATGTGGGGCTTCCAATAATGTTTCTAAGCCCAATTTTAAAATTGCAAGGATTCAATTCCCAAAAGAGGGGAAGGATGTAACCTCCCAAGTAAATAATTAATATTAAAGGTTCAAATATATTAATATTTGTGAATAAAATGTTAATATTACATTAAAGGTAATGGTATGTTCGATGGCATACCCAATATGCAACAATGAGTTTCTTTGAAATCTTACGTTGCACACTAATAATATAATAATATTATTTTAAATGGTGGTTAACACCTAGCCATTGTAATGGCTGGAATGAATAGAACTAACTAAAAATGATTATATATGTTTGTTAAATATTTTAACAATTACCCAATAAATGATACAGGATAAAAATTCAAATGAATCCAATTTTAAGAATAAATATTCTAATATTCTTTAAAAGGCTGATTAAACGCCTTTTCATGTTGTACCTTTTTTAAAACTAATTTTTGTCAATTTTATATGTTATATATGAAAAAATAAAATGCTTATTTAAAATCTGGACATCAAAGTGTACTTTGTGTAAATTTTTATTATTTTTCTGATAAAGTTCATTTTTAATGAATAGTGAAAAATGATATATTTTAATTCAAAACCACATTTTAATCTAATTTATTTATATGGATAAATTATATTTTTAATTATTTTTAATGTTTAATTTGAATATATTTTCACCATTCAATTCAATGGTGGTCATTGAAATTAATTTCACTTTGAAATTGCATATAAACAAGGGTCAATCTTTTGATAGTTATTGTTTCTTAAAAACACGCAATTTGTTTTGACGGCGGTAATAAATTATAAAATTAATTAATGTGACTTATTTGTTTCAAATTTGTTAAAATGAAGAAGATTTTTAAATTTTGAATATAAAACTTAATTTGGATAAATTTTTGGTATTTTTCTGACAAATAATCATTTTTAATGAATAGTGAAAAATACTGCACTTTACTTCAAAACACTTTTTCATCTAATTTTATTATATAGTTATATTTTTATTTTAATTGGGCTTAAAGTGTAATTTAAATATATTATTATCACTTAATACAATTTTTTTCATTATATGTAATTTTACTTTTCAATTTGATGTAAAAACAAGTCATTATTTTGATAAATTTTACTTCATAAAAACTCGTCTTTGGTTTTGACAACGAGAATTATTTTTATATTAATTACTGAAAATTCTGTGCTTGAAATTTGGTAAAATGGATTCCATATTTTTAATTATAAGGTCCAAATAGTTTAATTAAGAATTTTTTGTTTTTTCATATTATGAATAGTTACAACGGTAATTATTTTTAATTATCGTGATTAATTAGTAATCGAGAAGTTAAGGGCTATAAAATAATATCATAATAATATAAAATGACTCCAACATGTGTCCAAATCTTCTTTTTTGATTCATGGCCGACCATGGAAAGATTTTTACCGAACTTGAGGGCCCATGGAGTCACATGGATGTAATAGTTACATTTATCACATTATTTTTTAAAAAGAAGAGAAATATAACAAAGGATTGAATATCCTAAGTAAAACGATTTAATTTTATTTAAATAAATGAAATATTAGAATATAAATATTTATTGTAAATATAAAAATATTTCCAACATCATGATATTTTTTTTAAAATTTTGGACATTAAATAAATAAATTTATTTATGACACCATGATGATGCATTGATTACCTCATTAATAAACGATTTAAATAAAATGAAAATATAAGGTAACATCTTGGAATTAAACTTCTCAAAAACCTATTGGATTGGTGGCTTCCAAACAATTATCTCCTTATCCTCGAAATATATTATTGTGGGACATTTAAAATATGAAAACCATTTTATAATAAAGTAACATTTCAAGACTTTCCAAAAGTGACCCTCCTCCCTCTTATAAAAGGCCCCCCACCTCTAACACCTTACCCACACCTCTGAAGCCCTTGGCTCATCAAAAATCTACTCATATTATCTCTCCACATCCCTCTATCACTCCTAGAATCCTGACCATGGGCAGATGTTTTTCCAAGGAAGCCTTTTTCTCAAATCAAAATGAGTTACCCGATTTAAAGGTAATGTATTCTCTCGAGTTCCTTTCTTGTATTTTGCTTCTTCACTAACCAATATCTTCTTATTAATTTGTACCATAATATCACCAGTATCCTCAATATACAAGGATGTTGTTATGATAAGGATTTTACCTACACTTACACACACCTTCGTCTAATGGTTAAAGAACATACTGTTTCTGTGGTTGGTGAATTACTGCCTCACGAATCGATGATTGTTTAATCTTATTTTATCACCTTTAATGGTGGACATTATGATGGAACTGTATTTATATATTATATGTATTATATTTATACCCTATCTATGCTTCTATATTTTATATTTAAATCAAACCATTATGCTTTTCATGATGTGCAAATGCGAAAATTTTATCTGAGGAAGTGTGGGTTATCGCCCCATCAAGTGATGTGACTCATTCATGCCAAACATGGAATTTATAAGTAATTTAATTAATGAAATTATGTTACCTATATGACATATATATTATACTAGAATAATATATATATATATGTCTCATTTAGTTTTAAAGTCCATTAACATGAAAAAAAATGAATGTAGAGTTCATGCGTACGTATGACCTACCGTCTCCATGAACGGTACATTTCAATTATTATCTCCAAAAATTATGAAATATATATATAATAGATATATATGATATTTAATTCATGAAAATCATTCCGAAGATGATGTACTTATAACTACATGGACAATTCTCTTCAAACAAGTTTATTTTTGACTCATGTAATGACCATCGACAAAACGTATGATATGAACTCACATAGTTATCTAATTATTATAACATGATAACATGTATTATTAATTGAATAATAAACTTTAAACGAAGTACTTAAGAAATTATAAATTGACCAAGGTTCATTATTCCAGAATATAAAGAAACAAACAAGACAAGTTGGACTTGAGGTAAGGGGATTTCTTATCTCACTTTTAATTACGTGAGATTTCCATTTTTCGCCAATTATTTATTCCATTTTCTGTATTGAGTACTTCAATTTGATATATATTATCATTATTCTATTTATATTATTTTTATTCTTTGATTCATTTGGTGCTTATTATCTTTTAGTCATATGACTTGATTTATTACTATGAAGTAAGGGGTTTTTATCACACTTTTTATTCTCATGAGATTCTTGCTACATTTTACACAATTTCCTTCTTTTTGGTGTATTTACTAACCATGATTCTATTATTTGTGTAATATACTTTAATTTATTTGTATTTACATTTTCATTGTATGACCCTTCTTTCATGGGGTGTACATTTCGAAAGTTACCCAAATCGGTAAGGGAACCTTTCACCATCGTCTTTTTAAAAGACTTCTTTTTGTTAGGTTTTTTAATTTACATCTTCTAATGTTGGGATATGTTCTTATATATCCTTATTTCTTCAAATTTTATGTCTATGTGATGATATACCCTTTTTATCTCTCATCAACTCATTTTATGAATTTTAATGTGAGGTCATTAGGCTATCGAATTTCTGTAAGGGAACTTCTTAACCCAATTTCAATTCATTGGGTTAAACATCTACTTCTTGGTTGTGTCATGCTATGAATATGTGTGGATGAACTCTGATTGTTTTACTCTTAATATACACTTATATTTAGTGTATTTATATTTGTCACACATAATTATGTAGTTGATTTGTCCTTAATCTAAGGATACCATCTTTGTAAGGGACTTCATCTCAAACTCCTTTCGTTGAGGAATACTTCAATTTATATACGACCGTATTTTTTTAGTTGCATAATATAACCTTTTATAATTTAATTTATTTCAAAATGATTCTATTTACATGAATCATTTTACTAAATAACAAAAGGAATGTTTTGTCTTACGTTTGCGGTGACAACAACCTCTCCTCCACCGTGACCATTATTTGAGTTTCAACTTCCTCTTCAAGCCATAACTTTTTTAAATGAAAAATAAATAACATGTTTTAATTTTCTTTTATTTTTGTATTGAAAATGGTTTTGATAATGTTTTGATTATATCAATGTGTTGTATAGATATCTTGTTATTGAAATTTGGAAATGTTATGTAACCTTTATGCATGTTTTATGTGATATGATTGGGTTATGGTTCTTGGTGGTCGTTTATGAAGTCGGGTGGTTCCATGATAAACTAAGGGCAGGTGAGCCCGAGATAGCTCTCTAATGCATTGGGTAATGTGAAGGAGTTATATTCTAAGGTTTCTCCGAAGAGATTTAGGGAATATACTGTGATGGGTATTCCAAACGTATCCATGAGGATTACTCCCAGCATAAGAATGTTATAAATTCCTCAATGTACCATTATGTCTTATGATTTCTATGAGTTATTCATAAATCCTATGATTTATTGAGGTATGGTAAAGTGCTTATGTTTTATGAGTAAAGTATGATTTCATTGACTCTTATGTAATCATGGACTATGTTTTCCTTCCATATTTTTATATCCCTTACTGTGCTTTTTATTCTTATCCCATGTTTTTGAAATGTTTTTCACAGGTTGTAAGGAAGGGTATGAGAAAGGAAGTATTCAAGAAGATTTATATCAAGAAAAGAACTCATGTTTTATTTAAGTATTTGTAAACTATCAGTTATAGTAGAAGTGTCTACTTTATAATATACAAGTTGATATGTAATAATTATGTCATACATCTCTAAAACTCTAATCCTGAAAAGATCCTCAATGGGAATTAATCATTTAATTCAATAGTATGTAATTTTCTAAGGTTGGGTCCTTATACTGATGTTGTAAAGAGTGTTTTGGGAATTTTGTATTGTTTTCCAATACAAGGACGAGAATTTCAAATCATGATCTGATAAAATAGTTAGTGGTACTACTTGATGCCTTATAAATATTATATTTATCTCATTTATATTTTATCCAATGATATTACCTATTATATTTTGATAAACTAAACTATTTTAGTAAGATGATGCACAATATCCCATATAGTATTGTTTCATTGTTTTTTTCATAAGTCTAATGGTAATAACCATTGTAATTTTTCCCATTTCGATGTTTTTATGGGTGATAGTTTCTTTATCCCTTTATAATTCTATCATTAATATTTAAATTTTTGTCATTTCAATCACCTTGATGCATGTTCAGGGATTTCCTACATGATATTGTCACACCAACCGTTCTCCTATATATCTTTATATAACATTTCGATTTCCGGGTAAATAGAGAATGTAGGGCTATGTGATTCATTTTGGAGATCATTCATTATATCTAGATGTGATGGTACACAATGTTTATTCCCAATTCTTATGACTTATTCCTCGTCAACTATTAAATCTATGAATTTAGCATTTCAGATGGCTACCATATTATTCTGAATTTCCATATCATCCCATTAAGAATCCTTTATTTTCAACATTGAGGTATAATTCAGCAATCATTTGAGAAAGGAATTATGATATTTCTTTCTTAATGATATCAATTTACATCATTTTAAAATTTAATAATATTGGATCCTTCTCAATTCTCACCATTGTTAATGTTGTAGGATCCTTTCAACTCAAAGCATCCAAAAATTAATAAATTTTTTTAGGATGGTAGCGGTTTGATCATTCATAACCTTTGATGATCTCAAACCATCTTCACTAGTTCATATTAATATACTTATTTGTTAATATATATGTTAGGCTCTTATGACCAGTATATTATTCTGAGTTCTCAACATATAGATAATTCTACTTGATTTTCAAATTGATTATTACAATTGACAACACCAGATCATGAATTGTATTGTTTTGCTAATGAATTTTGATATACATTGAGGTGTAGGCTATCAAGTTACCATTTTTCTTCAGTAAAAAACAAAATAATATCTTTTCATAGTAAATTTATACTAGGAAGAGTTCCTCACTTGTCAGAATCTTGAGAATTGGCACGGTGATTAGCCATATATTCAACTCTTTGAAGCAGTCTTGACATTCACTCATCTTGACAATCATTTATCCCTTCTAAGTCATCTTGGTTAGTGTGTTCGATAATCCTGAAAATTTAATCACAAATCACTGATAATAATTAGATACACCATTAACACAATGGATCTCAAATATTTATGATGGCTTAGTCTACTCTTTGATTTCCTTTATATTGGAAGGGTTCACGTATATTCCTTTTTTTGGTGATAATATTCACCAATAATGATACTTCTCCCTTCTATAAATCACATTTTTTAAATATTGTATAATGTTTCTCCTTCTTAAAATTATCTATCATGGAATTATAATGATCCCCATCATCATCCTTTCTTTTAGAGTAAATTAGAATTCAATTGATAAATATGACCACAGACTTGTTGAGATAATCATTGAATAATCTATTCATTAATCCCATGAAAATTTTGGGACCGTTATTGAGTCTAAATAACATCACTCTAAAATCATAGTGTCCATATATCCTTCAAAAGTATGTCTATGGAATATCTACCTTCTTCAACATTAATTAGTGATATCCTGATCGATGGTCCGCCAATGAGAAATACATTCTGCATTTTGATTTATCAAACAATTCATCTATTCATGGAGGGATACATTTTATTTATTATGATTGTATTGAGCTCGTAATTATTAATGTACATGTGAATTTATCCATCCTTCTTCTTGATAATGTGTACTAACACATCCTGTGGTTAAGCACTTAGATATATAATACACATATATAGATTCAATTGTAACTACTTATTTAGTTTCTCCATCTCAACGGTGTACATTCTATAATGTGTCACTGAAAAAGTAATAGTTATAAGAATACATATAATTGAGAAATCAACCTCTCATTATGAAGGAAGAAAAGACAATTATATAGGGAATACATCAGTGTAGTCCCTCAAAATAGGATTATATTTGGGCATGATTCAATCCATTTCCTCAATCATTTCAGTTAAATATTCTTTAGAATAAGTAAATTTTATCCACACATGAGATGATTATACTGAATGATATTATTAATCATTCTTACACTTTTACAGTATTTGATAATTCCATGCGATGTATAGATAGATCTCACTTTACCTACAGTTGATGGTGTATTTGTATAATGATAGCTAATCAATGACCATTATAGAATCAAACTCCTCCAATGGAAGTAATAAAAGATTTCTTGGGAGGTTTAGAGAACATATATTAACCATAGAGAAATTATATATATATGATGCAATAATTTTAAATTTGATGTTGACATGGATATCACAACCTCCATATTTTGAGGTGGTGTTAGAATAGTCATACTAAAAATTAATGATATGAATTAGTTCATTGAAATAGTAATGAACAGTACATTCACTATTCACTATTGAAAAACATGTTTACCTTTCTCCACTTCATTTTTGGGTTCCACCTCATCATTTGTGATGGAATATTCCCATATGTATTTATGTGGAGGTTTTGGTGGTGGATTAGCTATAATAACCCTTAGGTTTGTGTAATGGATCACAATACTCTCATGTTCCTTTCACATGAAACATTCCACTAAAGGCTAAGTGTTGACCTAGACATTTATTTTTACATCTAAATTTAGGTGTTTCCTTATATCTATTCCGGAATTATCATCCACATTCTCATCTATTCCCCATTGGAAACATTTCTATATTCCCTACATATTGTTCCTAGGATGCTTCGTCAAACAATTTTGACATTTGGAAAGTTTTAATTTCATCTCATCATTGGATTTTTCAGTTGATCCCTTCCCCTTTTTGTTACCAATCCCATGAGACCACTGAGAGTCTCTGATTGTAATCACTCGGGTTTTGAACTATAAGGCTTTAGTATATTTTCAGAAATATTTCTTGAGATTGGTGCTGAGTTGGAATAGGAATCCGGATCTTGGGGTGCCTCAGTGTGGGGATATTAACAATATCAATATATTTTTATTTCTTGTGAAATTTCTCTTGAAATGTAAATAACACAAGTTTAGAGTATCACGTATTATTTCTGACACCATAGTTGAGTCCTTAATGAAATTTTTAACCTAATCATAACCGAAGGTCATTTGTATTGGGAGATTTGTTTGGATGGAGTTTTGGTTGTCATGTCATTGAGAGGGGAATAATGTTTATTAAAATTATTAAGTCTATATCCTCCCCCCTCCAATTCTTATATAAACTTCATGCCACCAAATATGAACACAAATATCCTCTCATACTATCCCTTTGGTGGTGAAAAACCACCACTAAATCACTGATTTCAGGTTCCTTTGATCCATGTTTTCTATATAGATCATCATTAGAATAAGAACCATAATTATCCATACCCCTTTCTTCATCCAATGTTTTGGTGTCTTTCCAATTAATTTGGGAGATTTCAGTTTTAATCCTCATTCCATAATTTTGAATTGTTTTAATGTTCTAGATACACCATATTAATTAAATTGATCACTAATAGTTAGATCTATGGGTTAAGGGAACAACATGGTGAATCAGGTGTTTTCATGTAATTCCCAACTAGAATTACCATATACCCATTATGTATTTCAGTTAAAAACACCTTGAAGCTCTTATTGTATGAGGGACACGATTTGTTTGGACTAAATGTCATATATAGGGGTTACATGCTATGTAGTTCTATAGACAATGTGATCATGGGTCTTGGATTGGGTGAGCTGTGTGAAGAAACATGGTCTTACACTAATACAAGTCCAGAGTATAATGACACAGGGTCTGGTACATGCACATGGGAAACCAACATGGGAAAGTGACCATTTACTAATCATGCACTATACTATGGGATACTCTGCATCCGATGGACATGGTCAGCACGTCCGGGTAGAAGGGGAACATAGCTGGGGGTCAGGGGATGAGGGACACGATGTGTGCCTACTTAAAACACTATGTACAACTATATGGGTTTCAAATTCATGTATAAAAGATGCAAGACTAGGTTCTCAGGTGGTATCACATGTCATGTGTGCCCTGGTTCATGTTGTGTAATCATAAAAAGGCCTTCGAAGATATTCCTCTTTCTGTATATCTATCTCTAGTACATGGATTCTTGTTTCTGAGTATTCTATACTGAGAAGTTTTCCACATAGGCCATGATGGTGTCCCCCATTATGTCTTATGAGATACGAGGTGGTGTAAATAGATAAATACAATTGTAGAGAGGTACTGAATCGATGTTAGTGATCGGTATGGTTTGTATAGAAGGATTCTAGGACTGTAACTTCTCTGTTAGACTAGGTAGTAGGTTTACCATATATCTCTATTTAGGTGGAGATAATAATCCCTACATTTTTTGTACAGGTTCATTACATTTGGGTAGTTTCCTTCGAGACTGTTACTCCCCTGACGAACTAGGGTGAGGGTTTCTCAGTGACGTTCAAGAAGGTTGAGTTGGTACTCCCCTATAGGACCATAGAGTGTTTCCACTATTCGTGGAGAATGTACCCCCCCCCCCCCCCTATCGTATCAGGGGATAGTACTAAATATGTTCTATATATGTAGAGTCTATACTCTAATACTGGTTAGGGTGCGGTTGTTTATTCTAGGAGTCGGTACACCCACATAATTCCAGGGTGTGGTTCTTCCAAACATGTTCTTTTAGAAGAGTAGGTACTCCCCTGTTGTGCTAGGGAGAAGGTCCTATAGCCTAGGTTCGATACTCCCCAACCATGTTTGGGTGTGGGTCTTCCATATATAAAAATTTGATAGAGTAGTTACTCACTAGTCCTACTAGGGTGAGGGCACTCTACTCAATGAGTTATACTCCTCTGACATGTATGGTGTGGGTCCTCAATTTAGTAAGTGGTAATCCACTATTGTATTAGGGATTGGTTCCTTCATGATTAGAACTCCCTTGTAGGATTAGGGTGAAGGTCCTAACTTACAGATTATTACTCCATCGTATATGAGTAGTAGTGGGAAGTAGGTCTTACATTGGAGTTTGATCTCCATCAGTTTTTGGATACAGTTACGATGAGTGGGACCTTCCTCTTTATGTGAATGATACCGAGATAGTGGTTAGTACTCCATCAATGGATTGAGGTGTGTGATACTCATCACAAGAGATACATAGGTTTTGGTTATTATTTAGGAGAATTAATATCTCTATTTGGGGGAAGTGTCGAGGTGTGACTCCCTCCATTCTATCATGATATATTTGATGTACATGATACATAGTCTAGAGAAATAATCCCTCAATTATGTGAAGTGGTGAGTGTCAGGCCTCTTCACTTGGGATTATTTATCATTTACTGGGCTGAAGGTAGCAATTGAAGGACCTATGGAGATCATCACTAGAGCTGGACATAACAGGATGTTCTCAATTGTCTATGTTATCTCAGATGTACCATTTGGAATGTCAGAGTTCTTTCTGATGGAGTAAATCTCTCATATGGGTGCCATTTGATATGGCTGAGCTCATGGGGTATATTATTCTGGTTTTTTGTTATGGTTAGATCCTATGAAATTAAATATCTTACTTTCTATTAAGTTAGAACCTCATTAGACTTGGAGTTGAATATGAGTATATTTGGGTGATTTCTTGGTGTCCTTGTGGTGTTGTCACGTTTTGGGGTTAACACCCCTTGTCTTCGGAGATGACTTGTCATGAACATTAGAGGATATTTCAAGATTTCGTATATCTCTATATTAGGTTTCCCTTGGGCTAGGTCGAACAGACTATTTCCATAATGTTTCTCCCTTTTTCTTTTATGGTTATTGGGGAACCTACTATGTATTTTTATACTCACCCCTATAAAGGTATTTATAGAACATGTTCTGTGTCTTTTGAAGACTACGTGCCTTTAGACGGAGTCCATGGAGGGCCTGAGATAGGCAAATATTTGTGAGGTAGACTAACTGAGGTATTGACTGGAGTTGTCCTGAGGAGCTTTCCATCAGTTTCTATTGATAGTGATCCCCTCCTTCTGAGAACGGTGGACACTTTTTTAGTTTTATTTAGTGGTATTTTTTTCATTTCATTCACTCTAGTACTTATTTTGTACTTTTTTATACTCTTGTTATGGGATATAGATGTATGAATTGATTGTTTTCTTTGGTTTTTTTACATTTCAACATTTTCTGAGATTAGATATGTGTGCATTAATGCATGTAAATTTTGATAGAGTTGGGTTTCATAGTAATAGTGATAGGATGTTTTGAGTTAGGCTCTCAGACCATATGTTTTAGTGTTGGTGCAGCGGCCGACATATCCATTAACCAGGACTCTGATAACCTACTTTTTGACTCGGTACATTATGCTACAAGTCATCAGGAAAAAAAAGGTACATTCATGATACATTATTGGGTTTTTAGTTTTGTGTGTCCTTATTGAGTCATCTCCATTGATATTCTCATTGAATATTATACATCTTGATTCTATTTCGATATGTCTCTACCACTATAGAAAGATTTGATTCTATGAAGTTATTGTGATGATGATCCACCTCATGATGTGGCTTCACTTAATGACACTGAATCTGTTGTGTTACCTGTGGGTGTTCTACTAGTGGATCCACCACTCGTAGAGTAGGTACTTTTACCAATAGTTTATTCTTAGAATGAGAATAGGTAGTGTGTTCTACACAAGTTATAGAGGTAGTGGCCACTAAGGTACCAGGGTGATCTAGACCGCCAAGAAGAAAATAAATGGCTTGAGTCAGTCATGCAAGTCTTCCACATAGTGAGGACACCACCCAATCCGATAGTAGTTCTACCAGAGAGCCTTCTACAGTATTTATCTGGGTGATGGTGGAGTTATATTGATACAAAATAACTATGAGGATACACTCACATGGGAGGAGTTCGAGTGACTATGCAGGGAAGAGTTTTTCCTAGGCATGTTGAAGCTCATGGGTATCTAAGAGCATCTGTAGCTTTGGTAGTGTAACACCTCTTTGGTAGATTTTTTACCAAGGTTCACAGACTTGTCGTGGTACTCCTGAGATATAGTTAGGGATCCATTATTTAGAGTACAGACCTTCGAGTAGGCCTTTTGTCAGTAAATAAGAACATCTATAGTACCATTATGCATTCCCTCTAATGATTGAGTGCTAGAACGAGTACTAGTGGTCGAGAGTTTTCTGGAAGAGAAACATGTTGATGTGATGTGAAAAATTGGTAACATGGATAAGGAATTTTTAAGATTTGGCAGATGATAGGTAACAGGATCACAACCTAGGAGGAATAACCCTGGATAGACTCAAGCACGTGGGCATGTGGTCTAAGATCATCCCCAAGGATCATATATGTTATACGATATACGGTGTTACACATATGATGGCTAGTGGAATATTTCTATAGATTGTCTGACCCACACTACTACTATGTGTGATCCATCTGATGAGCCTCCTTGGTAGAGACAACTCATTGAGAAATATGTTTTTCAAGGTGGTAGATGACGCATAAGAGTTGGAAGAGAGGTAAGAGGTGGAATGAAATTTGAGGTGTTTCCACCACCACACCCATATGGTCTATTCCAGGCTCAGTGAGTTTTAGGATGTGGGTGGGAAATATACATGCAGTTAGATCTTATAACCTAGGTGATCTATTAGAGATTTGAGGTGTGATCTGTGTATTGAATACTTTAGATAATGTATTGTTAGACACAAGTTCGAGTTGTTCCCTTTATGCCACAAATATTTTGTAAGAATTTTATATTCTAGTTGTACTTTTGAGATGAACCTAATTCATAGAGACTCCTACTAGAAAGATACCCAATAATAGCACACTGGTGTTGATAGATTGACCTAACTCTTGGAGGTATGACTTTTATTTTGGATCTCTTGGTCATAGTATCAATGCCTTAAGACATCATTCTTCTTATGGATTACTAAAGATGATGACTAGATTGAATATTTTAGGTGAAGGGTGTTGTGTGCTCAAAATAATAGAATTATGTTTTTCTTTATTAGTGGAAAGGGAACCAAGTAAGCATGGAATAGACTCATTCATAGGAGGGAGCAGCTGAATACTCACAAGTTGGATAGCTGAACCCTTGGTGTAGTAGATGTTTTGAGTTCCGAGTTCCCAGTGGTAGTTCCAGAGTATGAAGACATCATCCCCAAATATGTTTCAAGATTTAAACCTCACTAAGAGATATATTTTTAATTTATTTTAATCTAGGGATGGAATTGATATCTGTATAGAATATCAGATGGCTCTTGTAGAGCTTCACCAGCTAAAGGTACATTATGGGGACTTGTAGAGTAAGGGATTCATGATGCCTAGTGTTTTTCCCCTGGTGGCCACAGTAATGTTTTTTGAAAAGCAATATAGGATATTATGGAATGGAGTATGAGTAAATTATGCTTTCATGTTCTATGTGAGGTTATGCGAAAATGTGTTAGAGAAGGTCCTGAACATTCGAGTGGAGTTTTTATGCCCGACTTCTTTTTTCTTGGTTTCCATAGATGAGGGAAATCCTTTCCTAGATTCATTCCATTGTAGTATAGTTAGACCATGTTATGTTTCTGAAGTATGGATTTTTTCCTACTATCCATAATTAACTAGGATGACATTTTTGCGTGTGGATGTGTTCTTATTTTGGAGTGTTGTTTTAGAGATAGAAGATGTAGATAGAGGTCCTGGTAAGATCAATGTTTACTCTTGTGCGGCCAAATTTTTTCCCTAAAAACACATTTTTCTAGTGTCAACCTTGAAAAAAAAGTTTTAAAATTTTGTTGTACAGTTTATCCTGGAGTGGATGTGAACTATGGGGTTTGATTAGTATCTACATCTGCATAGAGAGTAGGTGCATCGCTATACCCCATGACTGCAGATGGACCGCGGTTCTTGGTTCATTCCCACTTGTCTATTCTAATGATATATGTTTTCATTATTGAAAAATGTTTTCCTTGTAGAAACTAGACATGAATGTGGTTTGATATTGGTGTTTTCTCTTTGTGTGTACATTTATATATCACAGGAACCCTATATGAGCTCGCTAGCTTGGGAGTCAAGAGGGGAGTTCTGTTTATTCTCTTATCATTATGATTTTTTTAGGGATGAAAATCCTTATGGTGGGGAGAATTTAATGACTTGGGTTTGATCAATAAGGCCTCTTAATATTTTGAAATTTTTTTTGTTGCCGATCACTATTTCGGTGCAGAAATCTGGAGCTAGGGGTCCTCGGTTGGGGGATATTAAAAATATTAAATATATTTTTCCTCACATAGACAGTTTATCAGGAAACTTAAATAAGTTCTGTTTATAGTCTCATAATTGAATTTTTAGACTATTGTTGAGTCCAGAAAGTCATTTTGACCCTAGGATTAACCTAGGGTTGTCTATTTCAAGAGATTAGTTCAGAGGTGTTTTGGGTGATGTATCATTGAGAGGGTAATTAAGTGGTCTAATATTATTAAACATAATTCCTTCCTCCAACCACTATATAAACCTTATACGCACCTTACCCCACCCAATTAGAGTGCACATATTATCGCCTCCTCTCCATTTGGTGATAATGTACCGTTGCTGAATCATTGAGATGAAGTTCCATTGACACCCATTTTCACCCCTGATCATCATGATATTGAGAACCAGAATGATCTGAGCACCATCCTTCATGAAAGTCTTTAGTGTTTCTCCCACAAAGAATGTGTATTTTAGATTTGGTACTAATCACTCCATTATTTATTTTTTAAGGTTGTAGATCCCCCATATGAATTTAATTTAATCACGCTAGGTAGATTAGTGGGTTATAGGGGAAGAATCGGATGAGTTGGGTGTTTTGGAGGTAATTATCATCTTGAATTACAGTCAACACAACATGTAGTTTAGTGAAACACACCTTTTATATCTTCCTATTCAGGGAAGATGATATTTCTGGACTACCCAACATTTATAGGAGTTAATCATTGGGTAGAGTTTTAGACTATGTGTCCACGAGACATGGCTTGGGTTAGCCATGTAAAGACACATGGTCGTGCACTAACACATGGATAAAGTATATGGACATGAAGTCTAGTAAAAGGACACATGAAACCTACATGGGAAGGTGACCATTTATACAAATTCAACATGTATTATGGGATACACAACGTGTTAGGGACACTGTCAGTTGGTCTATGTAGAAGGAGAACATGTCCAGGGGATGAGTAAAGAGGGACCAGGTGTGTAACCCCTTGAAACAAAATATACCCCTAAATGTGTTGAAAATCCATGTTTACAGTATACACATCTAGGTGTTCTTGTGGGCTCACATGATGTGTGTGCCCTAGTTCATGTCATGTACTCCAAGATGGTCATTATGAGAACTTATGCCTTCAATATCTCAATCTTTGGGAATCAAATTTAGGATTTTGATTAGTCTATCATAAGATGTTTCCATGTTAGAAATGATTGTGGCCTATATTATGGATTACAAGATATGAGTTATTGTAAATCGAGTAGGATGCTTGTAGAGCGGTACTAAAACGATGTTGGATATCGGTATGGTTTGTATAGAGTAATGCTAGGACAATTACTACCCTATTGTAATATGGTGTGGGTATTCCATATCTCTCTTCATAGGTGGATATGGGACACCACACATTGTGGTAATGGGTTGGTTACCATTGGGTAGTTTCCACTGGGGATATTACTCCCCTTATGGACTTTGGTGAGGGTTTCCCCATGACATTTGTGAATGTAGAGTAGGTAATCCCATGTTGGATATAGGAGCAGTTCCATTATCTTTGTAGCCAGTAATCCCATGCTGGACTATTGTAGAGGTCATCCATATGTGGCATATAGATAGATTTTGTACTCACCTACCGATTTGAGTGTGGCTCTACTTTTATAGGAGTCGAAACTCCCAAGTCATTTTAGGGTGTGTTTCCTCCATACGTGTTGTTCTGATAGAGTTGATCTCATCTTCCATGTCAAGGTGTGGGTTCTCTAGCCTAATGTCAGTACTCCCCTTATGTGTCAGGATGAGGGACTCCCATAGATAATGATTTGACATGGTCAGTACTCCATTGTCCATCTAGGGTGTATGTCCTTTACTCCCTAAGTGGTACTCCCATACTGGGTAGGGTGTGATCCCTAGATTTTTGAAGTGGTACTCCCCATTCTAATATAGGCATGAATCCTTCATGAGTATAACTACCCTATAAGATAAGGGTGCGGTTCCACACATAAGGAGTAGTACCCCCATCTCCGAGTAGTAGTCGGGAGCGGGTCCTCCATTGGATTTGGAGCTCCATTGGTTGTTGGTTGCATTTACGAGGATCAGGACCTTTCAATTGATGTGAAAAATACCTTGATAAAGGCCAGTTCCCCCCTGATGGACTGAGGTTAGGTATAATTCATAATTTATCACCATAGGTTTTGTTAATTATTTAGCAGAATTATTCCTCAACTAGGAGAAAGTAGAGAGCTGTGAGTCCCACAATTCTCTCTTATTAGAGAGGATGCACAAGGTGCATAATCTGGAGCACT
Source organism: Viscum album (assembly GCA_963277665.1). Taxonomy (NCBI): domain Eukaryota; kingdom Viridiplantae; phylum Streptophyta; class Magnoliopsida; order Santalales; family Viscaceae; genus Viscum; species Viscum album. The sequence continues at coordinate 1,173,588,603 of OY728164.1, forward strand.
TATACATCAGTTGTATGTAGTTGTGAGGGGTGGGAACAATTACATGGGTTTCTTTAGTATGCATTGGGCCAAAGTTAGTGATGTTAAGTCTTCTGGTATTGGGCACTAGAGTTGTAAACAGTAAGATGTTCCGGATGGTGAATGTTATCTCAGACAAACCATAAGGAATGGTATAAAGTTGTTTCCTGTTGAGTGAATTTTTCAAAAGACTTCCATCTAGAATTTATTATCTCATGGAGTGTGTTCCCCTAGTTTTGAGTTACAGTTAGAGCGTATGAAGACAATCTTGTTACTATCTATGATTTTGTAACCTAATGATACTTGGAGTATTAGATTAGTTTATCTGGGTGATTATTGAGAGTCCATTTGGCATTGTAACCAGAAGTGGTTGGCACACATTTTGGTCTAGAAAACTTTTCTTTTACAACCAATGATGGTTCGAGATAGAGTTTATCTCTTGATTGGGATTCCCACTAGCTATATCGAGCAGACTATTGCCTTTCAGTTTCTCCCTTATTTTATTTATGTTTGTTGGGGTTCCTACTGAGTATTCTTATACTCACCCCTACATAGGCTTTTCCATTAAATGTTATTTTTCTTTTGAAGACCACATTCCTTTCTATGTAGTCTATGGAACACTCATGACAGGTGTAGCTTGGTGTGATAGATAGAATGAGGTGTTTACTAGAGTTAGGACAAAGAGCTTTTCGAAAATAGTAGCTACCAAAAGTACCCTCTTTCTAAGATATTTGGATGCTCTTACAGTTTTCTATGATGGGAGTAATTTTTTATTATTTCACTCCATTACATCAGTTGTTCATTTTTTGTACTCTACTTATGGAATATAGATGTATGCATGCATTAGTTTCATTGGGATTTTAATTTTTTTCATTTTGTGAGTTTGGAGATGTGTGTGTGTGTGTGTATAGGTACACATGAAATGCCTCTGATGATAGTACTAAGCCTTCTCAGTTCTAGTCACCATCCCTGGTCCTATTGGAATAATCCTTGGGAAGTTGTGTCTTGGGCCCCATCGGGTTGGGTCGTTACACTGTTCACCAATTCAACCTTAAGGGAAAAATGTACACAAAGAAATTGATGTCTCAAATCACCAACACATTATAAAGACCATACTTTAGTAAAAATTAGATGTAATAAACCTTGATTCCAATGTTTAGGTCAATGCTAGAATTATATTGAAAAATCCTTGTAATTGTTTCCTTGTATTTCCCTGATAGACTCTCCTTCCATTTTATTAAGTATGAGGACCTCATATTCCATCACATAATGATGATTTCTGGGAAAATATTTATTGAAATTTTTTTCAACAATTCCTCAAAGTACAGGGAATTAATTTCCTCCATGGAAATTTTGTTTTTGATCAGATTCAACCATTAATCAACGTCCTTATCAGAACTATAGACCCATATTATGAGTTTATATTCTTATTAGCACTGAAGAATAGAGAATATCTTCAGAATTGAGTTAATAATTTTTTTTTATGATAGGATTTGGAGATCCATTAAATATGGTAGGACTTTTCAACATAATGTATTCAATCAAAAAAAATTCATTATTAGGAGAAGAAGGGTGATCCATATCATTCAAGTCATTATTAATTACTTGAGACTATTTTGAATGTACTTTCCTAAAGTTTTGAGCTCTCATTCTCATCGTATTTTGAATTTCATTAGGACAATCATCAAATTTCCTACCACATTGATTATTGGAATGAGTTCTCATATTTTCCACCATTAACAATGAAAAATAAATAACAATTATTGGGTCAATACATAGCTATTAAGAATCTATGAAAGAAAACATTAAACATTGAAGGATAAACTTACAAAAGTAAAGTATATCCTATATTTTGATTCCCACCTTTTCAATCTAGGTTATACATAGTAATTAAATTATCCATAGTTTTAATACTAATATTTTCTAGTAGTAATCTTAAAAAAATAACTAAACTATTTTTGGATATATACTATAGCATCCTTATCTATTTTGCATATATTATTTCATGATATTATACATAATTATTCATCAATTAAAAGCCATGGAATGTAAATTCTACAGTATTGAGATGATTATGTAGACAATTATACAAAAAGTAACAAAAAATATTTTATTTAATAATAATAATTAGATCCTAAAAGTTATTGAGCTTTTAAATCTACATAGGCTAACCTAGGGAATACATGAACCAAGGGATGAGCCAAAATTTCTAGTAAGTAAATAATTACATGAACAAATCGTAATTCATGGGTTAGAAAGCATACCACGATGACAAAAAAATGCATGAAAAAAGAATAAATATAATGAATCATATCATTTAGAAAATGGTATAATGTAATCACGTATTTATAATGTGGAATCAACATAAACTATGATATAATCATTGATCAAGGATAACAAACATGACTATTGCATATGGTAGAATAATACCAATAATGTAATATGGTTTACACTATGTCCTAACATGATTTCCCATTAGAATTAACATTACCCATTTAATTAGAGAACTATCTATGTTCAAACATAATAAAATATTCAATCATATTTGTCTCATAAGAAGAATCAGTCTTATGGGTTACCCATATAAATAATTGGGTATCATAATCTTATAATAAGGAATTAAATAATGGTGTATCCTAATGATGTCCATGAAAGAATGGGTTGAAAATATACTTGTTATATACTAATTGAAAATTGTCATATATAATGATTTTTATTGTCATAATTAAGTTAAAAATTATAAAAATAATGTTTAATAAACATTTGAATTGAGTCATTTTTGTGCAGTTTAAGGAAAATATTAAAGAGTGTTTTAAGCATAAGTAATTAATGTTTATATAAAAACTAAAATGCACAAAGATATATTTTTCTTACAAAATGATTTATTTTATCAGAATAATAGTGGAATTAAAAATAATATGTATGGTACATGAAAATTTTAATGAAATTGCGATTTTCCCATTAATCGTGCTTTTTTATCAGAAGGAATTGAGAAGGGAACCTTATAAGACATATATTTCCCTATAAAAAAGTTTAATTGACCTATGTAAATATGTTGGGAATATACACAAATAATTTAGTTGTATTACATAATAATAATTATGAATTATATTGGGGTAATGTGAGAGAAATCATAATCCGAAGGATGAAATGGGGGTTCGGAGAGAATCCCTTACCATTTGACCAAAAGTGTTCTACACTTGAACATTATTTCAGAGTTAATAAAATTAAATTCATATATTAATTAATTAATAACCTATTATAAATTAATATTATATAGTATTATTTAATTAATTTCATTTATGTCTTTCATGATGAGTTATAAGATTCAATTATGTCCTTCCAGTAGTGGTCATTTTCATAGTTTTCATGATTAGTTCTCTAATAAGAAAGTATGAAACCTCCATTAAAATTATAATTATACCACATAACTGAGATTATATACTATTAATGAAATTATATATGTTTCATAGGTCTTATATATAATTTATTTATATAGTTTCAAGATGATTCATGGGATAAAACATTACTGAAAATGATTTAACTTATTTTTAAGGATGTTTCATTCATCAAAAACATATATTATTTAATTTAATATCATGTTTAAAGATTTGGTATAGATTTTATATATCTTATAATATGTATAAAAAAATTTATTTAACCATAATAATGGTTTTAGGACAATCCTATAAGGTGGTCATGGAAAATGAAAACACATCGTCCATGATGAAAGTAAATCATCACTGAATGGATGATTTTTTTCATTTTTTGAATAAAAGGGATTAGAAAATGGGTTTGATTATGTATATTCAATTAACATAATAAAATTATTTTCTATATTATAAAATTCAGTTATCATGAATGTTTGTAAAGTTGAATTATGGAGAGGATAAAAAATTAAAAAAATGAAAGAGGAATTTACCTTTTAAACTTTATCTCCTTGAGAACCTTCTTAGAGATATTGGATTTAACATTTTATTGAGACAAAAGGCACATATACATGGGTGAGAGACTTGGGAATAGTATTGGTCCTAATTTAGAAAGAATTCAATGATTTTGAATTTTTAGGAGAAGATGTAGTATTTATATGTGAGGAGGTGAATGTTTTTGTTATTATTATATTCATTTTATTATTATTCTGGATCAATATAACAAATAATTTTGATTCCCTTGACTAAATAATTTAAATTGATCATGATAAATCATCTCAATTTTTTATTACCTCATTCATACATCCCAAATGACATAATAATTCATCTTCTTTTTAAATACCATAAATTACCCCATTTAACTATTCACAAATAAATTCAATTATTTTTTAAAATTAAAAATATCCTAACCCAATATAGGATGGGTATATATAAAATAATTGAATTAATTTTATTTAGATATTTTTTTTGTAAGATGAATTTATTTTTTTAATAAAAATCCTCATTTATTCTTAAAATAATGATTTTAGAATTATAACTAATATTATGAAACATTGAAAAATTATATAAGGTATCATAAAATCATTTTATTATTATAAAACAAAAAAATATTAATTAATAAATATATTTTATGAAAATATATTTTCTTTGAAATTTTTATACTAATTTTTAATTTGTAATTAAATATTTATGACTAACCAAAATATCAACACAAAAGTTATCATTTTGTAAAAATTTATTTCCATATACAATGACATAAGCATATCATATTTTCATCCGTAATATTCTTAAATTTTATAATCTTTAATAGAATGTGTTGAAATTAGTTTGGTTGAATTTCTATTCCTAATTTTTGTATTACTATTATAACGATCAAGTTATTATTCTACTGGTTTATATTCCATATTTTCTACAACTAAATATTCATTCATTCATAATTCATTTATAATATTTCAATTGTGTTATATATGTGATATTATTTGATTTATAATATATTAAATATATATAATAAGGGAATTTATAATAATAAAATTCTTGGGTTGTTACATAGTTCTCATGGAACTGCTCTATAGCACATTCACTAGGCACTATCAGTGCCATAGGTTCCACTTCTAGTGGGTAATCTCCATCCATGTCATTCTTTAATCTTATAAACAATAGTTTTCATAGAGGAATACCTCTAAAATATAAAAAACGCACATTAATACACAATTCAACAAGTTAACACATTAAAACAAAATGGATTCACATATGTTCATAAAAATTCATTCTCACATTACCGTCACATAGTCAAAATCGCTGAACTATCCCTACCCATAAATATTAAACATATAGGTCACGGTTAAAAAGAGGTTAGATCCATTATAATTTTCATATTTTACATTATACACCATATTATTCACATTTCTCATGATTTTAAAATGTTAAATTTCCCATTTGGCGCCATTTTCAGTTAAATTAAATAAAAAAGGAAAACATTGTTATTTCATTAACTTACTAAAAAAAAATATTTTCCTGTGCATGCCTAACATGATTTAGTTCACAATATAATCATGAGTTTTTATAATTATTCTTTCATGTTTGACTACAGTTCCATATGAGGCCCTGATTCAAATCATCGCAAATTTCAAAAAATAATAATATAATCACATAACAGGTGAATCACATGAGGTAAAAAAACATCCAACTGTAACGTCACATATAAATAACAATAATCCCACCCTATTTACTTTCGTTTTCTCTTGCATATGTGTTAGAAACACCCATTCATGATCTCACTTTAAATGAAATATTCTACGTAGTCTCATGTCTACCATACACATATTCTATGAAAAATTAATATAAAATAAACAACCATTGACAACACATTGTAATGTCCCAGCATGGGATCGACACACTATTTCCCCGACCCAATCGATTTTATGACCTCAAGTGTGCCTCCCTATACTTCAGAGGCTACTGAGTAGTATTTAGTGTCGTACATCGATCATGGGGATACTATATGCTCATTATCGATGTATCACAATTGTACAAACAAATGAGAGTAAACAAATGATATGACCTATAACAAAACCAAAATAGTGTCACATGATGACCATATCATGAAAAACAATACGCAAATATAAACAATAGATATGTGATTGTAGTTACATTTCATGTGTAATTATTCAAAAACCATAAAAATTAAAGATAACAATAACTCACAAGAGGGTCCTGAATTACATCTAGTTCCCTCAATAATGCTCCATCCCAACTCATCCATCTAACACAGTACACTTTACCTTGTCATGTCATACATAAATAAAGTCTATTTGGGTAACAAACAGGAAACCACAGTAAGGTGTGATTAAAACTCAGTTGGAAACCACTACCAACATCTAAAACTACATCCAGTTAGTTATAGTTTTTCAGTTTTATAAATAATAATGTAAAGGAAATAAGGTAATAGTTTACATATTAAATTATTCATAGTTTAACAGCATAATTCCTCCTATTCCATAGGATATCCAAAACTAGAAGACCTACTTTTCTCCTTTCCAGAGATTAAACCATAACACATATAAAAATATCTAGGTTATAATTCATCAGTACATTTCAAATAAAAACAATACCAATTGAAACCATGGTCCAATTCCAATCTAATCGATATAGAACATTGTTTTTAAAACCCCATGGGTATTTCTAGCCTCTATCAATTTCCCCAACATCAATATCACATGATAATTTAGAGCCTCAATTTGTACCCTCTACATTCTATCAATTATGTGTATTTATAACTTTTTTCCATGTCTCAATCCTAAATTTCACCGATGGGAATTTGGAGAAAAATTCCTCATCTCTAACCTCAATTTCACATATGGGTATTTAGATCCTCAATCTGAGTCCCAAACTCATTTATCACATATTGGTACATGGATCCTCAATCAATTTCCCACACTCATATATCAATCAATCATAAATATATCGAAAATATCCCAAATATAACATCAATAATGGTTAATAATCATTAACCACCTTGTCACATGTCACATCAACTAATATTCCATTCCAAATATAAAAACAAAACATAGTTCAGTACTTTAATCTCATTTATTAATATTAAAAACTCACCGTTAAACCATTTATCAAATATTCAATTCTTATTACTCATTAAACTAATAAGGTAAACTAAACCATATCAAAATCCCCACTGTCATTTAATTCATAATTAAATTAATTTACCATTTACACAATCCAAATTTAAAATCAACTCTAAAATCACTACATTCCATAAATTAATTAAGAAATTAATTAATCCAATTATACAAATTTCATAATCAAAATTACCCAATTCAATTTTTTCATGATCAAATAATCTCATTTCCACGTAGAAACTCAATTATAAAATTCTATATTTCTACAATTTAATTGATCAATTATTTGTTAATTCTTTGTTTCAATTGTCAAATGTTTTAATTGATATTCTATAATAGATACTGTATATTGGAAATCAATACTAAATAAGGTTAATTTATACCTCTTACCATAAAATATATGATGAATTATTTCCAACAAAAATCCCCAATTTGAACCAGGACAACCAAGATAATAATGAATAATGACATATATATATATAGATAATATATTCATGATAAAAAAATAATCCACCAATAATTAATCTACATCCATTAAAAATTAGGAAAACCATCAATTTTATATTTATAATGAGAAACATTTGAGAATAGAAACCACATAGGATGAGAATATCTTATTAGTATAGGTGAATATCTTCAATATCATCTTTGATTCATCAACAATAGAGTTATGAAATCCTTTGAATCAAAACTATATACAAAAAAAATTAATGAAACTATTATGGTTTAGTTGGGTCACATTTGGGTGTTGATTAGTAGGTTCAAGAATTATAAACAAAATTTTAGAATAATTAAACCCACACACAAATTTTCCTAGGAATGGGAACACTGTTTACCAAAATGCTTGCCTCTCTTTTGGGGGTACATAGTTACTCATAAAATGGCTCATGGTTTGAAAATCCTTAGACTAACCATGAAATACCTCTTTTTCTATTGTTTCATAGTTTGTTGGGGTAGGGAGTGCAGTTTGGTAAAAGAATGTTCAAACCATGAACTATCTAAAACCTTTAAAAACCTCTATATCTCACTAAAACATACCCAAGATAAAACCCAACCACGATATTCTAACAAATGGAAAAAAGTGTATTGGTCGGAAAGATTAATTTATCATAAAAAAGGGTTAGGATCTTTCATTTATTAGGTCATTCAAAACTTTTAATGTTAGTATCATATTTATAAATGCATTCCTTCCCCTTTTTTATATGATTGAGAAGATATCATTCCATTTATGAACCATTTATCACGAGGAAGGTATTTTTCATAGAATAAAACCTTAAGAGTTCTTTATACCGTGAAAATGATCTCATCTTATGCTATATTGTTGTGAATTAGTTTCCACCATTGGTTTGTATCTCCCTTCTGATGATAGAATACCAATATGATCTTTTTATTTTCATTACATTTCAATGTCTGTAATATATAATCTAGGGACATGATCAATCAGTCATATTTAAATAAAAAATAGATTATCTAAATTATGGAGGTTATTATCATAGAAATAAATTTATCAATATAACACAATTTCATTTATCAGTTATATGATCAATGTGGGTGAAATTAGTTTTAATAACATGGGTTAACATTTATAATGATTTTGACCATATTATACTCAATTAAAGTATAATTAACCCATTGCTGATGAATAACCATTCCTTTACAATTATTTTTGATAATTTTCAGATCACACCAATTAGTTTATGTCTTTTTATAATATCTTATACATAATATCTTTTACATAGATATATCATGAAATTGAAGTGTAAAATGCACTTAATAATACATTTTGTTGAATCTTCCCAAGTAATATTTTGTGTATTTCCTAGAAATTGTACTCTATCACTTTTTTCCACTAAATATAATCCCCCATGTTTCTAATAAATTTACCTAATTGTAATTATTATATCTGATAATCAAAAAACAAAGGGCTAGTAAATATATTACATTATTTTTAATGAATAACATAGTACAATCCAAATCGAAAAAAGATTATCGTTGGATGACATGGCACATACATACATAAAATTTTAAATCATTAACTAGATCATGAAATTATTTAAATAATATTTTTAACCCCTCAATAATACCCCTTAAAATTTTACATTTTCCTCAAATGGGGTTATTGGTAAATAGAGAAATAAATAAGTGTGGTAATAGATTCTTATTAAGGAGTGTCATTCTTTAGATTAATTCCTAAAAAATTCCTAGTAAATGTGACATGTTATGAATTAATTTTAAAAATTAATCCACAATAAAATAATACTATATGAATTCTCCAGACATGATTATAAATGAAAATAGGTATATTAATAATATATAATCTCATACTGATGGAAATCATAATGATAGAAATAAAAAAATTCATCAGGGACTTATGGTAAGAAACATTACTATCATGTTAAATAGTATTGAAAAAACAAAACATTATTTCTATAGTGATACGGGTAGATGGATTATGGAGAAAAATAATTCTATGCCCCATCCATCACACAATTAAGACCAATGCAGTCACAAAAAGAGTATTTAATAACTTTCATTCTATTCTTTATGGAACCTCTTACTAAAAAAATTATTTTTATATTATAATGAGTAATATGGAAATAAAATACATTTCAATTTAATATAATAATAGGAATATCTAGTATAATATCCCTTAATATAAATAGAATATATGGGTCGACATAAATGTGACAAGAAGAATAATCATTTAATATATATATATATAACGTGATGGGTATCATTAATGTCTTGTTTAATCAATGAAAATAGTAATAGTGTTCTATAGATTTAATTTTTGGTATCAAATTTTTTTTTATAAAAAATAATTCATCATGGATCATGTAAATCATGATAATATTACAAATCATACCCATTGAGAGTCTCTCTCCAGGACTAATGTCTTAATCCCAGTCATCTTTCATTATGGTGATAGTTAATTAAATCCTTGAACAACCCATTTCAGGGTGATTATACATTCTTGAAATTGAGACAAATTTACATTCACTTTACAATTTCCAAACATTGATATATTTTCTACAGAAATATAGACACTATTACTTTAGTATAACATATGCTCTTTTTTCCACCATAGAATAATAGATGATCAACAATGGATACAGTAACTCTTGAATCAAAATAATATGAAATGTGATTAAAATTAGGAACAATAAAATGAATTAAATTTAATGATTAAAATAGAAAAATATATTCTATGTAAATTAATCCACAAATAAAAACAATATATTAATTGATTATAACATGTGTCCCAAATAATCAAAACAAATTTTAGAAACCACCAGTTATGTCCATGTTAGAAAATTTATCATGCCCTATAGAAAGAATTTTCAAAATAATTATATTAAAATACCATGAATTATTTATTTTCATGATAAAACATCACTAATAGTTAGTATATAAACCACATAATTAATTTTAGTTTAATCATATAAAACATGGCTTAAATGATGAATTTGAGATTGAAAGCCTTACATCATTTCCATAATTCTATTAATGAACTCTAACTTCATGTATCTTAAGCATAACTTTTTTAATCATTTCATTTATAAGATTAAAAATATAGATTTTTATTTATTTCCTTCATAAATTGTCATCCTCTATATTAATTCATATGATATTAATTATCGGGTATTAAAATTTTCGATCAATTGTACTATTTTAATTAAAGCGGTTTTGGTATTCATTATTATTTTAAATTTAATCATTAATATACTTGTAATGTTACTATTAAGTACGATTTATAATTATTTATGATTTCTAACTATCATTTAATAAGTGTTTCACTTTTTCTACATGAATTTGAAATCGATAATGGTAACAATTTGTTTATTCCTATGTATATGATCAAATATTAATTCATTATATAAATTCATAGTATTGATTAATTACATGGTTAAACAAACCCAAACATTTTCATAAACTTGTATAAAAAATTAGTTTGATAGGAGTTTTTATGACAACCCTGCTTTTATTACAAACATAAACATGATTTATTACATAAACTATTCACTTGATACAACATGTAAGATTGAGAGGTATAGTTTATTTGGGGCTTAGGGTCATTACATAACAATTTAAAATATGAAATACAACATCTTTATTGAAGACTTCCTTTACATGACCAATACATCCCTCGTATTTAGCATTGCATGGGATAACCTAAGGACATGCATAAGAAAAGGGTGAGCTATAATGCCCAGTAATGGAATAAACATGGAATACATTATGAGTACAATAAATGTTAGACAATAGTCATATCAATAGAAAATAATAGAAACATGAACATAAAGGCATGACAAAGCATGATAATCATAACATGGAAATGTGGCAACAACACTTAACATGGAATTAGCATGAGCCAAGGCTCATTGCACATGGAGCATCAGTAAATCCTCATTGCACGTGAAGCACGAGTGAAACCTCATTGCACATGAATAAGCATGAGTCGACACTCATTGCACATGAAGTATCATGATACTGTACTTTACCTAATGCATTGGAGCGCTATAAGGGCGCACCCTTCTTAAACATTTCCTTTCATGCATAAGTGTGCCGCATAGATCATAAAACATGGATTCATAAAACATAATAATTTATTACATGAAAAAATGAATGTGGAATGAAACTTTATAATCAATAAGTAAATGTTCATGAAGATGAATACCCTTTATGGAAAAATGGGCATGGTATTCACTACACAATGGCATTGGCTTAGAAAATCAGTGTAATTTTGGCAGTGTAAGAGCGTGATATAAGAATTAATAAAAAATGGTTGATGAGAGAGAAAGGGGTGCCTTATCATATCTACATGAAATGAGAAGTGAGGGGGTCATATAGATACATTTCCCAACAACTGTAATGGAATATATATTCATGATACAAAATTATTTCTTGAATGTAAATGAGGACAGAGAAGTTCCATTCGGAATTTCGGCGTAGTAACAGTTGTATATGGTAGGAATTTAATGAGACATAAATGGGTATCCAATCATCCAAACAATAATAGGGCAGTATGGGGGTGGTGTGAAACCATACCCCAACATTTATAATTGTAATTAATAGTGGATAACAATATTAAGAAAATTAGACAAAAAAGTGAAAGGGAGAAAAACCCGTACTTGGAAGTGTGCTTCCAAAGGCTTGAGAGAGGCTTGAGAAAGGCTTCTTGGGAGCTTGGGGCACCTTGGGAGGATTCTAGAGAGAGTAGGGAATAGTTTGGACAAGCTCCAAAGGCATTGAGTGAGGAGGAAGTGGGAGCTTGGGTGGGTTTATATAGGAAAGGTGAGTGGATTATTTATTATTTAGGTTTGGGACCCCTTACATTAAACTAATCCAAACTACAAATCAGCTCACGGGTTTTTCCAATGGTTTTTGGCAAAGGGAAGAGGAAAAAGTTATTTTATAAGGACAATGGCCGAACTTATTAAAATAATGGGGTTTCTTATGTGGAGGTGAGTCAAACTCCCATGGAAAATAATTTAAAAAGACAAGACGTTTAATAAGTCATGAGGGGTCCATTAATGGTTTGTAAAATAAATCAAAAAAACCCAAAATATCATTATTTTAATGGTAAAACATATATTGTCCGAACATAAAGCTATAGTAATTTATTACATCACTATTGGGTCATTATGATGTCATAAAAGACATTATATTTTTAAACGGTATTTAATTTTTACCCAAAAATTTGACTGTCTCAGAAAATTATAAAAAATTAACCATTGGATAATTTTGACATCCTGATTCCAGAAATAAAATTTATCTTATATAATAATTTTATAAATATTATAATTTTCACTTTTAAAATAAAAACTGACATTTATTGAAAATTCACGGGTTTTGAAAAAAATGGATTTCAAACCATAATAAAAATTACAATTGCATTCATAAAATTATAAGATCATTTATATTTAATAAAAATTAATTTAATAATTATAATAATATTTTATTAAAATATTATTTAATTCAAAAATCCATTAATTCATCAATATAGATTTCATATCTGAATATAAAAAAATATTATTTTTGCTAAAAAAATAATTACAATGTGTCAATAATGACAAGAAGGTATATTCATTATTATATACAAAAAATAATATATATGAACATAGTACTAGTGATTTGTTACATAACCCCATAAAACAACCTCTAAGGCCTAAGGGTAAGGTTTGCGATGGTGATAGACTCATGGGGTGGCTCAGATAACATCGCTCAAGTAGTAATCTCTATCAACTTCCACTTTTCCCGTAGATGGTCTCATTCGAGCATGACATGATGAAGCTCAGCTTGGGCTTGGTCAAAAGTGAAACCTAGTGATTCCATCTCTTTTCCGAGCTCCAACAAATGGTCTTCATATGGAGCAATTCTACTGGATGAGGCCATCGCTTCTTTTGTATGATTAAATTGGATTTGTTAAAGCCCTATATTTATACTAATCTTGTGATCACTGTTCAACAGCTATATTAGCATTGGTCAAAATTCTTAACATAAAACCAAAGAAGTTGACATTTATATAAACATTTTACATAAAGAGACATTTAATTAGATCATGTAGGATTTCCATTAATGAAACTTTGGTTCGTTACAATAATCCCCCCTTAGTAAATTTTTCCCCCAAAATTTCCTTTTCCCACACTAAAACAGATGTGGGTAACTCAGATTGATCATTTCCTCCGATTCCCAAGTCTCTTCTTCAAATTTGGGGTTTCTCCACAATACCTTGACGAGGGGAATTTTTTTATTTTGTAGAACTTTTTCTCTACGCTCTTTGATCATCACTGGTTTCTCCTCATAAGAAAGATCATCCTACAACTGTACAACCTCAAAATAGAGTACATGTGAAGGGTCCGGTATGTATTTCCTTAAGAGAGATACATGAAATACATCATGTACATTGGCAATGGTATGCAGAAGTGCTAGTCGATAGGCCACAGCCCCGAAATGATCAAAATTCTCGAAGGTTCCGATGTACATTGGACTTAACTTCCCTTTCTTTCCAAACCTCATGACCTTATTCCACAGAGATATGCATAGAAAATCCATGTCTCCAACTTTAAACTCAAGGTTTCATCGATGATTATCTGCATAACTCTTCTATCGACTCTTGGCTGCCTTGATATGTTGCTGAATGTTTTTAACCTTCTCCACCATTTACTCGACCATTTCTAGTCCAAGAAGCTTACGTTCACTGACCTCATCCCAACATGCTGTTGTTCTGCACCTTTTCCCATACAGGGCTAATAAGGTGCCATTTGGATGATCGAGTGGAAACTGTTATTATAAGTGAACTCAAAAAGAGGAAGATGTTGATCCTATCTTCCTTTAAAGTCCATTAAGCACTCTCTCAACATGTCCTCAAGTGTTTGGATAGTCCACTCGGATTGGCCATCAGTTTGAGGATGATAGGCCATACTAAAGTTTAGTTCAGTATTCAGAGCTTGTTGAAGACTCTTCCAAAACATAGAGGTGAATCTCGGATCTCAGACAGATACAATAGATAGTGGTACTCCATGCAGCCTTACCACTTCCCTGAAATATATATGTGCCAGTTGATCCAATGAAAAATCATCCTGAATAGAAATGAAGTGTGCAGTCTTTGTAAGACGATCCACAATAACCCAGATTGCATTGTTGCCTTTGGATGTCCTCAGATGTCCGATGACAAAGTCCATGGTGATGTTCTCCCATTTACATTCTGGTATGGGAAATGGTTGTATCATCCCCCTTATACTTCTACCTCTCTGCCTTCACTTACAGGAACACCAGGCACATTGATGTATATTCATCAATCTCCTTCTTCATATTATCCCACCAAAAGTTTTCTTGGAGATCTCGATACATCATTGTGATCCATGGGTGAATAGAGAAATTTGAACTATGTGCATCATCCAAAACTTCCCTCTTCAGCTCCGGAATTGATGGAACACATAGTCCTTTCCCAAATCACACAATTCCTTCTTCATTAACATTAAAATCTGAGGATTTCCCTTTTTCGATAGCTTCCACTTTTTCTTGAATTCCTACATCTTCCTTTTGTGAATTATTTAACCTTTCCAAAAGAGAGGGCTGAGAAATATTTTATGAAAGTTTTGATGATGTTCCCTTCATTATGATTCCCATGTCCATCTTCATCAAGTCTAAGAAAATTGGATCCTTTTCAATTCTCATCATTGATAGAATCAATGGGTCGTTTCTACATAGGGCATCTTCCACTTTTTTCTCTTTCCCATGGGGGTATTGTATTGAACAGTCATAATCCATGATGAGCTCTATCCATCTTCTCTGGGGCATATTAAGCTCTTTCTGTGGAAATATATATTTAAGACTCTTATGGTCAGTATATATCTCACATTTCTCCCCATAGAGATAATGTCGCCAGATTTTCAAGGCAAAGATCACAGCCTCCAACTCCAGATCATGCGTTTGATAGTTTCTCTCCTGGATTTTCAACTTCCTTGAGGCATCGGATATCACTTTATCATTTTGCATTAGCACATGTCCTAATCCCTTATTCGAAGCATCAATGAATACCACAAAAAGTTCCCCACTTGTGGGTAAAGTGAGGACAGGCATAGTGATAAGCCTCTTTTTCAACTCCTTGAAGATTTCATCGAATTCATCACTCCATGAAAACTTAACTCCCCATCGAGTTAGCTTCATAATAGGGTTGGACAATCATGAGAAATTTATCACAAATCGTTGATAATATCCCAATAACCCCAAGAATCTATGGATATCTGTTAGCGATGTCAGCCTCGGCCATCCCTAAATTGCATCTGATTTGGAGGGATCCACAGATATCCCATTGTTTGTGATGATATGGCCAAATAATGAGACCTCCTTCAAACAGAACTCACACATGATGTACTTTTCATAGAGCTTATCCTTGTGCAATGTCTCTAGTACAGTTCTTAAATTCTCCTCATGATCCTCCTTGGTTTTTGAGTATATTTGAATATCATCTATAAATACTACCACAAATTTGACGAGGTAATCTCTAAAGACTCTATTCATCAATTCCATGAGGATTGTTGGAGCATTAGTGAGTCCGAAAGGCATTACTATGAATTCATAGTGCCTGTATATTGTGTGAAAATCTGTCTTGGGGATATCTTCCTTCTTCACCCTTACTTGATAATATCCTAACTACAAGTCCACCTTGGAGAAGTATTGTGCTCCACACAGCTGATCGAACAATTCATCTATTCGTGTGAGAGGATACTTCTTATTTATCATGATATTATTGAGCTCACAATAATCGATGCAAAGGAGCATTGACCCTTCCTTCTTCTTGACGAAGAGGGCTGGTGCACCCCATGGTGAAGCACTTGGGCATATAAACCCTTTATCCAGATACTCCTCTAGTTGTCTCTTCATCTCTTCAAGCTCCCCGGCAGCTATTCTATATGGAGTCTTGGATATTGGTATAGCCCCTGGTATAAGTTTAATTGAGAATTCAACATCACTTCTAGGAGGAAGACCAAGCAGTTCCTGGGGAAACACTTTAGCGAATCCCTCACAATAGGCATTTCTTCAAATATGGTTTATTCCTTGGACTCAATCATCTGAGCCAGATACGCATGCTCATAGGGCAGTAATATCCATGCATGAGATGATGGAGCTAAAGGAGATTCATCTTCCTCCTTACACTTGTAAATAATCGGGAGTCGATTATCCATATGGAGTGTGATTTCCCTTTCCTGAAAATTTATGTTGGCTCTATATAAGAAAATCCAATCCATGCCAAGAATTGGATCAAATTCAACTAGAGAAATTATTACAATTTTTTTCCGGGAAATTCAATCCACATATTATAACAGGAGAGGACTTATATTCATGGGATGTAATGATTGCCCCATTTTCCGTACTCACTGAAATCTTCACTTCCATGATTTGTGGAGGTGTTGGGATTGTTCTACTAAACTTTTGAGATATAAAATAATTCGTAGAACCTGAATCAAAATGTATGTTCACTATTCTTGAATGAATAACTGGCATACCTATCACTACTTCATTGTTGGGGTTCACTTCGGCAGAAGTGATGGAAAAATATTTTCCTTTCTTCCTTGTAGGTTGTTGGTCGACTCCGAAAACCCTTTGATTAGGGAACTGATTTGAAAAATGACCTGGTTTATTGCAGTTTCTGCATTGAACAATGCATTGAGGTTTGAACAGAGCATTCCTCTCCTTTGTCGCAGTTGCGGGTCTTTCATGCTGACAGTTAATAGCTAGGTTCCCTTCTCTTCCACACCTAAAGCATTTCCTCGTCCCCTTGAAGAAATTACCAGGGTGCTTCTTTCCTCACATTTGGAAAGTGGGGTGCTGTGTCTTCTTAGCACCATTGGATTTATCCATCGGACCACCAAAATTGATTTCCACCTTACGATTCATTCCCCATGATACCCATGTGATTCCCCGAACTCCATTTCGACCTTGAGGGGACATCAGACAATTTCTTCATAGCTGTTGAAGTCACGGATCGCTAATACTTTCTGTAGGATAGGCTTCGTCCCACCAAAGAAGCGGTCAACTTTGCATTTGGAGGTAACATCAAAGATGGAAGCATATCGTGAAAGACTTGTGATGTTTTCCTCATACGCTCCAACAGATTCTTCATCTTTTTCCTTAAGGGAAATGAAGTCCCTTTTTTCTTAAGATGGAGGGTGCGTGGAAAATATTTATCGAACAACATCTTTGGGAAATCCTTACATTCCAATGCCTCGATCTCCTCCTCAGGCTTCATATTTTTGATCAATGTCCACCATTGATCAGCTTCACCCTCCATACGATAAGCCGCCAGGAGAACCTTCTCTTATTCAAAACATTGAAGGATGGAGAAGATCTTTTCAATGGAGTTGATCCATTGTTCAACAATCATGAGATCGGATGATCCACTAAAAGTAGGAGGCCTTTGTCTCATGAAGCTCTCAATAGCAACTTGTTCTTTCTTGGGGGGGGGGGTTGAAAGTTCCTCTTGATTCGAGTTTCAATTCAAATCTTGAGTTATCTGAGAGGGAAGCATGAAAAAGTTCACGATTCCCGCTCCCCTTGGATTGGGAATCTCATTAGTACAGTCATCACACTGATCTTAACATAGGTTGTTAGCCCGATTCCTCATATTACTGGCCATTGGCTGGAATAAAAGGAAATTTAGGGTTAACACATAAAGGGTAATCCAAATACAATAGTTGATGACATATAAATTAAATTTTATTTCCTTAACTTATTAATCTATGGGCTTCGATCTAGAATTTTCGTGATCTACTTTCTAACATATATTCATAGGGTTTCTTTTATTCCCTTAATAAGGGTTCATACTAAGCCTATGAATTTACAAAAGAATATGCCCTGGGAGTGTCGTAACCAAGAGTGCAGCAAGGCCTGTTTTCGTGCACCAGTTCTCGTTCGAGTCTAGCTTAAAGCGGTGTTCTCATGTTTTACCCCTAGGATACATCTGTGCCAGAGCCGCCTCTACCTGCTTGTATCCAGACATGGATGTATTTTCTTGATAACCCACTTACTCAATACTCACCAAAACATAGTGATGTTTTTATTGTACTTAGTCATGTATCTTTGCCTTTACTGGGGTTTTCTAATCCTAATCCCAAAAATAACTAAACATATCCTCTGATACCAACTATGACAGCCCTTCTTTTATTACAAACATCAACATGAATTATTAGATAAACTATTCACTTGATACAACATGGAATATTGAATGGTTTAGTGTCTTTGGGGCTTAGGATAATTACATAATGTATTAAAACATGAAATACAATATCTTTATTGGAATCTTCCTTTACATGACCACTAAATTCCCTCGTACTTAGCATTGCATGGGATAACCTGAGGACATGCATAAGAAAAGGGTGAGCTATAAAGCCTAGTAAGGGAATAAACATTGAATACATAAGGAGTAAAATACATGTTATACAATATGCATATCAATATATCATAATAGAAACATGAACATAAAGTCATGATAAAGCATGATAATCATAACATGGAAATGTGGAAACAATACTTAACATGAAATTAGCATGAGCCAAGGATCATTGCACATGGAGCATTAGTAAATCCTCATTGTACATGAAGCACGAGTAAACCATCATTGCACATGAATTATCTTGAGTCAACACTCATTTCACTTGACGTATCATGATACTATACTTTACCCAATGCATTGGTGCGCTATAAGGGCACACCCTTCTTAAACATTTCATTTCATGCATAAGTGCGCCACATGGATTATAAATCATGGATTCATAAGACATGATAATTTATTCCACGACAAAGGAATTTGGAATGAAACTTTATAATCAATAATTAAATGTGCATGATTTTGAATACCATTGATGGAGAAATGGGCATGGTATTCAATACACAATGTAATTGGCTTAGAAAATCGGTGTAATTTTGGTAGTGTAACGGCGTGATATAATAATTCATAAAAAATGGTTGATTAGAGAGAAAGGGGTGGCTCTTCAAATCTACAAGAAATGGGAAGTAAGGGGTCATATAGATACATGTACCAAAAATTGTAATGGAATTTAGATTCATGATACAACATTATTTCTTGAATGTAAATGAGGAGAGAGAAGTTTCTTTCAGAATTACAAGATAGTAACGGGTGTACATGGGAGGAATTTAATGTGAGAGAAAGGGGTCTCCCATAATTCAAAAAATAAGAAGGAATTATTGGGGAGGTGAGAAACCATACCCTAGCATTTATAATTGAAATTAATAGGGCATGACAATATTAAGAAAATTGGACAATAATGTGAAAGGAAGAAAAACCCTAACTTGGAAGTGTGCTTGTAAAGGGTTGATAGAGGCTTGAGAAAGGCTTCTTGGAAGCTTGGGGAACCTTGGGAGGATTTTAGATATAGTATGTCAGAGGTTGGAAGAACTATAAAGGCTTTGAGTGAGGAGGAAGTGGGAGCTTTGGTGGGTTTATATAGGAAAGGTGAGTGAATTCTTTATTACCTAGGTTTGGGACCCCTTACATTAAACTAAACCGAACCACAAATCAACTCATGGTTTTTGCCCATGGTTTTTGGAAAAGGGAAGAGGAAAACAATATTTTATAAGGACAAAGTCCTAACTTCTTAAAATAATGGGGTTGCTTATGTGGAGGTGAGTCACACTCCCATGGAAAATAATTTAAAAAGACAAGAAGTTTATTAAGTCTTGAGGGGTCCAATAATGCTTTGTAAAATAAGTCAAAAAAACCCAAAATCACATTATTTTAATGTTAAAACATATATTTTTCTAAAATAAAGCTTATAGTATTTTATTACATCACTATTGGGTCATTATGATGTCATAAAACACATTATATATTTAAACGGTATTTAATTTTTACCCAAATATTTGACTGTCTCAGAAAATTATGAAATATTCACCGTTGGATAATTTCGACGTCCTGATTCCAGAAATAACATTTATTTCATCTAAATAATTTTATCAATATTTTAATTTTCACTTTTAAAATAAAAACTGACATTTATCGAAAAATCACGGGTTTTGAAAAAAAATGGCTTTCAAACCATTATAAAAATTACAATTGCATTCATAAAATATAAGATAATTTAAATTTAATAAAAATTAATTTAATAATAATAAAAGTATTTTATTAAAATATTATTAAATTCAAAAATCCATTAATTAATCAAAATAGATTTCTTATCTGAATATTAATAAAAAACTATTTGTGCTTAAAAAGTATTTACAAAGTGTCAATAATGACAAGAAGGTATATTCATTGTTATATACAAAAAATAATATACATGAACATAGTACTAGCGATTTGTTACATAACCCCTTAAAACAGCTCTGTAAGACCTAAGGGTAAGGTATGCGATGGTGACAGACTCTTGGGGTGGCTCGGATAACATCACTCAAGTGGTAATCTCTATCAACTTCCACTTTTCCCGTAGACGGTCTCGTTCGAGCTTGACATGATGAAGCTCAGCTTGGGCTTGGTTATGAGTGAAACCCAAAGACGCCACCTCTTTTCCGAGCTTTGACAAATGGGCTTCGTATGGTGCAATTCTACTGGATGAGGCCATCACTTCTTTTGTCTGAGTAAATTGGATTTGTTAATGCCTTATATTTATACTAATCATGTGATCAGTGTTCAATGGATATATTATCAATGGTAAAAATTCTTAACATAAAACCAAATAAGTTAACATTTTATATAATCATTTTACATAAAGATACATTTAATTAGATCATGTGGGATTTCCATTATTGAAACTTTGGGTCGTTAATGTTTTTTATAATACCATTATTATATAATATTAATGATTTTAATTAGTGATTATTATTATGATATACATATATTGTGAGGAATTAGAAGATGATGTAATGTATATGAAAACATTGTACGATTTGAATAAAATATTACCCTCATAGTATGATTATTCTAAATGATTATATTAATGACATTCTTTGGGATCATATCAATAATAGGATTTTCAATTTGGAATGCCATAAATTTTTTGTATTAAAAAAATAAAATTTATTTATAATTCCCCCCACAATGTATATAATTGGATAGTTGATAAGGAATAACGAATGATGTTGGGTCATGGAGGTGGTAGTTCACACAATTCATGAATGACAGTTTATTTTTTTTAAGGGAGATAGAAAATGACGTCAATGATTTTACCACCATAATAAAAACATTAGGGTATAATAGTGATTATAATGTTTTAATATTTTTATGTTGAAATAAAATCCGAGGAAGAAAAGGTGAACATAAAAAGAAGAAAATGATAATATATGATAGAAATTTATATGTTACTTCTTGGAATATTGCATTTGTAATGGTGGAACTTCATTTAAAATAAAATATTTAAATAATAATAAAATCACCTAATGTTTTATCTATGGATGTAGGAGTGTATTTCATATATTTTTGGTTAATATAATCTGGTTTTTATCTAATGGTATGTGAGGAAATGAAATACCTTTTCATAAGTTAAAATGGATGTCATTTTATCTAATACCAAAATGATTACATTAATGGGATTTCACTCTCAAGGTATGTGGATTCAAAATAAGAAAATAATGGAACTTATAAGTGATAAGGTCTATTAAGGTATCAACCACATATTCTCACACATGTTCATAATAATTTTTATTATTTTAATCTTATATTCTATAATATTAAAAAAAATTATTTTTTATATATAACTAGCTTTTACCAAAGGTATCATAAATTTTATTGAAAATGTTATCTTTATGAGATAATTTTAAACTATTCATTCGAAATATGAAATAATTTGTTTCTTATTCAATATCGATAATTATTAAAAATTATTTTTCATATGAAAAATTTTAAAATATAAAATCTTTTAAAATAAATATTACATCACATATAAAATATTCTTCATGAGTTTTTAAATTTTATTTACTTTTTTCAAATGTGTAATTTAAATTATAAAACATTGTTTTTATAAATTAAATTATTTGATGAATTTCATTTTTGTCTTTATATACTATTAATTTCATTGAAGTAGCTGCATTACTAAAATCATTATATTTCACTTCTAGCATATAAATTATTTTTTATAAAAAATATCAATAATACTTCATAAGATAATATCCTTAGGATGAAATATTTGTTTCAATTTTTAAAAATTAAATTTATATCATTAAAAAAATGAATTTTGAATATTCCAATTAATAAATGACCTTTTTAGAGAACATTATAAGTTAGTTTAGTATAGATTGTTCACTATCTATAGAAGGTCCTCAGATATTACACATCACATGTTATAAAAAATATAGGGATACTCCATAATGGGTTATCGATCTAGCTCATTTAAAGGAAATTCGAGAATTCTGAATCCCTATGAGGTTCAAACAATTCCATATCATCAATGAATAACACTTCGAAATAAATTTTCCTTAAAACTGGAACATTAATCAAGTATGTTATAACCAAAAACCTAACATTACCTCTCCGTCTATTTTGTTGTCCTACTTTAAAATATGTATGCTAAAAATCAAGTTCTATAACAAAAAAAATAAAAATTAAAACACTATATAAACCAAAAATTGGATTCAGAAATGCATTCCACTGAATAAATAGACTACTATTAATAAGTAGGGAGAATAACTGTATAGGAATTAGAGAAGTAAACAAAAGTCTATATTACAAAAATCAAGTCCCAAAATGATACAAATAATTACTAACCATCTATGTGTGACATGGTGGTGACTCCCACCATGGAACTTCCACTAAACCTTAATAAAAATAGCATGAGAATACCACATTTCAATGATACTCCATAACATTATCAGTATGAGTGAAAAAAATATCTGTATACACTAAATAGTTATAAGTTTTTTGTTAGAATAACAAAACTTGAATTATACCAATATGTGTTCATTGGGATACTTTTTTATATATTCGTGGTTTTATATATTAAAAAACATATTAATACAAATTTTTTTGACTTGACCCACCGGGCCCAACCAACCTTTCCATTAGCTAAATGTGACTATCCCAGTAAATCCTCCAATTGGAAAGTGTATGATGATTTGATCTATGTAGGTATATAATATATAAAGGATAAATTACCCAAAAATACTTGTATGTACAAAAAAATTACAAGACCTTAAAATGATCAAATGATATAAATAAAATATACATATAATTCATTAATAACACATATCCAAAAATATAGTATAGAAAATTAATATATGTAATGAAAATTTAAAAATAAAACCACATCCCAAAAAACAAGTAAACAATCCATCCTTCTCATATGGAGGAGACATCTGTAAGATGTAACACTAGTAAGACCTCATTTAGTGTATCCCAAAATTTTCATCAACTTCACTTAGTCCACTAAGGAAATCATAAAATATCGATTGACAATATAATACATGACATGTGTTTGAGGAGACCATAAAATGGTGTGTATAGGAATACCCTGTTGGAAACCATGAAATTAACCAACATAAATTGTCTTGTGTAGCCAGCTCATCGAGATCAGGTATTCCAAAAATGATATGAGAAATAACGATAAATAAAAACAAACCCAAATATACTCATAATAAAACCAAATACGACATGGTCACAAACATAATGATAACCATAATATTCTTTTCAATGTCCACAGGTAGTTATTATCCCTGAAAAAAATAGTCCATGAGCTAAATGAGAACTAATGAAACTCTACTAAGAGGACATGATTTATAGGATAACCCCACTGATGGAAATAATTCCATGTATATCCAAGAATAAGAATGAAAGAAACTAAGATTTATAGGATAACCCCAGTGATGGAAATCATTCCATGTATATCCAAGAAGAAGAATGAAATAAACTAAGAGGATAAATATTATATACACACTCAATCATACTAATAACGTGTCCTAAGTATCATATCTCAATACAATGATAGGTTGTCAAATCCTTGGTCTCACTAGAAGATACCTGACCCTACTTAATTTTTCTTGATAAGTAGGGGATCGATTCCCATCTAAAAGTGTTCAGTGCCAATTCCAATGAAAAAGTAATGGAAGCACATAGTAAATGAGGATTCATGTGGGAATATCAGAGAAATTCGTGATTTAATACATCGGTGGTTTTTAAGTACGATTATCAGAAGTAGATACTATATTAAACAATAATAGAATAGGGGAAACTAATTCAATTTGTAAAATCAATGTGGATACTACTATTAAAATTTAATAGTTCTATATAAGGGTAACAATTTGATTATTAGGATGTTATGTCACAATTAACCCTCTTAGTAATGGACAATGGGAACATAGTCAACTAATAGTAGTCTAATAAATCGTATAAAGATCAATAAGAATATTAATTATTTATATTGGTTACTTGAACCTCTCCATGAAAGAGTATTTTGTGTATCCCTATGGGTATATGATGGGTCTCAGAAAAACTAATACATATAGTGTATCCCACAAAAATTTAATGTTCTTTCATTAGATACAAGATGTTCCCCAAATGATACATTTCATCTATATGATGAGATGAAATTCAGTGTTATGACTGCACGTGCATGTTTCAATGACTGCATACCCTAGGAGTATCTCGTGTACTAGGTCATCTATATGCACACATTTCACCTCATGTAGATTGGTTGTGTTTCCTTCCTGTTCTTGTATACATCCAATGAACATGGAATGTGAGGAAACATGGAAACCATGGAATGTACACCTTGTACATAAAAAATATTATGGATAACTATCAACTAGTATGTGATATGTGTAATACTAATTGGGATAATTATCACTATGAGGAATCATAGGAGATGCATAGAGATAAATACATGTCCTGTGTTCATCTAAATACAAGTATCATTTTCAATAATTTCACAGAAATTATAGATTATTCATGTATTTTCTTCTAAGACTCGACATCCACCAAATCAACCAAAAATAATGATGTAGGTGGTGGACTTGGAGTTGACTGAAACACGTCTCCATGATCGGCTAGATTCTGGCCATATCCACTACTATGGAAATGACCAAAATCATGCCTTTACACCTCAACATTCCATACCCATATATCAGGGCTCTAATTCGATCACATTAACCCTGGATCATCATGTGATAAAATTTTACCACATGATCCCTAATATGGACACAAGGAAAAGATCCATTGCACTCATGATTTAATTATCACATTTTTTTAGTATTCTTTTAACTGACTACAAAATTAAATTTCAATGATATACATAGATATACCTAGGGGATGTAAAAAAATATAACATCATATGAAGAATGAACCTATTGAATTTTTCATATTATCCTAAAATCAATTTCAATTAGAAAAGAAATGAATATCCAACAATAAACAAAAAATAATCAATTTCTCAAAATTCGAAAAATAATCCTATACATAAAAAAATTTCTACCCTTGAATATTCTTTTTAAATTAATGGACTCACATTTATAATTTTATAAAATAATGGGATAAATCCATATTAAAAAATCATAACTTATGTTTGGATTGATTGCTAATGAATAATTTTAATGCACTTTTTTCCTTTTCAAGGTAACAGAACATTGTTAACACTATAATCCTCAGTCATTATCCATTAACATTTTCCAAGAATTATCTTCCTTATTTTTCCTATATATCTTCAGGGTTACATGGATAAACATTATTTATCATCATAAATTTATATTTATAGAGTATAATAGGTTTTTGCGTCTGTGTAATTAAAAAAAAGATAAAAAATTATTTATTATTTTTTATCATCAAAACGTTTTCACAAATTCCCAACACAGACACAGATTATATTTGTAATAAGGTAAATCCCACATCTCTGAATCATTTTTGATGTAATGTTTCTTATTAAATATACATTTTATAATCCATTAAAAAATTTATGTTATAATCTCATGTGTGATATTAATATATAATATCTTTTAAAATAGTAAAAATTTTGGGGCTCACCTATTCTCAGATCCTCATGATGACTCTAAATCTAGATCAAAAAATATCCTAGAAACAATGCAATGTACTTAATTGAAAAAAATGATACATTACACTCTATAGTAATTCATGTATTTTCATCAAGAAAATGGGAACCAAAATCAGTTACTAAGCTGACTACTCATACTCCCACTCCCATTAACTCTCCCAATGGTTTCTTTTATTTCCTATAGACATGAACCAAAAGAGGCCTTCTTCAAAAAAAACTGTATTATCTTACATATCCTTAATTCTATTAGATCATAGAATTGGTATCTCTAATATCAATGACCATATCACCCAAAAAGATATCATAAATCGAGTCATGCACATAACTCCTCCAATACTACATTAGGAGAACACCAAATACCCATAATGACTATGGTCATGAGGTTATATTGTACACTACCCCACTACCCCGATACAATAATATGGATGGAAGATCATAACTACTTTATATAAATCCGAACTCCCCATCCAAACCTTTGTAACTCTCAAACTTAAAAGACATCCAACATTCACCTGCAAAGGTCGTCGGACATCTCATGGATTTTCTCATCCATCATTGAATGAACTGACCCATATTATAACCACTAAAATAACCAAATATAGGTTGAATGTTTCATCTCACTTTGGTATGAGAATTAAAATAGTTCATGGCATGGTACCCACACATGTCCTCAAAAATATTCTCCACCGGTGGTGGATTAGTGATTTTTTGGGTACTAGAACTCCATCGATTGTAGATAATCCACACAACTATGTCTCAAAAAAATAAGAGAACCTAAATTAGGGACACCCTAAAAAAATTAGTTCACATTACCTATCCATATGAACATGTTTAATCAATATTCTAAACTTCAATTGAGTCCCCAAAGGATTCATGTATCCTCTATGTAATCATGAGTGAAGAATTTATCCTAATCAACAATGATCATCATGGGATTTCCACAAAGAAGGAACACCTCATGTATTAACATAAATCCCTATGTCTCCAAAAATATCATTTTTGAATCACCTAAATACAGTATTGACATAAACTGTTTAACTTGAAAAATATATTATCCTCCCATGGATGCCTAGTTGAACCCAATATATCCTAGTGCATTATCACCTTCATCTAATGTAATACTATGGGAAAAAACCACATCATCACCTACTTTCATTTAATTACTAGATTAATAGTTCCTCCTTGAGAAATTTTAGCATTCTCCCCACCACCAATAATATATATGGAATATAACCAGTGGATATCTATAACATCCCAATTCCGGGTTCTACTCTAAGGTTCCATGAACCCATTTGGACACATAATCTCAAAAGTATTTCCCCAAATGCTATAGGATACAGACAAGCATCGAAGGCGATGTTCTGATAATGGGGAAACTATTCCTTCATTGCAAGAGTGTACATAGTAGAAATAAAATATAGTAAACAATAGAGGATGAAATAATACCATAAAACAAAAGTAAATAGAGGATGACAGATAGTAATTTAACAACTAAAGAATATATAAATGTCTCATGTCACATGTGTCTAGTAAAGCATCCAAATAAGTCACAATGATTGAAATAAAATACTAAAAAAATGTACTAAACTCCAATAGCATCTCAAGCCACTGCATGGGCCCATGCTCTCCAGCTCCAATAGAAATTGAGTACGTGAGGAAGAAGGGCGCGTGCCCTTATCTATTCCCGCAACCATATAATATGTTTATTCCCAAAAGCATGACCCCAAAAGGGTTTGAGATGAATCTATGTAGACAACTACCGAAGGATCTGTGCAAAACTATTAGTGAATATATATAGAAGGTAATAAGTATAAAATGAATCAATAAACAAGGATGTACTCAAAAGTAAAGAATCCAATAGTTTTCAATTACATTCATTTACATTTATTAATTATTCAATCCATTTAATAATGTAAAACATGGGATCTATTGTATGATTTATATCCCCTCTATAATAGTAACAAAATAGATGTCTCATAAGACAATCTAGAAATCTTGTAGGATCGAGTCCTAGATTGTGTTTTGGCATGAAAGACATATCAAAATCATTCAATTGTTAAAAATAAACCCTCTAGGAATGTTCTCTCAGTCTAACCCCTATGGTTTAATAGATCATCAGTTCCAAAAAATAACGTCCCTCTAGGAATGTTCACATAGTCTAACCCATTTGGTCCTACATGGCACTACTTATTTATAAACTACCACCTGGGTAGCTCTCACATTAAATACCCCCTTGGTCTGTATAGCAATAATAATACTTAATGAACACATATAATCTCTCATAGTCTACTACTTAGGTCCAACATTCATGTAATAATTACCCCTAAGTATCTCTCACGGTCTAATCCATTAGTACTATGAACACTTAGTAGCTCTCACAATCAATCCCTCTAGGTCAACATAACAACAAATATACATAATTGAACCTATCTCAGAAAGCTATCACAATCAATTACCCATGGACATAATATCACAATGTAAATCACATGAATCTCATATAATCAGTTACTATATCCTAAGAATATGAGGCATGGAAAAAAAGAAAGCCTAACTGGAATTCTAGACTAAACGGAAATAAATAACCAAAGAAGGGAAACACACCCATTAACAAGATATAAAACCTTATGAATAATCAATAAACCCTTTCTAAATCTACAAAATCTTAAAAGTTAATAAACAAGGTTGAAATCCAAAACAATCAATATCCCAATCTTCGGTATTCTACAATTTAATCATATATATACCAAATACAATCAAAGAATGGCAGAAACCACCTACATTGTTGATGTACGGTGAACACTCTCAAATTTCATCCTTCGAATCAAAATTGAACAATGAAGATTTATGAAAATAGTAAAAATGATTAACCCTTGATAACTCATAAGAGAATAGAATTAAGGAAGAGAGGCTCTAGAAGAAGGAAGAACTCGCATGTGGGATTCTAATGCACCTGCTAGATTTAGGATCGGACCTTAGACAAAGAATCGGTGGATCAGACATTGATTGTTTCTCCTAGTTGCTCTTGGATGAATCAAGGTGAGCAGAATAATGATCCATAAATGACACGTGGCCCTGCTACAATATATAAATTGAAAATAAAAGTACATGGTATGTTTATTTAATGTACATGTTGTGTACTAGCCTCAGCTGACCCATGCTTTAGGCGGCCTTCCAGGTCACCAACAAGGCCATGTAATTAGCCATTACACGACAAGTACATGTATTCCTGAGGAAACTGGGTGCATGTTTAGTGCTCAAAAGTACACGACATGTACGTAAAAAATTCCCAAATTCTACCTTCTAAACAAATACTACTTGAAATCAAGATCCATACATGAAATGAAGATATAGGTTCTCACAAAATTTCCCCTTAAAGGAATTAATCCTTGAATTTAAATTAAAAAGGTCATGAAGAAAATAATTCAAACAACTATGGAAAATGTTATCATACATCAGCCTCTCTCTCTCAAGTCTTGTTTTGTACACACTAGAGCTTACGTAGAAGCCTTTCTAGAGGAACATACATTCCATAAAGAACATTTTTACATCGATCAAAAATATGAATAGGGTTATCCTTGAAGGATGAGTCTGCCTCCAACTCAAACTCCTCAGGTTGAAAAACCTAAGACGAGTCTGAAAAGTAATTCCATAATTGAGAAACATGGTAGATGTTGTGCATAGAATGGTACCTATGAGATAACTGTAACCGATAGTCAACCCAACCGACTCTCTCTAAAACCTCAATATTCTTGATGTATCACAATGAATTCTCCATCTATCTCATAGTCATATTGTGTCCCAACCACTGTGTGAAATATAATAAAACCTATTCTATGACCTCAAACTCTAGAGGTTTTTTCCATCGATCAGCATAAGATTTATGGCATGACAGTGTAGTAGACATCCTCGTTTGAATCTAATCCACCAAATAAGTGGTCTCTTGGACAAGACGATGTCCTAGCATGGATGTCTCTCCTGTCTCTAGCCAATATAGGGTTAATCTTCATGGCCTACTGTTCAAATCCTAGTAAGGTTTCATCGGAATCATCGCCCAGAAACAGTTCATAGAGGAACATTCCACTAGGAGTACGTGTCTCTCCCAAGACACCCCAAAATCATGGACTCATTCTCAAAGCATGTCCTCCAACACCTAAATTGTGCGCTCGAACTGGCCATCTGTCTACGGATGTTAATATGTACTCAGAAGTACGTTTGTACAAAAATCCCTATGTAGTCCTTTCCATACATGAGAAGTAATCATGGGATCCCTGTATGAAATGATAGAGTGTGGAACCCCATGGAAATGTAAAATCTCATTGATGTACAACATTCCAGTCTCATCAACAATGATTATTTTTTGAGATCAACAAAAAATGTGAAACTATCATGAGTCTTTCAACAACAACCCAAACTATATTATTCCCATGAGGCGACCTCGGTAAACCCATCACAAAATCCATAACGACATCATTCTATTTTTACACGGGAATGGGTAACTACTATAAAATCCCTACTAGTCCTTAATGATCCACCTTCACTTTTGATTGGTGGAACATACCATAAAAAAACTAGAAACATACATCTTTATACCTGGACACCAATACTAATGTTGTAGATCTTGATACATCTTGGTGACACCCGGATTAACTACTCGAACTAAGGAATGGAAATCTCTCAAAAACTCCTCACATATTTCTGCTAACACCCATACACACCCATGAAAATGCAAGATCCCATAGTCACCTATGGTCGACCGAGGATTAGGGTCCTCGCCTGATACACTCTCTTGTTGGAATAGTCCTTCAGAATCTGATAGCTGCCTCATTCGCACTCAATCCAAAAGAGTATAGGTAAAAGATATAGAAGAAATAAACATATGAACCAATCTTTCATGAACATCCAATTGCATCTTAGATAATAGATCCCTATGATTCCACTCACCAACGGCCTCCTAAACTGCCTATATCTGAGTCCTCCCTCTCAATGCATCAGCCACTGCATTTCCATTCCAAGACGTATAGACAAGATCAATGTCAAAATACTGAAGATACTCAACCAAAATTCAATATCTCAAATTATTATCTCACCAAGTAATGATATACTTGAGACTTTTGTGGTCAGTTAATGCCAAAAAATTCACCCGCGAAAGATAATGTCTTTAACTGTGTGAAGCACGGTCAACTACAGCTAACTCAAGATCATGCGTCAGGTAATTTTTTTCATCTGGCCTCAACTACAGAGACCCATATGCAATTACTCCTTCTCCTTGAATAAGAATATCTCTTATACTAATACCTGATTCGACAAATTAAATGTTGTACCTAATATTGGATCTGGAAAAATCATTATTGGTGCTAATGTAAATCTCCATTTCAGCTGCTAAAATATAAAATATTCAGAATCGGTCCACAAGTACTTTTCACCCTTCTTAGTCAGGACTGTCAGTGGCATTTCTAAGTATCAAAATTACTGAACAATATCCTTTTAGTAAGAATCTAACCCTAAAAAACTCTTTATCTCAATGATTATTTTCAGATACTCCTGGGAAACAACTGCTCTCACCTTCTTTGGGTCTACTGATACTTTTTCCTCTGAGATAACATGACCAACGATGTGAATGTAGTTCATCCAAAACTGTAATTTTTTTAACATAGCATATAACTACTGCTCTCTCAGTGTACTTAATATGATCTCAATATGGGTGGCTTGGTCATGTCAAGTGTGAGACTACTTCAAGATATCATCCAAAATGACTACCACAAAATAATCCATGTACGGATAGAACACTCAGTTCTTGAAAACCATGAAAACTGTTGGAGTGTTCTAGAGACTGAATGGAATAACCACATACTCGTATAGACAATATATGATCTGAAATGATTTAAGAGGTGTATCTGATGGTCTTACATGAAATTGACGATAATTTAATCTCAAGTAAGTCTTAAAGAACACTCAGGCTCCTCAAAGATTATCAA
This sequence comes from Viscum album, assembly GCA_963277665.1. Lineage (NCBI taxonomy): Eukaryota > Viridiplantae > Streptophyta > Magnoliopsida > Santalales > Viscaceae > Viscum > Viscum album. The sequence goes on from OY728164.1 coordinate 1,173,621,152, forward strand.
AGATATCATCAATCCTCAGCAATGGATATCTTTTCTTGAACATAAACTAGTTCAACAGCCAATATTCCACAAAATGTTTTAGGGTACCTTCCACCTTCATCACAAAAATGAAAGTAGAACCCCATGTACATGTACTGGGTAAGATGTAACCCTTTTCTTGTAACTCCTCTAATAGCTTCCTAACCTCCTGTAAATCTGGTGTATCCCTAATATAAGTAGGAATAGACACTAGTTCTAATACTGACATTGGATTAATAAGAAAATCCACCTCTCTCTAGAGGTAAACCAGAAAATTGGTCTAAAAAGACATCTCTAAAATGATCCACTCCTGGAGGAATTTATATGGGTGAAGTCCCCTAGTCATTAAGATATAAACTAGCAATATATGGCGTAACATCTAAAAACCGATGATGCTCAGGTTTATCTCTGCTCACATGGACATCCCACTCACCCTTGTATAGAAAAGACCTTCCATATGTTGGTGTGGAACTCACTATGTGGTGATAGAAGTCATCAATCGTCTGGAAAGAGACCAAATAGTCCATTCCTGGAATGAAATTGTATCCCGTCATCTCTAATACATAGTGGCCCCATAATAAATTACACCTACCAATATCAACAGGGAACTCATTGAACTTAAGTACACTAGTGGTATTAATCCCCAACCGAGTGTCAAGCTTCATAAAATTCTCATAAGTAAAAAATAAAAAGCCTAAGTCTCTCCAAAACAACAATAGATATAAAATTATGGGAATCCCATTTATCAAAAGTAGAAGAAGCTAAAACTGAGGCAACTAGTATCGTACCTTTAACCGTAGAGGGTCTGAGATCCTTCTCCTTTTGGGACTACCCCACTTCAAAATTCTTACCGGTACCATGGCCCTATGACCCTACCTGACTACTCTGAGCTGATCCACCCTACTATTGCTAAAGACCTGAATCTTGAGTAATATAACCATGAACACCTCCTAATCCTTAATGGCCAGACGAACTACAGTTCCCTGACTGATGAAAAACTGATGGTCCCGATCTATAATGAAGAATAAAAACATAAAACCTATCACTCACTGTTGGTGGGGAAATCTAGAAAAAAAGATGATGATGACCAATCTTGCTGCAATATACGCACTCGACTGGGTTCTTTGGGAAATTGGTCCTTGTATGACCCATCTTATCACTTCTTTAAACATATTTTTTTGGTTCACACCAAAGGACTTACTTTTTTAGATTTATGCCCAAAACATGGATTATATGGTAAACATATGAATTTTTCATTCATATATGGATAGGTTTTGGCCTATCCAAAAACGTTTTGATGAGTGAATAAAAGATAAAAATATGTATTGTTTTTTTAGAAAGGGGAGGGGTACATTTATAAATATTCAACGTTTAATTTGTAATTTTTTTAATATAAATCAATATATGACAAAAAGACATTTATTATAATATAATATATTATAATGTTTTAATATCATCAATAAATAAATTTTATATAAGTTTTTATTTTATTTTAAGCCTTATATATTTTATTAACTGTTACATAATATATTTTAATGTTCAGTATGGTAATTAATTTTTCAATATTAAGAGGATGGTATATTGACTTAAAAATTTTAAATTAAATAAAAAATGTCCCATTTATTATTTTTAGAACATATTTATCCATTTTTAATTATTTAATATTTTTATGACTTTTAAATATTTCATTATATTATAATTTTCATAAAATATCATTATTGTCAATGTCAACACTATTCATTACATAAACATTATGAAAATCAATACATGAAATTATATTAAAACAAAATTATTTAATTAAATTATGAAACATATATTATTATATAAAATTATTGGATAACCATAATTAATATAAATTATATTTCTTTTAATATTTTTAATATCATCTAATAGATTTTTTCTTTAATTCAAAAATTACTACATCATCATTGTCTAAATATGTTTTTTGAATATAGAATTTATAAAAACTAGAAATAAAATTACATGGAGAAGATGAATTTTTTACCTTTAAAATTATAATTTATTGTTGAAAATACACCAAAAAAAACCGCATATAAAAAATATTTCACTTGTTAATTTTTTTTTTGAAAATTTTGAATTTTAATTGAAAATAATTTATAAATGTTATTATGTCAACCAAGGCCATAAATGGTCAGATAACTAACCCTTTAATTATTATGGATAATAAATACTCATCCAATAAAATTAGGGTAACATTTAGGGTAATTTTATAATATTTGTAATATTCATTTTGACCTTAACTACCAGATTTACCCATAACCATGGTAATATTAATTTTTATTTTTACAATTAAGTGGTCCATAAATAAATGAGATATATTAAATAAACTAATAAAATATGATTCAAAATATGGTAAATTTTTTTTAAATTTCAAAACACATATGTAGAAAAAAAAAATTAATGAAAAAAGTTATCTAGTTGAGGGGGCGAGTAAGTAGGTTTTCAAAGTAAAAAAGTATTCAAAAGTTAATGATATTTGTATATCTAAATTCAATATAAATTAGAATAAAATGACCTAAATTAGATTAGCTGATGTATGATTTAACTATTTATTATTTCAAACCATTTCAAATTGTTATTTATCATTTTAATTTATTTAGATGAATTGGCCACATTTAATTAAAATGTAATATTTTCATTATTCATAAATAGATGAAACATTTCAGAAAAAAATCAAAAAACATAAGCAAAGAAAAAATTCAAATTGAAATTCTAAAAAATGTGTTATTTTTTCAAATAACATTTATAAGAGTTGAATTTTTTTTAAATATGTCTGAAATTAAAAGGTGAAAAATCTTATTTTTAGAGAAATAAAACTTTCTATGCTTAAGAATTTGATTTTATATTATTTAATTCATATGAAACTGAATGGATTAATTTAAAAAAAAATTATTGTAATACATATAAATTTTATTAAGTTTACTCAATTAATTTTATTGAATTTATTTACAAATATAAAACACCTTTGTTGAAAAAAAAATACGTCTTCCTGAAAACACATCATTTTTATCAATTGTTTTTTATATTCATTTGAAATTATTTGGTTAACGTAGAATAATTTCGGCAAACATGTGTAAAAAATATTTTAATAATTTAGTTAATCCTATTCCTTCCAATCATTCCAATTTGATTTTCGATAACCCCCCTTTCAAGGGATGAGTGGGAACACTTACAAGGCATGTAGGCTCAAAGATTACAAGGCCCGTATGATTTGGAGATTACAAGACCTGAAGGACTTAGATAATTCAACCAGACTATGTACAAGGAACTACCCTTCCCCAGTATATTCTTCATGATATTAGCTCTCTACCATTTCATGTCCATTTGGCTAGGCTAATCGTGAAAGCACAGGCTGGGCCTGATGGAATATCCATACCCTCTCATTCTAACAAATCCATTTGGCTTTGCTCTAGTGTGTGCACCTACTCTGAATCATCTTCTAGGCTGCTCCTTTTTTGTAGTGTGTCTGGGGAAACTGCATGTGGCTCGAAGGCCTTGAGGTTTCCTGAGGGCCTTAAAGGTGGCTCGAAATACCTACTGACCAGAGGGTCCGGGTAGCCTGTAAGCCATAAGGACACCAAGCCCGAATCGGTGGCGAAAGTTGAATAGTTCCAACAGCTACAGTACCAAACAATAAATGCTACAGTAACTACTACAGTGCCTTCTATAGTACCTGTATAGTGTACAGTTATGCACAGTACCTATACAGTGTACAGTTCTGCTTCAATACCCGTATAGTGTACAGTACTGCTACAGTGCCTTCTATAGTACCTACTACAGCACCCCCAAAAATATGCCTCTGCCTGGTTTTGAACCTGGGTCTTGTGGATGCACTTAAGGATACCTCACCAACTAGTTTGAGAATAATGTTCCCCATCATTCCAATTGATTTGTAATAACTATCATATTAAATAGTATATTGTTGTTTGGTAAAACTCAGTGTTGTGTGTAACACAAGATATCGAACGAACTCATTATTGTGTGTTACATAATCCAAAATTGGTCTTCTATGTACCAAAATCCAAAATTTGTGTTTTATATAATGAAATATTTTCTATAAATCACGATTTAATTAGTGTATCATGAAATGAAATCAATTAAATATTTTTATCTTATTTGTGAAAAATTATTCATACTAACTAAGGCTTTAAATTCTCCCCCCTTAAAATGAATTTCAATTTCCCAATTCGACACTCTAATGAAAAAATGAGTATACTAATGCCTCATCATATCCTAAATTTCCAAAATATCATATTCAAATTTGAGGTTCCTCCAGACAAAAAATTAACCATTTGAGTGTTATTGTTTTTTAGAACATTATCTCTACAATCTAAAATTTCATTTAGTTTCTATTAATAAGAAATTGCATTTTCCAACAATATGACCTTAGTTTTTAGTACATATTAATCATAAGTTATGCAAGTCCTCATAAGTGATACATGAAAACAATCATGAAATAGATATAGATTGAGTGGAATAACCAATCACTAATCTATACCTCTGATATGATCAATAATTTTAAAAAAAATAAATTGTGTCCATACAATTTGTAATTATACATTAAAAATATGAGGTGGTTATTTGAGATTTTATTTGCATGAAACCCAAATAACAAAAATGAATACTAAAATAGCCTTGAAAAAATGAATGTTGTAAACATGACAGTTACCCAATGTAACTCATAACCATGATTCAACATATTATAATAAATTTGACATGTGAATAGATGGACATAGAAGAGAAAAAAAATCATGTAATGATGGAGAGTGATATAAAACACGTTCATTATAAAAAAATACAAAAAAATTAATTAATATGTGACGATCTAGGAGACAATTTTTTCCTATAAAAGGAATGTACTATGATAAAATTTTATTGAACATTATTTTCCAAATATTGATGAATTTTTAAAATAAGATATACGTACAACATTATATTCCATTTTATGTAGAAAATATCATCCCTCTATTTTTCCCTGATCAATTTCTGATTTACTTATAACTATATGAAAGGAAGATGAAATTGTAATTCTTGAATAAATAGTCGATCATATGATTCATAATCGGATTACAATTCATTCTTTTAGTCTCTAGTTATCATAAAAATTGTTATTATAGGTTATATAATATACAAAAATATTAATATTTTTATGAAAAACATTAACTTTAAATCTCATCCAATTAGCAACAAAAAAACATTTTATAAATGGTTACCCTTATGAACATTAAAAATTATAAAAATCCAAAATATTCTAAAGTAAGTTAATAATGTTTGTTAATATAAAAATATAATTAATACCCAAAAGAACATGATATTTATCTTAATCATCACATACATATTAATGAAGATCATTATCAGTTATTATATTGAATCAGGGCAACAACATGAAATCTAATATTGCATAAACATATTCTACATTATTCCTAATATAATAAAATATCTTATTTGAATGAATTTTAATTAGAATCATAGGATTATCATTATATTAATAGAATATGTGGTATCATTATTCTAGAATAAAAGTGTAAAATCACATTAATTTTCCGAAATGGATTCAAGATATGACATTTATAGGTATTATTCATTCAAAATCAAATAATAAAATCCCAAAAAAGGAAAGGATGTTAAGTATTCCATAATTATCGTGGTTCACATCATTGATTATGATATAATAATCATTCCCTTTATCATTTTTCCATCGATATTGTGTGTATTACCACCCACATTAGTCCTCATATTTTGGAACATGTTAGAATAATTCCCAAACTCTTTGAAATTGAAAGATTGAATTATGGGAGGTTCACTATTTAGACCATTCTTATTATTCACTTTTCATTAGTAGTCTAATACCAGATGAACTTCTTTCCCAAAATTATATTATTTTCTTGTCACATTATGAAAATTTACACCATATTCCCTTCAACAAATTATGCATAATGTAATTATAATCTTATTTTATTTGTACTTCTTATAGTAACCATTAAATATTCTATTTATTTTTCTATCATAACAATGATATTTATGGAAAAATTCAGCATCCCTTTTTTTAAAATTAATATGATGAAAAGAATTAATGAAAAATAATTTCTTCTACTTGTAGTAATAAATAGATTAAATTTTATATCGTTTCTATATAATAATGATAATGTAGCACCACTGATTCACTTCACCTTCCAGCCTATAAGTTGAAACATTACTTTTTGTGTTCTAGAAAATAGAGAATGAATGATATATTTTCAGTGTTATAGATCAATTTTTCAGTAACTAGTTGATAATTTTTTTTCACATAAAGAAGGTGGGTGTTTTCTTAATAATGATTATTTTTGATTTTGTTCCATTACCTGGTAGTTTTGAAGCTCATAATGATTAATGTATTGATTAGGTTTTGTGGTAATATACACAATTTTGTTAATTCCATTTTCCAAAACATTATATTTCTTAGTAGCTCTATCATTGGATAATCCATTTTATTCCCCCAAAAACTTATTTTCTTTGTGTTCCATATTCAGACTAAAGCAAGAAAAAATAGCATGATACGCACTATTCATAGTGATATAATCCCATTATCAAGGGAAATTTCTTACAAAATTTCAATCTATAACACCTTAGGTGTATTTTTTTTATTCATGATCATTACTAGAACAATATGTTTGTCATATATAAATAGACATATCCTTTGTGATATTCCTAAGGTTTTCTAATCCAAATTTCTATAGGTTACCTAAATATTTTTTCTCCAACACTTTTTTAGTATTTTGTAAAAATAAATTTAAGATTACGTTTGAAGCACACATACCAAAAAATTGTGAAACACATTATTCTATTTTTTTTGAAAAACCCCCAAATATCGCCAATTTCAAAATTTGAAATGAAATACCGAACACCATAGAATTCAAAATTTGATAAATAAACACATGTTTTAATTTTTTTCTTATTCCCACTATTAAAACCCAATAATTTCATATGTAGACATGAAATCATTAATGTAGAATATATAAAAAAATAAACAACAGAAATCACAAAGAACATATCTATTTAGTGCCTTTGGAATTCTGAATAAAATAAAAAATTGATTTCATAATGTGAAAAAAATTATTGGGTTGTAATAGTGGGAAGAAAATAAAAAATTGATTTCATAACTATATCCCTTTGTGATAGATCATACTTAATAACTTTTCTCTTGTAATGGAGAATAAAAATATTACAAAGGGTGATCTCAGATGTTTAGTAATGGTAAACAATGATGAAACATAAGAATAACATGAACATAAGGGGTATGAGAACTTAAACACAACATCTAAATATAATAAACTACATATCAAAGATCATATACATGAGTCATTGAATAAGGATTTGATTTCATAATGAATAAATAATAAATTACTCAAAATAATAATCCATGAAATCATAACATAGAAATAGGAACTGGAATTTTGGATGACACATAGTTATTTAAAATTATTTTCATATTATCTAAAGACCACAACCAATGATATCTCAATATAATGAGTTGACTATATAATATATATATATATATTGGTAGTTAATGTTCACTACAAAGAGAATATTAGTAGTCAAGGTTCTCTCCCAATACCATTATAGTAGTCAAGGATCACTCCCAAGAAAATCATAGCAGACAAAGTCCTTTACTGAATAGGGTTCACTCCACATTTTCTCCAAATCTATATTTAGATATATAGATAATAACCGAATTAATTTTTGGTAGATTTTTCTCCCACCCATAAAATTTTAAAAAATATATTTGTGTTCCAAAAAATAATAAATCATCCATCATTAAAATTCACTAACTATCTAATGAATAAGGACATGATCATATAATCCTAACTCCAACAACGCATAAATAACATCAAAAAGTATTATCATAGATGAAAAATGGACCTGAATATAAATTTGAAATAATTTTTGTGGAAAATAAAATTTCCACTTTGATAACCACATTTTAAAACAAATTGCATAATTATAATCATTTTATTTGAAAATAAAATATAAAATTTTTAAATGAATCTTTGAGGTAATGATTTTTTATTGTGATAGAGAAATGATAACCATGCTTATATCAACCCTCTCATTTCATAAATTAATATTACATGAAAATTTTGGAATACATAAGACATTATAATGACTAATTCCCAAAGACCATACTATTCTAGTACCTTTGGAAACATGTAATCATAAACACTGGTATATAAATGAGCAACATTAACTCCCATTATAATATTCTAAACTAGCAACCCTCTTAGCCACATCTATCATAACACATTTCTTCCTATCATAAGTTAATGGAAACATTAAAGGGGTTATCTAATATTCTTAATAAGGGTAATAAATGGAGATATATAAGAATAATCATGAGAATATGGTATGGGAACATTATCATGAAAATAGGTCATCATACCATGTATACTAAAGATCAATTACATGAATCATGGCCTAATTCTTAGCACTTTATTGGACATGAATCATTATGAAATAAAGAAAATAATCGAATAAAAAATAACATAGGAAGAAAAAATGGAATTTTGGAAGAATCATAATAATATTTAATTATTTCAAAAGAAGTCACAGTATTTCTCCCTATATTATATTAGAGGAAAATTCCTATATTGAACTTCGTTTACACCCCATTCCTGCCCAGTATTATCAAAACTCATTCCCTTCATATTCCAACCCTGCAATAATGAACTAACTTCATTTCACATTCTTTCACTCTAATAATGAACCGTGTTCATTTATCATTCCATTCATGTATATCTCATGATATATAAATTTTTACCCAATTCATTGGAAGGATATCTATGTCCCACCAATATCATATTGAAATCATATAAAAAGTTTCCAAAATATCCTAAATAATCATATCATAACCCATCCAAGGAAATAGCTAATATAAACACGTTTTCATGTCATAACCTATGAAAAAAGATAGGTTTTGTATTCATTTAATCATAAAAAATACCCATTAAAATAAGAGGTTTTTGATATCTATAATCTGTGAGGTTTCATAAACATATGAACATCAAAACATAATTCATTATAAGAGATAATATGAATGAAAAAAAATGAATATTTAACTCATATATGAATAATTAACCCTAAAATTTTTATCTTTTATGGGAAATAATTTTGAAATATGTTTTCTACACATTTCTTGAGGAAAATTTCCATTCCTCCTTGGATAACATCTTTTAAAATATAAATATTTTTGAGACCCATTATCTTTGAAAATTACTCTAAAAACGTATGAAAAAATATTTTAAATCAATATAAAATATTTAAAATCATTTTTAATGAAAATTATTTTCAAATATGTTTTGAAAACATTTTTGGACTGATGGATTTTGAAATAATATAGGTTTTTTACCTAAGAGAGTGATATGGTCATATTTTTATTAAATACTTTTAATTAATTATCTTAAGTAAAAAATATTGTAAATATGGTAATAACTAATATATATATCAGGAATAAATATGAGATAATTAAACTCATGAGTGTTATTGAGATATGGATCATATGCTTTTATTAATGGAAGCATAATAAAAATCATTATGGAAATGTGTTGTGATTGTATCAATAAACACTAAATTTTTTCTAAATTGTGATCATAATATCCATGTAAAAAAGGAAATAACATGAATCATAAATTTTAATTATAATAGGTATATTAATGTCATAAAATTTAACATTTAAATATATACACCTTGAAAAATAATTTAGGTGAATAACAAAACATGAGTTTAAAGATGGAAAATTGAGAAAAACTATTTTACTGATTCAGTAAAATATGAAACATAAACCCTATGAAATAAACATCATAAAATGGGTAAGAAAATAACCATTAATATAATTATAAGAATAATTTAATTCATCCATGGTCAATATACACACCACTCAATAGGAATGAGTGATGAATAAAGTATGTATCTCACGTAAATAAAAAGTTATATGAAATTCTCTAGGCTTGTATATTGAATATCATCGTACTATTTAAAAGGAAAAGTATAATAAAAATAAATTTAATATAAATATATTATAGAACCATTTTTTATATAACTCCAAATATAGTTTTATCATGACCTTATATTAACCTCTTGTTATAAATCCAATGTTAAGGATTCACATTGGGTGATATTCTCTTTGTTCTTCACTAGTGTATTAATTAGTTATATCATTGGTATGTAACATATATCATGATTCTGGGATTTATTCCAAGATATAAATATCATTTATATTTATTATATTTTTATTAATATATTTTATATAGTATAGAAATAAAAAATTTAATACATTGTTCATGGAGATAGTAATTCATACATATTCATGAATGATTTTTCAGTTGTTATTTTAATATTGAATGAAATAAATAAAATAAAAGATAGGTATATAGGTATATAATATCATTACATAATAATTATAATTTTTTATGTATGTGTAATATAATTTCACTACAACTATCCTCAATACATTCCATTCACATTGTTTTGAGAGGGTGGTAGTCTACACTTTAACAAATAGAATTATTGTATCTACACCAAATGAAATGTGAAAAGATATGTTCTGAAAAAAATGAAAATAAAATATTTAAGGTATAATAAAAATAATTTATTAAATTTATAAACATATTTTCCATTTTAATTTCAACTATTAAATTTAGTAAATTAAAAATTAACAATCGCCATTTAGTGAGGCGCTAGTTCACCATACATATAAAGAGTATGTTAGATACCCATTAGATAGAGGTGTGTGTAAGTGTAGGTTGAAATATTAGATTAAAATATATTATTATATTTTTGATTATATTGTTTTATACACTCATTTAATAAATATATTGTAGGGGTGTAGAAAGAAAATAAATGAAAGGACCTTGAGAGAAGGTGTTACCTCTTAACTGAGAAACTACTTTTGGATTGTCCCAATAGAATTACTTGGAAGACATTATGGCCAAATGAAGGATTCAAGAAGTAATTAATGGATGTTATTAAGTATAGTATGCATAAATTTTCCTTTCCCAAGTTTTTATAGAGGTCTAAATAAGAGGGATAGGTGGTGTCCTTTTATAGGGATGTAGGAGAGGCACTCTAGTTAGTTTATGAAGAGAAAATTCCACACACATTTTTATATAGAATGTTGATCCAGTAATGAATAAAATATAATAAAATAGATTATAGGGTCTAAATATGGACATAATATGTATTTGGGACAATTTTATTGCATGTTTTGAGACTTAAGGTTATGGTTTAGTCCCTTATTAGGCTTAAATTAACATTGATCGATGTAATTAATTTTAATCACATTCATTACTATTTTAGTTCAAAAACTATGGTCACCAAATTAGAAACTATATATTATTATGATTCCTAATAGGCATCATTTTTTCCATATTAAAATCACATAAGTGGCAAGAATGTAATATAAAATTATACTGACGGTTAGGTTGATAATGAAGGGTTTTGAAATAAAAAAGATCAAAATATAGCTACGTTTTTTAAATGAATTTCAATGAATAATTGGTAAAAAATAGATAAATTGAATTAATTTATAAAAATATAAAATAATTAAACTTTTAAATCAAATTAAAATATACTTTTCATTATAAATAAATAATCTGAAAAATAAGCCTTAAATTAATATCCGTTAATTTTTACTATTCATCTAAAAATGAGGTTTCTCGGATAAATCCAAAAAAAATAAACAAAGGATAATTTAGACATTAAAAATTAAAAAATGATGTTTTAATTAAAATATTCAATTACTAAATTTTTCTAAAAGGAGTTTTATTATTTTTCATAGAAGGACATTAAGTGTAATTCATTTGAGAAAAAAATGTTTTTAATCATATATAGAGTTTAACAAAAATCATATCTTTCATCATCAATATGTTTTATTTATTTAAATAAATTACAAATAATATTTTAAATTTTTTTACTATTCAAATTAAATTATTATGGTCTATGTAATAATTATATAGCTTAAATAATTATAACAGAAAATTAAATTTTGAACAAACAGTGATGTTGTGTGTAATGTATACCAGGTTGGTATTACGTGTAACATAAACCAAGTCGATGTTCCATGTATCATAAGTTGATTTGGTTCTGGTTAATATATTACAAGTCTTTTTCATGTGAATAAATTTTTTTACATATTTCATTTCATGAAAAAAATTAAATTTAAATTTACTCAGAAAAATAGTCTATAAAATCTAAGGGTGTTATATTCTACCCCCCTAAAAGTAATTTTAACATTGAAATTCCTCACTTGGTTAAAAAAATGAGGATTATTATGCTTTAATATATCCACATTTTCTCATGTATCCTCCTCTAACTAGTGATTTCTCTGCAAAACATTAACCACATGAGTGGCCTTTTCTCACAAAAATTTGTCTGATCAGTCCATAATTTCAACTAGTTTTTCTTAATATGATAGATCTACCTCCAGTGCTATTATCTAAGTGTTCAGTTTTTTGTGAAGGGTTATAAATGTACTCTGTAATATATCATTACTTATTTATCAGGTACTCCCAAGACCACACCATGTTTTCCACTACCTAGAGATTGGGGGATACCTATAATGGTGAAGTACAATTATTGTTTGACATTCACTAATAATCATTTATTTCTATAGGTTGGAGATTAGTTACACACTGTGTAACCATGATTCACACAGTGTAATTAGTATTGGGTGTATTTCATGAATGGAACTATCATGCTTCGAACTGGTACATGTCGTGAATGGTGATTACACATCATGTATGGATTGAATGACTTGTTTTTAATCCTAGGAAATGGTTTTTCAGTGTATATAAATCGGGGGTGGGGGTTACACTTTATTTAATGGACCACATATGGTTTTTAAAATGCATGTGTAGTTGTTTTGATTTATTCCATTCATAATTTCTTTATGCCTATCGACCAAAGGTACTTATACGGAATTTTTTAGAGACTCAACTGCTTTTAGATTGATATGTTTGAAGTTTTATCTTCATTGTGTTCATGGTGAATTTCTTTGTACAAGTTTTCATTCAAATTCTTCATTACATTTGATTGCGGTAGTTCCTTTGGGATCTATTATCAGATCCTTCTGTTTAAAGTTTATAATTTTTCTTGTTTTCTTCTAACACTATTGTGTGATCTCATTCTAGATGTCTTTTCTTCTATTGGTTGTGGTGTAATGGGAATTCAACTTTCAGGTATGTGGTTTTTCTATCTTCCTCCAACCACTCATCTTTTAAATTGAATAAATCCTGATGTGGATTTGATTCTAGGGCCATCATTGATATTCATGGATTTGTTGATGTTGGATTCTATTACAGGATTTTGAAACCCAAGCATTGAGGTAGGTGATTCCGTTTATATCCTATTATTATGGAACTTGTTGTTTTTTAATAAAAAGAAATTCATAATGAAATAATGGTATGATTATTCTATGTGTTTTGAAAATGGTTTTCTTTGAAAACTGGTTTTTCCCAGGATATTGTTAAATGAAATAAAAATTTGGGTTTTTTGAAGGATTGTAATGAAATTGATAAAATATTTTGAAATATTTTTCAATGAACATAAATTAATTGTCAAAAATACATTTGTTACTTGTGGTACATAGGAGGAAGTTTTATCTTGGGATGATAATCTATTGTTTTGGTATTATCAAGTATCAATATATTGATGCATTTCTATGTATTATATGCCTATTGTTCTAGGTGACCAATATTTACATATTGTGGGGTTTACTCATGGGGTATTCCTCATTATACTAAGCCACTTGTGTAGAGACCCGAAGCCTAAAGTACATGAACATTACATTACTTTTGCGGAATACTTAGTACATAACAAAAAACACACACACAAGGATCGTAATAGTTTAGTGTCTTTGGAAACTCGGAACGTAATCTTCTAATCGTGGTGAATGATCTTCAATATCTCCCATAAAGATCTTCATTTTTTTCCTAAAACCATTCTTTATATCCTGGGGAAAAGAAAACATAAAAGGGTGAGATCAAATTCTCAGTAAGGGTAAATAAAATAAATATCAATCACATCATATACATAAGAATATAGCTTTTGGAAATCTTAACCTGCAAAAGAGCTCATAATATCATAACATGGGATAAATCATAGAAGTGAAATGTAATCCCAATAATCACAACTTAAAACATGAAACTTTGTGGCATACACACATAATCATAGAGAATCATTTCTTGTTAGTCAAGACTCATTGCCAAGACTATCTTAGTGGACAAAGTCCATTTTTGAACCGAGTCACCCTCATTCGAGTCCTATTTCACTGAACCGATATAACCTACCGTTCCAGCCATGTCTATCTCATGAGATATAAAATATTTACCCAATGCATTTGATGGAGATATAGGTCCCAACCATCTTATAATGAATCCTTTCTTATGTGTGCCACATAATCATAAACCATACATCATAGCGTAATCCACGTAATAAAAATGGGATTCTTAAACAACATGACATCATAAAACAATTCATATAAGACAAAGGAATTCATAAAAAATATTTCCATCACAACATAATCAAATCCATGTAATAATAGGGATATAAACTGAACCCTTTTATTATCTTAGATGGAAAATAATTTTGATAAAATACTTGAACTCTATTCTTGAGAAACATATCCTTTCTACTTTAAAAACACTTTTCCTTTCTTAACATGTCATACAATTTTAAACTAAAAGAAGTTGATTAAAAATAAACATGAATACTTGTAAAGGAAGCATCTTGGAAATAATGTTCTAGAAATCCATTCATGCTGTATAAGTTAAAAAAACATTCTTCGTACTTTTGTCGGAAAAGTCAAAAAGTACCTCGTACGAAAAATGACAAAAGATTCCTTTCATTTCTTTTACTAAAAACTCACCGAAGGGTAAAAATGGATTTAAACAATTGTAGGTGGATGGAAATAATATTACATATTTATGAAACATGGATGTGGATGATAAAATACACCCCAGTAAATACTTACAAATAAACAATCTCGGATAAAAATGAGATTGTGATATTTCACTTACCTTAGGTCTGACTTTCTTTGTAAGTGTCTGAACCTCCTCTTTTTGACGCGCCTTTTCTTAGCCTCCACTTAAAGAACTAAGGATGGTCTTTGAAGAAGACCATGACCTCTATGAAGATACTAGGGAAGTGGAGAAGGGATTTTGGTAGGGGTTTGCCGAGCTTTGAGGCTCAAAGTTGTGTGAGGAAGAGAGGGAGGAGGTGCCCTTTTATAAGGGAGGAGAGGGGCACCTTAGGAATATCTCAAAATATTATTTTATATTAAAGTAAAAATCGGTTTATAATGGTTCCAAAGGGTCTTATTTCGAAGATAAAGTGGGTATGGGTCGAACTCCTATCAACCAATAGGATTTAGACACATTTAGGTTATTATTTTAACCTTATCAATTAGATTTAACTCTAAGTTAAATAATTTAACTTTTACCGTGTCTTTTTGTTTTCTTACACTATATGGTTAATAAACTAACTATAACATGCCAAACGAACCCCAAATTGTTTATTATTAATATATATATCCTTATCTAAGTCATTTTTCCGAACCTTAGATTTTTAGAAATAAAATAACAATTAATAATATAATATTTGATTTAAAAACTATTTGGTGCCAATTTTGACACTATTTGATATATGATTTTTGTGAAAGTCATAACAGAATTATATGTTCAAACCAAGTTTATTAAATATACACTAATATATCATAGTAACCTAGAAAATTAGTGGAATTAATAAAAAGTCTCAAATTACATTTATTTTTGGTGTTTATAACATGAATTATGTCAATATTTCATTAATAAGATAATTACTGCATCATCATTGTGTCATAAATAAATTAATTTATTTAATGTCTAGAAATTACAAATAAAAAACCATTATATAGGAAATCTTTTTAGCTTTCTAATGAGTATTTATAGTTGAATTTATCTTATGTAAAACCCCATATTAAAAATGATTTACTTATTAAACTTTGATTTTAACTATTTTAACTATTCATTAAATAAAATTATATTAAATGTCATAATCTAATCCAAGTGGACCTAAATGGTCATATTATATTTATAAGGTTGTTTTTGGTCGAATTACACTTATCCAATAGAATTAGGACTTGTGTTATGGTAATAGTAATATCATATTTACCCTTAGTTACCCTATTTACTATTAACCGCGGTAAAAAAAGTAAAAAGTTACTATTCACCAAAAAATCATTTTTATCTCATTGAACCACATTTTACTTACTGATATCAACCGTGTCTGTCGGATTTTCGAAATTCCATTCACAGAAGTGGTAAAATTATGTTTTATGCAAAATTCAGTTTTTAACCTACCACTTAGTGGTTTCACTATTCATCAAAAATTGAAGTTTTTCAGAAAAATGCCAAAATTTCACCCTAAGATATAATTGATATTCCGAATTCAAAAATGATTTCTATTTTACAAAATTCCCAACATATAGGTTGCATTAATTAATTTTATAATTAATTTCCGCTGTCACAACAAATAGCATGTTTTTAAGAGATAATAACTATCAAAAGATTGACACTTGTTTATGTCTGGTGTAAATGTGAAATTACATCCAATGACCAACATTGTATTGAATTGTAAAAATATATTATAAATATACTTTAAAACCACTCAAATTAATAATTTATCACTATTAAATATTTCGATTAAAAAAGTTGTTTTTAATTAAAATTTAGTAATTTTCACTATTCATCAGAAAATAAAAGTTATCCGAAAATCACCAAAATTTCACCTTAGGCTAAATTCGATACTCCGAATCCAAAAATGAAGTCCATTTTGAAAGCTAAAATTTCTAAAATTTTAAAAGGTGGTTATTACTATTCATAATGGCTAGTTATAATAATATTTTAATAGCATATCGTTGTTTAGTGAAACTCGGTATTGCGTACTACACACGCTACCGAGGAAGGTCGCGATTGCGTGTAATGGAAGGAAAGTCAAGGATTCGTGTTGTGAAAGCTTCTTTTGGTGTAGAGTACAACACAAGACATTAATGAAATTAAAAAGAATATTTTTCCTAAAATTTCGGGGTGTTACATTCTACCCCCCTTAAAATGAATTTCGCCCTCGAAATTCGTCGGGGTTATAAATGGTTTACTATTCGAAAGTTTCTTTAATAGAAACCCACATCGTAAAAAGGAATACCAAAACCAATCCTTAAAAACAAAAGTATGAAACGTAATGGTTACCCAAATAAACTAATCACTGGGTTTCCACATAGGTGAAAATATGGATATGGAAGAGAAATCTAACCATCATGTTCTGATGGAGAGTGGTAGAGAACATGGCTATGGAAAAGCCAGCAATCACAAAGCCATAAATTTGTGATGATCTAGGGTACCATCTGATTCATCGGATATAAGGGCACTAGGAAAATATTTTTGGTTTTCAAGATCATTTCCCTACAGTTGATGAATTAAAAGAAATACATACATGATTTTGGTACAATCTCACTGTTGTTCGTGCCTTGAACAATTTCCACTTCATCTCTTAAATAAATGAAGTTGAATTTGTTATTAGTGAAGTGTTAGCTGATCATGTGATAGAATGACGGGTCATTCCATCTGTCTCAAAAAAAAGGTTAGCAGAAGTTATTAAATATACATATGTCATTATATAGTGAGATTAATTATATATGGTTCTTAAAATGGACTTATACTTCATATATCATACTGCTTAATATAATAAAACTAGTTTCTACTAAACAGGGACTTCCTATAGGCCAGTGGTAGGCGATAAAGGCCAGTCGCACTTCGATTGTGGGTTTGATTCCCACATCCTTATCCGATGCGATGGGTTGTCGCCCGTCCTGCAGGTTGTCCTTTTTCTAAAACTACGTTACTATAACATCCCATCAATAATATCGAAAAAAACTTATATCCTTAAACAATACTAACTTATGTCCAACATAATCCTTTCCAATATTTAGGCTTATCCATAATACTTCAGTCCACTCTCATAATATAGTGAAAACGATTACCAGAGATTTAATACCATCGTTGATCCCCATATATCATAAAATATGTCTTGTTGGTCACATTCCAAACATTCAAAGGCCTTAATCATGTATTCTCTTGAATACCTTAGTGAAAACATGAATGCAGTTAAAAGTTAACACCTTCCACATACCAAAATCCAAAAATTCTATATACTCAAACCATGATATAACCTTCTCCTTATATCAGTCATGAGCTCATGAATACAATCAAATACCTCATTATCTTATTATTCCTTCATTATGTGCATATCATCTTATTTCCAAAAATATATCAATCACTTTGAATACCACATTAGAACAATACATAAATATTCCAATACTCCATGATACAACATTATTTTGGAATCCCATTACATAAACACTGAATCATTCCACCACATCGTTGTCATATTCAACATCGCCAATAGTGATCGCATGTGACTTCCCTTTGTCCTTTGCCTTAAGCGGTTGCTCATGTCGATCATCACTAACCCATGGATTAGGGCATTTATTAGCATAATTCCCCATTTCCTTGCACTTGAAGAATTGAAGTGTTGGTGGTGCGTTCTCTGCAGTGTTTGCTTTATTCACATCATTAGAAACCCTTTTTCCATTACTTCGATACTCAGCTGCTCGATGACCTTATTTTCCACACTTAAAGCATTTTCTAGTCCCTTTAAGATAATCTCCACCATGCTTTTTTCCACACATTGTGCATAAGGAAGCATTTATCTTCTTTTCACCATTATTCTGAGATTTCTCCTTGAACTCCATCTTTCGTTTCTTGTCAAAACCATGAGATGGATATGTAACACCAACTTCCATTTCTACCTTGATAGCACAACGCACAATTTCTTCATAGCTACTGATGTCTCTTATAGCTAATGCCCTTCAAAGACTTGGTTTTAAGCCACTGAAAAATCGATCAACTTTACTTTCAGGTTGCATGATAATGCCAGATATATACCTTGAAAGTCTTGTAAAATTCGCTTCGTATATACCAACAGATTCATCATCCTTTTTCTTTAGTTCAAGAAACTCCTTCTCCATCTTTGTTCGAAGAATACGACTGAAGTACTTACTGAAAAACAAGTTCTTGAAATCATCCCATTCCATGGACTCAATTTCATCTCTTGGCCTCGTATTCTTGATAAGATTCCACCATTGATCAGCTTCACCTTCCAAATGATATACTGCTAAGATGACTTTATCATGTTCAGAACATTGATGAACTGAATATATCTTTTCAGTGGTACTGATCCATTGTTCAGCCACAAGTGGATCGGAAGTCCCACTGAAAGAAGGTGGACGTTGCCTCATGAAGGACTCAATAGAAAATTGCTCCCTTCTCTGCTCATTTGGAAGTCCACAATGATTCATAGCTTTTGTAAGGATAGCAATAAGATTTTGCACTCCATCTCCCATAACATTTGTTTGCTCAGGAGGACAATCATTACATTTTCCGTTGCATTGATCAACACGGTTATTTCGTGTTCCAGCCATCGTCTAAAACCCAAAAAGAATAGTGTGAGAGG
The DNA here is from genome assembly GCA_963277665.1 of Viscum album. Taxonomy (NCBI): domain Eukaryota; kingdom Viridiplantae; phylum Streptophyta; class Magnoliopsida; order Santalales; family Viscaceae; genus Viscum; species Viscum album. Next base: position 1,173,640,766 of record OY728164.1, read on the forward strand.
AAAAAATCATGCTAGGGAAAACAACATAATAAAGGGGGAGTACCTTCAATATCTAACATCTTAGGTTTAATTCTATGATCGTTAGTGTAAATATAGTACTATAACCTATACGTATACTTAACCTTAGGGACATCCCTAGACATACCATAGAAATATCTCTAGGGATCTCACTAACGCTTTCGCATCCTAGTTTCCAAAGGTTGACTAAACCTTTCCTCTGATACCAACTGTAGAGACCCGAAGCTTAACGTACATGAACATTACATTACTTTTTCGGAATACTTAGTACATAACAAAAAACACACACACAAGGATCGTAATAGTTTAGTGTCTTTGGAAACTCGGAACGTAATCTTGTAATTGTGGTGAAAGATCTTCAATATCTCCCATAAAGATCTTATTTTTTTCCTAAAACCTTTCTTTATATCCTGGGGTAAATAAAACATAAAAGGGTGAGCTCAAATGCTCAGTAAGGGTAAATAAAAGGAATATCAATCACATCATATATATAAGAATATAGCTTTTAGAAATCTTAACCTGCAAAAGAGCTCATAATATCATAACATGGGATAAATCATAGAAGTGAAATGTATACCCAATAATCACAACTTAAATCATGAAACTTTGTGGCATACACACATAATCATAGAGAATCATTTCTTGTTAGTCAAGACTCATTTCCAAGACTATCTTAGTGTACAAAGTCCATTTCTGAACCGAGTCACCCTCGTTCCAGTCCTGTTTCACTGAACCGGTATAACCTACCGTTCCATCCATGTCTATCTCATGAGATATAAAATCTTTACCCAATGCATTGGAGGGAGATATAGGTCCCACCCATCTTATAATGAATCCTTTCTTATGTGTGCCACATAATCATAAACCATACATCATAGCATAATCCACGTAATAAAAATGGGATTCTTAAACAACATGACATCATAAAACAATTCATATAAGATAAAGGAATTCATAAAAAATATTTCCATCACAACATAGTCAAATCCATGTAATAATAGAGATAAAAACAGAACCCTTTTATTATCTTATATGGAAAATAATTTCGATAAAATACTTGAACTCTATTCTTGAGGAAAATATCCTTTCTACTTCAAAAACACGTTTCCTTTCTTAACATGTCATAAAATTTTAAACTAAAAGAAGTTGATTAAAAATAAACATGAATACTTGTAAATGAATCTTCTTGGAAATAATGTTCTAGAAATCCCTTCATTCCATATAAGTTAAAAAACATTCTTCGTACTTTTTTCGGAAAAGTCAAAATGTACCTCGTACGAAACACGATAAAAGATTCCTTTCATTTCTTTTACTAAAAACTCACCGAAGGGTTAAAATGGATTTAAACAATTGTAGGTGGATGGAAATAATATTAAATATTTATGAAACATGGATGTGGATGATAAAATACACCCCAGTAAATACTTACGAATAAACAATCTCGGATAAAAATGAGATTGTGATATTTCACTTACCTTAGGTCCGACTTGCTTTGTAAGTGTCCGAACCTCCTCTTTTTGACGCGCCTTTTCTTAGCCTCTACTTAAAGAACTGAGGATGGTCTTTGAAGATGACCAGGACCTCTACGATGATACTAGGGAAGTGGAGAAGGGATTTTGGCAGGGGTTGGCCGAGATTTAAGGCTCAAAGTTGTGTGAGGAAGAGAGGGAGGAGGTGCCCTTTTATAAGGGAGTAGAGGGGCACCTTAGGAATATCTCAAAATATTATTTTATATTAAAGTAAAAATCGGTTTATAATGGTTCCAAAGGGTCTTATTTCGAAGATAAAGTGGATATGGGTCGAAATCCTATCAACCAATATGATTTAAACAAGTTTAGGTTATTATTTTAACCTTATCAATTAGATTTAACTCTAAGTTAAATAATTTAACTTTTATCGTGTCTTTTTGTTTTCTTACACTATATGGTTAATTCACTTACTATAACATGCCAAAAGAACCCCAAATTGTTTATTATTAATATATATATCCTTATCTAAGTCATTTGGCCGAACCTTAGATTTTTAGGAATAAAAAAACAATTAATAATATAATATTTGATTTAAAAACTATTTTGTGTCAATTTTGACACTATTTGATATATGATTTTTGTGAAAGTCATAACAGAATTATATTTTAGAACCAAGTTTATTACATCAACACTAATATATCATAGTAACCTAGAAAATTACTGGAATTCATTAAAAGTCTCAAATTACATTTATTTTGGTGTTTATAACATCAATTATGTCAATATTTCATTAATAAGATAATTACTGCATCATCATTGTGTCATAAATAAATTAAATTATTTAATGTCTAAAAATTACAAATAAAAAACCATTATATAGGAAATCTTTTTTGATTTCTAATGAATATTTATAGTCTAATTTATCTTATGTATAACCCCATATTAAAAATGATTTACTTATTAAACTTTGATTTTAACTATTTTAACTATTCATTAAATAAAATTATATTAAATGACATAATCTAATCCAAGTGGACCTAAATGGTCATATTATATTCATAACGTTGTTTTTGGTCGAATTACACTTATCCAATAGAATTAGGACATGTGTTAGGGTAATAGTAATATCATATTTACCCTTAGTTACCTTATTTACTATTAACCGCGGTAAAAAAAGTAAAAAGTTACTATTCAACAAAAAATTATTTTTATCTCATTGAACCACATTTTATTTACTGATATCAACCGTGTCTGTCGGATTTTCGAAATTCCATTCACAGAAGCGGTAAAATTATGTTTTATGCAAAATTCTGTTTTTAACCTACCACTTAGTGGTTTCACTATTCATCAAAAATTGAAGTTTTTCAGAAAAATGCCAAAATTTCACCCTAAGATATAATTGATATTCTGAATTCAAAAATGATTTCTATTTTACAAAATTCCCAGCATATAAGTTGCATTAATTAATTTTATAATTAATTTCCGCTGTCACAACAAATAGCGTGTTTTTAAGAGATAATAACTATCAAAAGATTAACACTTGTTTATGTCTGGTGTAAATGTGAAATTACATCCAATGACCAACATTGTATTGAATTGTAAAAATATATTTTAAATATACTTTCAAACCACTCAAATTAATAATTTATCACTATTAATTATTTCGATTAAAAAAGTTGTTTTTAATTAAAATTTAGTAATTTTCACTATTCATCAGAAAATAAAATTTATCCAAAAATCACAAAAATTTCACCTTAGGCTAAATTAGATACTCCGAATCCAAAAAATGAAGTCCATTTTGAGTGCTGAAATTTCTAAAATTTTAAAAGGTGCTTATTACTATTCATAACGGCTAGTTATAATAATATTTTAATAGCATATTGTTGTTTAGTGAAACTCGGTATTGCGTACTACACACGCTATCGAGGAAGGTCGTGATTGCGTGTAATGGAAGGCAAGTCAAGGATGTGTGTTGTGAAAGCTTCTTTTGGTGTAGCGTACAACACAAGACATTAATGAAATTAAAAAGAATATTTTTCATAAAATTTCAGGGTGTTACAACTTGTTATAGGAATATAATTTTTGAACTTGATAGATTGATTTTGGAATGAGTTTTCTACATCTTGGACCTGTATAATTTTTTTCGTGTTGTGATACCTAAGACATAATTTTGTATTTATATACTTTCTAAGTTATCCTAGATATGAATGTTTATACTTGTGGAAAATGATGTAAAAATTTTGATTTGAAATTAATATACATTATTTTTTAGAACTATGAAAAAAGGTAATTGATTATAATGTTTTCTATAAAAAAATAACAATTCTTATCATGCCATGTTTTATTTAAAATGAGAAAACATGGATTTGTATATAGATATTGGTTATGGAACACCTAGGTGGGATCCTACAAAGCCTATTACCTCATGCCCTATGCACCTCATCGATGGTGCGTAGACCATTGTTTGTCGTCTACTGTAGGGAAAGTAAAGGTTCCGTAGTGAGTTGGAAAGGGTTGTGTCTGTTGGTAGGATAGCCAGTGGTGGGATGGTTGGAGTTAATGCATGTCATTGTTCATTGTAGCTGTTTGGTTTGGGACCTTCATAGTTGGACTAGTCTTTTAGAGTTTTTGGATACTTTAACTGTTTTATGTTTCTGCTGTTTCATTATAGTTATTGAATATATATTCATTAGTATTCCAACTTTCCTTTGTTTATATATATATATATATATATATATATGACATCTGATTTTTTAGGTTGGGTGAAATCAATCCCTATGCCATGTTTTTTGATTCCTGGGTGCTTGTTTCAAACCCATGGGGATCAAGAATGCCCTTCAGGTATGTGCTAGATAGGGTCATGTTCTAGGTTTGAGGATCACCCAAGTCAGTTCCTTACAGTTAGGAATTTGGGGGAGTTATTTCCTCAATATTACATGTCAATGAAAATATGATAGAATAAATATATGAGTTTCAGTAAAGATAATTATGTTTTGATAAGTGTCCATCCAGATCTTATCGTAACAAAACACATGTTCCCATGGGATGTTGGGATGTGTGTCTATGGTATTGGTTTATGTTTAATGAATCGTAGTTTCTGATTATGGGTTTTCTAGTTTGAATTGTTATTTTTTATATTTTCAAATCATTCTTATATTTCAGTGTGAAGTATTATTCCTTTAAGAAATCTTCCATGAGTTCCTCAGGAAGTTTTTGATGATGATGCTTATGGGATACCACCTATTGATTTGAATATCATCAAGAAAATCATAACGAATTTCAATGTTTTTTATCAAGGTTTACAAAGAGTTCAAACCCATTTTTTTGAGGAAAAGCTAGGAACTGGAGGTGAGAGAGAGAGAGAGAGAGAATAGTTGTTCTTAAATGAGAAGCCACCATCCTTTAAAGGAATGACTGAACCTCAAGAGGTGAAGGACTAGTTGTAATGGTTGGATCAAATCTCCTAACTTACAGAGACACCTGAGAACATTAGGGTTAGGTGTGTTGTGTTCATACATGAGGGTTCTAACATGCGATGGTGGGATTCTATGTTCCAAGAATATAGACACATGGGATTGGATTGGAAGGTTTTCAAATCCTTGTTCATTTAGCAGTTATTACTAGAGTCCATGATGAATAAAAAATATCTAGAGTTTCAATATTTACTATAGGAAGAGCATTTGGTGTCATCATACACCGATATTTTTTTTTCTTTTCTATTTTCCCTGGATGTTTTATAGAATGTTCATATAATGATATAAAAGTAACTTCAGGTTTTGTGACAAGATATCTGATCACATATGCTTATGATGAAACATTCAACCTATGTGGAGATGATAGACAGAGCATTGATGTAAAAAATGAATATGACAAGGAAGTATGTAATTTTCACCTCTTCACATCCATTAGGATGAAGCTTCAGTGGAAATAATTTGAATAATTGAATGCATCATGATAATTTCCTGGGTAGTGAAAGTGTTTCATAACAGCAGGCCTCCTATGCACCATTGGTTATAGTTGGTAATGGGCCTCTGACTTGATATTTGTGTTGCAAGGGAAGATAGGCCAAATATTCATGTGTAATTCCCATGAAGACATGTAATATATATGTAAATTTTGGTCACTTATATCACATCACATAGGCTATGACAATGCCTCATTATGGTCAGGGTTCGTCAGATCCTAATGCTATTATTGCATAGTCAGAATCTTCAAAGACTATATGGATCTAACCACTGGCCTCTGGAGTGGAGAATACTCAAGTAGTATATGAGTGTCCAATAAAATTTTATATAGGTATGGAAACATTTAAAGGCACTATCCCTATCTCATATTTAGTATCAATTACTTTATTTGATGTTGGGGCCTCCCACTAGTTTATCTCTACGGGTTTTTTTGATGTTTTTAAACTTCTAATGGAACATATGTCCCTTTAAATAGAATTGGAAACACTTCAGGATATGAAAAAATCATAGGGGTTCATGTTCCCTATCACGTTCTTTAATGATATATGATACAGTGTGGGTTAGGGATTTTCTCATTCTTGAACTGGATCTATTTGAAATCATCATTGGTATGGATTGTATTGTCAGTCATCAAGCTAATGTTGACTGTTTTTTTGGCATTTTTTGTTTCCTAATACTACTAGGAGCTATCATGTGTTTTAGGGCTAGTGGGACCTGAGGTCATGTTATTAAGGTCCATCCCTCCTAGAGATCTGATGTATTTTGGTTTCTGTTTCATTTAAGACAAATGATATTTCTTCTATTGATGATTTTCCAATTGTTTTTTGTGATGTTCTTAAATGTTTCCCATAAAAATTCTTCAGTCTTCCTCCAACGAGATGGGTATAGTTTACTATTGATCTGGTTCCAAGGATGCATTAGATATTGATAACTTCTTATTGTATGGAACCAGAAGAGTTGAAAGAGATCAAGATTTAGTTATATAACATATAAGAAAAATGTTTTTCTCACCTTATCATTTTTCCTTGGGCAGCCTCTATGCTCTATTCTAAGAATGTTGATGGTTAAATTCATATATGGGTGGACAATATAATGATCAATCAAGTGATAGTTAAGAAAATATATCTTTTCTCTCATGTGGATGACATGTTTCATCCGTTAAAGGGGGGAAATTGTTTTTCAAAGATAGATCATCTATCGGGTTATCATCATGTCAGAGTTCGAAAGTCTGATATGATGAAGACATACATCAAGAGCAGGTTTATCAATTATTTATATATTTTGATGCATTTTTTTCTAAATAATGCTTCTATAGTTTTTATGGATTTGATTAATTGGATAATCCATCAATACCTTTAAACTTTTGTGGAAGTGTTCACAGATGATATTTTGGTATATTCAAAATCTGAGAGTGAGAATGAGAACCATATGAGTTTTGTTCTTGAATCTTTTTTAAGTCGCTATTTGTATTCAATGATTTTGAAATATAGTTTTTGGATTAAATAATTATATTTTTGGGGGAACCTAAGTTCTGAACATGGATTTTTCATTTTTCCAAATAATGTAATTGTTGTTTTTTCATGGAAGAAACCATGAAATGTATTTGAGATATGAAGCATCCTTGGTCTTTCCTGATACTACAAAAAACATTTCAATCAATTATTTATATAGGTTTTACCTATTACTATGCTTACAAATAAAATAGTAAAATTTACATGGGATGCAATTCATCAAACTTTTTTCAAGGAATTGAAATGGTTTCTGATGTTGGTTCTTATTTTGATTGTAGCTGAGCCCAATAAGAGTTATGTGGTGTTTTGTGATTCTTTGAGTGCCTATTTTGGTTGTGTGGTTATACAGGATGAACATGTTGTACCTTATGGATCTCATAAACTTCAATCAAATGAGAAGAATTTCTCCACTCATAATTAGGAGATTTATGCGGTCATTCATTCGCATATGTGTTGATGACATTATCTTTTTTAGGAAATGTTCACAATCTTCTACGATCATAAGATATTAAGTTATATGTTTACTCATAAGAACATGAATATCATATAGATATAATGGTTATAATATCGTTATATATTTGATCTTGATGTCACCTACACCTAATTAAATGGTAATGTCATTACAGACACTCTTAGTAGGGATGCACCATTATATAGTGTCTATGAATTGAGAAATGAGTGTAACATTATGGGGATGTTCAATTAGTTCCACCAAGATGCTCAGGAAGATCATTCAGGCATTATTTTGATTAGTTTTCAATAATCATCATCTTTTTTGGTGTCTATCTTTTAGAGTCATTAAGAGGATGATGAGTTTCAGATGACTTGAGAAAGCCATTATGGCGGGGAGATTGTTTAGAGTTGGTCACTTTCATTAGATGGTATGCTTCCCTTCCAAAAAAGGATTTTCATCCTAGTATCAGTGAGGATTTAATTATTTTTTATTTTCACATATCTTCGTTTTTCATAAATCTAGTCACAATGAAGATGTATTATGGAATGAGGTGATGATTATGGTGGTTGGGTATAAAGCATGACACCGTAGAGTCTATGTGTCATGGTTACACCTCTCAACAGATAAAGGCAGAGAACTTAAAACCTATTGCATTGATTCAATCTCATCCTGTACCAGTTTGGAAATGGGACTAGGTATCCTTGAATATTTTTTTTGGATTTACACAGACTCCCCCATGGGATAATGATATCTGGGTGGTTGGTGATCAGTTATCAATGTATGCTCATTTCATTCTGATGAAAGACACCACTACGATTGAAGAACTCGGTAAACTATATGTGTATGAGATTTTGAGGATATAAGGGATTATTTCTTCCCTTGTTTTGGATTTATATACTTTGTATACATTCTGATTATGGATGAGTCTTCAAGAGAAATTTGGAACACATATCAATTTGAGAAAATAAAACCATCCACAAACAGATGGTCAGATGGAAAATGTAATTTAGATCCTAGACGACATGGTTTATGCATGTGTATTGAATTTTGATGGATTGTGGGATTGTCATCTAGGACTGGTTGAGGGTTTTTATAACAAAATTTATTAGTCATCATACAGATTAGATCCCATCGTGGAATTTTATAGTCTCTTGTATAGATCATAATTTTGTTAGGATGAGGTGGGTGAAGTATATTTAGTGTGACCATTATTGGTTCAGAAAATGTCCATGAAGATTTAAGACATACATCGACATCCAGTTACATCCTATAGTTTAAGAAAACACATGTGGAGTGACCGCATCGACATTTTGAGTTTTCTATAGGTGACATGATTTTATTGAAATTTTCTCCATGGTTGGGTCACCGTCGACATGGAGTGTAGGTAAAGATGGATATGAGATATGTTCGACTACTTGAGGTCACTGAGTAGCAGGAATAGGTTTCTTATTAGTTATACATTTCGTTTTAGATTATATTTATTCATTATTTTTCCATATATCTCATCTTAGGATGTATCACCCAAATCCAACTCACATTTTGAGTATGGATGAAATTTATTTAGAGCCAGAATCTTTTATTCTAGAGAAACCGATTGATATTATTGACTCTCAAGTGAATCAATTACATGGGAAATTGATTCCATTGTATCGAGTACTATGAAAAAAAGGAATGGATTATCATGAGACTTGGGAATATGAGTCATTGATGTGGGAGAAGTGGCATAATCTATTTCTAGGAATCACATCATCTACATTACTTGTAAGGAATAGAATATTTTTATGGTGGGGAGTTTATAACATATTGTTACCAATTCATCAGGTATTCCTGTAACCTAATAATGTTTTTCCCCTCCCTAGACATTGAATAGATGCATATAATGATGAAGTCAATGATTTTGTGGACTTTAACTATTATCTTTTCATTTTGGAAGGTTTTAGAGTATTTTTACACTTTGTAATTAGTGAAGGATATTTTCTGTGAAAGAAAATGTAATGATGTTTACTGGTACAAGTCGTGAATTGTGATGACACATTTTTTATTTTTTAAATGAATGATTTTTAATCTGATACAATAGGTTTTTAGGTGTATACGTATCATGGGAGTTACATGTCATTTCATTGGGTTACACAAAATGTAATGGAATGTGTCCGGTTTTTGAAATATGCATGTGGTTATTTGGTTTCATTCCAATAACTACATCATCATGGATCATAACCAAAGGAGGTTCTGGCTTGTTTTTTAAAAACTAGACCCTTTCTAGATTGATCAGTTTGATGTAATATCTTCATTGCTTTCATAATGCGTCTCTCAGGGTAAGTTGTATTTTCATTTCTTCATTAATTTTGATCGTGGAAGGGACTTATAGTTTCATTATCGAATCCTTTTGTTTAAATTTGGTAATTATTCTTGGTTTTTTCTATATCTATTGTGTGATCTAAATCCATAGTACTTTTCTTCTATAGTTTGTGGTGCAGTGGTCATTTATCTTTTAAGAATGTGGGTTTCCTCTCATCCTCCGACCCCTCGTCTTCTAAATTGAATCAATATTGATGTGGATTTGATTCTAGGACCTTCATTGATATTGTTATGTTTTATTGATTTTGGATTTTGGTGGGGGTGTTTGTGACTCGAGCATTGAGGTTGGTGTTTCTTTCTCTAGCCTATGCTAATGAATCGTGTTGTTTTTCTTTACAAACTAATTCATAATGATAGCTTGGTAAGATTTTTTTTGTTTCTGTTGAAACGGGGTTTCAATTAAAATTTGGTCGTTCCTTGTTATTTATAAAAGAAATGAAAAATTGGTATTTTTAAAGAGTTGTAATGTAATTTACTAATTTTTGTGGAAATGGTTTTCTAATCATTGAATTCAATTGTGAAAAGTATCACATGGTTTACCTTGGATACAAAGGCGAAAGGTTTAGCTGGGGGCCATCATCTACTATTTTGTGATTATCAAGGACGTTTGTCTTAGAGATTTTCACTATTTATGAGGCCCATTTTTTAGGGTACTGATATTGACATTTTAGGGGGATTATGCATGGGGTACTCCTCTGCTTCCTATGTCTGTTGATCTTGGATCAAAATTTTGTGAGCTTTATTGATAGATTGTTGTAAAAGTATTATATGGGATGGACCTGTTGTATTTTTTAGTGTTGAGATACCTATGCTTTTGTTTTTTATTTCATGGATCTCATATTTATCCATGATATTCATGATTATGCCACTGGAAAATTATATGGAAAATGTTATTTGATATTTATATTCAAAACTTTGGTTAGAAATGTGAAAAATGGAAATGTTTATCATGTTTTATATAAAACTACATTACTACTTTTTCATGCCATTTTTTATTTAAAATTGTGCATACATTGATTTTTATATAGAGACCAGTTATGGAACTCTTAGGTGGGATCCTAAAAATCCTGTTAGCTCAAACCCTATGCACCTCATCAGCAATGCATTGACCTTTGTTTGTATTCTGGTTCTTGGAAAGGCCAGGCACTGTTGTAAGGCAACATGTTTCATGTTAGTTGGTTGGGTATCTAGTGGTGAGATTGTGGGAGTTCCTCCAAGACATGATTCACAGTAGCTATTTGTTTTGTAACATTTTAATTTGGACTAGTCATTTAGAGTTTTTAGCTACTATTACTGTTTTTTGTTTATATAGTTTCTTTTCTGTTATGAAATATATATTAATTAGTCTTCCTTTGTTCCTTTCATTATATATATATATAAACATGTTCCATGGGGTTGTTTAGGTTGAGTGAAATCATTCCCTGTGTTTTTTTTATGCTCGGGTGCTTGTCATCAACCAGTAGGGGAAAAGAACGCCATTTGGTTATGTGAAAGATCGGGTTGGGTCCAACGATTGGAGGGTAAACCAGGTCGGTTAATTACATACATCCACAATAGATATAAATGTAACACATCATGTCCTTGAGATAGATTTGGGGGGAGTTCCAAGAGATATGATACTATCTCAATTTGAACAATAATATCATAGGGACTGACATTCCTAGGGATTAGTTTCTATTTATTATATAATATAATTAGTTTCTTCGAGAGTGATATTTGTAAAAACAATTTCTCACCAACATAAAATTCTAGGACACTTTGGCTGTTATCAGTAGAACTTCTCTACCTACATTGAGCATCCTTGATATTTTGTTCTGTGGTTCTAACCTTATTTATAGTTTATTCATCAATATTATATCCTAATATCTTTCTTTCTCCAACCTCCTCTGAACACACTAGACCTCTACATTTATCCTCATATATAGAAATATATGTTTTGATATTAATTCTTGGGTGAAAAATATTTTTGTATAAAAAATGAATGAGAGGATGTTGTTGATCCCTACAACATTAAAAATACATAGAACAATATCTCAACATATCCTCTAGGGTTAATTGTTCTTCCATATTGGTCATCCATCTGAGGATGATAAGAAGTGATGAAACTGAATTCTATATTATGTTCTTCCCAAATACATTACCATATCTTTGAGGTAATCCTCGTATCCTGATCTCATACAATATAATATGGTACTCCATTCAACCTTAATTCCTCAATAATGTATATCCTAGAAATATGATCAAGATAAAATTCATCTATGATAGCAATAATGTGTTTTGACATAGTAAGGAGATCAACTACCACCCATATATCATTAAACCCTTTAGATGTTTTGGGTATTCCAATGAAAAAATATATATTGATGTTCCACCATTTACTTTCTTTTATGGGAAATGGATGCAACATCCCTTTAAACTTTTGTCTTTCAACATTTGGTTGTTTTAATACCAATCACTGAGATCTGAACTCTGTGATATCTCTCATCATTCAATCCCACCAGAAGTATTCCTTCATGTCCCTACACATATTCATACTTCCCAGATGAATATAGAATGATGGACTATGAGCTTGCTCAAATTGTTCCATCTTCAAAACTGGTAAGTAAGTAACACATATTGATTCATGTACTATATCATTCCATCTGGATCATGGTTATACTCAGGTTAATTTCTGGAATTCTTTTACATCACTTCATCTTCCTTCAATGCCTCCATAATATTTTCTATGATATTCTATTGGACATTAATTTGAGAAAGATAATATTATCCCTTCCTTTAGACTTTTTAAGATTCATCCTTTCTAACTCATTAAATATTGGATACTTTTTAATCCTCATCATGGATAAGCTAGAAGGATCCTACTGACTCAAATTATTGAGCACATTGTTCACTCTCTCATAGTGGTAATGTATTGAGAATTCATAATCCTTTATCAACCCTGACAATATTCTCTCACTTATTTTAAAATATATTTGTGTGAATATATATTTTATAATTTTATTATCAGTATATATATATATATATAATTCTTTGGATAATAATAATTCCTCCATATCGATAATGAAACAATTACCACTCCTAACTTTATATCATGAGATGGGTAATTTTTTTAATGAATCAATAATGGACATAAGGCATACAAGATAACCATGTTATTCTATATAAATAGAAATCCCAATCCTGTATTCAATGCATCTCCAAATATTAAAAATCCTTGTCCACTATAGGGTAATGTATGAAAATGATCATTGACTAACCATATCTTCAGATAGTTGAAACATTCCTCACATTAATCTATCTAGATGAACTTCACACCCGTACAGGGTAACTTGGTGAGAGGATTAGACAGTCATGAAAACATTTCACCAAATCATTGATAATAAATATCTAAACAAAGAAATCTATAGATCTCAGTCATTGTGGTTGTTCTCGGACAACAATAAATAGCCTCCTTCATTGAGGTATCTACTGTTATATCATCTTGTGAGAACATGTTACCCAAAAATGAAACGGTTTGGAACCAAAATTTAAACTATTTAAATTTTGAATATATATTCTCTTTAATTAAGGTCATTATTAATATTCTCCAGGGATATTATTTCTCTTACTTACTCATTTAATTGATAAGAATAACATCTATAATGACTAATACAAACTGATCAAGGTAATATCTATACATTGTATTCAATAAATCCATGAATATAGTAGGATAATTAATAAGACCAAAAATAATAATTATGTATTCATAGTTTTCATACCATATATTGAATTCTATCTTGGGTATATAATCTTTCTTGAACCTCAATTAATTATTTCTAGAATAAATGTCAATCATGGAAAAGTATTGAGCTCTTGGAAGTTGACCAAAAATGTCATCAAGACAGGGGAGAAGCAAATTATTATTGCTTGTGATCCGTTTCAACTCTCGATAAACAATGCCGAGTCTCATTGATCCATATATCTTTTTCCCAAAAATAATTAGTACAACCCAAGGATACACACTTGGCTAAATGAATACCTTGTCTGGGTTTTTTGGGAATTTCTTCATTGATTCCTGTAACTCAATTAGTTTCATTCTATATGTAGACGTTAATAATAGTGTGTAACTGAGTACATGTTCTATTGGGAACTCAACATCACATTTTGGTGGAATACTAGGTATCTCTTCTGTTAATAAATCCAAAAATTATAAAAAACAAGGCATATCATCAATTTTGACTTTTCACCCCAATCATTTGAGATAAAAAAACCATTTGATTGTGAATTTTGACCCATACAATTGATTTAATCTCCACAGAAAGTTCATTAACGTTGTCACATTTATGGATGATCATAAGAGGGTTCAAAATATCAAAAGTAACATCCCTTCCTTGAAAAATTGATGTTGGATTCATGTAGAGAAATCAAATCCATGCCTGAAATGACATCAATTTAAACTAAAGAATGAATTAAATTATTTTCAAAAATAAAATTCTCACATACATTATCTGGAGATGAATCATAGAATTGGGATGAAATCACTATACCATTAGTGCTTTTCACAAATAATTAGACATCTAATTGTTAAGGTGGAAATGTAACCGCATTTGAAAATTCATTAGATATGTAAGAGTGGATAAATCCAGAACCAAATATCACATTAGAAGTTATATATTGGATGGTAAGTGTACCTTTCATCACATAGTTATCTCACCCCCACCCCCCCATAAAAATCACAATTTCATGAGATTTACCCTTTTACATTATGTTAAGAGGTGGTCGACTCCAATTATCATCACCATTCCTTTGTTTTTGGGTAGTGTTTAGATTAATTCCCATTATGCCAACACTTGTAGCATAAAATCATGGGAGGGGAATTCTTTGAAACATTCTCTACATTAGAATTTTGGGTTGACTTCTCCCCCCAATTTTGATAATAAATTTTGTAGTAACCTTCATTACAAAGTAAATACAATTAGCTGTCCTTTTAAGTGAAAATCTTCCAAGATTTTTCCCAGATTTAGAGAATAAAAGTAAATTAATATTCTTTTCCAAAGTGTTTTTAATGTGTCCTTAGAACTCCATATTAATTTTCTTAACAAACCCATGGGGTTTAAATATGAATCCAACTTCCATTTCATCCTGTATTGAAAAATACACAATATCATCATAGAAAATAAGGTTTCTTAAAGCTAATACCCTTCTGAGACATGGCTTTAATCCACTGAAGAACCTCTCGCATTTACATTTTGGTTGGATGATAATCACTAAAGCATACCTCAAAAGTCTCATGAAATTAGCCTCACATGTACCAACATATACATCATAAATTTTCTTCAACTCAAGGAAATCATTATCCATACTATTATTAAGAATTATAATAATGTACTTATTGGAAAATATGTTCTTGAAATCATCTAAATCCATGGATTAAATCTAATCTTGCTGCCTCATATTTTTGATTAGGGTCAACCACTTGTCTAATTCACATTCTAAAAAAACATATTGGAGAACATTCTCTTGTTCAAAACATTCATGAATAGACAATATATTATTAAAAGTACAAATCCATTATTCAACAACAAGTGGATCATGACACCCTCTGAAAGAAGGTTGATGTTGTTCCATATAATATTGAAAAAAATTATATTCCCTCTTCCTCATATAGATGTTTTCCATGATTCATAGCTTAGGGAACCTATGTGATTATAGAAATGATGTTTTTCATTTCAGATCCCTTAGAAATCAGTTTCCTAGGTGAAAATCATTGTTTTTCCCATCATAATCCCCGTAAATGTGGTTTCTTCTCGTTCCATCCATTGACTAAAACCAAAAATCACATATTGAGAGACATTTATCAAATCGTGGACCCACATAATCATAAAAATTAACCTATATAATTCCTAAATTATGACACATTATTTTATCTATGATCCTATATTTTTATCCAAGGTTATTCATAGCCAACATCTATTTAAATACTTTATAATGGTTCATGAAAAGTTTTTGAATACCCAAAGAATATCCCCATGGAGTTTCAAACATGGTGTGTAGCAAGTCCGGTTGTCTTTTGATGGATTACCCTGAGTTTGGTCCGGATCATATTGTTAGAGTTTTTACCCCTAGGTAAATCTGTGCGGAAGCCACATTGAATAGTATTATTTATAAGGGGATGTATTTCTAGGATACCACTCACTCTGTCCTTTACCAATATTCCAGTAAATTTTCTTACACTTTTCCTTATCCTTATACTTATCTGTAGATATGTATTGAGGGTTCTCGCTACGGTTCTATTATCATAGAATCCCTTTTTTAGCTAAACAATTTCTTTCATACCAACTATAAATACCCTCTATTTTCATACATCAATATTACATAACTTTTTCAGAATACATAAATCATTACAAAAACAAATAGCCAAAGACCGTACATGTCTTGTGCCTTTGGAAACCAAGATACATAAACAATGGTACATAAATGAGATACATCATCTCCCACTATGTTCATTATAACCGAAATTCTTCTAGGTCATAATAAAAATTAAACATATCTACAATACCTAGGGTAAAGGAAACATAAAACTGGTGATCTCATATTCTCTATGTTTTTAAAAAATGTAGATATGTTAGAATAATCCTGAAAATATGGGTATGAGAACATGATCATGAAAATAGAAGATCATACCCTACAAATCAAAGATCCAATACATGAATCATACCATAAAATTTGGTAGTTCATAAGACATGAATCATAAAGAAATAAAGAACACAATCCATTAAAGAATAACATATGAATAAAAAACGGAATTATTGCAGACCCATAACCATGTATAATGATTTCCATAGTAGTTAATTCAACTCATGCTAGACCATCTTAATGAAATAATTCTTTCACAGAACATGGTTCACACCATGTTCCTGCATTGTATTACTGAACTAATGTCACTCACCATCCCATCATTATAATAATAAAATGAGTTCATTTCTCATTCCTACACAATAATTCTGTACTGAGTTCATTTCTCATTCCATGTATTTCGATCTCATGAGATATAAATCACTTTTGAATTCATTGGAAGGATATATATTTCACACCCATATCATAGTTAAATCATTCATATGTGTCCCAAAATATAAAAAATAATAATATCATATCACATGAAATGAAATGAGTATTATAAACATGTAATCAAATCATAACCTTGAAAAATATTGGAGTCATAATCAATACCTTCTAAAAAATAACCTGTTAAAAGTGTTGGGTTTCAAAAATATATAACCCGTCAAAGATTAATAGGTTTTATAAATATCATGCCATCAAAAAAATCCATTTAGAGAAATAATATGAATGGAAATATTGAATATTTTCCCTATAATGGTAGGAGAAACATCAATGTATATTATTTTATGTGGGAAATAAATTTTAAATAAATTTTAAAAACAATTCATGAGGAAAATATCATTTCTACACTGAAAATTTGTTTTTAAAACATAATACATATTAAAAATATTTTTATAGAAAATTGATTTGAAAATATATTATATAATCTATAAAAATAATAATAATAAAATATGATATACTTTTTCCTTGAAACTTATCTTCAAGGTTTATTTGATAACATTTTTTGGAACATGTTTAATTAAATAAAATAGGTTTTCAGACCAAAGAGAGAGATACTTTCATATTTTTTATTAGAAATATTGAATTAATTATCATAAGTAACAAGTAGTGTAAAATGATACTAATAATGTATATATCATTAATAAAGTGTGGATAAGGAAAATATTGAGTGATATTGAATTATTTATCATATGATTTAATCTAAGGATTCATAATCATAAACAACATTGAAAAGCGGTGAGATTGTTTCAATAAACACTTATCGCTTGGTCACTTGGGATCATACTCTCCATATAAGAAAAAATACATGAAGTATAAAATATCATTAATATAAGAATATTAATTATATATCTTTTAAAATAGAGGTATATACAGAAATAAAAAGACTTTGGGTTCATAATAAAACATGAGTCTCAAATAAAGAATATTGAGACTAAAGTATTTTACTGATTTGGTAAAATTTGAAAATTAAACCCCATGAAATAATAATTATCCATGGGGTATGTAAATTAAAATTTATATAATTATTAGAATAATATAATTCGTCCATCTATATTATACACATCACACAATAGTAATGGGTGGTGAATAAAGCATGTATATCATTGAAATAAAAAGTTATATGAAATTCACCTTCATTATATCTTCTCTCTCATTGTTTTTATTCCAAAAACCTATATAATAAAAATAAATATATGATAAATATTTTACCAAACCATATTAATATATCTAATAACATATATATGGATTTTTCAGGACCTTATATTACCCTATCGAAAACAATCATATGCTTAGGTTCCACATTAGGTAATATTATCTTTGTTCTTTGCATTTTCCTTAATTTGTTATATATTTGGCCCTTATAATTATACCATGATCCCAGAATGTAAAAAATGATACAATATCATGTATATTCAGAATATTTTTGTTATAATAGTAAATATAATATATAATTATTAAATGTAATACACCATTCATGTTGACTATAATCCATACGAATGCATGAACGATGTTTCCATTTTTATTGTCTTATTGAAAGAAATAAAGAAAATGAACTATATATATATGTTTATATAATATCATTATTGTATATTATAATGTTATATAAATCATAGTTGTTCATCAAGACCATCCTTAATACATTCCATGTAGTGTTTGAATGAATAATATCACTTTGAGGGGGCGGTAGTCCACGCTTCCTCAAATGAAATTATTATATATACACTAACAGAAAAGTAAAAAAAGATAATTCTCTACAAGGGAATATAGAATCTCAATGAAATAATTAAGATAATTTATTAAATATATAAATAGTGTTTCCATCATAATTTCCACCATGAGAGGTGGTAATGGAAAATTGAACAGTCAACGTTCAGTGATTCTGTAGTTAACCATACACGTAAGTAGTATGATTATTTCCCATTAGATAGAGGTGTCTGTAAGTTTATTTTGAAACATTTCCATAAAAATTTCTTATAATATTGATAATAACTTGTTTTTTATATAGGTATGGAGTAAATATAGTTTTGGGGTGTTGAATGAAAATAAAATAAAGGAGTTTTAGAGAAGGTGTTATATCTTAATTAAGAAACTCCTTTTGGTTTGTCACAAAAAGCTACCCTGGACAACATTTTTCCAAAATGGAGGCTTAAAGGAGAAAGTTATAGATTTTGGGTTGTGTATTGGGAAGATAAATCTTGATCCTTATTGGTTTTAGTGGTGTGAATAAGAGGTAGTGGTGTTGACCTTTTATAGGGAATCAAGACTGGAACTCTTTTAAATGTCTGAAGAGGGAATTCCACCCACATTTTTCATGTTTCATGTGGATAAAATAATGATCCAAATTTGATTAAGGGGAGAATAGGATAAAAATATGTCCATAAAATGAATTTAGGACAAGTTTATATGTCTTTATAGGCTATACTATTCTTTTTTTGTCCCTTATTAAGCATAATTTAACCTTAATTGATGTAATTAATTTTAATCTCTTTCACTACTATATTTTTTAAAAAACTTATTTCATCATATTAGAAATTATTAATTATTTTTATTTGAAATATTTAGTCAAATTTCATTCATTCTAATCAATTAAGTGGAAAATAATAATTTAAAATTATTCCCATATTAGGGTTGACAATGGAGGTTTTTAAAGTAAAAATAAAACAATGTTTTTATGTTTTTTATATCCAATTTAATTAATAAATTTGAAAAAATACCCTAAAATGGATTATTTGAAAAAATATATAATCTAAATAATCATTTAAAACAAATTATTATTTAATTTGACCATATAAATAATGTATATGAAAAAGAACTTTTGAATTAAAATCTTGTATTTTTCACTATTTAACCAAATATGAATTTTCTAATAAAAATACAAAAAATTATACCTAATCTAATTTCAAAATTAAAAATTAATAAATGATGGTTATTTTATAAAATAGAAATTTTTAATGGGTCAAATATTAATTTTCTTAGTTTTTAAAGATGGACATTAAAAGTAAATTATTCGAAAAATGGTATTTTTAAACATATATGGTCTTTACCATAAATCATACCTTTAATTATCAATATGTTTTATTTATTTAAAAAATTATAAAATATACTTTAAAATTAGTTATTACTAATCCTAAAAAAACTTTTAACATCTTGGTTATAATTATATAATTTAAATATTTATAACAATAAAATGATGTTTCATTGAAACGTCAGTGTTTGATTTATTATACACCAAGATGGTGTTTCATGTGACATACACCAAGTCTATGTTCCATGTATCATTGAATGGGTTGGTGATGTTTAATGTACTCCATGTTTTTGTCATATGAATGGACTATTTGACTTAGTGCATTGCATGACTTTAATGAAAACTTAATTTATTCAAAAAAAAAGTACCATAAATTCTCTAGGTGTTATAACTCTATACACATTAAAACAAATATTCCTTACATATCGTATGTAGATTTAAAAAGTTCCTTGTTTGTAAAATGAAAAGTGTTTCAACTTTAAAATAATTTTCTTTAATGTTATAACATGGGTAAAAATGTCTTTCAAAAAACATGGTAGAACATTTTATAATACATTCATAGATACCATGGTTTTTGAATAAAATAAATTTCTGCCTAAAGAAAGAATAAATTAAATAATGAATATAATAAAATAAATGAAATATATTCAATGTAAAATATGTCAACGGGTAGTATATATAACCTGTAAAATTTTATTGGTGTATTAAATAACATGTGTCTCATAGAAGGTAAATTGAGATAAAATTGCCAAACTGAATCGGTAACATTTAAACCATAAACCCCAAAAAATAGTGATAATCATATAAGTATGCAAATTTATTAAATTTATTGTTAATTATCATAGATTAAATTTATGGGTGGTATATACACCGTAAAAATTTAATGAGTGGTGAATATAGAATAAGTCTTGCAAAAAATAAAAAAGAGACCGGAAGTCCCCTTAAATTATTTCTTCACTTTTTTCGGACACATTAAATATTTCTTTATAAAATATATAATTTTATTAAATATCCTAAAAACCATATTCATATATACAAAACTATATATGATTTACTTATGAATTTTTAATAATCAAATATCAACAAGTCCATGTTCATGTTATTTATTTCCTTTTAGTACATGTTTTTACTTATTATTCATGGTTCTCGTACATAATTCATGCTTTAATCAAACATAGAATGAGAAAAATTATATAATTATAATTTAGATATATATATTAATTTTATATTTAGTTATGGTGAATCATAAAATTTAGAAGTAGAAAATAATATACACCATTTACAGAGAAAGTAGGTCATACTTACAAATGAACACTATTTTCATTTTCATATCTTTTTAAAAGAAATAAAATTATATGATATATTATCATAAAAATAATTTTTAATTAAAATATATCAAATATTTTTTTATAAAACCATCCTTAATTAATTCCATGTAAATCATGAATAAACCACACTGCTTCACAAGGTGACAGTTTGTGGCGTACAAAAACAATGTTATCGTAATACAAAAAAATATGCAGTGAATGTATGTGTGATATAAAAATTCCATGTTAACAATAATATCATAAAAACAATATATATCACATATAAATTATAAATGAATAATTTTTCATAACTATTTAATGTGTAAATGGAATAGAAAATAACATAAGTTAATGATGCGATATTCCTCCGTACACACTAATAATGATTACATATCCCATTTGACAAAAGTGTGTGGATTTATAGGTCATAAAAATAACATAACAATATATTATAATATTTAATATACTGAGGATTCTATCTATAGTGACTTCTATGGTAATATTTATTCAAAAATTATTATAGAATGAAGGGAGGAAATTTGGGAGGAGATTTAGATAGGGTGAGTCTAAACCAAACAGGTTATTCAGTGTGATGGAAACCAATGGTTAGGTTTCATTTTATAAGATTAGTTAAGGTAACATTTTGAATATATGAAAATATTAATTTATAAAAATTTCAATATAAAAAAATAACTCCAAAATGATATTGATTTGAAGATAAGATATGAAAATTATGTAACTTTATAATCCTATTTATTTTACACATGTTTTGATTTTATTTTATACCTTATGATTTTGATTAAACCTAAGTTAACAAATTTTAATTTTAAATATGGTAAAATAATTTTCAATGATATTACAATGTAATTTTTACTTATAAAGTGTCAATTGGAATATAAATTGACAATTTATGATATTTTTTACCTTATTTCATCCCCCCTAACCATATTCAATATATTTAAGATCTGTAAATAATTTAATAATATAATATTTTAAAAAAATATCAATATTTTTAATTTAGAAAACATCCATTACATTGAAATTAATATTGAAATAAAACTTGTTGTGTTATGAAAACAATTTTATAAGAAACTCTAATGTCATATTAATCTAAACAGATCATGTTGCACCTTAATTATTTCAAATACTATTTCTTTTATTATTTTTAATATCATTTAACTAATTCAGTGATTAATTCAATAATTAAAACACCATAATTGATTAATTATTAATGATAATTCTTTTTTTAATAAAAATTATAAATAAAACTACATGATGACGATAAATTAGTTAAAATTTAAATTACTATTTATATTCAAATTTACCCACTATATATACCTTTATATAAAATATTTCATATTTTAAAAAAAGAGTATAAATAGTATTATTTTTTAAATAATATTTTATAATGGTAATAATCTCATAAAAATTTCATTAGTTAAAATAAAAAAATTAATTATTATGGAATAGGAATGCTCAGTAAATAAAATTAGAAAACATTTATAGATAATTTCCTATTATAATAATATTATATTTTAGGATCCTTTACCAAGAGTTGTATAATTTTCAAAACAAGATATACTTATATGATTTAGAGAAATATAACCATTTTTTGTGCCTTGATCAATTTCCCCTTCACCTATTACCAAAATGGAAGGTGATTTTTTCATTTCTAACGCACAAACAGTTCATGAGCATCATAAATAAAATGATAAGGTCATTACATATGTCCTTATCTCAACAAAAAGGTTATCACATGATATTGAATATTCTTATATAATCATATGGAGTGATAATAATTTAATATCACAAACATCATATGAATATTATCATGAAATAATCTATAAATTTTTAACCTTATAACCCTTCGAAAATATAACTTACCCATTATTATTTAATTACTATTTTATCTTAGAAAAATTCATTTTAAAAATGTGCCTATAATTGTATTGATAGAATATCAAACATGATTTTAATATTCAAAAATTTGTGTATAGGGATAGAATAACACAAAATTTCACCAAACGCTGAACAACAATAATTTTATATGGCTTATTCATATAAAATAAAATATTAAAATATCAAATAAGTAGGGGAGGAGTAGTGTTCACCATTTATCATTACTCTTTTCTTAAAATGGGATTTAATAATATTTCCCTTTCTCCTTTTCATTAATGGCTATTGTAGATTATCATCCACATTCTCCCACTGGTTGGGGAATGGATTTTCATAATTTCCAAACTCCATGAAACTGAGTCATTGGAGTGTGGGAGATTCATTCTACTCATAATTATCTATATTCAAATTTTGAGAGAAATTCTTCCCAAAACATTGGAAATCAATTGCTCAATGACCTTCCTTCCATAATTAAAACATTTATATGTCCCCTTATCTGAATTTACACTATGGTTCCTCTACCACATTGAGAATTAATGAAATATCATTATTTTCTCTTGATTGTATTCTAATTTTCTTTTAAAAAATATTTTCATTTTCTCTCAACACATTAAGGTTTATATGCTACTGCAACCATTTTTACCACATTTATAAAACATAAAATAACTTCATTATAGATTCTAAAGTCTTTAATATACAAGGAATTTCTAATACTGGGTTTCAGGCCACAAACAAATGGATTAGTTTTTCTTTTAGGTTGGATGAAAATAACCATATAGTACCACATAAGAAATATAAAATATTCATAATATTCACCAATCGATTCATTATCCATATTCTTATGATCGATTGTTTACTTTCTCATATTCATTCAAATAACCTGGGGAAAGTAAAAATTGATGAATAATTTATTCAACTTGTTGAATCCCATGGATACAATTTCATCATCCTTACTCATATTCATGATTACTTTCCACCATTGCTTAGCTACAAAATCTAAGTGATCATCATCTAGAATGAAATTATCATGTCCCAAACACTGTAGAATAGAAAATATCTTTTTACTTTTATAGATCCATTTTTCATCAATGGGTAGATTAGATGACCAGACTACAGAATGTGGATGTGCCTCATAAAGGAGAAAATATAAAAATGTTCTCTCACATTCTCATTTAGAATCACAAAAAATGTTCATATCTTGAGAAATTTGTGTGGGCATAACAATGAGGTTTGGTATTCTATATCCCATTGGATTTGGTTTATCAAGAGGAAAATCATTAAATTTTACATTTCTTTCCCCTAATAACATTATCCCTTGAGGTTCCAACCATTCACAAAATCCAAAAAGTGTAGAGTAAGAAACAATAATCATAGAGGGGAAGCAAATAATCTTGAATAAATACTATTAGGACGTCTAAATCATGGATACATATAATTTAATATATAAAAGATTAATTTAATCCAATGTTATTCATATTTAGGTATTATTTAAATTCACCCTGATGGCTCATAAAGAGTTTGTGAATCCCCAAAGAATATCCCACAGGTGTGTCACACAAGGTGTCCATAAAGCCTTGTTTTAATGTAATAGGTTTCTATATAGTCATAACTAAGACACCATTTTAGATTTGTTACTCCTAAGTACGTATTTTCTAGAACCAATTCCACATAAAGTGTCTATATAGAGATGTATTTCTTGGTAACCACTCACTTTATCCCTTTGATAACAACCATAAGGACCCATGCTTAACATACAAGGATATTACATTATTTTAGAAAAATATTCATCATATAACAAAATAAATTCTTGAAGACCATATTATTATATTGTCTTTGGAAAAATGGAAACATAATTACCTATATTAGAGAATGGTCTTGTACATCTCCTTTAAAGATCATCCACTTTTGTACTCCTAATTAAATCCTTCTGTCTTAACCTGGAGGTAGTAGTGGCAGAGGGAAAAGAATTTTTCATATGTTTTATTAGGTTGCTTATTTCCATTTTTGATCATTATTTGATAAAATATGTTTATCACTCCCTTGTTTTTTCTTCTATATCCCATGCTATGGGACTATACATTGAGTGGATTCTTATGCGTCTAGTGTTGACTATACTAGTCAAAGTCTAGACTGGATTTTCTAATGTTCTTAAAGGTATTAGACTGATGTTAGGGCCACACCAGTCACATGGGTATCTTTTTATTATATATATGTACCCATGTGATGTTTTCCTTAACATTAAATGGATGTATTTCATACATGTTTTTATCAATACCTTTTATTGGAGAGTCTTGTTTTTGGATTTGTATTAAAAATGTGCGGTATTCACTAGTGTGTAAAGATTTTTGGTGGGAAATCATCATGTATGGGCCATTAAATCCTTGGTAAAAGATTTATTAGAGTAATAAGTGCATATTGGGGTAGTATATATCTCTAGGGTTTTGGGGAGTTTCAATTTGTTTTTTCACAAGTAGTTTGTGATGCTACCTCATCAATGTGATGTTGGGTTTTGGATAGACATGTAGCGTGGTGCTTCTAATATTTTAATGGATTCATATTATATGAAAAATTCTTATTTGTGGGAGTTGATGATTCAGATTGATTATATGATGTATACTATTTCATCCTTCCTAATTTTTCACTATTGGGTGATCTAGTGTTTTTTTACAATAATGAGGATTACAGTATGTAGTTTTATATACACTACTAGAGGTTGAATTAGGTGAAATTCATAAACCATTACCCACTTATGAAGATTTAAGATCATATAAAAAAGACAAGAGGGGTGATTTAATTTAATTAGAGAGATCAACGGTCTAGATATCACATGTTAAGTGTAAAATAGTGTGATATCATGAAGACTGAATTCATATATAGGTATGTGAACTTCGAGTTTATATTCATTATATATTGTGTTAAAAATGATCCAACCATATTTATGAGTCTTATGAAATCTATGTTCACTATGTTCATGTTCCAGGGTTTCATCATATTCATTTATAAAATTTTGATCTGGTTGAGGATTGAGGAAGGTTATGCTAAAAGTATTTTTTTTTCTGGTTCTTCGATTCCATTAACAATATGGATTTTTACATGTGTTTTTTATTCACAGAAGTGATTATCTTACGTTGACATTCGATTTCTTAGAAGGTTGTGGAAGTAGACTTGTCAAAGGATAAGGTTGTTTTTTCATGGAAATCACCTGATAATGTGGAATACATTTACACATTCCATTCTATTATAGGATTTAATTGGAGGTTTTTTTACCAATTTATATTGATATGAAATCCCATAGATCTGTTCCAAGAATAATTTGGTTACATGAAGAGGTTAATGGATAGTTCTCAAACAATTCAGTTCCCAAAGTAGGTTTTGATATTTTTGATGTTTTTTGATTCTTCCCATATGGGATTGGGATGTGTGTTTATTTAGTAGATGGAAGTGAACTGTTATGGTTTTAGGATGTCACATCCCTATTAGAATAAATATTCCACCAATGATCTAGAGACTACATTGGTTATGTTATCAGTGATGTTTTCAATTTATTCACCCATTGGGGAGAACATTTTGGTCTTCCTGGATCACAAAATACTGAGGTATATCTTTTATAAATATGATCAGAATATGAAATAGTGGAGTTGGGGTAGTTTAAATAGAATTATGATTATGATATCTCATACACCTAAAAAAGGTTAATTTTTTTGCTGATGATTTGAGTAAGAGGTCTAGGATGGATGTTATTCAAGAGTTCAGGGATGAGTTTTGATAAATGGAGTAGTGGGAGAAATTTCACAAAGATTATATAGTGGATGTTGGTAGGGTTTTTTGTTTTAGATGAGGGTAAAATATTTTTTTATTCAATAGGTGAAAGTGTCTTTGTGGGGGGGACTCCGAGGCATAGGATATGCATGATCATGTTGGACATGGTGATGCCTCATAGGGATTGTTAGATGGTGGTCGAAATAAGATGTTGTTTCATGGGAGGATGTTTGTTCAATTATTTATGGAAAAGGGAGATCATAACGTGATACATTTACCTCCATTGGAAGTAAATCTAGGATTTTATAAGATTTATCTTGGCTTGAGGATATAGTTTTTGTGTCCTAGGATTAAATGTGCCTAGGCATAGTTTATGGAAATGTAATTGGTCTCCCATCAGGTAAAGGTTGAGAATTGGGTTCTTAGTGGGCTGTTGTAGTCATTTAATATTCCTAAGTGTAAATGATATGAAATATCAATGGATTCCATTACAGGTTTACCCAGATATCGGGGATTTTGTGGTTTCATCATAGTGATCATCGATAGTTTATTGAGGTTGGGACACTTCGTTACAATCAAGGAGTCGACAATACTAGATTATTTGGAGAATATGTATGTGGATAAGGTAGTGTGTTTCCATGGATTCCTAAGTTCCATTGAATTATATTTAGACTCACATATTTCCTCTAAATTATATAGGGTATTACAACGTGATTTTGGCACCCTTTTACCCTTTTACACATAAGAATTACTTTCCACCCTTAGACAGATTGAAAAATTGAGAGGACATTCCATGCACTATAGGATATATTGTGGGTTTTTGTCCTAAACATTGTTGGATTGTGGCTGTGAAACATTCCATTGTATGAGTTTTATATTGAAAATATTTATCACTATTCCACTAGAATGTCTATATTTGAGGATTTTTATGGGAGGACATGTTGTTCCTCCTTATCTTGGATGGAGGATGGAGAGGTAGCAGTTCTTGGTCCTAATTTGGTGAAGAAAATGATAGAGAAGGTTCATTTTGTTCATAAGAGGATTAAAGCATCACATGAATGGGTGAAATCATTTTTAAAATGCAGTAAGATTCCCTTGATGATCAAATATGGGGACCATCTATTCTTAAAGGTATCCCCACAATGTCGAAAGTAGTGGTTTGGTAGTAGGAGTATGACTTCCCCTAAGTTTGTTTTCACCATTGATGTGTTGGGATGTATTGGTGAGGTGGAATATTGGTTAGAATTTCCACGATGGATGGATAAGGTTCACATTATCTTCCATATCTCTCATCTTGGTCATTATCATCATGATGAACACAATTTCCTTGATTGTAGATAGTTGAATATCAAGGAGGACACAACGTTCATAGAGTACCAAATAAGGATTCTGTATCACCTTGAGATGGTTCTATAGAGGAAAAAACATTTTATGGTTCATGTGTTGTGTGGGAATTGTTTCTTTATGAATAGAAATTAGGATCGAGATATGTAGACACATTCCACAAACCTAGAGTTGTATTATTTTTTTCATTATTAGTTTATCATTTTGTTGTAATGTTTAGATATTGTTTTCTGATATGTACTATTTTCTATTTATTTTTTATGTATTATGTGTGATGAATTTTAGGCATATGAAAATGTTATGACCATATTTCTAGCTATGTTTTATTAAATGTTATGTGATTAATATATCTTGGGTGATTCAATGTTGCCCATATTGGATAGTGTCTTGAAATGGAGGGTGGAATTTATAATTTTGATTGTTTGGGGTGGTGTGGTTTGTTGGTTGTACTAGTTGTTGTGTTGTTTATGTGGTTCTTGATATTTTTTTGAAATGGTTATGACTCTGGATCATTGTTGTGGTGTGTTTGAATGATGATGGTGTCATGGGATAAGTTTTTGGCTGTTTGGATTGGCATTTTTGGATACTGGTAGCATTTGAGGTATGTTGTCATCCTTGAGAGATATGTCTTGGGGTGCTTGTTCAGATCCCTTTCGTTATAGTCTTTGTTTTGTATTCAATAAAGAGATAATATTTTCATATAAATTTGATGCGATGATTCTTTCCATCCTAAACTATTACTCTACCTATTTTTTGTTATAGATGATCAAAGGAAGGCTAAGTGATTCCAGATGAGTTGGGGTGTAAAAAGGTTGATGCAGTAGAATCTATGCCCTATAAAGTGTACACAATGTTTAAAAATGAGTCAAATCATTTGTGAGGATGTTTCAGGGCATGTAATAAATTTGGTGTAAAAATCCATTGAGGTGATGTGTTTTTTGTTGGAATAAAAGGCCATAAATTTAGACGATGTGTACAGATTAGATACTGTGTAAATTCCCTATGCATTGCATCTTTAAAGGCTACAACACTCAGGTTTATTTCTCAAAAATTATTTCCAATTATATATTCTCTCTATCTAGGAAATCCGAAGGCCCCTTCTTCAAAAATATTATATTCTTTTTTATGTTGATCGATTCCCGTATTTCCATATTTGATATGTGGGGAGTCCCCCTCTCATTCTCAACATATTCCTTCCGTTCCTCTCTAGGGTTTCACTATGATGATGATTTTTTGGTTTGGGTGATTTGGAATGTGTATTGATGACATTTTTCTGTGGTATATGTAGATACATGATTTCTGAAGATGCGATTATGGTTGGAATGTGTTTCTCCATAATACTACAGTGCACAATGGGTGGGAAAGCATCTTTGAGGTAGGGAATTACTTGTTTCACTTTATTATATATCATGTAGGAGGGGATTTCTCATTTTTATCTATGGTAGATGGTTGTGATGAATTAATAAAATATAAATAATTTGTTAAATTTAAATTCAACTAGAAATTTTTTGGATTCACAATTTTCTATAGTTTTGATATAATTTATGGTATTGTGATTATACGGGCTAGAATCCATAGTAAAAATTTGTTTCTACTGGGGTCTTTGTTTTCATAGGATATTTGGGATATGACTACTTCTTTTGTTTTTGTTTTTGTGACATCACCCTAAAATGGTAATTAGAAAACCAATTTTATTTAGATAATAAAATGGTTTCCCAGTGATTATGTTATCTCTAAAAACACCCCTAAAAATAATGATGTCTTTTATAAAAGATTCTTTGTAGTTATATATAATGTATTTTGATGTACAGTGGATATGTGGTTGGGGCTAGTGGGGATAATGTTTATCGGGTGGAAATTATTTTTGGACTGCAAGGTGGGGATTTTTGTATGTTTTTTAGGGTGGTTAGGTGGTTTATTTCCCATTATTTTGTGGAGGTGAGGTGTTGGTTGTTTTGATGTTCATTTAGGGTGGAGTGGGGGGTTTTGTTTGGCCATTCATTAAGTTTGGTGAGGTGTTGGATTATTTTTTATATATTCCAGGGTAGAGATGGAATACATATTTTCTTAATGATGATTGAAATGAAATTGGTTTATTTATTTAATGGTTTATAAGTGGATAATGAATAATTAAATTATTTTCTATATGGTAAAACATGGTTTTTATAAATAATAAATTGAATGGGTTTGATAATGGATATGTTTGGAAATGTGAAATGGGGCATGTAGCTTTTTGTGTGGTGTTAATCATTTAGATGTGCAAGAAAAGGTAGTGATGTTGTTAGATGATTGGTGTTTAGTTATTAACTGATATATCAGGGTTGTGTGTGTCTATGTGTATATACATGAACATTCCTTATGATATCTATACACAATGACCTATGTCAATCACTACATTCCAACAACCATATAGCCACATGGGGGATTTTTCTTGACATTCAATGAGGAGGATGAATGGATGGGTAATAACTATTTTACTCACTATCTTATAGGTTAGGTACATATTTTAAAGGATCTGATGGTTGGATTTTTGTTACTTCATTTTATTGTGATTTTGTTATCCCCAGTTTCTTCAGAATAGATTTTTGGCCCATGTATTTTCAAATGATATGTGATCGCGCTTGTGGGGTGGTGGCCTAGGAGTATTCAAAAGAGCTGTGATATGACTATTCTTATTGAGAAGCATATATTGGGGGTCATTAATCAGGGAAGGAAACCATGAGATTGATATCCTACATGTTCATGATACACTATTACTCCTATTATTGAAGTTGTTATGATTTTATGGCCCATGTGCCTTTGGGTGAGATGATATATGACTGTGCTTGTGAGGTGGTGTCCCCAGTGTATACGAGCATGATTTGATGTGACTTTACATGTGAGGTACAATGGTACACAGTAGTTATGGGAGTTTCCTGATGAATGAAAATGGTGTCTGAGATCACCATAACAGTGGGAAAGTAGGTAATGGTACTCTTATCGATGTGATTCTTTTTATATTATATATCGTGACATGCCTTATTCGTTGAGTGTAACTTGTCGAGCATGGGATGGATATTTAATCCTTTTAGGTACAATTTGGTTCTACTGTTTTCACACAAGTGAGTTAGTTTTCTTCATTCATGTGTAAACTAGGGTAATTGGTTTTCAAATGTGTATAATTTTATTCTCACCCTATTTATATAATAATATTTTCATGTCTCAAGAATAATTACAAGGAATGTGTGGGATATTACTAGCTCAGACAATGGATAACTATAGACTCACTTCATTATCATTTATTTTCTCTATTTATCCCTGATATTTTTTATGTATTATATTTATTTATAAAATCATTGTGGGATTGTTTTGTATTATTATTATATTTTGTTATGGTGTGGTCTGTGGATGATTCGTTATATCTCTGAATCCAACATTATTAATGTTGCTAATTCCACCCATTCCATTGGATTTTATTCCCTCAGTTATATTCCCCAACCCCATGCATAGTGGAGGTGAGATTAATGGGTCCTTATCACTCTTCCCTCGCTGAATTATATTTTGCAGGAGGGGGTTATGACACATGAAGGGATTCACGAAACTCTATAAAATAATGATGTTCCACAGTGGTGATCACTATTTAGTTGAGATGATGTGACACCATACAAATCCATTAGTTAATTGATCAAGGAAATGTGCCATAATGAAACATTTACATGATGAATTTTACAAGGGCTACAAACTGTCTATGAATAAGTTAAGTGTGTGAATTGGAAGTACACAGTGTGTCCCTTTAGAACATAGTCAAACCCATGTAACGTGGAATGTTCCTCTTTCTGTGCCTTATAACATGCCATGTAGAGCACCACACATAGCCTATGGGGCCACACAGTCACTATGGAATTGTACCACATGTACATGATGAGGGTCCTACTAAGGTGAACACGACAATTGGAAAGTCCCAAATAGTTGGTAAAACCACCCAAATTCCTTTTCCTTTACATCATGTACATTCCAATATAGCTATCTAGGGCAACATGGCATGTAATACAAACCTCAATATGTGTTATCCATATCTCTACACATAAACCCTCGACACCACTCTACAGGTCCCAAAGAACATGTAATCTCAGATTACATGTTGTTTAACCAAGAACATTAAAGAAAATGAGGTTCCTCTTATTCATATTCCCAGACCACTATCACCTCGAGTTTCACAACATTCTCACCCTAGGAACCCAAATCTCACCTAACAGAGCCACATTTTAGCAGCTAACTGGAAAAGATACCTAGATCTCCTTGAAAGTCATTCATCAAGCCACACTATCATCACACACCGAATATGTGAATATTGGTATCCCAAAATCTGAACTAATCAACAATCCATCATTATTGTTTAATGAGATCATATTAATAACCCCATATGTTCCTATGGGGTTTATTTTTTACATCGAGAAAACTTTTAACAACATTAAAATACCAAATACTATTAGAAACAAGGGTAAAAATAATTTCCCATGAAATACATGTGAATAATGGGGGAAGAAATGAAAAAAAATCACGAGGAATGAAACATAGTTAAAGTTAATATTGGCCTCAATTCAATTATATTAGAAAGATTAATAATACATATAACATAATCAACAACAGAAATCCTTAACACTAGATAAATATAACTCATACCCATAATCCCTAAATCAATCCACTTAATGATTCATTTTCATTAATTGTAGGAGAAATCATTCAGGGATAATTCCAAATTAAACAATATACTATCACAATTTGGATCAATTATTGATGAATAATATATATACATTATTTACTTTAATTAAAACCATGAATCTCATTGATCACTAATCAAAGGTACATGATGTGGTTGTTTTTCTCCTGAGAAGGTTCCCACAAATCTCTCTCTCCAATGGGTACAAGGGAATTTTTCTAAACCATATATTTTTCTATATACCTATATTTATAGAAAAAAATTGATTTCATGGAAAATTAATTAATTAAATTATTTTAGTTAAATTTTTTATTTAAAAATTCACCCATGATAGCGCCAAACTCAAACGACCAATGTAATCCAAATTTATGTCGCACCTTGTGTAATAACTATTCTATAAACTCAATGGTGGAATCATATTTATAACATAAACCTCTATTTAATATTTATTACACTTTTTAGGATAAAGTCACAAAGATGCTATTTAATATATTTAACATATTTTAAAAATTAATTTTGACCTCACCATGTTTTATGATATAACATTGTCCCATTTCCTAAATCCAAAAAATTATCCAAATAATTTTGTAATTCAAAACATGAAAACATTATATTACTTAAATGTAATGATTCTTTCACATATACTAAGGATCCAAAATATGTTATTTTAGTCAACTGTGGGTGGAAAACTCCTTGAAACCCCCTCGTAACCTTATAAAACCCTCTTATTCATATAGATTTAAGATCCTCTAATATCATAAATTTAATCACAACTATCGTATGATTTATAATAATATAAAACCATTTTTTAAAAAATTATTAATCATTGAGAATAGTCTTCTTCCATTCTTAATTTAAACTAATAGGTGAATCAACATGAAATAATCCAATTTACCCAAATTACATTGTATACAAACGTCTATACCCATTGATGGTAATCAAATTGAATAACATCCTATACACGGAACATTAGATCATGTGACATCTTTGTACATGATGTTTCTTACAAAGGGAAATATAATTTATCACTAAATTTTCTTTTTAGGAATTTGAATTTTCTATAACAAAAGACATATAAGTTACTAACACTTAACATGTTGATTTTTCAAACATTCTATATGATAATGTTTTCATGGAATATGTGTATTTTAGATACCCTCTATCTTGGATACATTATAACTTGTATAATGGTATGTTAGAGAGGGGGTATATCCCTAGAAATTTTCTATAAAAAATTCAATGTTGTATGAATTTTCTTGAACATTGATTTAACAAAACACCTTGTATTTCATGTGGGGGTAGATATCCTTATACTATTCTTATAATTGTCTAATCTTTCTACACCATTACTTCAATGGAATCATTGTAGTGGCGATGTTTGGTAGAGGTCCCATTTGTTTTGATAGTAGATGAGAGGTTTCAGTTGGAAAATGTATTCTAGAAAGATTTTTTTGTTGTGGATTGATGGGTTGTTCCTTAGAAATATATGTTATGGCATGGAGTAGATGGAGGTGAGAAATAAGGGATCAGAGTTGATGTTTTCTTGTCTTCTTGTTTTGGGGGTACCTTTTCCAAATATATATTTGATTTAGTGTTTCCACTTCCCAATATTTTAGGTTTTTGGTCTAGTTAATAGAGATATGACATAAGGTTCATGTGGGCGAGTATGGTTATTTTGGTAAATTTTTGTGGAAGTTATGGAATGATGTTTGGATGTAGTGTATCATACCTTCTTATTTATGGGTTATATAATGTATTATACAAGGTTAAAATACGACCCCTTTACTTATTTATTGAATCTCTTGAATATTAATTTTCATGTATCTTGTAGTAACGTTTGAACAACACTACTATGGTTTGGAGGATCAGGTTGTTCTATAGTTCTTTTTTCAATAATTATATGTTTTGGATACTAGGATATAATGTGTTATTGTTTAAAGAAGAACACATATAAACTCTAAAATCACTTAAAAGGAATTGAAATTTCTAATATTTATCTTGTTTCATGGGTGACACAAGTTCTTCCAAAGGAGATAAAAAATATTCAATTCATTTCCATTAAAACTCAACATTGTAGGTTTTATTTTTGGTTGGTCAGCTATGTTTC
This sequence comes from Viscum album, assembly GCA_963277665.1. NCBI lineage: Eukaryota > Viridiplantae > Streptophyta > Magnoliopsida > Santalales > Viscaceae > Viscum > Viscum album. The sequence goes on from OY728164.1 coordinate 1,173,675,779, forward strand.
CACTTTTTATTTTCCTAGTTTCTATTTTTCTATATTGAGGAAAGGTTTTTGTTAGAGTAAATAGATGTTACTATGAATTATTTTGTAAGGATGTGGTTTAAATGTAGTTTTCTATAATCTTAGGGTGATCTTCTTCATCGTAGGATTTAGTGGTGGTATTTCACTTGGTTCCCCATTATGAAAAAAATTAGAATGGTTTATCTTAGGATGTTGATCCTTCATTCAACATATATTTGCATCATTTGGGAGGGGTTATGCTCTTTTTTATCAATGGGAACGAAATTTGAACCATTATAATGATGATATTGAATTGGTTAATTGAAATTTATGGTTTAGGTGAATGAAATCACATGATATACATATTTTTGATATTCTTGATATTGTGATTGTATGGGCCTATCACCATACTGAAAATCAAAATTGATGGGGGATTTGATTGAACTAAAATTGTTTTATTTTTGAAACTTTTGATCTGATGATTTTTTATCACCTAAAATGGGAATTTTCTAAGCACCTGTATGTGGTTAATAAAATGATTTTCATGTGAGATTTAGGGTATCTATGAGAATTCCATTTAAAAAATTAATGGTATGTGGTGAAACTCCCTTATTAAATATAAAATTTGATAGTGAATGAATTACATGTGAATTTGTGAAATGTGATGTGATGTGTGGTCATGATATATCTTTAGATGTGATGGGTAGTGATTAAGATTTTTAGTTGTGATTTGCGGTGATGGTGTGAAGTAATAATATGTGGCATTGACATGTGGCCATGATGTGTGGTTATATTATGAATTAGTTATGTGTGGGGATTATCATATGAGATATGGGTATTGATTGTGAAATATGTGATGAATATGTTACAATGGTTGTGAAATAGAGGTAGTGTGGGACTTATTAGAATGAGGGGGATTGTTGTGATGATGTGATCTGTTGTGATAGATTATTAAGCAGTAATTAAATTAAATGTACATGATGGGTTTTTTGGAATTAGATTAAAATGAAAAATGTATAATAGATGGGTTTTGTTAAAAATTATTTATATAATATGAAATAATTAAATTAATGGGATGTAAAATGACCAGGCTTCACAAATGATGTGAGATTATAATGGAACATCAGGAAATTGGAATGACTTATGATAAAATGTGGTATATGTCTTGTGGAATGTGGCTTGTATTAATGGTTTTTTTTGCGTTTATATGTGAAAAAAAGTACTAAATTTTGTAAGGATTTGTGGATTTTTCACCTAGTATAGTTATTTTTTATCCCATAGGCTGATATTTTTTGTCATATATATACACATGATTTATTCCATGTAATTTCAATATACACCCCACCCATGCTACACTATTTTATCGGACATTCAAATGATTTGTGGGGTATTTATAAAATATCATAGTAGTTAGGATGGTGGTATGGATTTCTACTCTTCCATTATCTCTCTTTAGGTGACACTAATAGGCATGATATTTGTTGTCTAAAAGTAAAAAAGCTCATTATTTGTTATGTTTAATATTAATATGATATGAATTAAGGTGTGGGACATATAAAAAAAATATAATGTATCGACTATTCCATATAACATATTATCGAGACCCCAACTACTGTATTAATTTTGATCTATAATTGATTTGATTTACAAGGTTTCTTTCGGTTAGATGAGTTGTTATATAATATACTAGGTGTCTCAAACTGAGATCTGATGTGATAAGAAGTCCTTTGTGTATGTGGGACACATGTGATCTAATGTTATTTTATTTCTAGGGTGTCTTCTCGTGAGATGTAATGAAATTTTATAAGGAAGTTATGGGAGTGTTAGGGAATACGACATTGGGGTCTGAGAGAGGAGAATTAGTGAGAAGTGGGGAAGGGTATCACATTTACTTATATGATTCTTAAAATGTTAATATACATGGAAGTGGTGTTTGGTGTACGATCCCTATTGAGGACTATTTTAGTTCATTTACATGTTTTTCGGTTATCGATAATGTTTTCTACCGGTTCATTAGTATGATTCAATCAATTATACATGAGAGTCATTGGGTATCCAACTGAGTATACTTTTATGCTAAGAAAACATATATAAAAACTACTTTTGATGTTTTCCACAGGACTACATGGACCGTACAACACATTACTAGGTATGAACATTGGTGGATATCTTGAGTCTATACTATATGATATTTCTTTTAATTATTAATGTTGAGTCATATCGTATCTATTTATTTTATACATTCTTATTGTAATGGTTTTTTTAATCTATTATTTTATGGAGTTTAATTCTATTGATATATAATATATTGTAATTCAATTATTATTTGGTTAATGCCTCTTATTTGTGATATTTTTATTTACTCTGTTATTGTAACCAACACATGGCTTACTAGAATATTGAATCAAACGAAATTATCTCACATACGTTAGTTTGGAGCTAGGAGGGTTACCATTGTAGGGATGGGATTGGACACAGTGTTCTCAACTATTTTGATTGAGAGAATGGATACCCATTCACAAGGGAATGAAATCCCACAAATTAATTATGAAATTTTGAATGATTTTATTCCCCCACAATATATATAATGTTTGGATCAAACATTTTCATTATTTACTACATGATTGTTTTATGATTCTATCTATTAGGTTAAGACCATCCTCCTCTTTTTTGTGCTACTCATTCGATAGGCCCCTCTATAAATAATAGTATAACCTCCCTAATATGGTGTGAACATTTAAATGATGTGAATTTCAAATAATATGGTTTTAATGTTGTGACACGTGATACTAGTTGATATATTAAATTTTATGTCAGTGATTTATGGTTCTTTTTTTATTTATTCTATATATAATGTTTCTTAATTTTAGTAAAAATTTTCCACCATTAAGAATTATTTGGGTTCTCAATTATTTTATGGGATACTCTTCCTTCTATTACTAATGTTGTTTTGAGCTTAGATATAAATTGTTTGTTCCATTTTTTATACAACATTATAGGTTTTCATATTTCCACCCCATGCATATACTTCTTCCACTAAATATATCATGTAGTGTACAAGGAAATTCTAGGTAAATAGTGAACATTATGTTCATGATGTTGGTGGAGATCACTTGTACTAATAGGTGATATTAGGGGGAATATTCTATTTTTAGAGTTTTGTGGTTATGGTTACATCTTCATAAAACCTATAATTTTTTCACATTCAATAACTGGGAATGGATATTTCAATTTTTCATTTTGTTTTATATACTGGATCTCCAATTTGGAAGACAGAAATTGAATTTTTCATTATAATTTTTTTTAGTTAACATATATAATATTTATAATGATGTATTCATTCCACTTAAAAACTATATGTTATATTATTTCACTAATACCTATAATTATGTCTGATAAGGATACATAGTTCTTATAACCATCCCCATTGCCAATTGTTGGGGGGATTTGGGTGGAACACTCAGCAAACCACCACCAACAAGGTGTAACGTTATATCATTTCATTTCAAGTATCATGTCATTAATATTTTGAGAAAAATTATATGTCTAAAATTTTTGTCCATGAAAATGATGGAATTCTATAGACATCATCTCATGAAACATCATAAGGGAATCACTTCATTCAAAACAATTTAAAAAATAAAAATATTCCGAAGGTAATGAAAATATTTTGATAAAAACAATTATCCATTATAGTAAAAATATAATGATTTAATCATATGATATAGAAGATGAAACAATAATGTACAAAAAATTGGTTACCCATCAACTCACATTTCGACTTCTGAATGATTATGATTTATAATCAACATATAGTATTATACATGTTTATAGGGAATCCCAAAAATCATTCATTATTTTTATTTCATCTTATAAAACCTAGGATTATAACTTACATGAATAAATAAATGAATATAAATAGGATCATTTGAACCAGATTTCATTGAATGATTCATATTCCCAAGCTAGAAAAATATCAGTTCTCCCCTTTGTACTTTTGTTTTAGTCTTTTTTTAGAATGTTTTTACTAATTATTATTACCTTCATTCTTAGATTCTTCAATCCTACCCATCCGAATGGTTATATTATCATTATTCATAGTAGAAATATTTGAATAATTTTTTCTTGTATGGTATTAGTAAAAAATTGATACAATTATAAAATTTTTATTAATAAATTCCATATACATTTTTATGAAGAAGAGTAACACAATTAAACCAGGACCTAGAAAAATGTCACAGTTATAGAAGAATGAATTAATTTAATGAAGATGTTCAAACAATTTTGATAAATGATCTATATTAAAAAAATGATCAACATAATCTTTTATTATCAAATAACCATGTAGGAGACTCCATTTTCACAGTACATTCCATACCATAACATCCATGACATAATTTGATATACTTTTCAAAATCTAGATGTTCTCTCAGAAAAGGACTTATGTGGTTGAGCCTAACAGATAGTGTTCCACATTCCCAACCATGGTGTATTGAATAATACTGTGATTCAAAAAAATTTAGGGTGATAATAATTTCTTAAAATATAAATAATTTCATTCATTATTAACCACTCTATATCCTCTGAAGTCCTGTAATTATTAAAAAAGATTTGTTATTTATAGTATATAAACTTTTCTGCTGGTTCCAGGGATTCATACAATTATTTTAATACCACGATTTTTAGAGTTTGGTTGTGTTATAAAAATAGAAATCTATTTATTGGTTATTAATATTATGGAATACCCTCCAAAACACTACCCCTCATAGTCTTGTAATTATAGAATGACTATGGTGACTTCCGACCCCCCTCTCTAGTTGGTTGGGGTGGAGACTATCCCCGAGGGTATATCATTACTATAAATAGGGGCCATTTACATCTATAATAAATTTTTAAAATAAAAATAATAATATTACACCAATAAAAAAATTATTATAATAATAAAATAGATCCAAAATTAATACTTTTAATACCATAAGATAAATCAAAAATGAATGGAATACTACAGGTACCATAAATGAAAATTCTTCAGTTTCTAAAATCCAAAACTGCACATAGAAAAACATGAGCTTCTAATATCCATCCTAATCCATAAACTTTTAATTATAACATGAAAAATAGTGTGTATATATATATATATGAGGGATTATAAATATTGTATACTCAATAGGATCCTCCAAAGAGACTCTCCTTCAAAAGATAATTAAATAATACAAAATCATTGTGAACAAAAAGTGAATCTAACTTGTCACTTAAACAATATTACTAAATTCCTATTAAATACCTAGATATATCTAATCTAGTATAAACTATATTAAATATTATATTATAATAATAAAACCACAAGGGTACCCCACTACCACTCCCCCACTGGTTGGATTCTCTTCCCCAAAATCATATGTCATAATCCATCTCTATCCTAATGTTTTCCCACACATATATATCTAGGATAAATATAAAAACATATATCTAATGTATCACATAAACTCATAGTACCATACCACATCACCAAATAGTATCCATGTAGATTGTCATATCAACCTCTACTCGAATGACATGTACCATAATTCATGTATTATACCTCACACAATCATAGATCATACACTAAGTAAGTTACCTCAAGACATCATAAAAATACATTCTATACCTATAATCATCCATTCAGACACTATATTTGGAGATATATTGGTATGTAATAACAATAATATTTTACATTTCATGAAATAATTATAGGGAATAGACAACAGTGAATTCCAGAAAATAATATTACCATGGGAAGAGAGTAAGGAATGAAGGGGTAGTCATCCACATTTTTCCCACCAACATGGATGTTGGGAGAAATGACATCCTAAAATCCACTAGGTATCAACATCCAAATAATTATTGTTGTGGTATCATATTAAATCGCATAACATACATGAAATAATATATCTCATAACTACACTATGGTTATAACCTAATCATTCTCTCAAGTACAACAATAATCTATTAGTCACCAATCTGCCATTGTTTTGGACTATATATCATATAAAAACACAATAATTAATAAATATATACAAAAAACTACTTTATAAAATAAAAATAATCCACTATACGTGAATTAATTTAGTAATAATTAATTAACAACATTATTCTAAATTACACATTTCGTTAACCATTTGAGTGATTCACATTCCCTCTAAGCATAATGCAATCTGAGTCCATACTTTATCAGGAGTAAAATAAATTTTTTCATTCTATAATATTTTAAAGCAATGGTTTATACAGTTATTTATAATTTTATCATTCTATCATTCCATTAATGAAAGGAAAATTCATATGCTACCATCAAAGATGTTAAAACAAGAACATCCATGTACTGATAGTAGTAGGGAAATGAAAATACATAAAAAAGAAACATATCTATTAAGATTATAAATAGATTCAAAAAGAATGATCCTAATATCTCGACATGAAATATATTTTTTTATTATATATTCAACCCATTACAATATAAAAATGTTATCCCTAAAACATTCATTCATATCTCGATGAATCTTCATGTCAATGGAATAAACTACATCCAAAACCATGAACCACCACACCAGTATATTATCATCCATACATAGAAGATATAACATCACATGGATCACATCCATTACACATAAATGGATTCCCACAAACAACAATATTTAATAGGGAAATCTATAATCCAAAAGTATGGAATTCATCCTTCATAGGTAAATGTGATTGCATGACCACCCAAAAAAGGCATTCAACATTTATAAAAACAATAAATTTAAGCCCTAAAAGATTTTGTTAAGAACAAAATATATTTTATTTTATTTTGAATTAAAAAATTAATTATTCATATTTTTCTATGATGAGAATCCAAATACGTCATATAAAAAAATCATAATCAGTTAAGCATACATTCTTGTATTATCCTATTTCAGCAAACTTGAATGAAATAAAATTATTATTGACATGTGATTTATATTATGATCATTAACAAGAATTCCATTATCACAGTATTAATCCAATACCATCAACAAATTAAATAACATAATTATTTAAACTTGAATACATGAATCAAATTTATTATCCCAAAATCACAAGAAATACTATATTTATTAAACATGTCATATTAATTTAGTTACAAGAATTTAATTCCAACATTTTATTATTTAACAATTTTATAAATTAAAACAATTAAAACCTTCAAAAACAATAATTTAAACAAAAAATAATGTATATATAACACTAACTATAATCAAATAGTCAAACTAATAACATGGTGGAAAACAACAGCATTTAATCACAATGACAATTAACCAATTCCTTTATATTTATTGTGGTTAAATATTTACTAGGTTAATTACACAATAATTAAACATTATTAAACATAAAAAAATTATTCTATCACTTAAATTAGAGGTATAAAAAACATGTTTGCAAACTTTAAGGAATTGTTCCAACTATTCTCTAATAAAATGATGTTTCAAACTCAAGCACAACTTACTCATGGTGAAATTGATTCCCAACAAGACTACAGAACCACCTTGATAATATCAATATGGTTGTTCATAGGAGAATGCAAGTGATTCTACAAGGGTTACTAATATGTATACATCATCAAAAATATAATAAATCACGAATGGATTAAATCAAAAGAAAAGAGTGTTTAGAATAAGGAACAAACATGATTTTCATATTACAATTCAACCATTTAATATATATCCCATTAAATAAATAATGATGATTCCTTTAAATTGTATGTAATATTATTAATTATAGTATTTAGATATCCAATGTTGTAATGACTCTGACATCATGAAGTTAAGGATATAAAACACTTTATCTAAAAAATACATTAAAAATGAATAGATTCAGGCCAAAACTAATAACTACAATTAAAAGATACTAATTCTATAATCTACCTTATATATTACCACAAGAACTATTTAAGGGTTCCACCAACAACTACAACTGATATAATCCACATCTAGCATCTACTGCTACTTACTACTTACATATACTATTGTGTCTTTCTACTACCATTTAAATCTATCATATTGAGTCTACTACCACCAAAATAATGTTTCTACCACTAACATCTACCACCATACATTGTATTTTAGATCCACCAACTAATAACACTTATAACAACAACTACTAACACCATCTAATAACTCCATACTAAGTCTTATTTAACAACATCTGCTTTAAAATTTTATCATAAACTAATACAAACTAATGATACTTCTACTATATATCAACTGACTCCATTTGATACTGGAAGGTACTACCACAAGAATAATTCTACTATTGATAGCTTCTATCTCTAGATTCTAATGACTACTAATTTATATAGCCACTAAATAATATTCTTATTGCCTATGTTTCATTGGAAAATCTGGGAAAATGTTCTTATGAATTATAGAGTAACATTAGATACCTCTTAAAAATAATATTACTCAATTAATAAAATAATATAGAGGAGAAGAAAATGAATATGGTGAAATAAATAACCAATCTAGGGGATACCTCTCAAGAGTATCACTATAATTCTATCCCATCCTCCTAATTGAGTGGAATATAGTAAAAACTACACAACACCAATAACAATCTCTTAAGCAATCTCTCATGGTAAATACCACTCAAACAAAATTGACATAAAAACAAGAAATCAAGAGAAAACTATCACATGATAGGAAAATGGAAATATTCATAACAAAAAACAATATACGATAATAAATAAACCATAAACAACTTAGTGAAATGAGTGAATATCTATGATGAACAATCCCAGGTACTCAATTCAACATTACTATTTATCCAAAAGACACAAACCAAAGTAATAACATGTCCTTGAAACACCTTCTCTAGGTGGTCTTGGATATCTTTTGGCCCCTCCTAAATAGTTACATCATCATCTACATAGATCTATCCCAAATCAATTATGTAAGATTAATCATGAATATAATGGAACATCATATACACGATAAAAAAATCATGTATCCAGGGGGATGTGTTATCCAATATTACACATATCCAATGAGATAAAACACCATTGAAACCAATGAATGGAGAAAATCCAACTCGGAAAACAAAAAAATCCATTTCACATGAGGTCATGTGGCCATCAAGAACACATGATCTCCAACATCAAACTCCAGAGGTATCCTCCTATGATAGAAATATGATTCCAGAATATCATATGATAATTTCATTTTCTCATTAATTATATGAAACCTCTCGGTTATGTTTGGGATTATCTATGGCCCATGAATTGTTTACTCTCCAACCCTAGTCCTACTCAATGGAGAATGACAAGCTCCAACGTATACAATATAAATTGTAAAATAAAAACAGTGGAGTGAACTTTTTTAATACTATATCAAATGAATGTGCCTCCTCCATGATCCACCAAAGTCATTTACACAGTAATTTAACATGTCTTTAGAAAAGATTATAATCTGAATTCTATTAAAATCTATATATAGATTGAAATAAGTTATATGAAATAAGAGAGATCCAAAATAGTGTTAAAGACCTATATATTCCATGGAGGTGAAATAGGGATCAAAATCAGAGATGTTCTATCTTGAGACTATGTATTGTCTCACCACCTCTTCTAGGAAGCACCTCAATAAGACCTTGATTGAGATAGACGTCATTAAAGCTATGATGTGGACATATTTTGTCCAATGACCCATTATGAAATATATAACATCATATCCTTCCCCGACTCATGATAAACCAATAATAATGTCCATTGATATTCCCTCCCTCTTCCAATGCATAAAATATAATGGTTGGTTAAAACCACTAGGAATATAGTAAAAAGTATTTATCTTTTGGAGGACTAATCATCGAGACACATAAAATGATGTTGAACTTTATCTTCTCAGTCACCAAAGATCACAAATAAATGATTGATATGTCTTTTTCATGCCTTGATGTACAACCAAGTGTGAGATATGCTACTGAGGTATAAATATCTCATGCATCATCAATAAAATGAAACTCTTTCAATTAAATGACACCAGGTTTAGTTCACCATCCCAATAACCATTATGTGAATCACTAAAGGAAAATTGGTCTCTCAAGACCCCCACATATGCATCCATTAGCTAGGACTCGTCCACATTCTACACCAATGATGACTGCAATTTCATATAGTAAGGGAAACTTATTTAGCAAACCTCTCTAATTTCAGAATTCTTCAATGAGTGTAATTCCATCTCTTTCTAGGAATCTCAGTATTCACATATGGTTTTACTGTGTGACCTCCTACTCAACACATTTTCTACAACATTACCTTTTCCAAGTGTCTATGAAATCTATATGTTTTAATTTTATATTAATTTCATCCACATGTGTAGTATAATTTTCAATTCATGATGGACAAAGAAAACATGGGGATCTTATTATAATTAAATTCCATACAATAGTCCCTAATTTGGTAATGACACATAAAATTCATGCAAAACAGAACTACTGGTATGTATACATCATAAGTGTAATTTATAAAGTCATAAAGATTTAAATTTCAAGTCCCATAAGAAATAGAGGATCTCTATTGCATAATATCATATCCCAAAATAAGAAGATGTTTGTCACAAAAAACATCAATGTAAAACCACTTATAGAAGAAGAATATGTGGAACTCAAACCAACTTATCCTTAAAACATTCTTCCTAAAACATGTCAATCCAAGTTAATTACTAATTATCCATACTCAATAATTTCATAGTATTCATAAGATGACATAATTTGATAATGATTCTCCTATAATATAATTGAAAACCAATGAATCTTTTCACCTCTACCACTAAATTGGTTGATTCCCAAGAAACATATTCTATGATCATAAATGGATACATTTATACTCCCTGATAGGAAAATACATTCCTCATGAAAGTGACACCATGATCCCAAAACTCATACTTCAAAATATTACTAAAGAGTTTCTTACTTAAGAACTCCCAAAATGGAATGGAGATGCACTGCATGCTTCTCCTTGGATGTGGAGAAATAAATTATTTTTTCAATGAAAACTTCAAGAAACATATATAAGAAGTATGTAAAAATAATTTTCATCATCACCCTAAAATGGATGGATAATTACTCCCTTAAATGGTCATCATAATGAACACTTCTTAACCAGAACAATATCAAAAAACATTCCTTAGAATATCCTCATCCATTGACCACACATAATTATATCTAGATCAAAGATAGATAATATGGAACCAAATTTATCCCTTATGGTTATTAAATAAAATATCAATTCATGGAATAGGATATAAGTTCATCAATTTTTCCAGATTAAGGTTAATATAATCGATAAAAATACATAAAGTTCCATCAACTTTATTCAAAAACAAAATAGGTTCACACCAACATGACACACTCAGTTGAAAATTCCTCACTCAAATAGATCTTTGATATTTACTCATAGATATTAAAAATCACAAGGTTCCAAACTATATAGAGACACCAATATATAAGAAATTTTTGGTTGTTGTTCAATCCCAATATCTATCTCCCATATAGGGGGTAACACCATAACATTATTAGGGAAAATACATGGTGAAATTTTGTAACCTAGGAAAATGGCATGAAATAAGATTGATTAAACTAAATATTATCTTGAGAATAAAATATGAAATGTATAGAAAAATATGATGACCCCTTAAAGGGTTTCACATGCTAATGAAGAATGAAAGCTCTCCATCATCATCATAAAACTCAATTAGTATCATGTGTTAATCCATGATAGCTTTCACTAATAATGTTCAGACTGATGATGATATCATTTGGATATAACTATAATCATATTAATTCACAAAATGATTGTTACTAACCCATATATTTATTATAGTCTCTACAAGCATTATATATATATGATCAACTAGTAATTGGGGTAGTTAACACAAATCTAAATGGAAACCTATTGGCATGAAGTCCCAATTTATATATCAAGGTAGGTGATATGTGTGATTTTTAATATCATATATGAAACAAATGATATAATCATATTTTGGAAAACAAAATAGTTACTCAAATGATGTTGGGAATGATTAGAAATAGAAATTCAATATCATACAACTACTGAATCATGCTATACAAGCTCCTTAAACCTCATGATGACCACATGATCAGACATACCATTCCATATAAGGAAATGAAGTAACTAACTATTTTCCTATAGACTCCCTCTTATCCCTATAAAAATACATTATTAGAAAAACCTTTTATTTCTTCCTAGACTAATACTATCCAATTGTAGTAAGATGAATCAGAACACCTGAAATTATTTTAATACTCAGATACATTGGGAACTCTCATCGATGATGTTCTTTGACCTGCACATGAAGAAACTCATCTGATCCCATGTAATATTCCTGGGAGATTCCACCATTGATTAATATAAATTATTTTGGATGGGACATACCCCCATCTAGTGGAATTTTCTTCTCTCCTAGAAACCAGGATCCCCAGACCACATATCTTCATCATGATAAATCTTGATGACTCTTCTCTAATGATGATCTAGTTCTGGCCATCGTCCCTTCAAAGACCCATATTCCTATCACCTAAATATATATAGTAAAAATAAATGGTTGACCATGAATTGAATATCATGTTGAATGGATCCTCAAGATGACCCTTCATATTCTCCTCATCATGATAAAGTGTACAGATCATATTGGAGAGGTGTCCTGAAATGGATCTCAACCACTCGCATGCTCTAACATCGATGTCAAATAGTAATCGTGTCCTAATGAGAGGACACCATTATAGTCAATAAAATAATACATTCCTTTAACTGGTCTTTGTAAATCTCCAACAAGACCATAATCTCTTCAAAATACATGAGGAACAAAATTCACCCCTTCCATAAAACCCTATATATCATCATCGTACACAATAAATCTCAATCCCTCTTCCATGTATAGATCGAACTAAAATAGATCTCATTATATTCCAACCAATCATATCTACTTGTGTAAAACATAGATATCTCAAACATCTACAAACTCTAGAACTAAAAAACATGGAGTGTCCTCCTCCATATATCTTTATTGTCGACCACAATAATACGATAATCTGTAAGAGCATTTATCTATTACTATCTTGTGAGGGAATAGTCCAAAATAGAAGCATACAAAAGAATAAAATGATAGATCTCTTAAACATGTGATATTATATATCAATCATTAATTAAATTGTTATATATTTATTTTAAGGTTATCATAATCCCATGGACTATCATTTTATGGATCTGGAAAAATGAAGAATAATGAATGATCGTTTCCTAGTTTTTAACGGTATAACATGTATGACATAACTTTATAGGATTGATAAAATTATTTTTCTATACAACAAATCATATTGAGCACAAATACCATGTTCCAATAGAATCTCCCAAGACTTTATAACATTCTGAACATAACTAAAATAATTTTCCTCTCAATCCATGAAGACTAGACTATGCCCATCTCCAATTATTTTCGTATATATAAACCTAAACTATGAATACCACTCTTTAAGATACCTCCACTAAATATTAGAAATCTTGGTAAATAATGGTGAGTTAGAGGTAGTGACCACATGATTCTTGCCTCTAATGGGCCCTGACATAGCACCTAGCACCGAGGGAATACCATAATTACATAAGTGAGTCAATACCCTCTAAGAGAACATAATGAAACGTGTAAAAAGTCATATAATCTAATTAATTATTTCAAATTATTATAAAACTGACCAAAAATTAAAAGTTTAATGTTAATAATGTAGTAAATCAACAAAAATAAAAACTACATGTTCCCAAATAGTAAACTCGAATGTTACCATGAGGCCTGAAAAATTCCTAAAAAATAATACCCTGTAATTTCCAACTCGATATTCAACCAAATCATACTAACCTAAAAAATGTAATATATGTTTATATGTTGGGTGATCATAATATTATAATCACTAGTATCACCCTTGGAGACTCTTATGCAAAATGAATAGAGGTCATGATAAATCCTTTAGAGAAAAAAATAGAAACTAACTCTTGACATAAATAGTTATACTATGTTAATATCCTCACCATCCTTAACTCTCACTAGTTATACCCTAAAAAAATAAAAATAAAATAATTAGGGTCCCCATGGCCACTTCCCAACTTGTTTTCCACACTGCCCAGTCATCATACATCCATATCCATCTTCCTCTAAATGTAATCTTGCACATAGACAAGTATCCCATATATGATAACATACATATCACAAATAACTTTATTTTATCTGGATATAACACATATCCATATAGTAACCGTGTAGTTTTTATGTTCTAGAACTGCTTGTATAACATGTGTCATACATCAGGTGTTACACATCATGCCATTATAGACCTTGCACTAAGTTAGGGTCATCAGTCGATTTGAATCTATACTTCATACATATGATATAAAAATTGATTATTATATTTTGACATAAATTTCTATGATAAAACTATAAAAAATTATAATCCTATAAAAACTTATATTGGGAAATATAAATCATTATTAACAACACATATTAATACAAAAATAAGAGAGACTGGCATGATGGGATAGTCCGTAATTCATTCCTCTCTGACCTGGATGTTTGTGAAAACACCCTTCTAGAGTCCATTGGGTTCCAGTGAAACTACTGACATGGTTGTGGTAGTTTATGATGTAATATAAAATAAAAGATATAATATATCTCACAACCACAATATGGGTATCAACTGTTCCAATTCTAAACATCTTATATTTTCACTTAAAAACTTGACTGCCGCAACAAGGAATGACATATCCCATAAGCAAACAATTATTTATGAATGCATTGATTAAATTAATAATTTTCCTATATAAAGTTAAATTTATTATAATTAATTCATTAAACACTATGTGAAAATAATATACCAAATTAAAATTTCATTAAACATTAGAGCAGATTCCATCAATCTTGACCATAATCCAATATGAGTATGTGTCTTATCTAGAGTAACATCTCGTATAAATTCTAGAATACCCAATCCCATGGGTTTATACTTTTATTAAAAATTAGAGCCATTCTATAATTATAGGAATTCTAGGAAAAAATATCAATCATCAATCAAGGAGATAAAATTAGAAGCATATAACGACCTCATGTCATGGTGAACAGAATGCATATAATTTTGAAACCAATCCGTCCATCCTTCCAAAATATTCAACAAGAAAGTATCACAATTATTATGATTAAAAATTGGTAATACCATATTACAACTATTCAATAATATCAGTATCATCCCTTGAACAATTATACATATCAAAATTTATCTCATCATCATAGTTATCAACTACTACCTCAAAATCATGCCTCCCTACCCATATCTTTTCATCCACCACTGGACCACATCACATCACAA
Source organism: Viscum album (assembly GCA_963277665.1). Taxonomy (NCBI): domain Eukaryota; kingdom Viridiplantae; phylum Streptophyta; class Magnoliopsida; order Santalales; family Viscaceae; genus Viscum; species Viscum album. The sequence goes on from OY728164.1 coordinate 1,173,691,190, forward strand.
TGATAATGTCCAAGGAATAGTAGTGGATGAAAAAACGTCATTGTCAAAATGTATATTCATGCTCAAAAAACAATTCATTCATCCATAAAGTGGATACATGCTATCATGGCCCCCAACACATGACATTCAGTCTTTCTAAACAAGCTTAATCTCATAGTGGAAAACATTAATTTTTGTCATAATAACAATTCTTTATTCAATCCTGAATTAACAAATTAATTTAACATACTTTCAAACAAGGAGTAAAACATGAATGTTTCTATAATAATATATCAAGATTAATTATTCATGCTTCTTAGATGTTTTTGAGATAAACAAACTTTATTGAATAAAAATTATTATTATATTTCTTTTTTAAATAATCATCATTATCAATAATTCATACATTAAATTATTAATCCAATACAGTCAATAAATGAAATAACCTAATCAAATAAACATGGAAACATTCATCAATTTTATTATCATAAAATTAGAAGACACAACTTATATGATACACAAGACTATGTAATTATTTTTTAATCCAATTAATTTCAACATTGCATTCTAGATCAATTTCTTGATTTCAAAAATGATAAAACCTGTAGAAAAATACTATAAATATTATATTATATATTTCACACTATATAGAAAAAATGAGGGAAAATTTTTTCATGTTGGGAAGAAATAATATGTGATTACTACGATAAGGAATAATATACTTTTTATTTAATCTAGTTAAATATCCAATGTATTTAACTCCAAAATAACATAAAGACTTAAAACATGATAACATTAGGATTAAATTTAATAGATGAGGATAAATAATGAATCACATACCTAGAAGTGAAATTTCCAACCGGTCTTTATAAAGACGATGAGGTGGCCTCAATAGGGACTTATATATACTGAGAAAGAGTTTCAAACTAACTTTCAACATGCCAAGAAAACATCAACATGGATTCTCATAGGTGAAAACTAGTTAATATAAAAGTATCACATGAAACCCTAGTTCATTTTAAATATATTAAATAAATAAATGATACGACTGATGGAAAACATATATAATATTGTAATACTACTTAGATTTCATGATCCTAATACAATTAGTATATGTGAATCCAATTAAATCCATACAGGAGAGACATTTAAAATCTATATAAGATAATGAAACGTTTTATGTAAATATAATATTTTTAATGGATCATAATTTCCTTAATTTAGTATTTAAAACAATTTTATGATAAAAAAATAAAAATAACAAGAAACCCCTGAAATATTCAAAAAAATGGAACTTGTTACTGCCAGCTTATACAATCAGCATCTCCCATAAGATTCTACCACCAACTTCTTCTAATTTCTGTTATAACTGTCAATTATTTCTAGACTATGTTTGATACTACAAGAATAAGGCTGTTACGACAAGAATTTACTATTTTTTGTTATTTTTACCCACTTCAAAAAATAGATAATACTTGAGTAGGTATACTACTGTCAGCTTATATGGCCACCATCAACCAACATATGGTACAACTAGTTATTAATTCTAGATGATACAACCATCTGATATCATCACCTTCCACTTTCGACTACTATTTCTAGGATTTATAGAGAGACTATTTTTGCTACCACTAGACCATGAATATTACTTATATATGTTATTGTCACTTTATACCAACAGATTAAACCAATTTCTATTACTGAAATCTTCACATACTATCCTTAAAAACACCCTCTTAAATAACTAGGGAAACAAAAATAAAATGTTTTTTAGGAACCATATAATCACAGTCATATTTTTGTTTATACATATAAAAAGGATTTTTCCACTTTGATATTAAAATATTTATTTGGGAAGAATAATATAAAATATCACAAAAAAAGTCATTCGAAATGATCTTTTGGTTTAATTATAAAGTATAAACATTAATAAATAAGATAACTCATAACCCTAGTATTTTAAAAATACTCTTATCCATAAAAAAATTCATATACAAAGAAATATATTGGTGTAAAATGTTATATATATTCATATACATATAAAATTAATGTATATAACATAATTCACGAGTTAATTTATGAAACATATGTTAAGATATTTTATTTTAGTCACAAAATGGTTTCCTCAAAATACCATTTAGGGAAACATTAAAGATTATGGAAATAGTAAACATATATGTCATAATATTTTCATGAATAATTAAAAATAACCAAATATAACAATAGAAACTATATTATTCAAAAATTAAATATCAAAATAAACAAAACTCATAATTTATTATAAAACTATTTATAAAAAAATTAAAAAAATTCAAAATAATGTTCTATTACACTAAAAAAAATCTCATAAAACCATGTGAAATTTCCAATCAAAAAATATCAACATCAAGCATTGAAAATAGAGTTCGTACAAAAAAACCCAATAAATTAGTATAAAATAATGAATAATTTATATGATAGTTATTTTTAATTTATAATCATAATGTAATTAATAATTTTAGATGTCTTACCCCTAAAACATATTTATATTAATGTATTTTAAGACCATATGCCAACCATTTTAGGGAAACATGTAGTTATCAAGAGTAGTTCAATAAAATTATTCATCGGGTAATAGTTTGTCTAACCTAAACATTCAATCCTAAAAAATTTATAATTTTACCCCCAAAACTATCAAATTTGGAAAATTATTTTCAATATATCAATAAAAATAATATTAATAACATAACACATTAAAAACATTTGAATTACATAAATATTTGGATCAAATTAATGAAAAAAATATTTACCACTAAAGAGAGTATAATAGAATTATCTCAAATTAAATATTTATAAAATATAAAATAGTAGCTAATATTTTTTGGGGTTAAAACTATATAAAATTTTGGTGTAATATACCTACAAAAATATGGAAAATATTAAATAAATAATGGGATAATTTGACATTAGATAATGTACCTGAACTGGATTATAATGAGATTATAATTTGAAAAAGGTAATGTGATAAATTAAAATTGAGAATTAGATAAATTTTAATATAGAACATGAAATAAGAATTTTAATTATATAGTATATATATGATTAAATAATGATGGAAATTTTTGTTTAACTTTATTGAAAATATTTTCATTAATTCAAAATACCTTTGAAATCAATATTTCTCACATCCAATTATGCCATCAAAACGTTTTTTAGAATGAATAAACATGGTAAATGAATTTATTATTTAAAATAATTGAATTTAAAAATATAAGAGGAATTCAGGGAGAACATCCTGATCTAAGATTCATTTAATATTGATAACAAATATCTTTGCATGAAATTATCATGAAAAAATATATGAGTAAAGAAGAATTCAAAATTATTTATCCTAAATTAATTTTTTGATAAAATATTTTATTTATTCAATAAAACATGAAAATATTTTAGTAGAGAAAAATAATAAAAAATTGAAAAAAAATAATTCTTCTACATCATGAAACAGTAATAATAACTCCTAGTTCTTCATAATAAAATTTTAGTCTTTCGACACACAAATTTCCCCCTCTATTTCCATGGGATATATCCACTAAATTGTATCTTCCAAAAAAATAAATCCCACCCTATATTTTATGTTTATATTTCCCTTTAATATATTTTTTAAATTGAATTATTTTTTGTAAGACCACATGTATTCCATAATTCCACGATTCTTATGTCACCACCTTTGACACCATAATATTCATCATTGTAAAACATAACATCATGAACAGAAAAATTAATTGCTACAATTGTTAGCACACGAACTTGGACACATGGTGTCATCATATATACAAATTCACCTACCAACCCATGACTTATTTATTTCTTACACATCAAATTTTTTTGTCTGATTCAATTAATAAATGCTAGCTAAACCCATTGGCTTCATTCAAACATGACAACCATATTTATATATATTTGACCAATAAAATCATGGAAGTCATTCCTCACAAGAGAATAATAGGATAAAAAATGATCATGAATATGTATTAAATGTTTGAATAGAAAACTAAGCTCCTTTGAAGAATTTTATTTTTCCATTGGTGTGAAATTATCGAAGATATCATAACGACAATGTTAGAGAAAATTGAGGTCCATCAGCTATCTTCCCTAGATCAAGTTGTTTTTCATTATAGGTTATTCAGTGTTGTACGCATTACTCAAGTAGAATTATTTAATACTTTAGTTATATTGAATATAATGAATCACTATGTGTATCATGATATTTTCATAGTATTGTTTGATTCTTCATCAGGATTTCTACAGTTTCTCTTTTACTCATTTTAGGGAGTAACTGATTCTGTGAGTTTTTTACCGACAGATTTCATCTTCATTACGGGTTTTGTTTGATAAGTTATCATCACCATAAAATTATTGGAATACTATAATGTGTTTTTTAGATCAATATTTATCATTGAAACAAACAAATTGTAGAGTAAAAAGGTAATCACCATCTATGACTATTTGTCCAATAAATATCTATATTCTATACTAGTCACCATCTTGATCCTTTTATATTAGGTTGATATCCTTCATAAAATCAGTACGTATCATGAATTTATTAAACAATGCATCATTTTTTTTATGTATATTGATTTCAATTTAATCTTAATTCATTAACATGTATATGGATCAGGTGTGTCCTAACGACCATAGTTTGTCAACATAAATTCTATTAACCAATGATAATATTCTATTCATTTGTGGGATTGTGTGGATATATGCCATGATGTGTAAAGTAAATTTAAATAGCTAAATTTTGGTTCAATATTCACTAGATTATGTTGAATCACATTCCATCATTCTTGATTTTTTTTATACTAACTAACCCTTTCTCATTTATTAAAATGATCCCAAATATAATTAAATCCTACCCCACTAAAATCAACATATTCATTAATTTATATAAATGGTGAACATTGAAATTATCTATGATTAATTTTAATATAACCACTCTATATATCGTGTCATTAAAACAAACCATGTTACCCTTAACTATCTTTAAATATTTATTTTTAATATTTTAGGTTCTATCATTAAGATGTTAACACAAAATCGACTTTATATTCGGCTACGAAATCATAAGATGGGTATGAATGATACAAATATCCTATACCATGTTCCTAAATATCATATGTTTATGTAAAATATTATAATCAGAGTTCTCTTATGTGGATGATCTTTGAATTATATAACTTGAGAAGTAGAGAATTATTAGATGAAAAGGAAATTTGAAAACAACTTATCATGAAAATTATAATTGTAAAATGATATATGCTATAAATTAAATTAAATATTGATCATTGAAAAACATATTATACATTTGATTTTAAAAAAATTATTAATCATGAAAAATTTCTTCAAAATAAGAAATAACCAAATCGAAATTAATATAAAAAAACATCGAAATATTATTAAACCATATAACATATTTAATAATGAATTTATTAATATTATAAAAAACATTTTAAAATTAATTCTAAATAAATATATATAACATTAAATTTGAGTGTTAAAAATTTAATATCCAGGTTCTTTAAATAATATAATTTAATAACAAATTCTTCATGAAAAAATAATGTTTCTTAATATCTTTTAATAATATTGAAATTTATAAAAATCATTTTAAAAATATCCCAATATAAAATATATGAAATGAATTTAATAAAACACTAAAAAATTAATTTCATCATTCCAATGTCATGAAAAGGACCTATAAATATTATTATTTGAATTTTTACCAAAAAATAAAATGTTATTATTCTTGAAATCAATGAAAATTAATCTAAATAAAATCTAAATCAATTTTAACTACCTTATCCTCAAAAAGATGACACATTTAGGGGAGAGATAGATGGTGTAAATCCACATCCCACTTCTAGAAGGCCCTAGGTTATCAACTAGCATCGAGGGTATAATAAACTTGCATATGGGAGGCATTAACCACTAATAGAAACACACAAAATTTTTATATAAGTGAGATACAACATCCAACACCTTCTAAAAATAAATATATTTATATAAAAGAAAAAACAATAGGAATAGGAAATTTCATATAGTACTTTGTAAATGGAAGGGAAACAACATTTATAAAAAAGGAAAAGATGACATAGACCATGAAGTCACAACAACTCATGCTAAACCCCATGTTATAAATATTCATCCTAATCACCATCCTACACAAAATGACCTGAAAATATTTATATATATGTAGGTTGAGCATTATACTATACTCAGCTGAATCGAACTCAGATCCTCTAATGTAAAATTTAAATAAAGAATGCTAAATCATGAAAAATATTGGAGAATCTAAATCATTAACTAAATTGGTATAATAAAATTTCTGACCATAAAATGAATATCTCTAAACATATAACAAATAAAAAAGACAATATATTATAGTAATAAAACCTCTAGGTTACCCCTATCCCACTTCCACATTAGTTTTTTGATATTTCCCAAAGTCACACGTCCTGAGCATCTATCTCCAAAAGTAATCCAAACCAAAAACACATTGGAAAGGCATCAAAAAAAGAACCGAATTCATCGTATAACAACACCATCTGGTCCATGTAACCAAATATAGTAAATAAGTATTTTATAGAAGTCACTACAACCTGTATGACATATATTAGGAATCTTTTATTTTACCTTATTCTATTGCATACCATACATTGAGTAAGTAACTCAACTCATCCCATACAATACATTTCATATATATAGTAATAACCTGGATTCTATATATAGTAATATAATTGTTTGAAATAACCACAATCCATCATATCCATCTAAACACATATATGAGAAAACTAACTACCTTGTACACCATGGCATGTAAATACCAAAAAATAAAGTGGGTCTCGAGGGGGTAGTCAATAATCTATCATCCCACTAGGATTTTGGGGAAAACACCCTCCCAGATTTTGATGGGTTTCATCTTCCCTAAACAGCATTAGTGGGACAACATATTATATCATATAATATAAATGATATAATAAATCAAAAAACACACACTATTGTAAAAACCTAGTCTTATACTCATCAACTTCTAAGGTTGTATGGATTCCCAACTTCTACAACTTGGACCTGATATCCTATAATCACACAATATAAAAAAGATACATTAAATCAGTTATTTATTTTTATAATTTTCCATGACATAATTATTTCATTAGGCATTAATTTACCATTTACATTTTTCAACATTTAATTAAAATAAATTTAATAGTATTGTTCAATCCCTCTAGGGATAACAAAATCCAATCAATTTTTAATCAATATTATAATATGTTATGGAATTAATTAAAAAACCAACCAACTTTGTGGGTTAAAAATTATTTTTTTTCGTTATTTGAAACATTATTTTTGACGTTACATGTTTCAATAATCTCAATTATGTTTCAATATTCTTTGATAATCCCAATTAATGTTTATCTACATATTAATTCTTTAAATCTCTGACAACCTACTTTTTAGTAGATAAAATATCAAAATGATCATTGGAATTTGTTTATAAATGGTTATCTACGTTTATAATTGTTTAGAAATGTTACTAACTCAATCCGGATATGATTTTCATAGAACATATTAGTATTTTAGTCACTGATTAAGACCTACCAATAGAGTAAGTCCACTGGTATGCATAAGTCCATTGGTATGCTCAATAGTTATCAATACAAACAAACAGCTACCGATAAGAAGGTCTACCGATACAGATAAACAAACAACTACTGATACAAAGGTCACAGGTACAAATCTACCTATAAGGCTAAGTACACCGGTACATAGTCACCAATATGAAGTCCACCGATACAAATACACAACCACCGATATAGACAGACAAATTCCACCGATACAAACAGTTACCGATACAAGTCTGCTGTTACAGACAGACGGCTACTGCTACAAAGTCTACCGATACAAGAATGCCACAAGTACAAAAGTTCTACAGATAAAAGAATCTACCAATGGAAAGAGCTACTGATACATAGATCTACTGCTATAAAGGGTAACTGCTACCGACACAATACATACTAACTCAAGTCCACCGTTACAAGCTCACTGATGGAGAGAGTTACCGATGGAAACCAGTCGCCATTTCTCTAAACCCTACATATGTTTTTATTAATAACGGTCATATTTTGTGCTTTTAATACAACTGCTACTAATTAAATAATGTTTGTTGAATATCAGGGAACCGTACCTCGTACTTGTAGAAGAAATCATGCTTTTTTGGACCACATGAGCTATAAAAGGAAAGAAAAAATCCGCGCATAAAATGCATGGAAAAAAAGTGAAAAATATGTTGGGTGTGGTGATATACAAAGATATGCACGTGATACAAAAAGACATGTGGACCAGATCTTAAAGAAGAGAAGAAATTTTGCTGGAAGCTGAGGGACATTGTTGTGCTGAAAATCCTACTACAACCTTGAGAAAAACATGAAGACAAGTCATGGAACAGAACTATGAAAATATGTTTCTCAAGAAAATTTAGAGAAGGAATAAAACAACATCTTATCAATACAAAAGGAGACTAGAGCTGCATTTCCATCACACAGAGCCTTCTAGACCCATATCATATCTTTTTATCTTTGTTGTGATTTTCTTATTTACTTTTCGAGTACTCTGTGTGATTCTGTTCATCTTATACACACACTGACTCCTAAGCATAACTAGAGGATATCAAAATAATCACTCAATCCTTTCGAATTCTTTTATTTTCCACTATGAATTGTGTTAGAGTTAAAGTGTGACCTGGAAAGCCTGTGTGAAATTGTTTTTGTCTTCCCACATAGAACTATGGTAGAGGTCTTAGTACATGGACAGTCTTTGTACTATTGTTTACCCCGATCCAGGGTGTGGATCAATGTTTGTTTAAACTGTTTGAGAGGACTAAGTATCGTCTTGAGATTGAAATACTTGGTTAAACCTGCTTTGCATCTTATATAAGTTTAAAATATATTTTATATTCTATTGCTAATTACTTTAATAACAAATCTATTTTAAAGTAACTATGATAGTTAAACTAGAAAGTTTATGTATTTATTGTAAATCATTAGAATAGTATCAAAAGATAATCTAATCTTTATATTAGATTAAATGATAACTATTCAATATCTTAAGAACCTAAATAAACGTTTATTGTATTACAAATTCACTACTGTTTAGCTTGTTATTTAAATTTTGGGATTTTTTAATTTAAATCGTTTTAAAATAGAATTTTAAATTGGAACTCAATTCACCCCCCTCTTGAGTATCCACACTCACCAACTATTTTATATCCATGTACTGATTGAAAACCATAATAATCTTACATCATGTAAAAACATGCAACCAGTAAGATCTAGAATCCTCATGTAGTAAGGAGGGAATGTATATAAAACAATCATTTCGGCAATTGGCCATTAATAATATTAATGAGGGGATCAGATCTTTCATAATCTCATAAATTATTAAGCCTAGTTTTAGCCCATATATTCCTATCTAGTTCCATCATCAACACCACTACGCATTACTAATATATCTGACTATCACATGCATCAATAAATTCAATAACCTCTTGGGATCCCACCTCATATACAATCAACCATCCCATGCTCAGCCAATCCAAACTCGCATCCCATCTAGGACTCTCCGCTTCATGTCACTGTAGTCATCCCAGGATCGACCTTACCTGTATCACATCAAAATAACATCACAAAAAATATTAGAAAATGAATATGAAATCGGGACACTAAGACATCAGAATAAGGAATCCATCACTTCACATGCAAACGGGGAACTAAAGCCCCAGTAAAATATATTATATTAATATCATAGTTGATTATTATAAAATAATATAATAACTGATTCATTCGTTGATATATTTTAAGTATGGGGAACCAAAAGGAAACAATATTTGACAATATATAAATGTAATAACATTCCCTTTGAATTTATTCTATCTTTAACATTCTATGGATGTTCCATTATCTATTAACATAGATTTTTAATCGTTAATAAGAAAATAAATTCCCCTTATTATTTATCTATTCCATTTAAAAATGAACATATGATCAGATTGACTATATTCAAATTAAATTAACCACATAATTACAAACAAAACTATTATTTAATTATTCTTAAGAAAAATTGACTATTAATTAATTATGGAATAAAAATACATACCAATTTCAATAAATAGGAACATGAAAAAATGAATATATATACACATATCCAGAAACGCATGAGGGAAACTGCTATCACGGTATAAATAAAAAACATCAGGAACATAAAATTACAATCTAATTTCATTAATTGTGTTCAATATTTATTATGTTAACTCCATTTCAGTCCAAATATTTAATGTCTGATAAATTTATTATTTCAAATAATTAAATGAGAATCATTGAATCCTCTACCTAAAAATCTGTCAATTTCATTCACATTTGAACAAACTATGTAATATAAAATTGATCAATTATCTCATTAGAACAACATATTTCATAGGATTTTGTGGAAGAACCTCAACAACTTCGAACAAACAAAACTGTTTAGAAACATGGGATATGGTCTTCCATCCAGTAGAATGTAAAAATGAGAGTAAATGAGATGAAAATGGGAGAATCATCTATTAAATGATGTAGTATTACACCTTTCAATAATACATATCACCACAGATCCAAAACATATGTTTATGGACTGGTTCCCATTTATGTAATCCCTAATGGACTATAAGGGACCATCAGGATTCCTATAATCAGGAGAAGATTCAGGGTTTGTGAAACCTAAGTGGATGAAACTTATTATAAAAAATTTTAAAAGGATATTTAAAATTATTCTAAAACATTAAAACATAAGTTCTAGGTATGAGGTCTGAAATCACAAAAAATGCATCATATTTTTATTTGTTTTACATGAAAATTTACACATCTCTTCCCATGCATTAACTTGATGTCAATAGTACATACACTAAGTGTATTCCATATGTGTTATGTATTCAATCATATTCCAGTATTTCACATCCAAACCCCTATTTACCAATTACATTCCTCCTACCAGCTCCATAATCCATAGAAACATGCATAGGGTCATTATAATTAGTTCTGGGCCATTATATCAGATACCTATAAAACATTTCTCATCCTCGAGAATTCATAACAAAAACATAGAGGTATAAAAAAAGTTACATATGAATTGACACCCTATGAGATACCTCTCAAGGAAATATCCACCACAGGTGGTAAAACACCTCATTAGAGAAATAATCTCTAAAACACACCAAAAAAAGCAACTAGATTTGAAACAATCTCCTGAGGAAGATACCTCTCAAAAGAGAGTAAATACATTATTAGAAACAAGATAAAACATAATCATAATCGGTTATTTTATGCACATAATTAATTTCATATGGTTTATGTACTAAATGTATTCGAATTATTTCATGAATCCCAAAATATTAATATTATTTATGGAAATAATTCTATTCCTTCGTTAATGGGGGTTATGATTCAAAAATTTCCAAAGCCGAAAGGGTCTATACACAAATCACATTTTAAAGGGGATTATTTATGATTGAATTACTATTATTTGAAAGAATTATATTATTTATTAATAAAACAATTCATCTTTATTATCCATTATTATCCATAAAAAGTTTATGTAATAGTAAAATTTTTCACTCTTTGTAAGTAATAAATAAGAATAAATATTTAAGGAAATTTTACATTTTTTTCTCACTTCAATCGAAATCCATTTATCATCCATATACTTATTATTTTAAAAATCATTATTAATGATTTAAATATTATTCTATAATTTTAAAATGTATATTTTAACCATTTTTGTTTAAAAAAATAGTTTCAATGTAATAATCTTATCTTATTTTCAATGAGGTACTTATTGACTTTTTTAAAAAAAAATAGAGGGATCATTATTTTATCGTTTATAGCATGAATTTTATTTTATGAAATCATAACCATTATATTACTTTAATATTACATTATATTATTATAATTATATTATTAAATAAATGTATTTCAACAATATTTTTTGATATTTAGTATTTCAAAATTGATTTTGAATGTGTCATTGTAATTTTCTTTGTATTGTTCTTAATATTCTTTTAAAAAATTAAATATATCAAGAACAAAACAATAAATATTATTTAATTAATCTAAATGATATATATTATTCCTCTTAAATATATACCTTTCACACTCTCCCTTACTTTGACAGGGAATTAAATTCTTTACAATTACTTCTCAAATTCCATCATAAGGAAATGACATTTAATTATGATATAAGCTATTCTTATGAAACCCATTTTTCATTCTAGTTGTAATAATATGTTAATTCCTTATGATTTATCTATATATTGATTACACATATTCATTTAATGAAATTAATTTGATCGGTTGGTCCAGAATTATAATCTCCTTCTGATGCATATTGTAATTTTTTTTAATCTCATAATACATCATGAATGGGATTAAGAAGTTTGAATAAACCATTATTAGACTCTACTTGTATTTTTATGTTATATTTTTAGTTTTAATTATTTTGTTCTTATTAAATGTATCTTTTTAAATAAATTAAATCTCTTATATAGCTTACAGAACAAGTAACCATGAATGAATATTAACATTAATATTGTATAGTATAATAACCATGACATTAAATAGGTGGGTATTTATAGGACTAACTATATTCTGAAAATTAAATGGGTTTCACACGTATAAAATAAATTAAATGGTTATTTAATGATTTTAAATAATATAAGAATAATTTGAATGAAAAAATATTTTTTAATAAAGAACTGTAATTTACTAAATGGATATTTTGAAATGATTTGTTAATATAATTAAAACTTAAATTTTTTAAATTATAAAAATTTATATTTTCTAAATTGACATATTTTTTTAATTCGAAAAATCAATATTTACTTTCTATAAAAAATTTCTAATTATTTATAAAACTGTAATTTTTCAATTAATAATGAAAATTACATATATTTATAATATTTTAATTTATTTTTGTTAATAAGAATTACATTACTATTTTAATTAGATTTAAAATTAAATGAATTATTATTTACTTTTATCAAATAAAATTAATTAAAATTAAATAATCTTTTTAATGGTTTTTTGTATAATTTTATTGTTATGCATAAAAAATAAATTTTCAAAAAACTGTTTTATAATTTAAAAAGTATGTTCATTTTAAATTATTATTAAATAAAAAATTGAGGAATTTCAAATGAAATTTATATAATATATTTCTAAAATGTAATAAATAATTCAATTAATTATGATTACTTATTATGTAATTATTATGAGATCTACTTTTCCTTGAAAACAATAGTCTTTAAAACCCATTTTCCCAACATGTATACATGAATAATTTTAATGTAAATTATTCCACATATGTGAGTTTAATTTTAAAAAATGGATAAAATATATTTAATATTAATAATTTTTATAATCAGATAAGTACAATATGTTTTTTACCAAAATGAATAGTGAAAAATCTAAATATTATTTAATGCATTGATGGTAAAAACAGGTTTACCTAGAGGTTAATGTAATACAATAACAATTAAAAATGACCGAGAACATGAATAATTATTATTTAATGAAAATTTATAGACCGTATATATTTTATGTATTGAAAATTTTCAATTTCTAACACATTTTTATGAGAAAAATTTCTGTGTAATTTTTTGTTTTAATAAATTACATGTGTGTCAACTCCCCCACATATAAATGTCCACCTACTGTCCGCCATTATTAAAAATTCCAAAAAAAAATATTTCTTCAAATAACATACAAAATCACTTACTCACTACCATAACAAAATCCCCTAGTATTTTTTTTATTATAATGTCACCCTATAATTTCTTTTGGTGAAATCCCAAATAAGTTGTCCTATAATAAGATAATGTATTTTACGGTGCATTTTGTTTTATTTCTTCTATCACAACATTAAAATAATATTAATACATGATGATTTAATTAAATAATTATATTAAATATACATAGATCTTCCTATTTCATGTTAGTTACATAAAAATATCTCATTCTCCCTAAAATGTAAAATGAAACCATTGATCACATATAATGTAGATTATCGCCTCACGAACCGACATAATTCATTTACTAAATCCATTTCTTATGGATGGATGCAATGATTTATTTTATGTTTATATATTATATTTATGATAAATTCATGCTTATATATGTACCATATAATATATTCCTTCTTAAATTCTATTCTTTATGGAATAAGATAACATCACTTGTGTATACGAAAAACTATCGCCTCTCAAAATGATGAGATTTCATTTTCATGTATTATTTAAATAGAAGGTAATAATAATTAATTTAATATTAATATATTACATTCATAAAATATTAACCATCAATTAAAACTAATGTATCATATAATTATTTACTTTACCATCATTTAAAAATGATATTTTCATTTTTATCATAGATGAAAAACGGCTCAAGTAATGTTATTCATTTCATTAAACTTCATCACATGAATTATTTATTCATCAGAAGTTAATGAAATAATGTAATATTTATGTTATAACTACAATTCTGTAATGATAAAATAACACTTAACTTATTCAAATTATGATTATTGAAAAAAAAAGGAAACGTTATGTATGCATGTGTACGGCCTACCCTCTCCCATATTGTAATATAGTTCATTTCTTATAACCTTCCTTCATGAATTTGTTTTAAAGAATAATGGATGTATGAAAATGATAATTATTTAAATTTTATTATTCTTTAAATTATTAATTAACAATCTTTATAACTTAATTCACATTACCAATGTGATTTTGGACATATGATGTGATTATTTTCAAAATGATATACTTAAACATAAATGATTTTGTAATTGATCATAGAATGAAAAAAATATAAAGAACAATAAAAGTAGGAAATTTTATTTATTACTAAAATAATTAACATAATTTTATTATTCATGTTGATTTGGGACACACAAGAAAATTCTATCTCAAGATAAGGGTTTTTTATCCAAACTCCCTTCTTTGAGAATCATGTTCTTTATCGTACCTGGATTCATTTATATGTTTTATATACTTCCCTATTTCATAATATATCATTAATAAATCATTTTTCAAATTATTTAAGTTATAATTCAATTGCATCATTTATGGGGGTTATATTTTATAAGATATCGGACTTTCTGTGCATTAATTTTTGATATTATTTCGATTATATTTTAGAAAAGGCCTTCTGATGGCATGTGATTCTAGGGACCTGTCTTCCTAGAAAAATAGTTTAAAAAATTTTAAAAATTCTAATAGCACACATGCATAGTCCCATGAATTGTGGAATAAATCTTAAATGGGTTCCTATATTAGAAATCTGGGGGAATCACTAAGTTAAAAATAGGAGCATTATTATAGGTGCGGCCTAACATTTTTCGATATAGGTCATCTATGAAAAAGTTATCTGGTGTGTGAAATTGATAATATAAATTAAAATATAAATTTATTTTATTTTTATTATAACATAGAAAAATTCTCCGCTATATTTTTATGGATATATCATTTGTCTCATGATTGGCCGCTAAACCTTGGAGACCTAAATGTTGTTGGAGGAGAGCATTCTTGGAGGAAGACAACAGATTGTGGATCGTTGTGCTAACTGAGTCGGAGGATCACATCAATAATGAAAATGAAACTATTTTTCATCAATGATCAATCCAAACTCTAGGTAGGTAATGTGATTTAATTTTTTTATTCCTTTGTATTAGTTCTATTTTGAAAATGAATCATTTGATGAATGTATTGATTCACATATCATGCTTATAGCGGGAAGTGGTTTATTCTATGAGATTTATATGATTTTGTTTTCTAAACCAAACCATCGTTCATGATCATCGTCCAAGAATTCTTGTACAAAAATGATAAAACAATAATATTGTGTCTTTTATCCCTCCTTTTTCGCACTCATTAGTGTTTCATCCTCATGGTCCTGACTCAACGTCATCTAGTGGTTCATAACTCGATCAGACCCTAGGATTTGAGGAAAATTGGCAACTGAGGATGAAGCGGTATAGGTCGAGACCAAGGAGATCAAATCTATGATCTTTTCTATTTTTTGGGATTTTAGAAGGTGTGGTACTCCAAAGTAGGGACCAACAGTTCATAACCACAGTGATTGGTTACGGAACAAGGTGGCATCCCACGTGCAAGCAGTGGAGCCTCATGAAGCTAGTAGTGATGGAAAAGTATGTTGAGGGATACAACCGGAGATGTAGTGGAGGTAGTGGAGGATTCAAGGGGTGTGATAGGGATTATAATATGTGGCATCAGATATGGAGAGGGTCATCTAGATGGACTATGTTCAATCATTCTAGGCTAGTAAGAGGGTTGGGTGAGGAAAAAAGGTTGTTTTGGTTGGCAGGTGGGCGAGGTCGGATGAGGTTCACCTGGTTAGAACCCAGGTTGGATATATTGAAATTTGTGTGAAGTATAGTTGATACCGACCACAACAGTCAACCAGGGAACCATGATAGCTTGAGATTCTGCGGGTGCACCGACCGCGTGGCAGATCCGCAGGCGAGCGACTGCACCGGTCGACCACACTGGTCGACCACACCAGTCGACCACACTGACTGGTCAGGTGAGGAAAGTGAACTGACCATGATGGTCTGTCCATGGGAATCTAGTGCACATAGTTGGTGAAATGACCAAGATAGTATGTGAAAAACCACAAGTGTAGGTCCGTATTCTCTGATAGGTTTGCGGGAAGCATCGTTCAAACATTCATAACTCCAAAACATAGCATCCAAACGACGTTTAGTCTGTGGAAATGTTACCCTGATTTTAATACGGTTGACTCTGGGACAATGTTGGGTACCTTATTTTTATTTGAAGATCTTATTTTCCTATTTTGGACAAACATAGGGTGAGTGTGTACCCTTATTCCTTTCATCTGGGTTAGAGTGTGGTATTATATCCACATCACTGGATTGTAATAGCCTCTAGAGGATGAGTCTCAGATAATGTTTTGGCATCCATATAATAAATTGGATTGTGATACACTATCATCATTATTAGAGTTTGTGTAAATATTATGACCTCTCTATGTAGGAAGTTGATCCTTGATCTAGCATGCCACATCAGTAGGGGTTATGGAATCATTGGCACATGATACCTTATGTAGTATATTGATCCTCATTGGGTTTGTAGTGTCCCCCAACAGTTCCAGGTGTGACCCTATTTCTAAATATCACAATCATTTTTGGACAATTCATTCATTTTGGGTGGGGACCAAATGAGATAATCCTATTTGTCAAGTTTCTCTGATGATATCATGTATGGATATATCATTTCTCCTAGAACAAGAGTTGTTTCAAGCATAATCATGTTGATTGAAATTGTTTATGAGCGCCTGATGGTGTGGAGTCTCTCCTAATTATATCTATGTTTTTTTATTCTTTTTACAATTATCCATTATTTCATTCTATATTGAGCTTTCTATAACAACTGATTCTTTTTTTTGGTGTCCTACTAAGTATTATTATACTCACCACTAGATGGTCATTTCCCATACGTGTCGTGTCTTATGCAGAGAAAGACCCTTTTGATGGTGTCCCAGGAGGACCAGTAGTGGGTGGAACATAGATGGAGCAAGGAATAATGATGTGTTTGTCTTGAGAATGTCGTTGATGCAGTCCTTTCCCTTGGATAAAGTTGGACTCTTTACAAATTTTTATGGAATTCAGTACACACTCATTATAGTGGGATTGTATTTGTCCCTATATTATATTTCTTTACATTCATTTGTACACTGTTAGTGGGATATTTTTTGAATGCATTCATTCTATCCTTTGTTTTACATTTCATTGTAGGGTGTCTTGGAAGTTTTTTTTGTGTGTACAAGTACATTGGAAAATGACTCCCATTTTTGGGAAATTCCTACATGGTGGTTGTCACGATCCCCTAGCATATAGAAGGCAGGACTAGGGTTTTCACAGAATGGGCACCTTTGGGACAGGTCATGATTAATAGGTAACAGAGTGGTTAGTACATCATTATGACTGGGAGACATTGAGATTGGTTTTTTACAAAAATATTATGTGTTTTGAGTTTCAATTTTAGGAATGGGACTCCATTGTTGGCTTGGTGGTCGATGCATGCATACACTGGGACTCTGAACAACCTCTTTTTAAATTGGTATATGAGAACACTGGTTTCTGGAAAAAAATGGAACATGAATCATATAAAAATGTTTGTATCTTCCATTTCCTCCCAGAGTCATCTCCCCAAATAGACATTATTGACCATGGTACATATTATTTTATATCGGGATTCCTCCATGTAGACTTCCTGATAGGATTCAAACATGTGATCAGAAATATAATATTCCTAGTGTTAAGGTATTGTTAAGTGGGAATATACCACAGATATAGCCTTCTGGTGGTTTACCAGCTATTCCACTGCATATCGAGTAGTAGCTACCACTTACACTACTTGTTAAGGATGCATGCACGATGAGTGCAGTGCATGAGTTTTAGAGGCAGTGACATCCCAATTTTTAGGATGTTATAGACCACTAGATGGATGAGGATTATCTTGAATAATTAACCAATGTTTTCCAGCTTGTGAGAATTCTTACTAAATATATGAATGTACTTTCCATGAGTCATCTTCATGGATCTATGGGGTGATGGTGGAGCATGGTTACTTAGTCACAAGATGATACAACTCTATCCCAGAAAGTCTTCAATCTTCTCCATAAGGAAGAGATTTATCCATCCACATTCCAATTGGTATGCATACATGTGTTATGCATCTTCATCACAACAATAAGATCATGGAAGAGTATTTAGTACAAATTATAGATCTTTTGGGCTAGTCCTTTTATAATATATGATACCAATTCTTCTTTGATCAGACCTTTGAGTATTGGATTTTTCATCACATTAGAGATTCCATGGTCTCCCTTATCATTTCTACCAATAAAGGGGTACTTGAGAAAGAACAGTTAGTAAAAAAATGTTCTATTAGAGCAGACACCTGTAGTGGGAGCTTATAGTTGGCACATGGTAGCTTAGACATCATAATCAGGTATAAGATGATAGTCACATGGATCCATGTGGGTATTTCACTTAAAGAGGCTATCGTTTGACTCAAGGGTCATCGGTGTATGACTCTTAATATGGCTTGATTCATCAAAGTGATAAAAAAATTCTGATATCACGGTCGGGGACATCTGCGATGGGATTTCCCAACCTGATATACACATGATCGAGGTACATTCAATAGACTTCATAAATAGAGATAATTATGGGATCACGGTAGTCTATAGGGTGGTTGAAATGTAAGAGTGGTTAGCATGGATGTAGGAGGTAATAAGAGATTCTACATATAACCACCACCACCCCAGGTTGTCCGCTCTGGGCTCAATGATTTAGTGGATAAGAATGGTGGTAGATGTAGTCTATAGAGGCATATAAACCTAAGGAATACATGGATGATACAAGGTATGATCTATTTATTTTATGTAATATCTTATGTATTGATATATCTATGTGCTAGTAATTATTTTAATTCCCTTAATCTTTGAATGAGACTCAGATATTCTTGTTGAATCATCGACTCAACCCTTATACTTGGAGACTCCTACTGGAAGAGACTCGATGATCACACACTCATGCCGAATGTGTGACCTAAATCTTTGAGGAGAGAGGTTAAGTAGTAATATCATGGTAGAAGGGTCGAGTAATTATGACTTTATTCTTCATATGGATGAGATATCCATAGTTTATGTTCAGATTGAGTTTCTTAGGTGGAGATTGTGGTGTGTTAGTAGTGATGGAACCATGTCTTCCTTTATTGGTGAAAGGGAAATCATCTAATTGCATGATGGAATCACAAATATGATGGTTTATTTTTTATCAACATTTGGAAATCCAAACCCATGATGTAGTTGATGATATGATTCCTCACTATCCTGTAGTTGTGGTAGAGTATGAGGACATCTTTCCCGATGATTTCAAGGTTTTCCTCACTATAGGGAGATATAAATCATCATTGATCTACACATTGAGAAAACACCAATATCTATATCATAATATATAAGGGGTCCCAAAGATATTTGGGAGTTGATGGTTTAGTTTGATCACTTAGAGAGGTTGAGAATTGTGAGACCCAATATTTCACACTGATCAGCACTAGCTTTTTTTCTAAGAGGGAATATGATAGCTTGAGGTTGTATTTAGATTACCAGATCTTGAACTAGGTGACAGTGAAGAACATGTATCCATTACTGAGGATTGATGACCTCTTTGATATGTTGAATGGGAAACAATGGTTCACAAATACTTACATCAAATATAGTTATCACTAGCTACTGGTACATGATGAGAATATACTGATGACATCCTTCAGATGTCATTACAATAAATATGAGTACTTAGTGATGAGATTTTTAATGATTAACTCCCCAGCAGTGCTCATGGGACTCATGAACCAGATCATTCAAGAATTATTAGAATAGTTTGTGGTGGTTTATATCAATTATATTCTAGTGAATTCGGCGTCTAAGAAGGAGCACACTAGACACTTATGGATTGTATTGGACACACTCCAAGAGAACCAAAATTATAAGAAGTTCTCAATGTTTAATTTTTGATCGGAGAGGTATATTTTCTTGAACATGTCCTCTCATGGGTGGGAGTTATAGTGGATCCATTGAAGGTTGAGGGAGTGCTTTCTTTAGAACTACCCAAGACCATTGTCAAGGATAACAGTTTCCTTGGAATGGAAGGGTATAATTTGAGGTTTGTACCCAAATTCTATATTGTTGAAGCACCCTTGGAAAATTCATAAGAAAAGGTGAAGCCATTATTATGGATGGAAAAATACCATCAATGCTTTTATGAGTTAAGGTAGAGGTTCAAGTCTGCTACCACATTGTGGTACTAGAGGAAGGAGTTGAGTGTGTGGGGTTCTGTGATGCATTAATAACTAGACTTGGTTGTCTCTTGATTAAAATGAATGCTTGATTGCCTTTGGTTTACTCTAGTTGATACCAAATGATGAGAACTACGTGACCCATGATCTTGAGTAATCTTTGGTAGTATTTTCTTTGATGATGTTACAGCAAAACATAATGGGTGAGTGGTTCATCATCTACTCTGATCACAATATTTTAATCTATAACATATCTAAAAGATGTAAAAACATGAGGTGTATTAGATGGCCAGTGTTCCTATAAGACTATGACTTTATTATTGTATATTCTCATGTAAAGTGGAACATGGTCTTATATTCCCTTAATAAGAGATCCAGTTCACATTTAATGAATCATAAATCAGAGTAGTTAGCCTCAGTGAAGATATACTTTATGGATGGTGATGGAGTATCTTACCTCCTATCAATGGTTTTCACCTCTCCACTCTTACATCTGTTAAAGGAGGAAAATATTTGGGATACCGACTATGAGACATTACATGCTCTAATGTTCCTAGATCATGCTCCTAATAGATATTCAAAAGATGGAGGAAATGTAATTCATTTTAGAGGATTCATGATGGACATATCATGTTGTGTGATGTGGTTTTTTTGGAACTATGATTGTTTATTTGTTTTAAATTCTGAATTGTTTGTTTACTATAAATCCTCATTGGAATATCAGAATGTTTGAAGGGAAATATATCATATTATTCATATAGACAATTATAATTCAAATGTGCAAAGAAGATGAGGTTTCCTGGAATAATCTTACATGCCCAATGCGATGTTAAAAAGGGGTGTGAATGCTCGAAAATAATATTACATTAACCAAGGAATAATCATTAAAAACTTTCATGCAGGGTCATCAAGGACAATAAATATGAGGATACCCCCTCTAAAGACTTAGAACATTTCAATGAATATTTGGTTCCACTACCCCAAAAAATACTTGCATGTGGAAGATAAGTAGAGAGAGAAACTTGAAATAAAGTTGTTCCTTTAGTATAAGATGGCCAAGTGAACCCTGTTGTGTTGCAGCATGAAAGATAAGTGGTGCAAAAAAGAGAAGGGTTGTGTGAAATCCATCTTATGCAACAAATACAAAATCGTGTGTGAAAGGGATGTTTTTTGTGCATTTTTCATTGTGTTATTTTAATATGATTTGAATATAGGGGTTGTTTGATCAGTGATTCCATGTGAATAAATTATGGACATCAATTCAAGAAGAGTCCCATGTCGGACAGATATAAAGACTGTAATGAAAAACTATTTACGAGACATTCATGTCGATAATCTGGGTATGACTTCACCCAATGAATTGAGCAAGAGGTAGCCTATGGAATAGATCTGAGGGAAAGAATAAGCTATCCCAAAATTCTTGTAATGGTAGTGTTCCTGAAACATAGTCTTTGATCATACATTTTCATTCCACCGATAGTGACGATTACTGTGTTTTGGTATGTCTGAAACACTGTCTACATACGATCAATTGAAAAATCCATTAAAGGTGATAGAAGTAAATGTTTTGTGTTTTATTTATGTATGTGATTGTGTAATAACTAATATAATCCATCATATTAGTTTGACGAGTTATTAAAAATGTGGGAACATGATAGATTACTTAAAAAGAAAATATTGACACTCAGATTTATCCCTTCCCTCTTAGGGTGTTCAAGAGTTCTACTGGTTGTGTTCGAGGGTAAAGTATGATGGTGTTAATTTTTTCCTTCCATAATATCATTGATAATATAGTTAATATCAGGTGAGTACACCCTCATAGATGTAAGAAACTTTTAGATCCCAAATAATAGGATGAGATCTCATCTAATATCTCTTGGAATTATATTTTTTTCTACAACATATGGAATACAGATCATTGATCCTTCATGGATGTCTATGACTCATTAAGATAGAAAAAAGACTCATTTAGATGCTAAACTAAATTATTCTCTTACTCCTACTCATTTTGATCAAATCTATCTAAAGGTGGTGGATTTCACCTCATTAAATTCTATGAAGGTAAAATATGAAAATATTTATAAATGAGAAAGTAAAGTAAAGGAGGAAAAACTCAATGTTATTCAAAAATGGATTCATGATGTGAAGATTCATCCTATTGGCAATTTGGACTCCTTAATCTATTGGATTATTAATGATATTGGATAATTTTGAAGGCTTGGAGAAGAGATCAAAGATATCGACATTGTGAAGATGATTTTGAGAAGGATTCCACCCATATAATATACAAATGGGTTATCCCATGAGGTGTGTGACTTGTTTAAACATTATTTGGATGGTATATTAATATTTATGGTCACCTATAATAAGATATTCAATACTAATGATGTGACGACACATGTACATAAAGAAATGGCATTTAAATCCATGGAAAACTATAGATTTTAAGAGATAGTGTTATTGAAGACAATGAGTTAGGCCATTCTTACTTTAAGGAAATCTACCCTTGTCATGTTTTCATTGTTGTAGATTTGGTCACATGGATTCTCAGTTCTTAAAGAAGTTAGATGATGATGAAGGTGAAGCTGGAAACACTCAAAATAGATATATAAGAGAGATACTAAAACCAACACCTTCTAAAAACTAAATATATTTATATAAAACAAAAAACTAGAGGAATAGTAAATTTCATATAGTATTATGAAAATGGAAGGGAAGCTAGGAAAAGATGACATATACCATGAAGTCACAACAACTCATGCTAATCCCCATGTAATAAATATTCAACCTAATCACAATCCTACACCAAATGACCTGAAATTATTTATATATATGTAGGGTGAGAATAATATTATACTCAGATGAATCCAACTCAGATCCAATAATGTAAAATATAAATATAGAATGCTAAAGCACGATAAATAATGGTGAATCTAACTCATCATCTAATTCGGTATAATAAAATTCTTGACCATAAAATGGATATTTCTCAACATGTAACAAATAAAATAGAGAATATATTATAGTAATAAAATCTCTTGGTTACCCCACTCCCACTTCCACATTATTTTTTTGATCTTTCCCAAAGTCACACGTCTTGAGCATCTATCTCTACATTTAAGCCAAACCGAAAGCACATGGGAATGCCATAAAAAAGAACCTAATTCATTTCCTAACAACACCATATGATCAATGTAACCAAATATAGAAAAAAAGTATTTGTTATAAGCCACTAAAACCTATATGACATATATCAAACATCTTGTATTTTACCTTATGCCACTGCATCCCATACATTGAGTATGTAACTCAACTCATCCCATCCTATACATTTCATATATATAATATTACCCTGGATTCTATATATAGTAATATAATTTTTTGAAATAACCACAATACATCATATCCAACTAAACACATATATGAAAAATATTACTACCTTGTACACCAACATATGTAATTACCAAAAAAATAGGGTGGGTCTTAAGGGGGTAGTCAACAATCAATCATCCCTCTAGGATGTGGGGGAAAACACCCTCCCTGATTTTGATGGGTTTATTCTTCCCTAAACAACATTAGTGGGACAACATATTATATCATATAATATAAATGATATAATAAATCAAAAACACACACTATTGTAAAGAACTAGTTTTATACTCATCAACTTCTATGGTTGAATAGACTCCCAACTTGTACAACTAGGACAACATATCATATAATCACACAATATAAAATAGATACATTAAATAAATTATATATTTTTAAAATTTTCCATGACATAATTATTTCATTAGGCATTAATTTACCATTATCATTTTTCCACATTTAATTAAAATAATTTTAAGAGTAATGCTCATGTCCTCTAGGGATAACAAAACCCAAACAATTGTTTATCTAGATTATAATCTGTTATGAAATTAATTTCAATACCAACCAACATTGTGGTATAAATAATTAATTTTTTCATTATTTGAATCATTCTTTATCTAGGTATTGATGGAAAACCATCTTAATCTTACATCATGCAAAAACATGCATCCAGTTAGATCTAGAATCATCAAGTAGTGAGGAGGGTAATGCAGATAATACAATAATTTCGTCTATTGAACATTAGTAATATTAATGAGGGTATATGATTTATCAGAATCTCACAATTGATTAAGCCTAGTTGTAGCCCATCCATTCCTATATAGTTCAATCATCAACACCACTTTTCATTACAGATATATCTCACTATCACATGCATCAACTAAATCAATAAAATATCAGGATCCCACATCATATAAAATCAACCATCCCATGACCAAACAATCCAAAATCATATCACATCTAGGAATCTCCCCTTCATATCACTGTAGCCATCCCAGAATCGACCTTACCTGTATCACATCAAAATAAAAGGAAAAAAATAGCAGGAAATAAATAAGAAATTGGGACACTAAGACAACAAAATAAGGTATTCATCACTTCTCATGAAAACAGGGAACTAAATACCCAGTAAAATAAATTATATTTATTACAAAATTGATTATTATAAAATAATATAATAACTGATTCATTTATTGAAATTTTTTAAATATGGGGAACCAAATGGAATCAATATTTGACAATATATAAATGTAATATCATTCCCTTAGAATTTATTCCATCTTTAATAGTATATAAGAAGTTTTATTTTTTATTAACATAGATTTTTAATCGTAAATAAGAAAATAAATTCCCCTTAATATTTATCTATTCCAATGAAAAATGAACATATGATCAGTTTTACTATCTTCAAATTAAATTAACCAAAGAATTAAAAACATGACTATTATTTAATTATTCTTAAGAATAATTGATTACAAATTAATTATGGAATAAAAATACATACCAATTTCAATCAATAAGAACATGAAAAAAGGAATATAATCCACATATCTAGAAACACATGAGGGAAACTGCTATCACAGTATAAATAAAAAACATTATCAACCTAGAATTACAATATAATTTCATTAATTATGTTCAATATTTATTATGTTAACACCATTTTAATCCAAATATTTAATATCTTAAAAATTAATGATTTCAAATAATTAAATGAGAATAATTGAATCCTCTAACTAAAAAGCTGTCAATTTCTATCACATTTGAACAAACTATGTTACATATCATTGATCACTTATCCCATTGGAACAACATATTTCATAGATTCTATGGAACAACCTCAATAACCCCAAACAAACAAAACAATTTAGAAACATGGGATATGGTCTCCCATTCACTAGAAAGTAAAAAATTAGAGTAAATGAGATCAAAATGGGAGATTCCTCTAGAAAATAAAGTATTATTTCACCTTTTAACAATACAAATCACCACAGATCAAAAACATAAGGATGTGGACTGGTGCCCATTTATGTAATCCCTAATGGACTATAAGGGTCCAGTAGGATTCCCTTAATTAAGAGAAGACACAGGGTTTGTGAATCTTAAGTGGCTGAAAATGATTATAAAAATTTTTAAAAGGATATTTAAAATTCTTGTAATACTTTAAAACATAGGTTCTATGTATGAGGTCATAAATCACTAAAAAACATCGTGTTTTTATTTTTTTACATTAAAATTTACACATATTTTCCATACTTTAACATGATTTCAATCGTACATACACTAACTGTAATCCATATTTGTTGTGTATTCACTCATAGTATAGTATTTCACATCCAAACCCCACTTTTCCAATTACATGCCTCCTACCAACTCCATAATTTATAAAAACATGCATATGGTCATTATAATTAGTTTTGGGTTTTTATATTAGATACCTATAAAACATTTCTCATCCTGAAGAATCCATAAAAAAATATAGGGGAATCAAAAAAGTTACATATGAATTACCGCCCTGTGAGATACCTCTCAATGATATATCCACCACATGTGGTAAACCACCTCATTAAAGAAATAATCTTGAAAACACACCCCAACTGCAACTAGATTCGAAACAATCATCTGAGGAAGATACCTCTAAAAAGAGAGTAAATACATTATTTGAAACAGGATAAAACAAAATCATAATTGCTTATTTTATGTGCATAGTTAATTTTATATGTTTCATGTACTAAATGTATTCAAATTATTTCATGAATCCCAAAATATTCATATTATTTAACGTAAGAATTTTATTCCTTCGTTAATGGGGGTTATGATTCAAAAAAATTAAATGTAGAAAGGGTTTATATTCAAATCTCATTTTAAAGGGGATTATTTATGATTGAATTTCCATTATTTGAAAGAATTATATTACTTATTAATAAAACACTTCATATTTATTATCATTTATTTATTCATAAAAATTTTATATAATAGTAAAATTTTTCACTATTTGTAAGTAATAAATAAGAAAAAATATTTAAGGAAATTTTACGTTGTTTCTCTATTCAGTCGAAATACCTTTATCATCCATATACATTTTATTTTAAAAATAGTTAATAATGATTTAAATATTATTCTATAATTTTATAATGTAAATTTTAACCATTTTTGTTTTAAAAATAATAGTATCAATGTAATAATCTTATATTTTTTTGAATGAGGTACTTGTTGAATTTTTTAATAAAAAGACAGGGATCATTATTTTATCATTCATAGCATGAATATTATTTTATGACATCATATCCATTATATTACATTAATATTCCATTATATGATTATAATGATATTATTAACTAAATGTATTTCCACAATATTTTTGGATATTTAGTTAATTAAAATTGATTTTGAAATTGAAATGGTTATTTTCATTTGTATTGTTTTTAATCTTTTTAAAAAAATTATATATATCATGAACAAAACAATAAATGTTATAAAATTAATATAAATGATATATATAATTCCTATTACTTATATACCTTTCCCAATCTCCCTTACATTGATGGGGAAATAAATTCCTTACAATCACTTCTTAAATTCCATTATAAAGAAATGACATTTCATTATGATATAAGCTATGATTATGAAACCTAGTTTCATTGTAGTTGTAATAATATGTTAATTCTTTATGATTTATCTACATATGTTTTACAGATATTCATTTAATGAAAATAATTTGATCAGTTGGTCCAGAATTATAATTCCCTCCAATGAAGAAGGTAATTTTTTTAATCTCATGATACATCATGAATGAGATTAAGATGTTTGAATAAACCATTATTAGACTCTATTTGTATTATTATTTTTTATTTGTAGTTTTAATTCAGTTTTTCTTATTACATGTATCTTTTTAAATAAATTAAATCTCTTCTATAGCTTACAGAACAAGTAACCATGAATCAAAATTAACATTAATATTGTATACTATAATAACCATGACATTAAATGGGAGGGTATTAATAGGACTAACAATATTCTAAAAACTAAATGGGTTTCACGTGTATAAAATAAATTAAATGGTTATTTATAGATTAGAAAAAATATAAGAATAATTTTAATGAAGAAATATTTTTATCTAAATAACTCTAATTTACTAAATTGAGATTTAGAATTTCTTTTGTAATATAATTTAAACATAAATTTTATAAATTTTAAAAAATTATATTTAATAAATTTACATAATTTTTTAAATCAAAAAATCTATATTGACTTACTATAAAATTTTCAGATTCATCATAAAATAGTAATTTTTCAATTAATAGTGAAAAATACATATATTTATTAAAGTTTCATTTATTTTTATTAATAAGAATTTCATTTCTATTTTAATTATATTTAAAATTAAAAGACGTATTATTTACTTTTATAAAATCAAATTAATTATAATTAAATAATCTTTGTAATGGTTTTTTGTATATGTTTATTGTTATGCATAAAGAATTTATTTTCATAAAAAAAATTTATAGATTATAAAGTTTGTTCATTCTAAATTATTATTAAATATAAAATTTAGGATTTTTCAAATGAAATTTAAATAATATATATCTAAAATATAACATATAATTCATTTAATTATGATTACTTATTAAATAATTATTATGAGATCTTCTTTTCCTTGAAAACGATCATCTTTAAAACCCATTTTCCCAACATGACAACCTGATTAATTTTAATGTAAATTATTCAACATATCTGAGTTTAATTTTATAAAATGTATACAATATATTTAATATTAATAATTTATGTTATCAAATATGTACAATATGTTTTTTACCAAAATGAATAGTGAAAACAGAAAAATATTTACCGCAGTGAAGGTAACAACAGGTTTAACTAGAGGTTAATGTAATACAACAACAATTTAAAATGACCCAAAACATATATAATTATTATTTAATTAAAATATATAGACCTTATATATTATAGGGATTGAAAAATTCCAATTTTGGACCCTTTTTATGAGAGATAAACTTCTGTGCAATTAATTCTTTTAATAAATTGCAAGTGTGTCCACTCCTCCACATATAAATGTCCACCTACGATCCTCATTTATTAACATTTCCAAAAAATATTATTTCATCAAATACCATACAAAATCACTTACTCACTTCCATACCAAAATCCCTATGAATTATTTTATTATATTATCACCCTATAATATCTTTTGGTGAAATCCTAAAGAAGTTGTCCTATAATAAGATAATGTATTTTATTGAGTATTTTGTTTTATTAATTCTAACACCACAGTAAAATAATATTCATTCAAAATAATTTAATTAAATAATTATATTAAATATATGTATACATTTTTATTTCATGCTACTTACTTAAAAATATCTCATTCTCCCTAAAATGTGAAATGAAACCATTGATCATGTATAAAGCAGATTACCGCCGCACAAACCGACATAATTCATTTTCCATAACCACTTTTTATGGATGGATGTGATGATTAATTTTATGTTTATATAGTATATTTATGATACAATTATACATATATATGTACCATATATTATATTCCTTCTTAAATTCTATTCTTTTTGTTATATGATAACGT
This sequence comes from Viscum album, assembly GCA_963277665.1. NCBI lineage: Eukaryota > Viridiplantae > Streptophyta > Magnoliopsida > Santalales > Viscaceae > Viscum > Viscum album. The sequence continues at coordinate 1,173,721,108 of OY728164.1, forward strand.
CACTCATGTGTACGACAAACTGTCGCCTCTCAAAACGATGAGATTTCATTTTCACATATTATTTAAGTAGATGTTAATATGCATTAATTAAATATTAATATATTACAGTCATAAAAATTTAACCATCAATTAAAACTAATCTATCATATAATTATTTACATTACCATCATTTAAAAATGACATTTTTATTTTTGTGCATAGATGAAAAACGACACAAGAAGTAATGTAATTCATTTTATTAAAATTCATCACATTAATTATTTATTCATGGGATGTTAATGAAATAATGTAATATTTAAGATTTTATTATCATTCTGTAATGATAAAATAAAACTTAACTTATTAAAATTATGATCATTGAAAAAAATGAAATGTTACTTATCCTTGTGTACGACCTACCATCTCCCATATTGTAACATAGTTCATTTATCATAACCTTCCTTCATGAATTTGTTTTAAAAAATAATGTATGTATAAAAATTATTATTATTTCGGTTTTAATATTCTTTAAATTATTAATTAATAATCTTTATAACTTAATTCACATTACCATTGTGATTTTAGACATATGATCTGATTATTTTTCAAAATGATAGACTTAAACATAAATGATTTTGTAATTGAACTTAGAATGATAATAAATATAAAGAATAAAAAATTCGGAAATTTTATTTATTACTAAAATAATTAACATAATTTTATTATTCATGTTGATATTGGAGACACAAGAAAATTCTATCTCAAGATAAGGTTTTTTATCCAAACTCCCTTCCTTGAGAATCATGTTCTTTAACGTACCTAGATTCATTTATATGTTTTACACACATCCCTTTTTTGTACTATATAATCAATGAATAATTTTTCAAATTATTTAAGTTATAATTCAATTGATTAATTTATGGGGTTTATAATTTATATCATCCCATACGTTTTGTGCATTAATTTTTGATATTATATAGATTATTTTTTAGAAAAGGCCCTGAGACAGCATGTAATTATAAGGACATGTCTTCCTAGAAAAATTGTTTAAAAAAAGTTAAAATATTTAATATCACACATGAACAATTCCATGAAATGTGGAATAAATCTTAAATGGGTTCCTATAATCACAATCTGGGGGAATCACTGAGTTCAAAATAAGAGCATTATTATAGGTGCGGCCTAACATTGTTCGATATAGGCCATCTATGAAAAACTTATCTGGTGTGTGAAATTGATAATATAAATTGAAAGAAAAATTTATTTTACATTTATTCTAACATAGAAACATTCTCCTCTATAATTCTATGGATATATCATTTGTCTCATGGTTGGCCGCTAAACCTTGGAGACATAAATGACGTTGGAGGAGGGCATTCTTGGTGAAAAAAATAGATTGTGGATTGTCGTGCTAATGGAGTTGGAGGATCACATCAATAGTGAAAATAAAACTATTTTTCATCATTGATCAATCCAAATTCTAGGTAGGGCATGTGATTTATTTTTTTATTCCTTTTTATTACTTCTATGATGAAAATGAATCAATTGATGAATGGATTGATTCATAGATCATGCTTATAGCGAGAAATGATTTATTCTATGAGATTTTTTTATATTTCTTTCTAAACCAAACCATAGTTCAGGATCATTGGCCAAGAAATCATGTACAAAAATGATAAAACAATTATCTTGTTTTTTTATCCATCCTTTTTTGCATTTGTTGGTTTTTTATCCTTGTGGTCCCGACTCAACAATGTTGGGTTGTTCAGAACTCGATCGGACCCCATGATTTGAGGAAAATTGAAAATCGGGGATGGAACGGTATAGGTCGAGACCAATGAGATTGAATCTTGGATCCTTTCTATTTTGGGGGATCTTAGGAGATGTGGCACTCCATAGTAGGGACCACCGGTTCATAATGGCAGTGATCAGTTATGGAACAAGGTGGCCACCCACGTGCAAGTAGTGGAGCCGCATGAGGCTAGGAGTGATGGAAAAGTACACTGAGGGATACAACATGAGATGTAGTGGAGGTATTGGAGGATTAATGGGGTGTGATAGGGATTAGAATACATGGCATCAGTTATGGAGAGGGTCTTTCGGATGGACTACGTTCAATCATGCTAAACTAGTAGGTGGGTTGGGCAATGAAAAAAGGTTGTCAGGGTAGGCAGGTGGGTGGGGTCAAACAAGGTTGTCCCCGTTAGAACCCATGTCAGATATATAGAAGTTGGTGTGAAGTATGGTTGTTATTGACCACAATGGTCAACCATGGAACCATGATAGATTGAGGTTCTACTGGTGCACTGACCGCGTGGCAGATCCGTGGGTGAGTGACTACACTGGTCGACCACACCAGCCGACCGAACTGGTCGACCACACCGACTAGTCAGGTGAGGAAGGTAAACTGACCATGATGGTCTTTCCATGGGTAGCCAGTACCCATAGTAGGTGAAATGACCATGATAGTAGGTGGAAAAACCACGAATATAGGTCTTTACTCCCCGATAGGTTTGCGGGGAGCTTCGTTCAAACTTCCATAACTCCAAAACATAGCATCCAAATGACGTGCAGTTAGTGGAAATGTTACCCCAATTTTAATACGGTCGACTCTGGGCCAATGTTGGGTACCATATTTGGATTTCAAGATCTTAATTTCCTATTTTGGAAAAACATAGGGTGAGTGTGTTCCCTTGGTGTATTCATCAGGGGTAGAGTGTGGTATTACATCCACATCACTTGATTGTAATAGCCTCTAGAGGATGAGTCTCAGATAATGTTTTGGCATCTCTATAAAAATTTGTAGTGTGATACTCTATCATCCGTATTGGAGTTTATGGAAATATTGTGACCTCCCTATATAGGTGGTTGACCCTTGATCTCACATGCCACAACAGTAAGGGTTGTGGAATCATTGGAATGTGATCCCTAATGTAGTATATTGATCTTGATTGGGTTTTTAGTGTCCCCCAATAGTTCCGGGTGTGACCCTCTCTCTAAGTATCACAATATTATTTGACCAATTCATTCTCTTTGGGTGGGGACCAAATGAGCTAATCCTCTTCGTCAAGTTTCTCTCATGATATCATGTATGGATATATGAATTCTCCTGGAACAAGAGTTGTTTCAAGAAGAATCATGTCGATTGAAATTGGTTATGAACGCCTAATGGTGTGTATTGCCTCTTTATTATATCTATGTTTTTTTTTATTCTAGATACTATTATCCATTATTACATAATGTATTGAGCTAGCTGTAATTGTTGCTTATTATTTTTGGTGTCCTACTAGGTATTATTATACTCACTACTAGATGGTAATTTAACATACGTGTCGTGTCTTGTGCAGACAAAGAACCTTTTGATTGTGTCCCAGGATGACCAGGAGTGGGTGGAACATAGATGGATCTAGGAATACTGAGGTGTTTATCTAGAGAATACCGTTTATGTAGTCCTTTCCCTTGGAGGAAGTCGGACTCTTTATTAATTTTGATGGACTTTTGTACACACTCATTATAGTGGGATTGTATTTGTACCTATATTATTTTTCTTTAAATTATTTTGTACACTGTTAGTGGGATATTTTTTGAATGCATTCATTCTTTCATTTTTTTACAATTCATTGTTGGGTGGCTTGGATATGTGTGTGTTTGTGTACAAGTACATTGGAAAATGCCTCCCAGTTTTGGGAAATTCCTATAGGGTGGTTGTCACCATCCCCTAACATATATGAGGTAGGCCTAGAGTTGTCACAGAATCGGACCCGTTGGGATAGGTCATGATTGATAGGTAATAGTGTGGTCAGTACAACATTAATATTGGGAGCCTTTGATATTGGATTTATACAAAAATATTAAGTGTTTTGAGTTTTGATTTTAGGAAAGGGACTCCAGTGTTAGTTTGGGGGTTGACGCATGTTGACATTGAGACTTTGAACAACTTCTTTTCAAATTGGTACATGAGAACACTGGTTTCTAGAAAAAAATGGAACATGCATCATAGAAGAATGTTTGTATATTCCATTTCCACCAAGAGTCATCTCCCCAAATATTATTTATTGACCATGGTACATACTATTTTATATCAGGATGCATCCATGTAGACATCCTTCTAGGATTCAACCATGTAATCATGAAGATGATATGCCTATTGTTAAGGTATTGGTACGTGGGCCTATAATAGAGATATATCCTTTGGGTGGTTTACCATCTATTCCACCACATGTCGAGTAGTATCTACCCCTTACACTACAAGATGAGGATGCTTGAATGATGTGATCATTTCATGAGTTTTATAGGTAGTGGCATCCTGATTTTCCGGATGTTATAGACCACTAGATGGATGAGGATTATCTTGCGGAATTGACCAATGTTTTGCACCTTGTAAGAATTCCTACCGAATAGATGAATCTTCTTTCCATGATTCATATTAATGGATCTATATGGAGATGGTGGAGCATGGTTACATAGTCACAAGATGATACAACTCTATCCTAGAAAGTCTTCAATCATCTCCATAAGGAAGAGTTTTATCCATCCACATTCCAATTGGTATGCATACATGAGTTCTGCATCTGCAGCATGATAATAAGATCATGGAAGAGTATTTAGTAAAGATTTTTGATCTTTCAAGCTAGTACTTTTATAATATATGAGGCCAATTCTGCCTGGATCAGACCTTAGAGTGTAGTATTTTTCAGCATAGTAGGGATTCCATTGTCTCCCTTATCTTTTCTACCAATAAAGCTGTACTTGAGTGAGACCAGTTAGTGGAAAATTTTCTAGTAGAGAAGACACCAGTACTGGGTGCTTATATTGGGGACAATGTAGATGAGACATCATAAGCAGGTAGAAGATGATAGTCACATGGATCTATGTGGGTTATGCACTTAAAGAGGTTATCCTTTTACTCAGCGGCATCTATGTATGTCTCTCAAGACGGCTCGATTCTTCAGAGGGATAGACTTCTTTTCTGATGTGGCAGTTGGGGGCATCTACAATGGGATTTCCCAACCCAATATACACTTGATCGAGTTACATTCAATAGACATCATAAATAGAAAGAATAAAGGGATGACGGTAGTCTATAGGGTGGTTGAAATGGAAGAGTGGTTAGCATGGAAGTAGGAGGTGGTAAGAGATTCTACCTATAACCACCACCACCCTAGGTGGTCTCTACTGGGCCCAAGGCTATAGTGGATAAGAATGATGGTAGATGTAATCTATAGAGGTGTATAATCCTAAGGAATACAGGGATGATACAAGGTATGATCTATTTATTTTCTATAATATCTTTAGTATTGATATACCTATGTGCTAGTAATTATTTTAATTCCATGAATCTTGTTTGAGACTCATATATTCTTGTTGTATCATCGACTCAAACCTCATACTGGGAGGCTCCTTCTGGAAGAGACTCGGTGATCGACATATCATGCCGAATGTGTGACATGAATCATTGAGGAGAGAGATTCAGTTTCAATATATTTTTACAAGGATCGAGTCATTATGACTTTATTATTCATATGGAAGAGATATCCATAGTTTATTCCCAGATTGAGTATTTTAGGTGGAGAGTGTGGTGTTCCAGAAGTGATGGAACCATGCCTCCCTCTGTTGGTGAAACGGAAAACATATAATTGCATGATAGACTCACAAATAGGATGGTGTATTTCTTTTTCAACAGTTGGAAATCATACCCCACGATTTAGTTTATGTTATGATTCCTCACTATCCTGTAGAAGTGGTAGAGTATGAGGACGTCCTTCCAGATGATTTCAAGGTTTTCCTCCCCACAAGGAGATAGAAATTTTCATTGATCTACACCTTAAAAAAACACCAATATCTAAATCGTATTATCGAAGGGCTCTCAAAGATATTTGGGAGTTGATGGTTTAGTTAGATCACTTGGAGAGGATGGGAATTGTGAGACCCAATGTTTCACCCTGATCAGCCCTAGTTTTGTTTTCTAAGAGGGAATACGATTTCTTGAGGTTATGTTTAGATTACCAGATCTTGAACCAGGTGATAGTGAAGAACATGTATCCATTACCGAGGATCAATTACCTCTTTGATCAGTTCAATGGGAAACAATGGTTCTCAAATACTGATTGCAAATCTTACTATCACTAGCTACTGGAACATGATGAGGATATACTGATGACATCCTTTAGATGTCATTATAATAGATATGAGTACTTAGTGATGAAACTTTTAATGTTGAATTCCCTATAAGTTCTCATGGGACTCATAAACCAGATCATTCAATCATTATTAGACTAGTTTGTGGTGGTCTACATCAATTATATCCTAGTGTATTTGGCATCTGAGAAGGATCACATGAGACACTTACGGATAGTATTGGACACACTCTACTAGAACTAACATTATAAGAAGTTCTCAAAGTGTAATTTTTGGATCGGAGAGGTCTATTTTCTTGAACATGACATCTCATAGGTGGGAGTTATAGTGGATCCTGTGAAGGTTGAGGGAGTACATTCTTTGGATCAACCTAAGACCATTTTTGATTATAGGAGTTTCTTTTGAATGGAAGGGTATAATTAGAGGTTTGTACCCAAGTTCTATATTTTTTATGCACCCATGGTAAATTCATAACAAAAGGGGAAGCCATTATTATGGATGGGAAAGTACCATCAATTATTTTATAAGTTAAGGTAGAGGTTGCAGATGACTCCCACATTGTACTACTGGGGGAATGGGTTGAGTACGTGGGGTTCTATGATGTATCAGGAACAAACCCTGGTTGTATCCTGATGAAAATGAAAGCATGATTGCCTATGGTTCACTCTAGTTGATACCAAATGATGAGAAATACATGGCCCATGATCTTGAGTATGCTTTCGAAGTATTTTCTTTGATGATGTGGTGACAAAACTTATTGGGTGAGTGGTTTATCATCTACTTTGATCACACTATTTTAATGTATAACATATCTAAAAAATATATAACATGAGGTATTTCAGATTTCTAGGGTTCCTATAAGAATATGACTTTGTTATTGTCTATTCTCATGGGAAGGTAAACATGGTCTTAGATTCCCTTAATAGGAGATCCAGTTCAGAGTTGATGAATGAGGCATCAGGGTAGTTATCCTCTGTGCAGATATACTTTATGGGTGGTGATGGAGCAGCTTACCTCCTATCGATAGTTGTCACCTCTCCACTAATACATCTAGTAAAGGAGGAAAAGATTTGGGATACTGACTATGAGACCCAACATGCTCTAATGTTCCAAGATCATGCTCATAATAGATATTCAAAAGATGGTGAGAATATAATTCATGGAAGAGGATACATGATGGGACCAATGATGTTGTGTGATGAGGTTTTTTTAGAACTATGGTTGTTCATTGTTTTAAATTTTGAATGGTTTGTTTATTATAAATCATCATTGGAATATCATAATTTTTGTAAGGAAATATATCATATTGTTCTAGTAGAAAATTATATTAAAATGTGCACAAAAGATTAGGTTTCCTGGAATAATCTTACGATCCCAATGTGATGTAAAAAAGGGATATGAATACTCAAAAATAATATTATGTTAACTAAGGAATAATCATCAATAAATTTCATTCAGGGTCATCGAGTTCTATAAATATGCAGATTCCCCCACTAAAGACTTAGAACATTTCAAAGAAGATTTTGTTCCACTACCCCACAAAATACATTCATGTGGAAGATAAGTAGAAATAAAAAATTTAAAAAAAGTTTATCCTTTAGTATTAAATGTCCATGTGAACTATGTTGTGTTGCTGCATGAAAGATAAGTGGTTCACAAAAAATAAGGGTTTTGTGAAATCCATCTTATGCAACAAATACCAAATCGGGCATGAAAGGGAAGTTTTTGTGTGGATGTGTCCTTGTGTTATTTTAATATGATTTGAATATCAGGGTTATTTGATCAGTGTTTTCATGTGAATACATTATGGACAACAATTCAAGAAGATTCCCATGCCGAACAGAGATAAAGACTGATATGAAAAACTATTTATGAGACATTCAAGTCAATAACTTGGGTATGACTTCATGAAATGAATTGAGCAAGAGGTAGTCAACGGAATAGATCTAAGGTACACAATGAGATATCCCAAATTTCTTGTAATGGAAGTGTTCATGAAACATAGTTACTTTGATCATACATTTTCATTCCACCCCTAGTGAAGATTTGTGTGTTTTGGTACGTCTGACACACTGTCAGCATACAATGAATTGACATATCCATTAATGTTGATCCAAGTAAAATTTTGGAGTTTTCTTTCTGTATGGTATTTTTTTTATTACTACTCTAATCCATAATATTGGTTTGACGAGGTATGCCAAATGGGGGAACAAAATCCATTACTTAAAAAGAAAATGTTGACACTCAGATTTATCCCTTCCCTCTTAGGGTGTTCCAGAGTTCTACAGGTTGTATCAGATGGTAAAGGTTGATGGTATTAATTTTTCCTTCCATAATATCATGGATAATATAGTTAATATCAGGTGAGTACCCCCTCATAGATGTAAGAAACTTTTAGATCTAGAATAATTGGATGAGATCTAATCTAAGATCTCTTGGAATGAAAATATTTTTTTCTACTACATATGGAATACATATCACTGATCCCTCATGGATTTATATGACTCATTAAGATAGAAAAAAGACACATGTAGATGCTAAATCACATTATTCTCTTACTACTACTCATTTTTATCAAATCTATCTGATGGTGGTGGGTTTCACCTTATTAAAGTCAATGAAGGAAAAATATGAAAATATATATGAATGAGAAAGTAAAGTGAAAGAGGAAACACTATATGTTATTAAAAAATGTATTGATGATGTGAATATTCATCCTATTGAAAATTTAGACTCCATAATCTATTGGATTATTGATTATATTGGAGAAATTTGAGGTCTTGTAGAAGAGATCAATGATAACACCATTGTGAAGATGATTTTGAGAAGGATGCCGCCCATCTAATATAAAAATGTGTCATCACTTGTGGGAAGTGACTTGTTTAAACATTATTTGGATGATCTATTAATAGGTATGATCACATATGATAAGAGAGTCAAGCCTAAGGATGCGACGATGCATGTAGAAAAAGCAATGGCATTAAAATCCATGGAAAACTAGAGATTTTAAGAGAAAGTGTTAATGAAGACAATGAGGAAGACAATTCCAATCCCTTTATGACATTAAATTAAAGAGATGAAAGGGTTGGTTTTAAAGAAATATACCCCTATCATGTTTTCATTAATTTAGATTTCGGCACGTGGCTTCTCCATTCTTAAATAAGTTCGATGATGTTGAAGGTGAAGCTGGAAACACATCGACGCCCCAGAAATGGTTTCCATAAAAGTGAAATTTCAAATATGGAAAGAAACTATAGAAAAGTTTTTATCTATGAGGAAGATGAATATGATAATGAATTATTTAAGGAAGAATAAGCATAGTTTAAATCTAGAAACCAAGAATCTATAATGGCTATAATTGAGAAGTCAAGACAATCAAAATATAAAGGTTAAGATCCTCATTTGATTTCTGAGGCTAATATAAAGATACAACTTGAGTAAGATCTTAGTAAATTTGAGGATCAAAATAATAGATGAAAAAATTGAGACCATTTGTATAAGAATCCTTAGAATATGTTGATCATCATGAAGCTAAAATTTAATAACAGGAAGAAATTGTGAAAGTACCATCAACCACCCTTGAAAGCACAAAGATGTAGTGGAACTAATGTTTATAATTGATAAATAGAAAATGTTCATTAATGAGAATACCTACAGATTAGATGAGAAGTCCAAGAATATTGAGGTACTCGAAGAGGAAGTTGTTTCTATTAGGATAAAACATTAAAGTGAATCAATTTCAAATAAAATTAAAAAAATAAAATAATGTTTGGAAGGTTCTTAGATAATGAGCTGCTGGAGAGAGAAAAATGTTGTTCTGGTGGAGTTAAGTTGATTTTTAATTATCAAAGACCCAAATTCATGTAGAATTGTGAAATCTGGAGTGATGATGAAACCTGAAATTTTTCAAATAATGTGGTCCAGAATAAAGGCATGTTGAATGTTAGACATGTTAAAAAGTCACCTAAAGTGATGAAAAAGAATCACTCAATTGAAACTAAAAGAAGAATTGAAAACTATAATCAATTATTCATAAATTATAGGCATCAAAACTCTTTTACTAAGGGAGTATCCTTGAGGAGTAATATAAACTATATTAAATATCCACTTATGAATTTCCAATTTTTTGTCTATCTGGGCCATACCATGTCATATTTAAAAAAGGCATGGATCTATTCGAATGGGGAATATATGTGAGTTAAATAAAGGATAACAAATCAATATCTTACTTCTTATAAAAGAAATAATTTCTATGGATATTTTTTTAATTGATCTCACTTTAGACATAATGTTGGGTTTTATAGGAAGAGGAAAGGTAGGAAATATTTATACAGAATTCAAAGACAATTCAATATTCACTAACTAGATGATGTTCCTATAACAAAATGGTTTTATCCTTTGAAAAAATAATATGAATATTTTGAACCTTTCATGAGGAAGATATATCTGAATGGTTGTCTATATCCTCTACTCAATCAAATATTTTTTTGGAAGGAAAAGTAGAAAACTCAAAAATCCATCCTTGTAGAAGTATATCACAAATCTATAAAGAATGACTAGAATTGACTTCTTGATAGTGTCTGCACATTAAATTTGATGGGAAATGAATACCTATAAATTAATTTTAAGAGAAAATTTAATGAACTGTATTGTTCGGTAATTATGGAGATTTGAAGATAAAAGGTAGTGGGAGTACTGAGTTATCTAATGGAGAGATGAAGAAAATGGGTGTTCTTTATGCGGAAAGTCTGCATCACAATATCCTTAATCTATGTCAACACTATTATCAGGTCTTATATTGACTATTAATCAAAAGAAGTGAACTATAAAAGGAAAGATATGGAATTATATCAAGAAATGCAGCATAATATATGGAAATTTATACTAGGTTGATAGCAAATAGAATATTTTCTACAACACTGTTGAAGACGAAAATGAATTGTGGCACAGGATGATTCTACACAGTAATAAATAGAAAATATATAATATATCTATGATAAATATATTCTTGTATATCCTCAATATGAATCATGAACAAAAAAAGACTTGTGATCCCTACATATAAAGAATTATTTTTATAGTTCATATCGACATAAGAGGAAAATGGAATGAAATATTCTTGATCACATCCATACTGTAGTATGTGGCCCCATAAATGTTGTTGGAATGTATAGAGAAATGTACTTTGTTATTTTCATTAGTTATTATAGTATAATGGCTATGGTGATGGTTATACACAAGAAACGAAAAGTACTTGATTGCATGAAAAAATAACCTAATTGTAGAGAATGATACTAGATGGTCAATCCATGTTCAGTGGTCTGGCAATGGAGGGAAATACACATCCATTGAGTTTGAAAATTACTAGGAGATGTGAGGAATACAAAATGATGTATCTTATGTAAAAACTCAAAAACAAAAGGGTGTTATTTAGAATAAGAATCGACATGTGAACAATATGGATATAACAGTGCTGATTGAGAGTCATATCCCTCGACATTACTAGAAATAGGTTGTTCAAGCTGTACTTTTTTTAAAATTGAATAAGGTTTTATATGGTTAAAACCATGACATTGTTCGATTTATGGCATGGATGGAATCCCTCATTGAAGTAATTCTATGTTTTCAGATGTGAATTTTTTATTATAAATATATAACTAAATATTGTAATGTATGGTGATGTGGTACATGATGGAATATTCATTAGATATTAAATAAATATAAAAGCATACAAATTATTCAATAAGAATATTGGAAAAATTGTGAAATGAAGTAATGTAAATATCATTGAATATAAAACCATACATACCTCAAGTAATTCTTATGTTGATGAGAAAGAATATGATTAAAATTATGACTATGGAATGGATCCAAATATAGAAGTAGAGGAAGGTGTAGAAAACTCCCAAGAATCACATAATTATTTTAAAAATGATGAAGAATCAGAAGAAGATACCATGGATGGTGAGAATTCTATTGAACCATAAAAGAGAAATTGAAGTGGTAAAATTGGTCAATCTAAAATTATAAGGATTTGTATGGTACCCATAAAAATAGTGAAAATTAATAATAAATTACAATCTACATTCCATTCATTTGTGGAACCATCATCAATTAAAGAATATGCAAGGGATGAATCATGTGATAAAGTCAAGAATGAAGTATTTCATAATATTGATATAAACCAAACATGGGATCTTGTTACATGACCTTAAAGACAAAATGTGATTTGTATAAAGGGGATTTTCAAGAATTAATTTGATGAGAAAGGTATTATGATCCAAATCCTAGCATGATTGGTATGTAAAGGATATTCATAGATTTAAGGCATTGATTTTAAAGATATATTTTATCATGTGGCTAGATTAGAGTCAATCAGACTTTTTATTTCCATGGAAATTAAACAGGGATACGAATTTTATATAATGGATGACAAAACAACATAATTAAATAAAATTATTGAATAATAAGTCTACCTAGAATAACTAGTGGGGTTTTTCATGTTCATGATGAAATTATTTTTTGCAGAATAAAGAAGGCACTCTATGGTATGAATAAATATCCATGACCATGGCAGTCTCCTTAGGATTTCTATCTGAAGAAGATCAAATTTAAAAGAGGAGGTTTCAACCACAACTTATTTGTGAGGAATTTGAATGAAGGCCAATTAATAGTATTTGTGTACATAGATGAGATTATATTTGGAAAAAGGAAACAAAGATTAGTAGATGAATTTTCCAACTACTTGAAATCAGGATTTAAATGTCTATGTATTGTGAACTCACATAATTATTAGGGAAACAGGTGATTCTGATGTGTTATTACACTTTCAGTTTTCAGGAAAATTGTTTATAACAGATTCTAAATAAATTTAATATGCATGACTCCAAACCAATTTAGACTCTTATTGGTGTTGGGAAAAACATTTGAAAGCATATGGATGGGACTTATGTAGATCCCACCATGTACAATGATTCATTGGAAGCCTATTATAATTAACTCACCATGACTATATATTGTCTTTGAAACATACTTAACACCCATCTTTATGAGTACATTAAAGGAAGAAAAAATGGTATAAGTGAAAAAAATCATGGGTTATATTAAAGGTACTCACAATTCTGGGTTATACTTTGTTGTTGGAATGTATAATGAATTGTAAGCTTTTTATGTTGATTGGGATATAGATATGGTTAATAGAAAGTCTAAAATGTGGTGGTGCATTATTATTAGGAAGAAATTTGTTGGTTGGTTCATTAAGAAACAAGAAGTCACTTCTCTTAGTACTATAAAATCTGAGAGTATATCTGGAACAAAGGAACACACACAACTAATGTTGATGTAAAAATAGCTGACATATATTTGTGATGTTGTGAGACAACCAATGGTGATTCACTTTGATAATAAGAGCACAATTGATCTTATAATGAATCTTATTCACCATTATCATTTGAAACACATTCAAATAAGATATAACTTTATCAAGGAAAATGATGAATAAATAATCATTAAAATGGATCATGTGGGAACTGATGGGAAAGTGGCTGATATTCTAAGAAATCCACCAACAACAGCTATGATTGTGAAACATCAGTTAAACCTCAATGTTCATCCTCCTCCTAGTTCATGTGGAGGTCTCAAAAATTCTAATATCCCTAGTTCAATTATCATTATTAATCTATTTATTCATGTGATGCAAGTTTATGGGGGAGAAACAATCTAGGGGGAGTATTCTCTAAGCTCTATAAAGTAAATAACATATATTTGGTATATATTCAATGGGGGAGAATTGATAAATTCTATATGGAAATGTAGAGAATGATAGAGAATATATCAATTCAAAAAAATTACAATGGATAAGAATTATGAGTTATAATATGGGAAAATTAAGTGAGAAAGTGAGAACAATGTAAACATTTAGGTGTTATGAGGGAATAGATAAGAATTCCTAAACATGAGAACAAAATTCAATCTTCCCCTCTAGTATTATACACCATTAATTTCACACATACACTTAGTGTTAGAAGATTTGATTCAATCGTATTAGATTTTGATTGTGGTTGGTGCTCTATTTAATTTATATATAGATTGAAACGAAATCCAAAGGGAGAGATTATTAGAACCAATGCTGATATTTGCTGTAAATGGTGTGTGGTTTTTATTTTTCTCAATCCTCATTGGAATATCAATATTTTTTCAAGGAAATAGATCGTATAGTTCAATCAATAAATATTATTGAAGGTGGCATCATTTCCATGTGTTTTCCAAAAGTTTGGGTCCAAAATTAGTAAAATGGATAAAAGTGGTTTTTGGAAAATGGAGTTGCATGCAAGATTGAATGAATTTTGAAACATTCACAAGAGCCATCTTTTGGGGTCATTGAATCAAAATAAAGAAAAGTCATAAAGTGCACAGAATATTCAAATGTGTGCGAAAGATTATGTTTCATGGAATAATCTTACAGGCCCAATATAATGTCAAAAGGGATATGTCTGCACTGAGGAAGAATCATACACACACTAATGAAGATGCATTAGAAAATTTAACTTAGGGTCATCAAGACCTATAAATAGTTTTCTACCCACACTAAATATTTAGAAATTTTATATGAAGATCAGGTTCCCCTTCCATATAGATGACTTGTTTGTGGAAGAGAACTAGAGAGAAAAACTTTCACAAAATTGTTCTATTATTATAAAAAAAGTGATCCTTGTAGTGTGGATGTGTGAAATATGAGTAGTTCATGAAAAATAAGGGTTGTGTGAAATCCATATTGCATGAAAAATCTGATATATTGCGTGCAAGGGCAGGTGTTGCGTGCAAGTGTCAGTGTGTGCATAAACTAGGCGTTGATCATCATTGATGTTTTATAATTGCTTCCATGTGCCTCAATTCTTGACATTAATGCCTGCAGAGTATCTTGTTGGATAGAGACAAATACATCAATTAAAATCTATTGAAGAGACACTAATGTCAATAAACAGAGTAAGGCTTCACCCACAACAGTGAGAAAGTGGGAGTGAATGGATGTGATCTGAGGGATGCAGGGAAATGTCTTTGAATTCTTATAACGGAAGTGTTCCTGGAACATAGTTAATGTGACCAAACTTCAATATTTGATAGCTAGTGATTATTTTTGGATTTTTGTATGTATGAAACACTATTATAATTTTCTCCATTGACCTAGACCATTGTTCTGGACCATGTAAAAGTTCTATGTTTTTTTATATATGTTATGTTTTATTACATCTCTATTTCATCATGCAGGTTTAACGAGTTCCTCCCAACATGGGAACAAGATCCATTACATTAAATGAAAAATGTTGACACCTTATTTCACCCTCCCCTCTCAGGATGTTTTGGGGATCTAAATTTTTGAGGGAGATTAATACATCCCCTTTGGAGGTACATCCATGGATGTCGTAGATGTACTAGGACCTCTATAGAATATTTTTGTTGGAAGAGATGTTGAAATTAGTTTCATTTTTTTTATTCTATATTCCTTTTATATCAGCAAGTAATGGCTAAGAATTAGGTTCTAGTGGGTTTAGATCCACCCCTTGAGGTTCTAGAATAGATGAGGGATGTGATATCGTTAGACATCATCATGAGTTTCACACATATTTCTATGGAACAAAGTTCTATATGTGTAATTGTTTACTTAGTCACCTTGTCGGCTCACATCCTAGATATCCAATAGAAATGTTTAGTGGAGAGCATGTAATCCCTATATGTGCAGGAGACAGTTTGACTCCATGGATTTCCATTGACGATTGTTTCTGATTGTGATGCTAAAATTATATCCTGGTTGTGGAAGAGATTATAAGAGGAATTTAGGACCCACTCACTCTTGACTACATCATTTCACCTATTGAAGGATATCGAGACTGAGTAGACCATTCATGTTCTAGAGTACATGATACGAGCATTCATTTTTGACTTTAGATGTATTTTGGTGGATCAACTGACACCAGTGGAGTTTCCATACAATAATAGAAACTATTCCACCATTATTATGGAAATATTAGATTAATTGTATGGGAAACCTTATATATCACCACATTTCCAGAATTTCCCAAGAGTTTTAGCACTAACTATTCCATAGTTGGTGCACGATACTATAGGAAATGTGAAGATCATCCAGAAACAGATAAAGACTGTGTAGTGATTTCACATGTCTTATGTTGATTGGTGAAATAGGTCTTTGGAGTTCATGTAATGAGACCATATGTCCCTTTGGGATTCACCTTAATGGTGATTACGAATATTTGGTAAGGGAGGAAAGCAATATAAAAGGTTTATAATCCCTTTCCTGATATTGTGTAGAGTTGGTGAGGTAGAATAATAAGTATCTATATCTCCATAGTTAGACCAGTTACATGATGTATTCCACATGTCGCAGCTGAGGAGGTACATTCATGACCCATCACATGTTTTCAACTATGGAAAGCTAGACATTGAGGATGGAGTCACATTTTTTGAGTAACCAATAAAGATCTATAATCGATAGTAATAGATCTTTCATGTGTGGTTGATTCCTTTGGTGCATGTTTAGTGGAAATAGAGGAATTTATAAGAGAGCACATGGGAGTTGGAGCCCTGGATTCATGTTCAGTACCCCCATCTGTTTGAGTATCCCTTGATTTTTTATTTTTAGGAATGTAAATCCCCTAGGTGGGTATAATATAATGTCTAATATTTTATTTGTAAATTTTTTTTCATTATAATGATTATTTTTTATACATGGTAGTAAGAGATCATTAAATTTTTAGGTATGGTGTGCTTAGAAAATTTTTTTTTAAAATTTAACATTTTTAATATCACTCCCACGATTTTTTAATGAAATTTTGAAATAAATATTAAATTGTTGCATGATAAAAAATCTCTCAGATCCATTAAATTCATAATAATGGTTTCACCCTATATGCAACCTAACACTGTTTGGCATGGGAAATCTTTGAAAAAATTATCTAGGGCACAAAAATTGATAAAAAAAATTAAAAAAAAATTAATGTTGTTTTTTTAGTGCGGATACATTCTCTTCGATATGTTTACGTTTATATATTTTTTCAAGGGTTTTGATGCTAAACCCTACAGACATAGATGTCATTGGAGGATTTAATTCTTAGATGGGGATGATAGACTGTGAAATTTCATGTTCATGGAGTTGGAGGATCTCTTCAATGGCGATAACACAACATTTCTTTGTCGAAGATCTATCCAAAATCTAGGTAGAGCATTTGATTTAATAATACTTTTACCAATTCATTATTTCTATGATGAAAGTGAATCAATAGATGAATGGATTGATTCATGGATTTTTTGTACTGCAATATGGGATTTATTCTATGGTATTGTTTTTATCTGGATTTCTAACTTGAATCCCATGTTCTTGATCATTGGCTAAGAACACCTGAACAACGATGATAAACCATTGTTCTTGGGCCTTTTCTCCCTTATTTTTCGGCACTCTTCAACATTTGATCCTCGTTGTCTCATCACTATGTCTTTAGTTTATTTAAAACTCAACCAGACACCTAGATTTGAGGTAAAATAATAAACTATGATGTATTAGTGTAAATCGGGACCCAAATTTCTCATGTCTATAATTGTTTCTTTTTTCGTACATTGGATGAGAGATGGTGGTCCATAGAATGGACCAGCGGCACGTAGTGGTTGCGATCAGTGGTGGCAGAGCCACATGAGGCCATCTACAACAAATCTATGTAGTGCATCCATGAGAGGCGAAGGCAAATGCAGAGGGTGGTCATGTGAGACACGGTGGCATACACAGAGGAGCTATGGAGTGCATCCAAGATTGGAAGATGTGGTGGCAGAAGAAGAATATATAGGCAATGTGGTAAACCCATCAATGGTATTGGAGAGACAGTAGGTTGGGCCTGGTGGAATGTGGGCAAGGTTAGGCCGGTGGGCCAGGATGGGAGTGGTCGACCTGATTTGGATCTAGGGAAAATAAGGTAAAGCCTAGTTGTGGTCTACTATAGAGACATGACAACTTCAGGTTCCATGGGTGCACTGGATGCATGAACGGTATACGGGTGGTCGACCATAATGGCCAATGATGTGTGGATGTTAGACTAACCATGATGGTTAGCCGATAGACCTTCGGTCGATGTCATATGTGGACAGACTACGACAATAGGTGGACCCAAAATAGTGGTAGGTGGACCAACTGTGGCGGTAGGTCCACCTGCCCAAACATATATGTGGTTATCTTTGTTCGAACAATCTTAACTCCAAAAAATTACTAAAATAAATTTTGTTCGAGGTAACATGACCCTGATTTTTAGATAGTCAACTCAAGATAAATGTTGGGTACCATATTCAAATTTTAGGTGCTTATTTTTCCTTTTTCATTCTATTATAGGTTGATTGTGTACCCTTGGTCATCACCTCAAGGGTATTGTGCATCATTTCACCCACATTACTTGATTGTAATACCCTCTAGAGGCAAAGACTTAGATGGAGTTGTGGAATCCCTATGCATGGCTGGATTGTTTTCCTCTATAATTCTTGATGTAGTTTTTGGAATCTGTGTGACCTCCCTGAGTATAATTTTGATCCTCCATCTAGTAGTCCACATTGTTAGGGTTTCGGGAATTGTTGCTATACGATCCCTAATATAATGATTTTATCATGATTAGGTTCATGGTGTCACCCAATGGTTCTGGGTATGAACCCCTCTCGGCGGATCATAGTATTGTTTGACCAATTTGTTATCTTTGGTAGGGGAACAAATTAGGTAGACCTCTTCATCGAGTGTCTATGATGATATCATCACTCCAGGAGTGAGTTCTCCCTAAATAAAGGGTTCTTTAAGAAGAATCATGTGGCTAGTATTTGGTTATTACCACCTGATGGCATGGAATCTATATTGAGCATGTCTGGATTTTTAATTTTTTATAACTATTATCCATTGTTACTTCTTCTATTGAGTTGACTATACATGGTGATTTGTGTTTAGTGTGTTGGGGTTCCTTACTGAGTATTATTATACTCACCCATACACGAGCTTTACCCGCATGTTTCATGTCTTAAGAAGAGGATGACCCTTATGGAGTAGTTCTAGGAGGACCAAGAGTGGATGGATCGTAGATATAGCTGTGAAGACTAAGGGGTTTTTAGGGAGCATACCATTGATGTAGTCCTCCTCCGTAGAGTAGGATGAACTCTTTACAATTTTAGTTTGATTTTTCTACAGAATAATTTTAGTGGGCCTATATTTTTCTATGTTTACATTTTTGTTACTTATTATTTTACTCTGGTAGTTAGAACATAGTTTTATGCTTGAATTATTTTTGTCTTTTTACATTTCAGCATTAGGTGGCTTGAAGATGTGTGTGTGTGTACAATTACTTAGGAAAATGCCCCCCATTTGTGGTGAATTCTAACTTGGTGCCAGTCTGTAGCTGCTATCCAATCATAGGTTGTATTAGGGTAGTCTTGGAATGGGACCCTTGGGGATGGGTCCTTACATAATTAAATATTTACCAAATGTGAAATATTTTATATTTCATTCTCATTTTAATTGGGTATACATTTGATTTAAACTAAATTAGAGGATATTATTTGATAATTTCCTAATGAACCATACATTAAGTATTATACTATAATTTTTCTTGAAAATTATACACAATAATATTATTTATATCTATTTTAATCTATAAAATCAGTAAGATTTTGTTTTTAAGAAATTCGATATTATTTATATCATCAGTGAAGAATCCATTCACTCCCAATTCCTAGTTTTATTTATGCAATTTTTAAATTTTTTAACTATAAATATAGATTTTTAATTTAATTTGAACCCTTGATTACTTTTAAAAAAATGTTTTAAAAAGAATATTCATTTATTTATTTAAATGTGGTACTTCTTAACATTTTACTAAAATGTTAAAGAAATCTTTATTTTAATATATACATTATGAATAGTATTTTTTACATTAATTACCGTTATTTTATTTGAAACGTATTTCACATGTTATGATGGTTATTTCCTATTGAAATTATTTCAATATAATATTATAAAATTTAGTTTCTCAATATTTCTTTTCATGGTGGAAATTTTTCCACCAATAATGTTTTAAAAAATTTAAATATAATTATATTTATCAATGAAAACAACCATAAATATTATGAAATTTTTGAAAATTGTACATATATGTGGTACATATAAAAAACTATAAATATCCCATATATTGATGGGTAAATATATTAATTATGTTCACTTCTCAAATTCCACCTTAATGAGATGAATTCTGATTTCATATGATGTAATATTATGAAACCCATTTTCCTTTCATTGGTAATTATTATATTTAGGGATTAGGTGGGATTACATTACGTGACACACATATTCATGTACATGGAGTGAATGGTATTGGTGAGATCATTATTATATACCCTCCAATTCATTGGGTAATGTTTTAGTCTCACAAGATGTAATTTATGGGATTAAGATGTGAACCAAATCTATTATGGGACTCTTTCCACCATGTTTTTTAGCTATCATCATTGAATTATTATTATGTCATGTTTTCTATTACCACTATATTTCCTATTATGTTATGACGTTTTAATACCATATTATATATTCTGTTACTTCTCTCTTATGATACCGCGTTATTCCTTTCTCAAACATGTTATGCCTATTTATCATGTTGAATCACTTACTATGAAATCTATCTCACCACTTTATTTCATGTATTTTCTATGGTATGCAATGAATAAATAATATCCTCTAAATACTTGGTTTCTCACAATGGAGAATAAAATTAGGAAAAAAATTTGGTTTCCTTTTATTTATTTTGAACCTTGTCTTTTGAACACACTAGGACATTACAATCCTTGTGTTATATTATTTGATATTAACATTTAATAATATTTTAATTGCACGTTTAAAAAGATTATGTTACTATATATGTGTTAAAAATAAATTATTTTTTACTGAAATATTCCTGGTGAAGAATTCATATTTATGAATGTTAAAATTGTGAAAAATGGACTTGTAACATTTATTGATATAGGGAGAGGTGATATTTCTTTATTAAATATGATTATATAAGAAATTCATTAAATTTAAATGTTGTTTTTTATAGAAGAAAAAATTAAAAACAAATTACTATTGTTCATCTACATGATGATGGATAAATTTTACATATTGGGAATGATTGACTTCCTATTGAATGTTAATATGTAATGAATAAATGATCTATTAAAAGACATGATAACGTTGTAAAATTTAATATTTTAGACCATTATAATAAAAATTTACCTTATCATATTATCATATAAAAGTGTTCATGGATTTGACGTTGAATATTAGAAAATTTTAATGTTCATGATTTTTTTAATGTATAATGAACTGGAAGAGATACATATTTAACTAAATATAAGTTTAACTCATTTATTGTTAATGATCCTTGTTAAAATGTTAATAAATGTAATATATTTTTTTTTTCATTTTCATTGTCTCATGATCTTTTATCCTTATGATCTACTTTCATCCAATTTTTTTTAATAACAATGAATAACAAATTTATTAATTTATTAATTTTGGATTATAGTATATATATATATAGTAATTTTCTAGAATTTATATTTTTTCACTGTTTAAAATAGCATGTTTTATAACATTTCCAAAATATAAAAAAACACATGCTATTCTGAATGATTGAACTAAAGAGATTGTAAATTCAGTCATTAAAAATTATTATGTTTGAAAAAGAATAAATCATAATTTCCCAGCACATAGAAAAAAATGACAAAATAGAGTATTTGTAAGAATGAATAAAACCCTTCATAGAAATTATACAGATACTTATATGATAATATTTAGTTTATAATCACTATTGCGGAGAATCAATGAGTATATCTTGTTACACCACAAATTTTGAATTTCTTCATCATGTATATTAGTAAACCAAAAGTTTATTATGATACAAAACCAAACTTATATTATATAACATCTATGTTTTTTAATACAAATTAAAAAATTTAATAATAATAATAATAATTTAAAATTGTATCCAATGGATGATGGAGGTATATTTCAGGTATATTCCACCACTACTATGTAATTTCAAATTTTTTAAAAATAGACACAAAGTTAAAAAAAATTATACTTGTCAATTTTCATGGATTATTTCGACATATTCTTTTAAAACACCTGAAAATTATACATTTGATACATGTATTTGAGACCCCATTAATTACATTGTTAGAACTAAATCAAATCAACTAGAAACATACATATTGGAATTTAGAACAATTAATATAAGGATATTAGGATCTAGTTAGTTGAATGTTAATTCTATAATAGAAAAAGATTAATGATTCTTGTATTACATAGTAATAAAAAAAGTCTTGATTAATTATCATATTGAGAATATTATTATTGATTCAAGACAATTGGATAAAATAATTATTTCTACTCAAAATCATTGTGTGTATCTTTAATTATTTTATTATTATAGTAATATAATTTTATATAATGACGTGGGTGATGAAATTTCTATAATTTTCAATAATGAATAGCTTAATTAGATATAATGGATCCAGATTTGGACCACGGTTATGTGTTCATATTATTTTTTTATTATAGGATCAAAATAGGTCTTCCAAAATAACTATGTGAAATTTTGTTTTATTGATTAAAATAAATAAACACATTTTTTAAAGGGATACATTATATATGTCGGTATAGTTTATGGGGAGTGTTTTTCTATGATATCCATGATTGAATGAATTCCCATACTTATGGAATTTAAAAAAAAAATATATTTTACTAATTATCATATATATATTCAAAGCTAATTGTGTTAAATTCATGATCTATAGGATGTCTATAATGGAAAACCACCAGGTTTTGAAAATTAAAATTTCTAAAAACATGATTTTATACTTACCAATTCAATTTACGAAAATAATAAATATCTCTGAGATATGTAAGACCATTTTTTGAGTTTTATATTTAAAAAATGATAAATAAAATGGTTAATACCACACATTTTATCTATAAAGTTAATAATTAAACTATCTCTATAAATATTTATATGAATGATATTATCTCTATCTCGACATAGAAAAACTATATTTTAATGTTCTTAAAAATATTTATAGATTTTGATGGAGAGTGGCGTGATGGGTTAAAACAATTTCACTACCCCATTAAAAATAATCCCAAAATTAAAAGGAATAACTATAACACAATATAGATTTACATTAGATTTAATAACATTATCTGTTTTTAATAAAGATACATGTATTAGTGATTTTATATGTCCAACATAGAATATGGTCACTTTGAGTTTGGAAAAATAATTAATCCCAAATTATTTATAGGTATGTTCAAATACTTTCTGAAAATAATATATATTACCATAAATTATGTACAAATTTTATATCTATCAATTGTTTAGAAAAATTATAAGGGAATATAATACAATGTTATTCATAAAGAAAATACAATACATTAAATGTTCTCTAAAATAAGGACTATTTTATTAAGCTTGACCTGAATTTACACTAAATTTTTATTCATGAACTGCATTGGGGGATCTAAATGGGACCTGAATAGAACTTCATGAAAGTTTCATTTAATAATATTATTCTTACATTCATTTAAAACTGACAGATAAAAAAGAGTTACGATTTCAACCATTTGACAAAAATATATTGTGGCAAGATATGGTTGATAATAATTAATGTGGACGTAGAAAAAACTCCTAGTTTTCAATTTTTTTATTATTCAATGTTTAACTCCTGTGAAAATCCTAGGAAAAGTAAATTTTACTAAAATCCAAATACAATATAATTTTTTGAATCTCATAGACTTAATATAGAACATTTTTTGAGGCCAAACCCAAAAAGTGATATTACTCTAGTCCTATTTGGAACTGAAAACATCTTGATAAAATTTTCACAAAACCCAAATATTTTATTATATTATAATAATATATATATATATACCGATATTATTAACATAAACTGACCATATTTTCTACTTCCTATTTTAATAAATTCATAATATATAATAAACCATAGATATTCTGAAAAAAATAAATCATTTTTGATAAGTACGATTTTTTTATTATAGGAACATAAAATTAACAAAAAAATTACTTTATTAAACATATAAAAATAAATAAAATATTAAATAGAAACTACACATTTCCTATGATTCCACATTATATTAGATAAATTGAATTGGGATTTGATGATTTAATAGTTATGTAATGAGATATATTTATGAGCATATTAATTATAATAAACTTATGTACTATAGTGATCTTTTATTTTATTCCACATTGATTTTTTATGAATATATTCAAAATGTTACACATACAAATCATTAATTAGATGATAGATACCTATTTTTTATTCAAAAAAACTTTTAAATATCATACATATCTTTTATATAAAATATATCTCCTACTCTGATGCTCAGGAATACTTAATTTTTTTTAATAATACTCAATATATATTGTTTCTATTGATATATAATTCTATATTTAATTCCGTAAAAAAAATTGAACTCAAATATTTCGTTAAACCATATTTTCTATAAAAACAATCTGTATGTAGTAGAAAAATGATTTTTGAATGGTTTAGTCCAATTAATCATTCCATCTGTAGAAATCTACTAATTATATATTAATTATCAATTTACCTAAAAACATAATTATATTCCATGGTTTCAATAAATATTATATTTTAATGTATAATACATGACATCTTATTATTATTCTATATCACTTTCAATAATATTTGTTTACTATCACAACTCAGTTGAAATGTTGAAAATGGGATGAAATGAGAGAAATTTTAAATATTTTATGATGTATTTTTTTTAAATTTAAATAATAATTATAAACGAAATTGAGATTATTAGAAGGGGAAATTTTTATGTATTTCTATGATTTATTTAATCGTAGGTTGAAAAAAAAATTTCCAGAATGGTGCACATATTAGTAAAATATGTAAAAATATTGTTTTATTTTTATGAAGTAATATTTTTATAGAAAATATTTTATATTTCCATAAATCATATTGGATTTATTAGTGGATAAATATTAATTATCTCACAAAACATATTACATAGGAGGTTAATCAAAATTTAAAACACTAAGGTGTTTTAGTATTTTTTTTTTGAATTTATAATTTTCATGTTTTTTCTTAATTGTGAATTTTATTTTTTTAAATTGGTGAATTATGAGTTAGTAACTATTACAATATTTGGTTTCTATATTTAACATTAATATTCAATATTTATATTTTCTATATTTTTTCATGTTTATAGTTTTTATTTCAATTCGGAATAAATTTATGATGCACTAGTATGAATTATTTTCAACTTTTACAAATAATTAATTTAATACCCCAAGATTTATGAAAAATATATTCTTTTAATTTCATTGATGTCTTGTGTTGTACACTACACCAAAATTAGCTTTTGATATAAAAAACACCGTATTAGCTTGTATTATACACAAACACTATTCTTGGATTGTGTTTCACGCAAGAGAAACCTTCCTCAATAGCATGTGTTGTACGTAATATCGAGTTTCACTAAACAATGATATATTTTTAAAATATTATATAAAATAGCCTTATGAATAGTAATAGTCACTTTTTGAAATTTTATAAATTTAAACATTCAAAATGGACTTCATTTTTTGATTCGGAATATCAAAATTATCCTAAGGGTGAATTTTTTGTATATTTCTAAAAACATTCAATTTTTGATGAATAGTGAAAAAACACTGAGTTATAGTTTAAAACCGAATTTTTATTTAAAAAATTATTTATTTTCTTTAAATATAATTTACGTCAAAATATATACATAATACCTATATAAGTTCAATATAATTCATTGGAGTAATTTTATAATAATTTTAGATATATAAAAATTTTATTGAACTTTTCACCGTCTTTACCCACCTCCTAGGAGAATTTGAAAATTTGCATAAAACATAATTTTACCACTTATGTGAGTTGAATTTCAAAAATCTGAAAGACATGGTTGATATCAGTATGTAAAATGTGGTTCAATGAGATGAAAATAATTTTTTGTGAATAGTAATTTTTAACATTTATTTACCACGGTTCAAAGTAAATAGAGTAATTAAGGGTAAAAATGATATTATTATTACCCTAAAACATGTCATAATTCTAATGGATAAGTTTAATTCGACAAAAAACAACATTAGTAATAAAATATTACCCTTCAGGTCCACTTGTATAAGATTAGGACATTTATTATTATTTTATTTAATGATGAGTTAAAATAGTTAAAATCAATGTTTAATTACTAAAACATTTTTAATATGGGTTTATACATAATATAAACTCCAATATAAATATTAATTACAATGATAAAAATATTTCCTAAATAATGGTATTTTATTTATATTTTTTTGACATTAAATAATATAATTTATTTATGACACAGTGATGATGAAATAGTAACATAATTGATATTATAAAAACCCAAATAAATGTAATTTGAGACTTTTTAGGAATTAGAATAATTTTATAGGTTAATATAAAATATTAGGGATGGATAGTTGAATTGTTTTCGATGTAATAATGATGTTGTGAATTTAGAAAAAACAAAATACCAAATAGTGTCAAAATTGACATAAAAGAGTTTTTAAAACAAATATTATATTATTAATTGATATAATGGTCCTAAAAATATACAGTTAGGAAACAATACTAATATAATAATATATATGACATTAATGAACCAATTGGTGTTCGATTGGAAGTTTATAGTAAGTATATTAATCATATTGTGTTAGAATACAAGAAGAGATGGTAAGTGTTAAATTATTTAAATTAGAGTCAAATCTAAATTATAAGGTTAAAATGGTAACCTAAACGTGCCTAAATCCTAATGGTTGAGATTATTTCGACCCATAACCATCCTAGCCTCAAAATAATTCAATTTGGAGCCATTTAATATCAAATATGAATTTATTATAAAATAATATTTTAAGTTTTTCCTAAGGTGCCCCTCACCCCTCTTATAAAAGGGAACTCTCATCCTCTCTAATTCACACCTCAAAATCCATTTAACTCTACCACACCCTTCCCAAATACCCTTTCAAATGTCCTCCCTTCATCATAGAGGCCTTAATTTATTCATAAAGCCAACCAAAGGATCCATTTTGATCAAATCAAAAGGAAGAACCCGAAGAAGAGGTTATTGTATCACCATCTATTTGAAGTTCCATTCTTCTTCCACTTCGTCCTTCTATGTTTTTTCCATTCTAAAATAATAACTCCAGTATATTCTATATACTGTGCTGTTATTATAAAACTGGTACAATCATATTAGTTATTTTATCCATCCTATGAATGAAAAAGTCACCACATGTGCATACGTACGGACTACCGTCTCCACGAACGTGATGAGATTCATTCTCCATGATTAACCATTCCAGAATGATTATAAATTATATATAATAAATAATCATGAAATATATTACATAATAATGATACAAGATTTAAATACATATATGTTTCATTTACTTAATTCCATTCAATTCAATAATGAAATGAAAACAGTGTTGTACGTACGGCCTACCGTCTCCATGAACGGTGTATTCCATTCCATTTATCAATATGTCATATATACTTATATGATGAATATATATTATATATAAATCCTATTTACATTCTTGAATGATGTAAGTCAGAATATAAGTAATAATATCAAGAACAACAAGTCAAAACACGTACAATAAATGAAACAATTTTACCCAAAATGTTGCTTTAACATGGAATTTACAAAAGAACGGGTAATATAAAATCATAAGTGAATCATAAATGATTTCATAAATATTATTATTGTATTTTAGAAGTTAATAATATGTTTAAATATACTATAAAGGTGTCTTGGATACAAACAGAAGAAATTTGACATATGGTAAAGGATAATTTTGCAAATCTCATGTTTATCCAAGATTGCTTATATGTAAGTATTTACTCGGGTTATATTTATCATCCATGCCCAAAAAAATGTTTTCATAAAGGTTTTACTATTATTCCATGTATTTTTAAAGTCATTTTTACCCCTTTTCACTTTTACTGTGTATTATATAAGGAATATTTCTTTTTTTTACCATATGAGGTACTTTTTGACTTTTCCAAAAAAGTACAGGAAGAATGTTTTTTTAACTTATAGGGCCTGAACATATTTTTACAATTTCATAATGCCTAATTTTCAAAAATATTCCTCTACATGATTTCATTATTATTTTCAAAAAAATCCTCATCATTTAAAATTTAATGGCATTTAGTGAAATGAAAATGATTTTGAAGAAGAATGGATATTATCCTCAAGAATTCATTTCAAGTATTTTATCAAAACTAATTTCCATCTAAAATGACAGTATTTAATATGTTTATGTTTCAATTATAATGTCTGTTTTATTTACATGGTGTGATTTTTCTTATGATGAAATGATATCCATTTGTTTTATATGGATTATATTATGATGGGATGATGTTTATGAAACCCATTTTTTTCTTTGGGTTATGATGAATGAATCATGTTTATTTTTTGGAACAAGTAGGAATGATTTCATTATGATATGGGTGGGACCTATATATCTCTCCAATGAATTGGGTAATGATTTATATCTCATGATATAGACATGGCTGGAATGAAAATTCAATCAGGTTTAGTAATACTATGCTGGAATGGCAAGTAAACCGGGTTTAGTAATGGATTTTGTCCACTATAATGGTCTTGAAAGCAATGACTTGGTAACTATGGAAATCATAACAAATGCTTAATGTTTTCCACAATTACATGTTTTATTCCCATAATATTTTATCATGATTAATGTTTCTTTATGATTTATTCCTTACGTACTGCCATGATTTATTTCACAACTCAAAATCTTGATGTTTTAACATTACGTTCATGTTTTTATGTTCAAATATATCTAGATTGTTTTATTTTCTCCATTATTACCCTTACTGAGCATTTGAGCTCACCCTTTTTATGTTTTTTCCCCTAGATATAAATAAAGGTTTTAGGTAAAAAAAGGTATGATCTTAATGGGATATGTTGTAGATATTTCCCCTTGATTAGAAGATTATGTTTTGAGTTTCCAAAGACACTAAACTATTACGGTCCTTGGGTGTCCATTCTTGTTATGTATTAAGTATTCCGAAAAAGTAATGTAATTTTCATGTACGTAATGTGTGGGTCTCTACAATTGAATAATTATAATGGAGTTATGAACATTGTAAATTGTATCCAATGTCCCTTTGATTAGATTATGTTGATCAAAATGTGATGTTATTGAAACAGAATGTGAAGAACTCTGAATCTGACCAATACTAAAAGATATATGTATATTTGTTAATTAGTAATGACACTTAAATTGTAATAATGATTTTATATGTGATATAATTTTTATTACTGTTTATTCTTCTCAAACTATCATTGCTTCTAATTCTACTATATTATTATCTTTTTTGGGCGTGCAATAAGATGTATTTTTGAGGTTTTTTTAAAAAAATATTGATTTTAACCTCTATTGGATCACTATACCATTATTAAGATCAATGGTCTTTTAGACTGTATATAATGGTTTGTTTGATTTGGTTGATCATGGTAATTTAGGTATTAGAAGGTAGCGACCTTATGATAGAGTCATTAGTGATGAAACATTGTTTTATTGATGGATTCTTTTAGGTCATACCAAAAAATGTATTCTAGAGATAGTATTATAAATTTCTTCCAATGGGTTTCAATTTTTGGAAGATCCAACTATGTATTGTGGATAACCTGTTTCAGTTTATGAACAACTCTCAAACTTATTTATAATGTGATTTCTTCTTATATATGAAGTTATTGGTTCTAATTTTATTCTATAGTGTGGTTCACATAATTCTATATCACTATATGAATTATTCATACATTTCTCTACCTTTTTAATTTCTAATTTCCCATTATATAAATCAAATGATTTATAATCCCAATATATATTTTTTCCAATTCTATTGATTTTTTTACATTGATATAGTTTATCTCAATATAACTATGTAAAATCCAATTAATGTTAAGAATATGTACCAAAAAATTGATATTCATGTTTTAGATTAAAATTCAACTACCTCATGTACATTTTAACTATCATATCTAAAAATGTTTTGGTATACAACAAGGGATTTAGGGAAATTTCATTTATAGGTCACGTATAATTGACAATAAATTAGAGACCGTTATTTTTATATAGTCATGAACTATAAATTAATTATAAATATAAATAACATAATTCCATATAGTGTTTCATGTAATTCATTGAAATAAATAAATAAAATTGAATTAAATTTTTTCCCAAAATGATAATGATAATAATAGTATTGGCGAAATATTTGGATTTTTATTTTGAGAAGATTATATGGAATATGTATAATATTTAAAATAGGTTATTTATTGATTTATATTAGAGTTTATTATTCTATAAATTCATTATTAGGGACATTGATATATGTGATATCACTATATTTGATATGTCTTTTATTAGTCAACATGAATATTATGTATAGATATCACCGGTATAATATTTATGAACATTTGACACATGTTATCATATTCATCAACATATATACAATGTTATTTTGTATTTATTGAAATTTTACATGTATTTAATCATTGAAAATTCTTAACAATAACATTAGTTAAATGAGGAATATATTATAATTTTATTATGAATATAGATAGAGATATTATTATAATTGGTAACTCATATAAACATAGTGATGCTATTTTTTTAATAATAGAAGTCTATATAATTGAATTCAATAATTCGTTGATATTTTTAATGTTATATGATTCAATATAAAAATAATACATCCTTCAAACCATTAAAACCATATGTGAAAAACTATACCTTTGAAAGTCAATGATTGTCAATACAAAGTAATGTTATACTATATTTTATCAATGAATACGATTTTGAGTAAATAACAATTAATTGCATCTAAATAATCAACATCACCTTCTTGATTCACTGAATACTCAAATAATTATATGTTATTTTGATGTTATTTTTTTACATTAAATATTTTAAATCAATTTTAAAGGGAGTGTATAATATTTTTGTTTCATTCAGTCACCGTAGATTACAAGAAAATCCATCAGAACAACAATAAAAGACATTATCATTCCAAAAATTAATTTGAAAATACTTATATTTATATATGTTTATATAGATCATATTCAATTAAAATAAAACTATAGTTGATAAAATTTAGTTTAAATAAATTTAATTTTTTTAATAACCTTTATTAGTGTATGAAATATAATATTTCTAACATGATTTATAAGGAAAAGAAACTCTAGTGGTTATTAATACTTATAAAGGAATCCTCAAATATATAACCACAACCCATTATTTTTATTATTCTGATAAAATATTTTATTATTATCTATGTGCATAATTTTTCAGTCTGTCAACTTGTATCTAAATACACATATTGATATATTTTCATTAATATCTTTCCCTATATGTAATTTTTTAGTACTGTAACATCCCATCAAAATATAATATTTAAAGGAGAAAACAATTTTTGTTTTAAAAAAATAATATTTGATTAACTTAAACCATGATATACTGATCTTACCAATAGAATCAAGTACCATAATTTAGTTCCAATTAGATCTCTTAGATAAAAAAATATTTTTAGTTGGTCAAAATATTTTCTCTTCGTAAAACATCTATTTTTAATATTTGAAAACTACAGAAATTTTATTGCACTGATAATAATAATTTATATCTACATAATAAATTCCAAAAAAAAAGATATGTCATTCATAACTCTACGGTCACAATAATGATACATTTTGTGTGCTGTGTTTTTATTGTTCCTATCAATTGGCATACTTGAGAAATATAACGGCATATTTCAACACATGGGAGTACCCAGAGGACCCTAAAGGAGCTATATGAAATATTGAAAACATGTGTGCAAGAATAAAATCTGATCGCAAGGAACCTATTATTCCAATGTGACATCAAATGGATTTCATTATGCTGAGGTCCTCAAAAATGGCCAAGTCAACTATGGTAACAAAACCAAGCTGGCATGTAAAAAACTGGTGTAGGGCACAAGATACTTGCGCTCCCAATGTGATGTCAAATTCCCAATTCTGTGAAGGCATCCTTGTGCAAGGCCATCCAAATTTTCATGCATGAATATAAATTTTCTCCCTTCATTTAAAAGAATTCTCCAAAAGATGAAATCTTTCTCCCGTACACACAAGAATACCCTTCCAAATCTTTGAAAAAGCCATGTATTAAAGGTAGTAGATATTGAGTTAAAGGTTCCCAATGGATCCTCCTTATGAAGGGACCATTTGGACTTGAACCTCACCCATTTAATTTTATTCTATGTCAGTTACATGCAAAATATCCTTCTTGCACGCAGTATTACCTTTGTGTAGTACTTCTTTGGCCCATTCACCTCATCTTGTGAACATGTCTTCAATATTGTGTGTACCCATTCCCATGTGATCCATGTGTTTTACAAATAATAAGGCACCATATTCAAGCCTGTCTTTCATGAAACATCCATATCATGCAGAAAACCCCTCAGTAAGGCCCTCTAGCCTTTCACACAGTGATCTCCTATCCCCTAGAATGATGATTAATGTTGTTTATCCCTACCTATAGATTCATCTCATAGGTAAGCTAACATCTAATTCTTTTTCACATATCTAAACTAATGTGGAACCTATACTGGAAACTCCTCCACCCCATTAACTCCAAGCATTTCTTGTGCATTCCCTTCCCAAAGTGTGAGCTAGTGAAAGTCATGTAAGTGTAATGGATGAGGAGTGAGTGCCAATCATCCAAGATGTAGGGCATTAAACTAAAAATCACCCACATACTCAACACATGAAACTAAACCAGGATCTCCACATGTGTGACAAGCTCGAGGAGATCCGAGAGGTGATAGGCACCAACACCCTCCCGATATCTCTTTCCCTTTGGGATTTAATACCATGTGCGCCTCGGGCAGTCTTTATGTATGCCCTGACACATTCTGATATAGTGATCCTGGTATGATAGAAATAAAACCGTCTTATATCTAAACACCATCCTCAGACTCCCCTTATATATTTTTTCCCAATCTCTTCCTCTTGGGTCACTAATCGTGTGTAATACCCACACTATCCCCCATGGTTGCACATTTTATGACATGATCATCATGTCTGCTGCTGCATCTTGTTTCTCACACTATGCATGACTCATCGGGGTTTAGATAAAGAAACAACCATGAAATCATCCATGTGTAGATAAACATTTGTTATCCCCATACCCCCCTCAATTCCAAACAATATGGACATTGATCCCTACCTTCTAAATATGGTATGCAAGAATCCACCCTAATGTTCAAGGACAACATTCCTATATCCAGAAAACATCATGAAAGTTCACCCTCATCCCAAAGAAAATTAAACTGAAGAACCCTTTCCCCTGATAACAATTTTTGTTTGGATCCCTATATTCTGTACAGGGTAAATAGTATGCCTCCATGCGGTCAAAACCTAATTAGAAGTAATCCAATGTTCTCCCACCTAGGGATGTACCCTCCTTATGTGACATCTTCCCTCCATGGGAAACATCTCCTGGATCTTCTTCCCTAAGGTGTCTTGATCCACCTAGGAATCTAACCATGAATAATCCCAACACTAATCCTATATTCATCCAACCATGATTGTCCCTCTTGTGATGAGGTGCTAACCATGTGTAATCCCCAATATGTCTTTAGGTCACTGTCCTTTGTATACACCACGATTCACTACTCTATCCTAAACTACATGGACATTGGTTTTTCCTTTTTCTGGTAAAGGTACATAGGAATCCTTTGTGAGGATAAATCCCATCACTCATGTCACATCCTTGTCTCTCCCTCGAGCCTTTGTTTTTTGGGAATATCATGCCTCAACTCGAATGGTTCACCTCCTTTGGGTTTCATCAATATGTCCATTATCACAAGTTGCCTCCTCATGTGACTCATACCCACATCCCAAAACTATGTGGACTTTTATTCCCTAACAAAAAGAATATGTAAGAAGCCTCCCTTATGTTCAATCCGAACACTATCACCTTTATACCGGTTCCCTATCAATTTATTTCATCCCTTTGACACTTCCAAAATGTCGATACTATTTTTACATGGGACTCCACATCCAAGTGATATCATGCCATCCATATGGGAAGCTAACCCTATATAAGCTTCAAACATTTTCTCCACCTTCTCACTGTAATCACAGTGGAGCTAATTCATTAAATATGGCTTTATCCCTGTGTAATAATTGAATCACACCCTTGAACAATGTGGGTTTTTATCCTTTTTGGGTACATACAAAGCCTCACTATGGTTTAATCCTAGCCAATGGTAAACTATTGGGTCCCCATTTTTGGACCATAATCCTACGATTCATCCTTTATGGTTTTTAGATCACTCTTCATAGTGTGAAACCTTCCATTCATGGGACACTACATCTAGGGTCTTCCCTCACCAAGAGTTATGGTCCATCCATCGGGTAAACCTTCTAGGTGATCCCTCCTAGGGATGTGCCTATTTGATCCTCTCTTACGTGTGTTCTAATTAGTATAATCTATCTCTATTGGATGTTAAAATTTGTGGAATACCCAATGTTAAACATGGGAATACGAGGGAATCATTGGAGTCATGACTTCAGCATATGATTCTACACATTCTATATAGGATGCATTGGGATTCTGTTCCCCCAAGAAGCCCTATCATATGGAAAAATTAATGTTTACCAGTGGTCAGTCGTCCAAACATGCCAGAAATTCCTAATGTGGATACTCTCCTAGTCGATGGTTGCTTCCCTAACATGACCCTTCTGAATGCCTCAATAGAAGCAGCATAATTAACCATCTTCCATAATGAGATGACATAGGGAAAAGTTTCATAAACAACATCTTAATCATTAAAGAGTCCCATAACATGCAAGTAATTCCAATTATGGATCCAATTATGAATAAACCAATATTTCATTATCTCGTTTCAATCATGGAGAAAACATATCTAAAGAAGTGATGAATGCTACATACCATTGGAAAGTGGGATTGTGGGGAAACAAGGCATTTTACCAGAGAATGTCAAAACACACTCAAGCATGTGTTCCCTGATGAGAAAAAGTATCAGAAACAAAAATAGTGAACATGATATGAGATTATTCTCCTAAACATAGAGTTTATTAGCGTTCAAGACATAATCTAATAAGCATGTCACCGAATCTAGTCATCTGGAACTGGGTCCCACCAAATAAATAGTGGGCATGACGTGGAACTCACCATGATTTGGGGTAGTTAATAGTTGGGAATCTAGGTCTATGACAATCTCAGTATTGATCTTTCTATCTAGCCATGGAAAACTGAACGAAGCTGAGGTATTAGGAATTATTATTCTATAATTTTTAATCATGGATGAGTCTTCCTAAATTGCATGACCCATAATATATTAAATATTTCACCCCTAATAGACAAACACACGGGCAGAGGAAATTCTAATAAGGTGAACCCCCATGGATCCATCTCTGTCGTGATAACTCCCATGGATACAGCTATATATTCCCATGCCCCGTATCACCGTCTGAAATAGTTCAATGTTGGGTGATGGAAATTATTATTCGGTGGTATACATAGGTGGGTGAAATTCCGATGAGGGATACGGCCCATCAAGATCTAGAGGTATCTGGGCCTCTCAATCACCACCATCCCAAGGGATTCACAAGGATCCACAACATTACACTCCAACAGTTAACAATTTTGAGATCCTATCTCTGAAATGGTCATATGATTCCCTCTTTTATATTGATGAGGTAGTAGATGATAATGTAATAACAGTTTTGGATGAATCTAGGGAGCCTATAATAAGAAATCCAACTAGGCTACGTCAACACCACCATATAGTCTCATATGCTATGGAATATGAGGCCTCTTCCCTGGCTTAGAAAAACAAGTTCAACTAACCTGACACCAATTTAGGGTTCAAGGTTCATAGGATTCCTATCAGGGGGTGTCATCCTCCACAAATACAACAATCCATTCCACCACCGAGGCATTCTATCAGCTCCCTTCTCGTACAGACTAGGGGAACATCCATACCATGGTTCGATTGAGGCCTAATCAACCTCATAGGCTTGATGGGTTGACTCTCCTAGACAATCTCAAAAGTAGTAGTTATAGTGGGATCACCCGTGGTAAGGAAATTCAGTATAGAGGTCCTCCCCATACGACAGTGAGACAGAGTGGAGTTCCTCCCCACTTCCGCATTCAGCATGGAGGTCCTCCTCAAGACACAATCATCAGTCCATGTGGACTTCCTTCACGTTTTTTTTACACCCATCATGGTGGTCCTCCATGTTCCCAAGATCCCATGTATGATTTTTACCATATATATAAGGCTCTCAGTGTGAATATCCTCCTTGTATAATCACCAGATCGAGATGGGGCCCTTCCTGTGACAACACCAACTAGACTGCGGGTTCTCCTCCCATGTTACCCTTCATCATTGAGGTCCTCCTTTTGTTCTTAACAGCCCTTTTGGACTTCATCCCCTCTCCAAAAATCATCAATGTGGATTCCCTCTACACTTCATCAATGTTTGACATGTTTGACTTCCCTGTATCCAATTTGATCAGTATGAATTCCCTCCTTGTACCATCACATCAGGGCTGACTATCATGGAGGACTTCCATATGCTATAGGTAGCCACCATAGAGTATCTCCCCATGTTCTTACTAGCTTTAATAGATTCACTCACCACTCCAGCATTCCCAACCATGGAGGTCCTCCATGTGTTTTGTTTGACATCTTCCTAGATGCTTCTTACACCCCATCTCATCCAGGATGAGTTCCTCCCCACTCCAACACCAATCCACATAGAGGTAGACAGCAGAAAAAAGGTCTACCTATCCCTGAAAACCCACCATAGGTCAGGATGAATAATCATAATCACCGAAGGAAGAGTCCTCTGAAGTGCTAAATTATAGTTATTCTCATCTGATTTTCATATTCTGAAGCAATATATGACTCGATGAAGGAACTCTAATGTAAATATTCTATATGGAGGTATAGGGTAGGAACCTGGAATGTTATCCTTATCCTCTATTAATGTGAAATGAAGTAAATACCAGAAACCCCCACAGATACATATAAGATGAATAATATTTGGTTTCTTTTGAGTTTATTTGTATGCCATTCTCTCTATCATCATCGAGATCTCTTTCTACATCAACAAGAGATCACGAGAGTTATTATGGGGATAGATAGATAACTAGTACCAACCATATTCTTCATCATAAGTAACCTATTTAGTAAAAGAAGTTGTGTTCAACTCTTTATCCTATAAGTATTTTTTGATGTAATCAATACATTTCATGAAAGACAACCCATTATGCAGTAGTTTGTCAGCTCGTGTACCGTACTCTCCACTGACCATCACCCCACTACAGTGGTATGTATCAGTACTGTTGCATGTTCTCTAGTAACCCCCAATAGAGTTGTGTGGTGATTAGGTAATGAATCCTGCTTCAGAGTGGAGAATTTTGTTGAACATCGTCACAACAGATAACCTCCCCAGAATGTTCTGGCCAATTGCAACATTATACAACAACATTAAGGAGTTCCTCAAATAGGATGTGTTCATGTTTTTTAATCTAGATATTTGGAAAATACATAATCACCTTCTAGAAATATTGTTGTCTTACCCCAAAAGACAGGAACACTTCGACAACATTGGACAATAATGCCGCATGGACAACATAGTTGCACTGCCTATCGCTCGGCACCCTACATCACCTGGTTATCATCTATATCTCCAATAAAAATACATTATGAGCTTCATAGTACTCTAAAAATGTATTAGGTAGGATTTTCCCCATGTCCAGATCTATGGATAGGGGTATTATTCTTCCCCTCACTTTAGTCCTATCCAAAATCTACCTAATTTTTCAGATGATATTGAGTATATGATTCTGTGTACCATCACAGATTACATGTATGACCTCACAGAGAAGGAAGTTGATATAGAAATAATTGAATAGAACATAACCCTTGTAAAAACCCCACATATTTTGGATTGTACTTGCATGGTTACTTTCATAGAAAGACACTTTCCTGACCTTCCAGAAACATATGAGTCATTGCCTCTCATTCGGGACACCAACAAGAGTAAAGAGCACATAGGGACCATCAAAGCCTATACCCATTTTGGTTCGGTGAAAAAGAAAGAAAAAAATCCTAAAAAGTCTTCATTGTGACAAAAAAATCACAAAAAGGATTTTTAATCATCTTCTCATCGAATATGTTGAGAAACGATGGCCATACTATTGTAATCTTTGACGGGGGTGGCTGGGGTAGGTGTAGCTTCCCCAGTGAATTTCCTATGGTGATCTTGACAACTTCGTTTATCTAGACAAGGTAGATGTAAACTATTATAGAAATTGAGCATGTAATGCATCACCTAATCCACCAAATCTACATGAGAATCTTCCTCAACACCTAGCTCGGGTTCCTTCAGCAACTCCACAGGTCGCTCCCCCAACTGCTCCACATGCCAATCCTCTTATATCCCCTAATGTCATTCCACCAACTAATACACTAGTTTCAAAGACATCTTACAATGTTGAAGAACATTCCAACACACTGGTTGTCATGAATCCCCACCAAGAGTGAAATCTCTAATAGGTTGGTCCAATGGCCACTCTTATTGCTTGTATTGAGGGCCTTGACACCCGACAAGTGAAAATCCAACCTGATGGTAATCTATATACGACATGGGTGGATTATATGCCAGCACCCCTGGCTTTTGGAATCCTACCTTCTCCCCTTTCAATGCGATGGGTGACCCACTGCAACATCTGACCCACATTATTTCAAGATGTGAACCCATATTTGAGACTTCAGTGTAGTAGAAGGAAACTAAAATCTGGTGCTTCATACAGACAATGGATGGGCTCACATTTTTATGGTATAGTTAGTTAGAAATCAGGTCCACAACTGATCAAAAGATCTTCATAGGATATTTCATTACCAATTCAGTTGCCCCACCTGCACAAAATATAATTTAGACCACATTAAGGAAAATAAAGGGATAGATGAGTATGTCACTGACTTTATTGCTAGGTAGAATGGCCTCAAAAATTCACATGATATACCACTAACATAGGTATAGTTGATACTGATGTACATGGGAAATGAGAAGACTAAATTTTTCCCTTATCACCTCACTCATAACTTCCCGGGTGGATTCCATGATTTCTATAACAAGGATCAATGCCTAAAGTAATCACTAGAGAAAGCCATGGAGGCATGTAAGTGGCCTCCTAAAGATCCCACAAGAAGGGATTCCAATCCCTAAAATACTATTGTAGCTCATGTAGAGGCCCCAAGATTGATATTATTGTTACTGGTAGGGAAACATCAATAACCTCGACAAGGGCGACTACCTTAGGCTCAACCTCGGGCTTAGAGTCACACATCTTAATATCAAGAGGTGCCACCACATAATTCACCGCCACTGCATAGGCTAGACAACCAGGTTCCACCTCCTCACTAGGATCTCACCCCTCATTAGGGCAAGTTACCAAGGATCCTATTCTTTAACTACATAAAATATACCTACTCATAAATGTGTACTAGTCCCCCATCTATTTTTTGAGTACCTTGGGTCAGGTAATCCCATGTTTTCAAGAAATTAAGAGACCTAAAGAGGCTTACCTCATCGATCTCCCAAAAAAACTCCCATATAATTGATTCCTTAAAAACAAATTCATGTGGTGTTGTGTGTTAAAATTATGGCTTCAAGACCAATTAAATAACAATATAATCATATTGGGTCTTACCCCAGCATAGGTTGCATTTGTGTCTAAAAATCTTGATAGTGAATGAAATGGTGAATGGAATCATGTATCTAGTCGGGGGTCTACAAAGTATATTGACTGGGTGTATGTCAAGGATGTTTCTCACACCCATGTTAATATTAATTCCCATTTGAATCATCTCGAGCCTTCTAATACTATATAATACCTCTAGATACTTGTACTGAATAAACACCTCAACCTTCCACCTCCCAAAATGGAATTTTCAGACAATTCATGAGATATAAAATCCCTCCACCAGTAGTGAAGTCGTTCCATAATAATTGTTACTTCATGCCTCCATAGATGGGTATTGCTCCCAGAATCCATCTAGAAATAGAGGATTCCATAATTTATGATCAGGAGTACACATAATTGAACACTGTCAAACTAGTGGACCATTAATTGGTTCCAATCTATGAGGAACTCCATGATGATCCTCCTAATGTCCTCAATCGAAGCTAGAATCGTCATAACTATGGATATGTAAATCACTGGAATGCATCGGATAGTTCCTCAAACCATGTTGTTCATGTCATAGAGACCAGACTGCAATCTCAACACAAATATGAACATGCCATTTTCTTTTTCTTACCCTATTTCATCAATTTATTTCCACTTCCATTCATCCTATGTGACTAAGAAGAGAACCTAAATTACGGTATAATATTCTACGTCCAGCCATGGTCATACCTCAATATTTTATCAGTTATCTTGTAGTCATTTTTCATGATTTGACTAGTTAGTATTGTGGTATTCCCTGCACTAGCTATAATTTTCTATTTCGAAGATCAATGCATGTCGTGCCTCCTTCTACAAAGGAACCTCCTACCGGTATAAGTGATTTCCTTACAAGGAAGTATTATGCGCTTATGATCCCACACCCCAATATTCATGGAAATTTATTAATTATTGATGATCTCTCTATATCTAAAGATATGAATGAAGACCTTGAAGAGGCTTTCATTAGCCCCCTCTAGTTTGAAAAAGAGTTAGAAGATGCAGATGCCTTCCATGTTGAGTAGGTATAGCATGAAAACTGGAAGGAAAACGTCTCATTATTGGGAGATGTAAAAGGGTCCCCTGTTTAGCGGCACAATCACTAGTTTTATATTATTGTCCAGTTCAATGGTATAGAATTCTTCCATTGTCTTATTGGCACCAGTTATGGGATCAATCTCATCCCGACTCGGACACTCCGCCTAATGAGGAAATCTAAAGCATATCTGAATTCCTATGTTCTAATGATTCAATGTTATGATAGAAAAGTGTAGACAATGGTTGGAAAGATATGCCTAAAACAAATGTGGTGGCCTGGTTTTTAGTACATAGTTCATGTTCCCCTCTAAGGACACTACCAACATTACACTGATGGGTAGACCATATCCCCATCTTCATGAATTAGTCCTATAATCATATTATTAATTCCTCATGTACTCCCTTAATGGTTGAGTGGGTGTGAACCAAGGTGATGCATCTCCCTTTTTCACTTGTGAAGCTCACTGTTTGGAAGCTGACTACAAAAGTAGAAAGGAAATACATGATCATAAAATTGAGGTGTATCATGATACTCATGTTTTCAAACCTTGGATGGACATTGATGACACCTTATCCTACAAATTCACTATTTGGAGGCCATCGGACTATACTTGAGACATTTTTTACATCTTAGGAAGGAGTGGAATATGTAACCCCTGCCATATGTAATTATAGAAGATCACTTCTTACTCCAATATGAATCATGTAAAAGTAATACCTAGACCCCTTACCCCTGTAAGGTATCATGATGTTTTACCCAATAAGAAAATAGTATATCATTCCTATTTGTTTCACTAGGTTGAGCTGAACTGACTCATGTCAACGTTCCACTACTGCTTTGACACTATCAATCATGTCTCTCTGGGTCGAATTCATGGTGGGATTGGTTTGAAAAAAATAATTTTCATGGTTTCAGTGGTGTAGTAGTTCCCCAATGTTGATTCCACCATCACCCAGGCCGGTACAAATATTATATCAAGATCCACCAATTCAGATGATTTTCCTCCTGTCGATGATCCTATAACTGTGGATAATGAAGAGGATTTAGAAGATGCTCCTACCACATTAATGGAAGGTGTATACACTGCCATTGATGAGTTGTTATAGGTGAATCACAGTGCTAATGTTGATCTGAGACAAACACTGATCAGTGCAGCTATGACTGTGGATGAATAGTAGTAGTATTTGGATTTCATGAAGCAGCATCGAGAATTGTTTTCTTGGGGTTATTATGATATTTGAAAAATATATCATTGGATAACCATCCATTGTATTTGTCATTTGGTATGTCATCGAAGTTTCAAACAACATCCGAGAGAGATGTTTCCCTCTCACGACGTCGTGGTCGATGATGATGTTGATAAACTCATCAAATCAAACTTCATCAAGGATGTCCATCACCCCAAATGGATTGCCAAAATAATTCCCATAAAGAAAAAGAATAGATAGATCAGAGCATACATAAACATTTGTGATCTCAACCATCACTACTTGAAGGAATAATTTCCCCTTCCAATGACATAGATTTTAATCGAATGCACTAATGGATTCCAAGCTCTCTCATTCATGGATGGGTATTATGGATGTAATCGTATCTGAATGGACCCTAAGGATGAATAATCCAATACCTTTATATAACCACTAGGTACCTTCAGTTACCATTTAGTTCCTTTTGATAGGATGAATGTAGGCGTCGCCTATCAGCATTCCATGCACCGTATATTTAAATCGATCCATTGGAAATTAGTGTAAAGCTACCTGGAATATTTAGTAATGAAATCATCATTGTATCACAAAAATATTAGGGATCTTGAGAAAGTGTTTAAATAAATCCATTCTAGACATATGGAGATGAACCCATTGATGTATGACTTCAGGTTTACCTGTGGAAAGTTCATAGTCTTAATCATCTAATATAGAGGGAACGAGATCAACACAGATAATAGTAATCCTATCATCAAGATAACTCTTTTGTTAAATCTCTGAGAATTTCTAGGTTTTCAAGTCCACATGGCCTATATATGCCAGTTCATTGTGAAGCTGGATAAAAAGTGTAATCACTTTTCCTAGATCAGGAAGGAATGTTCCACATAATAGTGGGATGAAGTGTGTTAGAACTCTTTTAATGAGATCAAATAGTATTTTCTATAGACTTTAGTTCTGATACCACCTGTATCTAGAAAACCATTATTCATTTATGTGATATCTCTGGAATAATCCCTTGGGACCCTTCATTACTAGAAGAAAAATGAAGCGATAGAGAACAATTTATACTATATCGACATCATTCTCCTATATATAGGGACTAGATATAAAACTATCGAGAATAGTTTCCACGAACATGTATTTATATTGTATAAGTTGCAACATTGTCTATAGAACCATGAGATACAGTAGGTATACATTGTGGATCTGATAAATATTATTCTCAAACTCCCCATGTTAATAGGCCGTATATCTTAGTGGGTAGTGATTCTTTAGTAGGTCGACATCAGTTCCATCCCACAGATAGATGTCAAGGGTCTGGAACTGGAAGATCTCCCCACATCCCATCTAGTCCCTATAGAGCGATCTCTTGATCCTGACTTCCCAAATGAGGCTATCATCTTATTGGATCAATATATGCCATGTTTGAAGATGAAAATTAATGGTACCCCTTGGACCCCAACCAGTAAGAGACTCAATGATACCAGACTCAAATGTGTAGGCATTAGTTTCATTTTCCTCATGCCTACACATTTTATCTTTCCTTATTCATTCTTGTTGTTAGAAGGATACACAAATGATGAGGTGGAGTATCAGGATCTCATCCCTATTATTGGGTCTTCCATAAATATTGATGTTCCCAACCTGCATCTAAAAGGGGACTATAAACTAGTAATCAAATAGATCCCAAGTGACTTTTTCATCCAGAACCTGGTGCTCATACCCTATTTATTGCGCACTCATCATGTAATGGCCTAGTTCCCTTCCCGGCATGGGGTCATTCATGTTTTGAGATCATAGAATGGTTGAGATGACAACTTGGATGTCCCTTCTTCTTCAATCACAGATCCTTCCTAGGATAATTTGATCGTCCATGCGGTATATCAAACAATAATTGCACCCATCAATATGAACAATGATTATATTTAGCAGTTAGTCCATCTTACCATAAGTTCATCCACCTCAAGACCTTATATTCACCAGTTGTAGAAGAAGGGACCCCTGATTGGATTTCTCCTTTGGTCGAGTCCCCCTGATATCATAATCTTCCAATAGAAAGAGCTGAACATGAGTGAATATGTTGTCGTGCAATCCAGTTTACCCTCCAATGTTATCCCATCCTTGAGAAAAACATCTACAAACAAGGTTTTTATGGAGTTATCCTCCAATAAATTCAAGGAGAAGAGATTCCCCAGGTGATGTAGGATGTTTATTCTAGTTTTGAAAGAGCTCATCAGGTAAGGATAATGTTATAACATTAGATCCAAAGGTTGGGCTACATCTGGCCCACCAAGGTTCTATTACAACATTGAGTTCTCTAAAATGTTCCATGCATGTCATATCCATGCTAGTTTTGTGATTCAACAGCCAGAAGCCCTCAATACTAA
The DNA here is from genome assembly GCA_963277665.1 of Viscum album. Classification (NCBI taxonomy): domain Eukaryota; kingdom Viridiplantae; phylum Streptophyta; class Magnoliopsida; order Santalales; family Viscaceae; genus Viscum; species Viscum album. The sequence continues at coordinate 1,173,765,805 of OY728164.1, forward strand.
CATGTACCCTTGGCCCATTACTATTTGGGGAATTGATGTCATTGGACCAAATCACCCAGCAACATATCTCCAGCATAGGTTCATCTAAACTGCCGCAGACAACTTATCTATGTGCAAATAGGTAATCCAACTTAAGAAAGTTAAGACATTTTCGATCATCGATTTTGTGAGCTCCAAAATCACCCACCGATTCAGAGTCCCTTATTCTATATTCACTGATAACGATAGCAATTTTTGAGTAGTTGAGTTGAATAAATTGTACACCATGTAAAACATCTATTCTAAACATACATTTTGTTACCATGTGTAGTAAAATAGGGATGTAGAGGTATTTAAAACCACAGTCACTAATATTTTGAATAAGATGGTTGGTCAGAACAAGAAATGTTGATTGGAAAAGCTCTCAAATTCTCTCTAATCATACCAGAAAATTTCATAATTCCCCTCACGTGAGTCCAAATTCACTGGTTTATAAAATATAGGCAGCCCTTCTCATTGTGATTTAGTTTTTGTTACTTCTTCTAATTTTCTACCACCATAGGATGCAAAAAAAATAGTAGAAGTCCATCCGGATGAACTGTAATCCCTCAATGAGAATGGGCTTCTGGCATTGAGAAACCGGGAGAGGAACTATAACAATATAGTTAGATGTTTCAATATGAATGTTCATCTATATTCTTTTCATCCAAGTGACACGGTATTGGCTCTGTGACTATCGATGATACTTGGTAGGAAGACACCCAAATCTAGAACCCAAATGGGATGGTTCTTAAATTTTCTATATGGTTTAACAAAATAGTGCATACTATAGTTTACTATTCATGGTGAGCTTATTACTCCTCCCATAAAGGATAAATTCCCCATGAAAAAAAGTTCAAGAGAATATTCATCCTCACAAAACAATGTTAAACTATGTGACCCATCTAGTCTCCATTATGAAAAACTACCCATCATCATCGTCTGGAAGGATGTTAAACTAAAAAACATCAAGTTTCATACATGAGATTAAACTATTAGCTCCTTTTACCCCATCTTTCATGATGTTAAACTATTCATTTATTTTCACCACATGACATCAAACTACATGGAATTTTCTGAACACACATGGCTTGATTCCCATCATCATGGGATACATAAGAACACCCGAACTTTTTTTCTTTTCTTTCAACCCCAAGATTCCCTATTATCAATCTTACAACTAGAGGTTTATTTTGGAATAATATGGTGTGGAGGGGAATTATTTTTCATCATTCACATTGAGTTTGAAACAAACTCCCCATGTGCATCCCTTAAGAATACGTCCTTTCCCTATGTCCTTACAACATAACATTTAAATGCACAACATTTGAAGAACTATATAGGGAATTACTCCCATCCATATAGGATATGTAGGAATGCCCAGTCATTTCATCTTGGGTCCATCCATAGGTTCCACGACCTTTTTTCCCCAGGTCCCTATTCTATGGTCAGAGTTCTACGACCTTAACCTACAATCTCACCCATCATAATGACATTTAACTATTCTTTCCTACTTATAGAACATTAAACTACAAATCATTCATGGTCCTTTCTACATCACCTTAAAAGTTAAGTTCCCCTTCATCCCATGTGACATTAAAATGTATAACACATATTGAAAATCCTTCTCTTTTGGGACCTTGGATTGAGTCTCCTCTTCCATGTTCATGGTATGGTGTGAACTCCAATGGTCCTCATTCATGTCAAGTTTTTTTACCGCTTCCTGTTCATTCCCATTGGGATATTATTCCCCTAGTGTCCTAGCCCCACAAAAATAAACTGCATTAGAACCCTATATCTTTACCACATGATGTTAAACTATACAAAATTTCAATAACTACATATTTCTTGATTCATATCCATATGGGAAATGTAGTAACACCGATTCATTTTACCTCAGGTCCAGCCCCAGGTTCTTCATTTCCCTTTCTCGGCCTCTTTTCTCGAGTTTGGTATTGGGAATATGTTGTGTGTTTTGGGTCTTATTTTTCTTCATTCACATCTAGCTATTTTTTCCACTCCATACACATTCCCCTTTTTATACATTCTTTCCATATTCACCCTTATCACATGATGTTAAACTGCACAGCATTCCCATAACAATGTATGACTTTATTCTTATCCTTATGGGATTTGTAGAAACACCTAGTCATTTTGCCTCAAGTCCAGCCTTAGGTTCGTCAACCCATTTTACCTATTCCTACATCCCATCTTCTTGAGTCTTGTTTCCCTATATGAGCCCCTCGACCTCTTTCAACCTCATTGTCCTGCTTAGATACACTTTAGTTTAGGACCAAGAGTTTTGAGTTCTTCATGTACATACTGTCGATCCATCACATTGCTTCACGTGTTAGTTTATTTGGATCTCCATCACCATTCATGTATGAAGGAACCCCAAAATTGTATGGATGCTCAGCCCTATTTCCCACGTACCACTTTGGGATAACATTCTAGAGGATCTCTATCAACAATTGGATACAAGTCCAGCATTCCAAATATGGTTAGCAGTGGATCATCAATTGTTTTTTCACATTCCATGTCACATGATGTTGATATTGTGTCTCAAATAGGGTCATATGTTTTCCTCCTTCATTATCTCCAACCCATATCATGCCACAAATATTTATTTCCTGATTCACATACCTTACCACTTCCTTATTTCCAGGAATAATTCTAACACCTTCTGTGTTGTCCGTCCATGTTCCTTTGTACATCATAAGGAAGGATCAACATGGTCATTTTATCCTTGTCCCCACACCTCTATTCCCCTATTGGTTTTACTTCCATGTGTTGTAGGGGTCTTTTTATCACCTTATTTCCAATGACGATCATGGATCATGTTGACTTAGGGGTTTTGATATGGATTATACCCGCATGGAAAAATTACGCAATTGTGGACTTATCTCTATGGCCTTATACTAGGAGTTCCAATTACAATGTCTAGCATCATGAATTCAAACTATGTGTATTCTCTTAGAATTTTGTGGTGTATTGTGGGATTCTTTGTCATAATTCATGTCCTATTTTTTATTTCATGACATCACATATTTTTTCCTTAAGAATCATATCCTTTGGGTCTGAGATATATGACCATAAACTAAGATATCGGGTATGCTTATTGTATACTACACAACTTGCATCTGAGCTATATGATGAAAAACTAACCAGCCATTTGATGTATTCATTACATAAATCATTCCTCCTTTTAAAATTTCTATCTTCCATACCATCCTCAAGAACTATGTGTGGATTGGTTCTCACCATTGTGGGAGATGTAGTGACACCATGACATTTTTTCACTAGGTCCAGCCACATCATCATGAGAGTTTTATCCCAATTCATGGCCTAGGTTTCTCTCATAATTTTGTGGTGTGGTATAAATACTACTTTTTTCTCATTCTCATATATTTTCTATCAAAAATACCATGTAAGTCCATTAAATTTATCACATTTTCATTGACCTTACCATGTGAAGATAAACAACACGAGAAAGTACCACACACATGACCTTAAATAAATCACCTTACGGTCTAAAATCTACAAACTCAAAAAAAAATACTTAGATTATATGTTCCTGTTACATTAACTTTGTAATAACTATGATTTTTCTCCCTTGAGAGGATATTTCCCCATTTGGTGTTTTCCATCATCCATGTCACCTTATAGAACTATGTGTGGCTTGATTCACATCCTTATGAAACATGTAGTAAAACATAGACTTTTCGTCTATGGTTCACCAGCAACCACTTCCATCATTCCATCCCCTTTTGGTGTGGGTTCCCACAGGATTACATGGTGTAGTTGAGACCTTTTCTGGTCCTCGTCCACATAGGGTTATAATAGCAACGCCATGTACTTCATTTGATATTACCCCTACTTTCAATCATCCATTCCACATGACGTTGATCTACATGGTTACATAACCACTTCATGAATCCATTTATTTTGGTCTCCATCATATTTAATATCTTAAGGGACCCCATAACGGTATGGATGGATAGCCTCATGGCCCAACCACTGCTTTGGGATAATGTCCTGGATGATCTTGAACGAAATTTTGAGTCAAGATCCTCATGAAAAATATTTTTATCAGTTGATCCTCTTTTATTATTTCCCATTTCAGGATAATATGATATGAATTTTGTATTTCGAACATGGTAAATAGTTATCAACCATCATCAAACCACTATCATTACATATCAAATATCGGATATTTTGATTCAAATTTTCTATGTACCATTCTATTCTCTGGATCATTGACACCCTCATTTTTGTTACCTGGTGAATTCTCACATATTGAGTAAGAATGTCTGCATGCTTGGATTTAACAAACCAAAAATTTCCACCCCACCATTCCATACTCTCATGTGATGGGAAAATCCTAACTTCACTCCTTGTTTACTACACTGAGAATGGATCACATGGGATTATGTGTTTTGGTAGGGTAATACCCACATACAAAAATGTGCAACATCATGTTCCATGATCTATGACTTTAAACTAGGATCTCATTCATCTTTACCATATGATGTTAAAATCCATGGTTAGGTCTTGTCATATGACCTTAAGTTGCGACATCCTCATCCTGGCCACATGATGAAAAATGGAATAACATTGTGGGGTTCTGAATTGAGGGGGAATAATCTTGGGCACAAATTATCCACTGTGTCATTTGTCAAGGCCTGCATATAGCTTGATTCAAGTTGTGTCCACCTGAAATTTCATTTTATGATTGCTTCTCTAATAAAATTAACAAATAAGTGAACAAACATGACCTATCAAATGTTTCTTTTCTCTGTGCATGGGTCAGAACTACATGTTAGAGCCTTCCCAGAACTATGTGTTGATTGATGTGTACTTATGGGATCTATAGTGATGTTTATATTATCGATTTTGCTCCTAGTTGTGACATTATAGACCCATTATATGTGGGGTCATCTTTATCATTACCACATGAAGTTAAACGACACAGAATCAATGAAATACACATGGAATGATTATTTCTTTAGAAGGATTTGTAGTGAAATTTGAAAACCACATCCTTAAGTCCAACAAAAATAATTGTAAACTCCCCACTTCTTCATTCTTGGCCCCATATCCTCTTTTGAGTATTTATGTTGTTGTGTGGACTACCTATTGTCCTCATTTATGTCGGGTTGTGTACAATATCATGCATTCCCCCACTGTGATGCCTATGTCTTCAACACTTGAATTTAAACTACGAAACTACCCTAAAAATGTTGGTAAATACCCTTTAAAATTATGGGATGATTTTGATTTCTAATCAGAGAGTATTTCCCCACTAGTGTTGGTATATCCAAATACTTTATTTCTAGAAATATTCATGTCTTGATTCCCATCCATATGGTATATGTAGTGACGCGCAGATGTTTTGTCTAGGGGACCAACCCAAAGATTATTAACCATATTTAGCTCTAATTATTGTCCAAACTCTATTAACATAAACTAAGAGTACAAATTATATGTATCATGACTTTAAACTATTGTCTAGGGTCGAGTCAGTATGACCTTAAATAATTTCCAACGTCCGGGCTATATGATGTTATACTATTTCATTCATCATCCTCACTATATGATGAAAATTCTACATTTCTATCATCCTCATTTGCATGATGTAATACGGTAATCCATCCTAATACCTCTCTTGACAGGTACCTTCTAAAATTAGGTTTGATCTTTATTTAAGACGATATTCACACCAAATGCACTTTTTCCATGGTTGCATAGCTTCAAGAGTGTTGGACTCCACTTGAACGACCTTAACAATCAATCTATGCACATTTTCCCTCTATTTAGGATCCTTATCCTATTTAGAATATGAAATAACCCCCCCCCCCCCCCCCACCCCACTTAAAATGGTTAGTATGCTCGGCCTCAAGGATCCCGTACAATCATGATTTAATGTTCAGAAGAACATCGGATGACACTTTAAATTTTCCCTTGTTTTTTTAATCGGTTTGGGATTGGACCTAGTTTTTTTTCATTTCAGGATAACATTATATGGATGCAATGATTTGAATTCTGTCAACATTTATCCCCCATTTTCATTCCACTATTGCTGCATTCCTAATTTTGGGTATCATGATTCACACTTTCCATTTCGTTTATTTGAATTGATTTCAACACATTTGGTGTTCTCCCTCTCATGCACTAGAGTACACTGGGAAAAGAATGTTGGATGTTTCAAGAACCATATTCTCTGTTCATGACCACTCTCTCAACCCGAATACTCAATAAAGAAAGTCATGAATATCATACCCCTAGTATAGTGTGGTTATCTATCACTCTCACACACTACATGGATAGTTATGTGGTTGTCTATGTTTCTCAAATGGGTTATGACTTATGTGAGATTCGAGATCATTCATTAGTTTTTTTATAGTTATTATCGAGAAAATAAAAAAATAATCATGCAATAAATCCATTCATACAGTTTATGATAAATAACCAGGGAGAAAATTATGTGTCATGAGTTTAGAAAAAACACTGACATTATAGATCATCCCCTTCAATGGTATACTTCTGTAGCATTGTGTTATGACTTGTAGCCTCCATAATTGTTTCCCACACCCTATGATCATTTTTTTCATTAGAAGCTATAGAGTGGATTTCATTTTCTCTAGTCTGCATTCCTTTACACTAGTCTTAGAGCCCATCCATTTGATAGCTTTCTAGTATGAACTACTCCTGGGATTCCACCATCCAGTAATTCAATCATTCAATGAGATCATATTAGCTTGTGATGAACAAATATTATTTATTTTCCTTCTATTCAAGGCATCAGACCTTCTTCTCTACCCGAATAAAATTTTGGTGATTCTCATATTTCTTCTGGAACTTGTAAATAACATGAAATCAGTTTCTCTCCAGCATCATCTCATCTAAATAATCGTTGATCATTATTTGGTGATAATGAGTATTCACTACTCTAGTATAGAGAAAATTCATCCACAAGTAGAGTAACCCCATCTAACTTATCCATTATACATCCATATGACTGAGGAATCATTTAATAAATTTCCATGGCTTGTGCGGCATCATGTGACTCTCCTCAGTTTCTTCAGTGTTAGAATCATCCATCTCCCCAGGATCAACAACCTGCACTATCGGAAAAATCAAGGGGTTTAGTAGAAGGGTCCTCCTATGGAATTCATTATTATTCACCGACCTCACCTATAAAAGCTTCAATCTCATCCATGGAAGTGGAATCACTTGGGATCACAAATGCTTGCTCACTGGCTATTATGGCTAGATCAGTTTGAATGAGTGGTTCCTCATAGAGAAGTACAATCACTGTTGGATCACCCACTGATGATCTTGACTCAATAGTTATTCAAGCCTTCAATACTTTAATAACTTCATAGGGAATCATTACTTAGGTTTTATGAGTTCTCAGATAAATTATGTGGGTCTATAAAGGTAGTGACTTACAAGGGATAAGTGCAAGTGGATTTTGTTCCTGAGTCACTTTATGAGATACCACCATAGAAGATCCCATAGTTATTATTAATTCAATTATAGAAAACTTATCCTTTTAGTTAGATAGAAAAACCTGAGGTTCTGGGTCACCACTTTAACCCTTCATATTTTATTCCCACTGCAAAATTCTGTAATATTTGGTCCTCCGCCTTTCCCAATTCCAAATGAAGGATCACGGAGATTCCCTTCCATGTACATTGGTACATTTTCACCCCCGTAGGGGGAACATCTGAGTCAAAAACACAATGGTGTTCTTAAATAGGTCAAATATTTTCCATTTTTCCAGAATTATCAAAAGAAAGTGGGCTTATAGAGATAATATTTGAGGCCTACCTCGAGTTGTATGGCCAGTTCAACGTCCTAGCCTATGATTTTACCACTCTCACTTGGGATTTCCACGTGGTCTGTTATACCTAGAGGCCCCTCACATTCAGGTTCCCAGTTTTTTACCTCCTCTTATTAATATTCCTCCTCTATGTATTCCTCTTCTTCTTCTTTTTATTATTCTTCTTCCTCTTCATCTTTATATTCATCATCATCTTTATCCTCTGGTGGTATTTTCTCAGGGTCATTCTCTTGGATAAGATTAATTTGACTATGAGAGGTGTTTCTTCATATCATACCCAACAACATTCATATACATCCATGGTAGTCTGGTATGCGTGTCGCCAATGAAATCCCTCTATGTCCACAACCATAATATTCTTGGCTTTCCAAAGGTCAATTCTAGTGTGCACCATTGTTTTTCCAAAGGCCTTCTAGACATAGTATTTGTCCCAACATCCTCCAACACAATAGTTAGAATGGTATAATTGTGTAAGCAGTCAAGTGTAGGAGGTATATTAGTTTCTTCCTATGGAGTTCCCTATAAGATCTTTAGGGCCGCCTATGGGACCATCCCTCTTTAGAATGCAGAGGCACAACTGCACCATACGATTATCCTATCGCCGAAGTTCTTGCTCATTCCATCCCATCTACCTAGCTTGTTGCAAATCTAACAACACTATAATTACCTCTCCATCCCCCTCATTATCCATACTCTATTATACTTAACTTTATTTTCCAGAATAATTTCTATAGAATCTCCTCTAGATATGCTTCCACCCTATGGTTGGAAAACTCTATTGATATGCTGGCATTGACGTCAGTCGGGGGGAAGGCAATTAACTCACCAAATCCAATAGTCATGAACAAGATCCAAAATTGATAAAGGATGATGGGAATTTTCTATTCTTGAATGTCTATATACAAATTCTTTGGAATCCTCTACATGCCCCTAAACATACCTATAAACATTGATGGCACATAGGGTTCAAGAAAATCATTTTTTCTATCTGGCTACCCACACACCACCACTAATAATATGAAAATAATCCCTCTACTCTAGTGAGACACGTCGATTATCCACCATCTATCTAGTCATGAATTGAAATTGGTGGATGTAAAAGTTTTCTAGGTAAATGATCTTGATATTGATCCCATCTTAATTAAGAATCTATGTCCAAATTCTATAAATATTCAGTAGAGACAGTTTTAGGACATTACATAGAGGGCAGATGGCATTTAGGAAATTATACTGGCCATAATCAGTTGTAGTTGAACAATTAATAATCTAAAAGGGCTACATATTCTCTACGGAATACCCCCTTTTTAGATGAACCATATGATGGTGTAAAACCTATCCAGTACAACCCCCCATCCCAATTGACACTATGGTTGGATTCTATTATCTTGGTCATTACCAATTTCCCTGGGTGGACCCCCATCATCATATCCCTAACATGTAGTATCCACCCACTGTATAATGCTCTATGTAACCTGACATATCAAATGTTTGCATCTGAGCATTCATCTACACTAAATCATCAAGATTGGTATTCACCTGTTTTGAGGACCATCTAGTATGATCCTCTCTTGAACCTCTACAATGCATTCATACACTGCTTCCCTCACCTAGAAATCCTCACATTCTATTGATTTTGTATAAGCATACTGAAACATGATCATTATGATATATCCTTTAGGATTTTTTTGATTTGAAACCTCCCCTTCACCATGTCAAAAAAATACCATGTTAGAAACATGTTTAATGTCCTGTCTCCCTAGATGTTATTCATCAGTATGAAACCATCATACTGGTACCCTTATAGTAGAATGCCTCTAATTTAGTGGATGTCCTAAAGGATGATTCTGACTTCCCCATGGTGTGGGTGGATTGTTTTTTAGTTAGAGGAGCACCGACTGAATATCTCCTTCACCAGCTCTTAATGATGGTAGAAATGGAATTGTGATGTCCATACAGCCTCAAATAGCTTGATGGGATTAAGAACCACCACAGAATCCTTGAATTTCTAGTGTTCCCAATATGCCCATTCCAACTCAGTTGTACAGTTTCCTCTGGACCTCAAGTCCCTGTATTTCTTCCTTCCCGTAGTGTCATTAGTGATACAACTACTTAAATTGATGACATAACAGGTGGGGAATAATTCAAAAAATTGTTCACCCCCATAAAAATCCTAGTTTTCAGATTCATGATGTAAAAAACCATATCCAGAGTCTCCCTAGAAGGATGTTTTTTATTATTATGTTGAACTGTAGAAGGTCTTGCTCTCACATCACCCATGATTGTGGTGTATCTTTCATCAAACTTTGGATTAAAACTAATTCTAGAATGTAAAACATTCATTGTGGGAGGCTATCACTCAGAACATAATCCTTCTATGCCATTGATAACATAAAAAAGGTCATATGATTATTAGATACTACCCTCGTTGCATGGAGAATCTAAGGGGTTCCAATCATCTCGTCCCTCTTGGTAGCGTAGTAATCTTCACCAGCTTCTCTATCAGAATCAATTTGTTCAACATCCATCTTAGTTATCTATTAAAATTCCAAAAGTGACACATAAAAAATAATTAATGTTTATCATACTAAATAGGCATTTTAACGTAAGACGGACCTTAACCATGATAAAAATATGTCCAAGGTGGAAGAAAATAATATCTAACTATAGTGAGAATGATTCAATGGTTGTTTATAAGGGATCAACTGAATTCAATATCTTCCATTAATGAGAAAAAAATATCATATCCCACAAAAAATATATGTTATGGATCCACCTCTCCATTTATTTATAGTGGTGGAGTGGCACATCCGGACATTTGTAAGTGTTTTTCATGAAGAATTCAGTATTTTTCACACACATACAAGAATTGAATTTCACTTCGTTGATTCCCTCAGAACCCGACCATCTGGTTCCCTTTCAGCTAACATTCTATGGAAGGAATTTGATGGCTCTGAATTTTGTTTGAGTCCATTAATTGGCGTACTTGGGAAAACTAAACACATATTTTGACTCTATGGACTATCTGGAGGACCCCAAATGGGATGTATGCAAGATTAAAAGTGTGTGAACTAGATATAATTCCATGCACCATGAACTTTCATTACCAATGTTATGTAAAATCGACTCCTTCGTGAAGATGTACCAAAAAATGTCAATGTCATTGGTCCTAAAGTAGCCATGATGGGGCACAATAAATAGAACTAGCATGCAATATACTTGTGCGCCCAATGTGATGTCAAATTTACACATCCTTACACAAGTTTCCTTGCACTCTTCCATCAATAATTCTTTATATAAAGAGAATTTATCCCCCCTCATTTAAAGTAAAACTCCAAAATACAAAACATTGCTTGCATGCCTGCAAGCCGTTCCATTCATGACTGTGTGAAAGTCTTGGATTCTAGGTACTAGATCATGGGTGACCGGTCACCCATTGATCCTCCATTTGGTTGGCCTTTTGGCTTTACCCTTTCCCATTTCTAGTTATTTTAGAGAAATTTTATACAAAATAACTTTCTTTCATGGAATATTACCTTTATGTTGTACCACTTTTTCCCATCACCTCATCATGCTCGCATGTCATCAGTCTTGCACGCACGCATTCCTAGGTGCTCCATGTGTTTTCCTTGTACTATGGTACCATGTTTGATCTCATATTATGTGACACATTTTATTTTACATGAACCTCCACTGTGAGGCCCTCCAGGATTTCACATTGCAATTTACTAGTCCCTTGAATACTGCTTCATGTTATGTTTCCATACATAATGCATCATCGTATTTGTATGTTAATAGCTATTGATTCTTCAAATAGATATGAAAACATGGTCCCCTTTATCATCTACTCCTACACACCATAAACTCCAGGAATTTATTGTGCCATCCGTTTACCATGTACAGGCTGGTGAAAGTCATGTATGTCCAAGGGATGTGGAGTTAGTCCCAATCATCCAAGTCGCATGACATTAAACATCCAAGGACCCATTTCATCAACATATGAATTTAATCTCTGATCATTATGTGTGAAGCAAGTTTGAGTGGATTAGATAGTGGATAGGAATCAGTGCCCTTCCACTCTCTCTTTACCTCTATGCTTTGTCTCAATGTGCACCTCAGGAAGTCATTACATAAGCCCTAATACATCTTGTTGGGGTGGTCCCAGTATGATGGACATAACATCCTCAAACATCAAAACACTCTCATTGGGATTCCTGGATGTAGTAAGTCCCAATCTACACCTCCCTAGCCTTCTAACCATGCACAATCCCCACACCATCCCTCATGGATGAACCTTTCAAGACATGCTCGTTTGGACTAATGCTACCTCTTGTTTCTCACATTGAGCATGACTCGCATAGGCTTAGAGATAGCAGAAACCATGAAATACTTGCTAGGTCACTAACCATGCACATTCTTTATGCCACACTCATTTCATAACTACATTTAGTTTGATCCCTTCCTTCTAAAAAGAGTATGTAAAAAGGCTCCCCAAGATTAAATACCATCATTCCTCTATCCAAAACACTTCACGTCACTTCATGATCATCGTGCATTCCATTAAACTACATACCCATTTCCTTCGAAAATTACACGGGTTTTGATCTCTATATTCTTTACAGGGTACATAAGATGCCTCAGTGAGGTTCAACCCAAATTAACGGTAATCCTCAGTGCACCCTCTTAGGGATGTACTCTATTGTTCTGAAATCATCCATATTTGGGACACATATCCTAGATATGCCTCTCTATGAAATTATGATCCACCAAGGTAGGTAACCATGCATAATCCCTATATTATATCCGTACACCTCTAACCAAGAGTGTACCTCTTGTGATGGGATTCTAACCATGCGTATGCCCAAAAAATACTTCAGGTCATCGTCATTTGCACACACCCCAATTATATGACCCATCCTGAACATCATGGAATTTTATATTTTTTCCTTTTTGAGAATGTTACATATGAATCCTCATTGTGGCTCAATCCCATCACTCTTCTGACATCCTTGTATCTCCCTTGAGGATTTGTGTTTTGGGATGATGGTTCCCCAACCTTGAGGTTCCACCTCCTTTGGGTCTCATCCATGCATCGATTATCATGATTCGCCTCCTCAGGAGACTCATTGCCCTATCCCATAACTATGTGGCCTATGATTCTCTACCATGCGGTTACATAGAAATCCTCTCTGAGGTTAAATCCCAACATTATCACCTTAAAACCAGTTCCCTCTTCATTAATTCCATCCCTTCGACACATCCCCAATATACATCTTGATTTTACCTAGGCCACCACATCCTAGTGAAATCATTTTATCCATATGGTAGCTAACAATGAATTATCCCACTTCATTTGTTTCATCACCTCACCCATATCACAATGGGGATTTATCATTTCAATGGGATGCTAACCATGGGTAATCCATGAATCAACCCTTGAATTATGTGGGTTTTGATCACTTTCGTGTACATAGGTAGCCTCCCTATGGATCAATCCGAGCCAATGGGAAACCATGGTGTCCCCTTTCCCGGGAGCCACCATCCTATGATCCACCCATTTTAGCATTCAATTTAGTTTTCATGGTGGGAATCCATTATTTCTTGGGACACACCACCCAGGTCCACCCTCATCGGGCATTTTGATCCATCCATTCAGTAAAACATATAGGTACTCCCTCTTAGGGATGTGCCTATATGATCTTCTCCCACAAATGTTCTGATTAGTCTGATCCATATCCACGAGACGTTAAACTCACGCTACAACCAATGATAAACATGAGAAGCTGAGGAAACCCATGGAGATGTGAATTTGGCCTATGGTTCCCCGCATTCGATGTGGGATTTATCATGCCTTCATACCCTCAGGAAGTCATATCTGGATAGAAACATTAGGTGTACCAGTGTTTCAGTTTCCTGACAGGCCAGTGATGCCCAATGTGACAAATATCATGACCAAAGGTTGCTTCCCTGACTTGACCCTTTGTACTTTTTGTACAAAAGATTCATAATTAACCCGAATCCAAACAGAGTTGACACCAGGAAGAGTTTCATGAAAAACGTCTTATTCTTTATGGGAGACCCTTAATAGGAGAATAATTCTATGTAGGGATCCAAAGAAGGGAAAACAAAAATCCAATAATCATGTTTTGATGGAGTAGAAAGTATCTATGAAGAAGTGAAAAATTTTACCCACCTTTGGAAAGAAGGATTGTAGGGAAAACACACGGTCATGAATAAATCATCAAAATGCACTCAAAATGGTGATCCTAGGAAATAAAAATCATCATAAACAATAATTATTATTATTTTTAACTATTAGATGTTATTTTTGGTCCACTATAATAAAAACAAAATATATTTATTAATTAAACACATCTCAATAATCATTCTCAATATTAATCTATATAATTAATTCAAGGTCATTTTATTGTAAAAATAATGTTACAGACAAATGAAATCATCTTTACTCATATAATATTTTATATATAATATTCTATGTTAGTAATATTATAGTTAGAGGGTTATGAAATTATGATGGGTTGCATAAATATATATAGTATTTTATGAAACAAATTTTTAATAAATCATTTAAACAGTGAAATCATCATGATTACATTATAAAAATATTAAATGGTTGTATAGAACTTCCACTTATTTACAAAAACTGAAATCCATTTTTTTAATAGAACTTAATTCTGTAGTACATGATTATAACTACACTATTTATTATGAATGACACCATGAAATTTTTTGACATTCATAATAAAAATACATATCCATGTTCTGGATCTGAATATTTTAAATATAAAATAGGTTATCTACAATTGTATACTAATTAATTAAAATCGGTATAAAAAATTTCTAGTGAATTTAAATCATGGAAAAATATTTATATACATTCTATATGATTCCAATTAATATATCATATCACATCCAAATTAATATCCAAATTTTCCAATCCACACTGACATGTTCTGGATAATAACTATTATACAGGTTTATTCACACTGTATGATAGCTACTAAAACCTAATAAATTTATTTTTTAATGTTATAAAATATAATATCACATGATTATAACTTCAATGTTTATTTCTTATTACACTATGTTTTACCATGAGATTTTTTTTTAATATTTTATATTTAATTGAAATTATTCTCACAATATAATAGATATATTGTATCCAATGATTAATATTATTATTACCCTTGAATCAATATAAATATACTTTAAATTTAGTGAACTCGAAATATATTGTTTACAAATAATTGAGTTTACTATTAAAAAATGGAATCTAATTAAATAAATATCTTCACCACACTTATCAATATTGAATTAAATTGAGATCCCATGTAAAGAATAACACTTAATTTTATTATACATAGACCTAATTCACAACATATGTGTAACATAATAATAACTCCAATGTTCAATAATATTAAATTCAATGATTACAAAAGAATGAAACATATTAATAATAAAAATTATGGAATATTAATCAAGAAAAATAACATTAAGATAGAATTTTCATATTATATTGAAATTAAATAACTTGATCAATTTTTTTAGAATTCATATCAAATCAATTTATCAGTGGATTCCAAATTATAAATATTTCTAATACAAACCCCACCAAATAACATTCTCTATGAAAAATCCAGTTTATTTTTACTTAGTTTCAATAATATTTAATTTTTTTACTCCCTTTATTTGTTAAATATTTATATTCTCCCACATCACTAGTTAAATATAAAATCACTTATTATACAAAAAAAATTAAGCATTACTAATATATAATTTCTGAATGAAATTACCTCAATGGATGTTAAAATCTTATATTAAAAATTAATAGTCAAAGAAATAAATAATAAAAAATTAATATTTTATAAAAATAATAAATTTTATTAATATAATAAATAATATTATTGATAACATATAGCGAATTGTTCATTTATTCCCTAAAAACACAAAAAAAATGCTAAATTAATCATCTCTTGAATACTCATTACATAATGATAGAAGATTGCCCTAGAAACATCAAATATAATTGGAAAACAATCCAAAAGTACCTATTTATAATTTTAGAATATTATTATATAATATTATGAGATAAATTTTGATTGATTAAATAAAAAAATTTAATATGTTGAAATGTAATGTCCCTGATCTGGACGCCAGTCAATAGTGTTCTGAACCTAGGGGTCACATGGTCTCAAGTGCAACTCCATAAATGCCACAAGTTTTCAACTAGCAGTGAGGGTCAAGTGGAGTCTATGGGGATATTATTCCCTAAATACTAAACTATAACACATTGTAAATATCAATAACATACAATTATAGGATGTATCATAAAATATTGAATGATGTAAATAATGGAAGATTGATAAATAAAAAATAGAAGAATCCAAAAAAAAGAAAACAACAAAAACATAAATACATGATAGATTTATAATACTAATATTGAAGTGTGAAAGAATATAAAAGAGTCCCAGTAGCATCACAAGACTCAGCTTGGTCCCATGATCTCTTGATCCCAATCAGCGAATCAAGTACCTATAGGAGGGTACATGAAGTTATCATTACCTGAAATCTTATAGTCTTTCGGGGTCAAAAAAAAAGGTGAAACAAATAGGTGTGAGAAATAATACCATTAGGTATCCACCAATGGTTCATTACATTCAGTCAGTGAATATATATATATATATATATTACATATAGTTTGAAATAAGTAAATAATTATGCAGGGATGCACTCACAAGTAATTATTTCTTATTTTGGAGGTATTATTTTAAAATACATTTCATTTAATCAACTCCATCTCATTGAATTTACATGTCTTGAGATATTGTTCATGTCTAGCATCCCTCATATATTCATCATAAGCACAAAGACCTCAAAATACTATCTAAAGAGGTATAAGTCAAGACAAAATCCATGCATGTGATTTGGCTTGGTAGACGCGTCATAAGAGTTATTTCATATATAATTTAATTCATAAACTGATTCATTTATTAACATTCCTATGTTTGAAATCATGTATCACTCCATGTGAAATATCAGCCAACACTATACAAAGATCATCCCTACAGAATCCCTCAGGAACCTGATATTGCTCTAGGTTTTTGTATAAAGTCACAACCAATCAAGTCCATTCGTAGTGGTCCACTAAGTGATCCTAAATATCACCCATAAAATATATTGCCAAATTCCATTTGAGTATTTCCATGGAATTATCACTTGAAACCATCCATCAATCATCATTTCATTAAATTCCCAATGAGTCCATTTATTGCATCCCTCATTTGGATCCATGTATCACCCATGTCATAACCATGGTTCAAGGAACTTGAGTTGTTCCATGGTATTGTAATATGATTCCTTATATCACGGAATTCTCAAAACAATTTAATTAATTCAAGCCCATTTTATCATTTTCATTTAACATGCCTTGGTCAAACCAAATCACATCTATGTATAACTCACCACAAATGGTTTTCAAAGACATTGTCCCAATAGAGAAGGCTTCCCATTTCATAACTCACAAATGAATTTTCAATATATCAAGCATCACATGAAAAACAATCCCTTACATAGAATTAGCATCATTTAAATCATGTGGTAAAAGAAATAATACATGGTATTAAATCCAATTCATCCAATACCTTACATATCATGTATTTAAAACCCATTGGAAATTCACTATAAAGATAAATTTTTGTCTAAAATACCAATACATCGTATATTCAACATAAAACTCACATATTAAAATCAATACAAAGAAAATTATAGAATAATCAAGAAATTACCTAAAAAGGGAGAATAATTATTTCATATATCCCTTACCTTTATTCTATTCCAATTAAAATTCATAAATAAATTTATCAATTTGATTTGCATATTGATTCAAAAGTGACGACCCATACCCTTGGGTAAATGGAACACCGTGTAGGCCTTCAAGGATAAAATCCATTAAAATGGTCATATAATAAACAACAACCATAGGGGTGTTTCAAGATCAAGGCATTAAAACTATTACATACATAAATATAATTATTTAATTTCTTGGCCAATCCTATCAATTTTAGTAATTTCATTTCATTTCAAACATCACCCACAAATTGGGAACCCAACATGGGGACATATAAAAATGAACTGAAATATATTGAAATGAACGAGACCACAAACCTTATTTCCATGAAAGATAGATCATCCAATATCAAGTACTTCATCGTCATAGAATGGGAGAAATATGAAGAAGGGACAAAGATATTGACATTAGAAAATATAGTCTTGGAATTAAGTAGTTCAAATGGTATCTGGAAGAATGACATAATATAAAAATTGAATTAACAACTCAACGAAGCAAATCCATTGAGAAAAGATACATCTGAATTAATTTCTGGATGGAGGATCTTTCCCAAATCCATGAATAGTAATGGGAAAGAAGTCAATATGGGGGAGGTTGTTGTGTATTTGAGAAGATTTTTATTTTCATGATTAAATTGATTATATTTTAAATTTATATTGATAAAATTTATAAAATTATATGTGAAAATGGTTTATGCGCACATTTTACTAAACCCTATGCAAATCGTGCATGCGTATATGTCGTATAGGTGCATAGCGCATGGTTTACCCACAATGTTTACTATTAGTATGTGAACCATGAAATTATCCAATGTCAAACTACAGAGTTCACAAAAATGATGTGGACCTTTTATCCCATGGTTTCATAAAACTGTGTATCCTATACACGCCCATTTTCATTCCCTGTATTATCAAATATTACCATGTGGCATGCCTCGTATGGTTTTCACTAACCGTGTTTCATGACATTTTCACACAAAAATATTGGTCCCAAAATCAGAACCATCCTTGGACACCACTGATCCCTCTATTACCTCAATTATCATTCATATTAGGCTATATTTAAACATTTAAATAATGAATTTTTGTAAAAAAATTAATAAATACCTAAAAGAAGAAAAAAATTTATTCCAAATTCCCCTTTGAAGAAATTTAACACAGAATTTTTCTTCCAACTGTAATGAATTGTGATATGAGAAGAACTCCCACCACTGTGATCATACATCATCCTCCTTATCCAAAGACTTATCCTATAATTGGTTGTGCTTCCATTGATCACATATAAATGGAATGCACCAGCCTTAGATAACCATTGTGTTATGATACACTATACGTATAGGATTATCCACTCATGATACACATACTTGTAACTCAACATCCTCAGGATGAAAGGAATGAGATGACTATTAATGGTAAAATCAATGATGAAAAAAGTTGAAGATGTCGTGCATAGATTTGTACCTCTGGTGAATCTTCAATTGATAGGCTAATGGTCATACACTCGCTAGAATCTTGAATGGACCTACGTGTCACGGTTAAAGCTTGTCATATCTCATGATTCTGCAGTGTCCAAGCCCTATTAAATACATAATAAACTCAATCCCAAACTTAAATCTTTAGAGTTCATCTTTTGATATCATCATTTGATCTCTAACTAGACTGAGAAGTATCCATCCACTTCTGAATCAACTTCACCTACTACATAGTCTCTTGATAAGTATAATGTCCCATCATATCTGCATGTCTATCCTCAATACAACATAGGGGGTGATCGACATGGGATATCATACAAAGAATTCTATCAAACCATATGAATTTTATCATACAATTGTTGTAGAACTCAACCGGGGTTATATGCCTCTCCATATAGCCCTTGAAATCTAGGACGCATTCCTGTTGCAAGTCCTCAAGTACATGAATCGTGTGATCTGACTGGGAATATGTTTTGGTGTAGTATTCTATACCTAGAAGCACCTGTATACCACCACCATCTATATCCTTTTCTGGAACCATGAATTAAACTAGGTGTCCCTATCTAAAAACATAGTATGCATGACCCCGTGATGTTATACTATCTCACTGATGTACTTCCTCCCATGGTCATCAACACCGAATGTCTCCTTGATCAGCATGAAATGAGACTCCATCATGATCATGTCAGTATCAAGAAAAATTGAATCATTTCCTTGAGGTTAACATGATAAACCTATCATGAAATCCATTGCAAATTCATTACCTTTTCACTCAAGAATAGGACGCTTCTGTGAAGGTACAACTAGTATCTAGTTCTCCTCCTTCACCTACTGATAGGTGGAACACATCATATCAAAACATGATACATATCCTTTCATACCTATCCAACAGTATTATAAATATAAATCCTAATACATCATGGGTATTTAGGGGTGCACTAGGCAAGATGAAAAATGCATCATGCATCGTCACCCAGAGCATGTCTAATGATACCCAAACCTGACCATATACTCAAAGGATCCCATCATCATCTACTATCCAAATAGGAGGAGGTTCCACGCCTGCCACACTCTCCCATAGAACTAGGCCCTTAGAATCTGATAGATGCCTCCTCTATACTATATATAGATGGTAAGGTTTAAATACTAAGGATTATAGATACCTCTTCCCTGCAATTCAGGCACCACCATGTCCAAGTCAGAGAAAAGGCCATAAGCTCCCACCAGCTACTAGTCTACTGCACTGCATGTATCTATGTCTTCCTACTCAATGCATTGTCACTACATTTCCATTACCATCTAGTTAGGTAAGGAAAAAATCAATGGAAAAATGTGTTTTAACCACCATTTCTTCCTCAAATTCATATCACACTGTGTAAATATAAACTTGAGAATTTTTGGGTCCACAAAAACCAAAAAATGGTCTCCCAATAAGTAATGCCTCCAATAATACAATGCATGATCAGCCATGGCTAACTCATGATCTTGTGTTGGATAGCTATTCTCATGTGGCCTCAACTAATGAGATCTGTATTCCTAGACTCTATCACCCTTCATATGGAATGATCCAATCCCGATACACGATGCACTACTGTAAAAAGTGTAACTCCTCCTTTTCTATGGATAAAATGGTACCGGAAAATATGTCAACATCCCTTTTACTCCTAAAAGTTCATCATATAAGAATCTTTCCAAACATACTTCACTCCATTCTTAGTCAATACCTTCAGTGGAGATTCTATGTATGATAAGTCATGTATGATAATCCTCTAGTAACAAGATGGGCCAAATAATATCTATACGTCAAAGAGTTTATTCGGTTTCTCCTAAGAAACCACATTTGTCTTCTTCTCTGGGATTACGAAAACTCTTATCTTTGAAATGATGTGACCCATGAATTGAATTTGATCCATAAAAAAGTGGAAAATTTTTATCTTAGCATTTAATTGATTCCCTCTTAGTGTATTTAAAACCATCTTGAGATGTTTGGCTTCATCATATCAATTGTGATAATAAAATAAGATATCATCCATAAAAATACCAATTGTGAATCAAGATAAGGATGTAAAAATAGCTTATTTTTTCTATGAAGACCACTGGGTTGTTCATGTGACCGAATTCCCTAACCAAATACTCATATAGACCATACATGCTACAAAACACTATGTGAGGTTGGTATGATGGTCTGAAACACACCTGATGGTAACCAGAACTCAATTAAATCATTGATAAGACCTAATCTCCCAAGATATGGTTGATGATCATTCTAAGGAAGAGGATACGAGTTCATAACTATTAGATGGTTCATTTCATAATAATCCATCATTAGCCTAAGGGTTATATCCACTTATTTTAAAAAAGGACCAGGGAACCCCATGGAGATGTATTAGGTCAGATGAATCCCTTTTTTTCAAGATCCTCTAACTACCTATTGAGAACATGCAACTATCCCATATCCATCATGTATGGAGGAATGGATATCAGTGTAGCTCCTTGAACTAGATCAATAGAGAACTCTACCTCTCTCTTTGAGGTAATCATGAAAAGATATCCTAGAAAACATCACTAAAATGGTTGGCCACTAGAGGAAAATCCATCTAACGTGTTCTATAATCATCTAGATATAAAATAACAATCTCACTTATCATCCGAACATGCCCATAGAGCTTTGTTATAGCTCTACTCACCTTGAAATAAAATTGACTACTAAGAATGTACTCAACACACCCTAGTGATGTGAAACTCAACATGCGGTGATAGAAATAAAAAAAAATCATAGAAGAGAACTGACCAATCCACCATTGTAATTATATCAAACACTTTCATATTAGGGACATACATGTCCTATGAAAAGTGACACCCACCAACTATAGGGAAAACATTCTTCCATAATGTACACCTTCCATTCTGATCCCCAATATAATTTCTATCATCATAACATCATGATAATTATAATGACAGATCCTAAGGAACATCACAATGAGAATATATAAAAGAATAATGTAAATATAATTTATCAAAAAGAGAAAAATATTAAACTTGGGCTACTAGAATACTATCTCTAACAAAAGTTGTTTTCTCATACCTATCCTCATTGGTAGGATTCCTTACATATTCATTGAATGTACCATGGCCCTATGACACTTCCATGCTACCCTGAAATGATCCAGCCTATTGTCCATGTAACATGGGGGGTCATGCTTCAATGGAAATGACAATAATATCGGCCTACTCAGTTAGTTGTACCTCAACTTCCTACCATGTGAGAAGATGTTTTCTCTACTCATAAATGTGTAGTTAGTGAAAACCCTCTCTCACTGTATACTAGAGGAAAATTTATGCCGAATCACTTAAGATAATCAATATTACAATAATATTATCCACCAACCAGGTCACTTGTACAATGTGTCCTTTTATATCCCTTCCAACTGCACTAGAAGCAACACACATAGCTACCTGATGAAATTTTATAACCAATAAAATCACTATGTATAATATTGAGAGGACACTTTTTACTACTGGTCAATGCAGTACCATATGAAGATGTCAAAATTCCATAGATAATACCTCAGTTATCTCTTAGGTTACACTTTTTGATTATCACTAGATTCAGTATTATAGATGTCATAGTTAGATGAAATACATTCACATGTACTAATATGTCATACCTCTGACCATTCTTATATCACTTATCTATATAAATCTTGTCACCCATCATAAGAGGTTTGATGCATTGGATCTCAGTAAAAAGGGATGAGATATCCATAACTGATAACACAACCTGCTACATATTTAAAAACTCATAGGCTCTATTATCCATTAGCATCTTAGGATATAAATAATCATATAATTATATATGAAAATCCATCTAGGACATCTCTTAATGAATATCTATCTAAATGATAACATCCCAACATCTCTTGGAGTAATCATGAAACATATACATAAAAAGATTTACCGTCCTCTAAATACATGTCTCAATGTTATCGAAGATAGATAGCATAGCCCCAATCCATGGTTGTGCAGCTTGCGGTCCACAATCCCTTAAAAATTGTGGGTTGATGCTGCAATTGGAACTCACACACCAACTCTTCCATATGTGGAACATGTCATGGTGCTCCATGAATGATCTATTTGAAGTGTAAGAAACCATCACAGAACCACGCCTCAACACCTGTGTCTGGTACCAATCTAGTTGTTGCAGTTGGCATGACTGGAAGATCCACTAGTATCCAATTTCCAACCATCATTGGAGAGTGATCATTTCCACCCTACTAGCATATATCTAGGGGTCATTATGGGGGAATAATTCTGTAATTCCAATCACACACCTCAGTTAATGATCACTATGAAAACTCACATCTCAAAAGAACAAACAAATAACTATGAAATGTAAAATTACTTCTCTATAAAAAATCACAACCCTTCCTTCTCCATGAGACAGGTCTGGGCGATGTATAGATTTAGTATAATCAAGACACACTTCCAAGAGAACACTAATATGGTTGGGTTTGGCCATGTTCTATTCTCAAAAAACTCATCATTAAATTTCATTTTACATGAAGTCAAATATTCTTTTTCATTTTTCATTTCAATTCCACTTGAATTTATTTTCATTTAATTTTCCATTAATCTTTTTAATTGATGTGTGTTTCACATTTATTTAACAATTCAATTTAATGATGAACCACGGTTCACCAAATTTCATTCCACATGGGTCCAAAATAAAAATGGAAAATGTATTGGAGTCGTTTTAATTTATACCATATTTCATATCAATATAACTATCAAAACAATAGGAATACCAATGACAACAACATGAAATAAGTTATTCTTACTAAATGGAATGGAAAAAATCAAGGCATTTAATTTCAAGAAAGCGATTATTATGATGCATAAGATGGAATACCGTCATTTTATTAAGATGAACCCAAATAGATCCAACAATCAAAACAATAACATCATCAAAATTCTACTATACGACACAATAATTTAATCAAATAATATGTAATAGTCAAAATATAGTAAAATGAGAATTAATTCTCGGTAATTTGTTCTTTTCTTCATGTGGGACTTCTATGCCCGAGAAAAACTCATTAACAAATCCCATTTATTTTATATCCCATATTATTATTTCTAAATAGAAATGAAATCCAAAAAATAAACGTATGATTCCACTTTGTGACATGAATGATCCAAATTCCACCCAACAGTGCTCCAATCCTATTGGGTCACATGGAATCAAGCCCATATCCCCAAACGCTAGAGGCTACTGACTAGTAGTTAGGTTCTATATGAGTTTTTGGGGAGCCTATTACCTCAAATCCATATTTTAACATCACATAAATATCATTATAATTCAAGTAGAGGGATTGATAAGTCATACCAAATGATGTAAAATGATGGAAGAGTGATAAATAGACTACAATAGAAAATGTCCCATATACAAAATGATCATACATGTCATATGTATCGAGTAAATCATAACAAAAATGAATACATGAAAGATTTACAATAATTATAAAAAATGAAATAATAATTCCAAAAGTATCCCAGCATCATCACATGCCTAAGCTTGTTCTCATGCTCGCTTTCTCCTAATTAGTGAATCAAGTACCTATAGGTGGGTTCTTTCTCTTATCATTTCCTATAATCATATAGTTAGTTTTGTTCAATAATATTTACCAAAATATGGTGTAAGTTACAATTCTAGTAAGAAACCACCCAAGTTCAGTGTTTTTTATTCAGTGAATACATATATATGATAGGAAGTGTTCAATAGGTAATGCAGTACGTAAAGGAGATCTCAAAATTAAACAACCACTAGGGGCATGTGCTATTTTAATAACCATATATTTTAATCAATTCAATCTCAATGAATTTATAAGTATCGAAATATGGCACTAGCCTGACATCACCCGTATAGTCATAAGCACTACATATTCCTCAACAAACCATTTTACAACATATATGTCAAGACCAACTTCAAGAATGTGCTTTATCTTTAGAGAGGCATCATAAAATTTATTTAATTTATAATTCAATTCATAACTTGAGTCCTTCCATTACATTCCTATGTTATAATTCATGTACCACAATAAGTATAATATCAACAAGCAGTATACAATTCGATCCCTAGAGAACCTCTTCGAATCCTGGTATAACATTAGTTGAGGTATAACATCAATTCAAATAGAGACCATACTTGTCAGTCTACTAATGGATCTTGAGTATCACCCATGGAATAAACAATAAAATTTCCTTTGAGTTTATCCATGTAATTCTCATTTGAATCCATGTATCACGTGACATATAAGTCAATACCCAATGAGTCTATCCAGGATTTCCCTCATTTAGATCGATGTATCGCAAAAGGATTAACTATGATTCTAGGAACATGAGTCGGTTCATGGCATGCCAATAAGAATCCACGTATCTCCCAATTGACATAACCATTTAATTAATCAAAAAATTATTCATATTCATTTACCATGACAATGTTAAAATCATTTATAATCATGTATAACTCACCAGAAAATGTTTTCCAAGACATTTTCTAAGTATATTAGCCTTTCCTTTAAATTACCCACATGATAATTTCAAATATATCAAGAATTACAGGCATAAAAATATATTATATAGCATTATCATTATATTAATCATATGGTAAAAGAAATAATAAGTGAAATTCAATCCAAGTCATTTATTACATGACATAAAGTCTATTTAACACGTATGGTAAATTCCTTAAATAGACCAACTTTAGTCTAAAAATCAATACATGGAAAAATCATCATTAAAATCGCTTGAAGAAAAAATACAATTGAAATTTCTGCATAATCAAGAAATTAACTTAAAAGGTTAAAAGATTCATTTCATCTATCCCTTGACTTAATTATATTCCCATTAAAATACATAATTCAATTTATCAAATTGATTTACATAGCAGTTCACATATGTCAAACCATATCAAGGTGTAAAAGGCACACCTCATAAGAATCCATGGATTAAATCCATTAAATGGTCTATATAACAATCAACACCTATATGGGTGCATCATGTTCAAGGTATTAAAACTATAGTATACATAAATAAGACTCTTTAATTACATCGTATAATCTTACATATTCAACGAGTTTAATTTCTTTTCAAGAGTCATCTAAATATTGGACATGTGGGATAATGACATATATAAATGTCCCAAATTTATGTGAAAGATAGAACAATACATACTATAGGTCTATGATAGATAAATATTCTAGTATCGGGATTAGATTCAACATAGATTGGATGAAATTTTAAGAATATTTTAAGAACCTGAGATTTGGGAATATTGGCTTTCACCAAAATAGCACAACCAATGTCGAGAAGAATGAAATAATATAAAAATTGTATTAATAACTCACTAATGTAGATGCAACAAGACAAGAGGTGTTTGAATAGTAGTATAGATGGAGGATCTATCTAAAATCCAAAAATAGTCAAGGGGGAGATATCATAGAGGGGAGGATGTTGGGCATTTGAGAAGAATATGATTTAATGTTAAAATTGATTTTATTTAAATATAAATTATTATTATTTCCCAAATTACAGGGGTTTCATGGTTTATGTGTGCAGTTTACCAAACTATTCTCAGATCGTTCTTGGGTAGTTACTTCAAAGTGGTATAATGCATGCTTTACCCATATAGTTTAATAACTATGGAAAATACATGAAATTATCCATTATCAAATTACAGAGCTGAAGACACATACAAACAACCCCTCGCACACATTTTCCTCACATTATGGGGCATGAAAACCCTAACTATCCATCCTTTAATAGTTTTCTCAACTATGCGGCCTACCCCAAAAACTGTTAACTAACCATTTTATCAACCATTTTCACCCACAAACATCGGTCTCAGGCTCCAACCTAGACCCAGACAACCCCGAGACCTCTAATACAAAAATTGAGATTGACATTAGGACATATTTAAAATTTTAAATTGATAATTTATTCAAAAAAAGGAATCCATATCTCAAAAAAAACAATATCTTATAATAATTAAAAAAATCAACTCATGTGCCCATGGACTTGGCACTCGAGGTAACATATGACATACATGAGGCACATTCACATTAAACATGGTTGTATCCTACTCATAGGGTATCAAATAATAACCATTTGTAATGGTTTTATATTTTATTGATAATAATTAGATTTATAAAAAACATCCAATCCATTTGAATAATTTAAATAAGTATATATAAAATGAACTATACCAAAAAAACCAAAATCCAAGAACAAAAGTATTAATAATTTTGAATCTTATGATCCTATCCATCCAGATGATACATATACATCCATAAATTTATAAAATATGAAATCCCAATACAAAAATCTTCTAAAAAATAGTGTGACATCACTCTATACTATGAAAATTCCATGACATCCAATATAAATAGTCAAAATAGAAGACCAGCCAATGTTAATTGACTGATACTGAAAAAGTTGAATACACCATATGGAATATTCAGGGTGGTAAAAAACCAATCATATCAAAGATTCAACATTGTGTTCATGATATTCCTTTCAGATGAAATATCATTTCAATCCATTTAAAATAAAATTATAATATATATTTCTCTATGTATGTCTATAAAAAAATATGAAATCCCAAAAAAAATTATTAAATATCCTCATTCATATTCCGATAAATCAAACTAATCTAACGAATAATAAATTTCCCTTACAATAATACGCATTCATCAAAACACTAATATTTCGAAATTATTTTATACCTTCATTATATAAATTGTTTTGGAGAAATTTTTCTATCATGGATATAACATCATGATATTGTGTTTCAGTTATTTCTCATCTCTCATCTCATTTACTTTTTTAGTTTGATTCATTTCATTCCTATTGATAATAGAAAAAAAATTTATTAGTACCTAAAGTTGAAGGATTTATGTATCTTGTAATGAAAATATATATCAGTGTTTTCTAATTTTGGAAATGAAAATTTTAAAATATGAATTCATTATGATTCAATATGTGAATTAAGGATTGACATCATGAAATGTTGGGCACTTGGACACTTTTATGCACTTCATGGATGAATAATATTTTAGTATCTCTTATCTCTCTATAACTCGAACCCTCTCTCTCCCATGAGATTTTGGGTATCTTACTTCCTTCAATATCATTTATTTTAGTGATTGATCATTAGGTTGGGTGTGCCAAGTCCTTTTGGGTAAGATATAGTTATGATTCTTTATTGCATTTGGTTGAGGTAGCACCATTACTAGTAATAATGGATCCCTTTATCATGTCGTAATGTTATTCCTAATGGTTTATAGATATATGGTGAGATGATATTACATTGAATAAACCTCATGTAAGATGTGGTGTGGTGTGCAATTACATTTTTCTAGGGGTTGTATTTTCTCTCTATCGTCGGTATAGTAAGTGGGATTTGAATCTCTGATATGGGAATCAGCTCTAAGGCTTCTAGTGTTTTCATTTTTATCTATTTATGATAAAGGATGTAATTTCATGTGTTTTGACCATAGTAGATATATTTGGTTCCATATCAATATTATGTTGGATGAATTATGTTTCACTGGTTTTATATATTGATATATAAATAAAACTATATGATTGATTTATTGATTTTTGTGTATAAACAGATAATTTACAAATGATTTAACACCTTTTTAAAAATAAAAATGTATTTTTAAATCATTGTGAAATGATTATATGTAATTGTTTCCAAATCATGTATGAGATAAAAATATTAAAATCAAGAAACTTGGGAAACCTTGGGAACATAGGTTGAACGTTCTATAATAGGCCTTGTTTGTTGATACCACCGGGGAGTTCAGTAAAGGGGTGTTCCAAAATTACATATTCCTATTGTTCTCGAGTATTTCCAAAATGTATTTAGATGTTCGCATTATGGTGTGTTCCTATTATTTTAATATTTTATGGGTATGTCTATTGATGTTGTGATATATTTGATATATTTGGCTATGATAGTCATATCAAGACAGGCAGGAAGTGATCCTTGGTGTTATTTTACTTATGCTTTGGATTTTTCTAATATTGGATTTCATATGATATATGATAAATTATTTTAACAACATTGATATATGTGATATGAATTGAATTTTTTTTATGTGTTATTAAAAACCTTATAAATGGGGGAATATTTTACCATTAGTTTGATATAAAAACAGTTTATCAAATTATGATGCCTTTTTTTCTTAAATGTTGACCATCATTATATTTCTATAAAATTACATAATATGGATCCCCTAGGTGGGATCCTAATGATTATATTTATATCATACTATGAACAACTGTTAAGATGTTCATTGACATTTTTATGTTATTCGATGATGGAAAAGGAAATTCACCATAGTTAGGCAATGAGATTTCTTTTAAATTAGGTTGGGGTAGCATGTGGTGAGATGGTCGGATTTTCCCAGGCTATCACAAGGAAAATTTAGATTTTCTTTTTAAATTTACATTGATTTTGGAATCATACATTGGGTAGTCTAGCCAGTTCAATCCCATCATTTCCATTTTATTCTTCATGTTATGGAATATGTATTCCAAGTTTCTATTTTGTAGTTTCTTTCTGTTATATGTATATATTCTTGGTTTTTTTCTTCATGATGGAAGAATTCATTCACTTTACATCTTAGTTGACACCCAAAGGGAATTCTATATCATGTGTGAAATAATAATTACCATTTATTATGTTGTAGATTAGGTCAAGTTCCAAGTTGGATGATAAACAATGTTGGTTCATAATAGTATAGTATCAAAGGTCACTAAGTCATTATCGTTACTTTTCTCAAGATCTGTGATAGACTGAAGATATGTTTTTTTAGAAATGTTAGGTTGATTTTGGTTTGATCATGGACAACTCATACTATGATATGACTCACGTTCCCATTTGAAATAATGATGTTTGAATCCTATGATGACATATTGGTCTTAATATTGGTATTCTCTTATGTTTTTCTATATTGAATTGATATTTCTCAATCATCTGATCATTTATTAGATTTCTGGATTGATTTAATATGCCTCCAAGATGTCTTAAAAGGGTATGATTGGTGGGTTTTATGAATTACTCTCTTGTAAATCATTGTTTTTATAAAAATATTTTATAGATTATCATGTGATAATTTCATGAATCGTACCAAAATTTTCTTCATGTTTATAACCTATTTATTTTGTTACATTCAATAGTTAATGGAGAAAGAGATTGATCTAGATAGTTCATATATGAGATGCCACCATCCATTATGTGTAAAATGGATCCCCAAGTGTGGAAGGAATATTTAAACAATAGTGATCAAATCATTGATTTCCTAGATACACTCGAGAATATCATTATTTTGTGAATAGTGTTCATACATCAGGGTCCCATCAAGTGATTGTGGGATTCCATGGTATAGGAATGTCGGAACGTAGTCTTGGACATGAATGTATTGAAGGCCATATTATTCCATAAGTTTTTTGCAGAGATTTTAATTAAGAATAACTCTCTGGAGTACCACTCTATGCAGCATAGAGAGTGTTCAATATCAGTGTACACTAATTAGATTATAAATATCATTCAAATTTCTCTGATGAATGTAAAGAATGACTATATTAATTCCCCAATGTACCTACAGGGATCGAAAATGGATATTAAATCCTAGGAAATTATCATAAATATATATATCTCTACAAATATGGTAGACATGGATATGATGGATGAAATGGTTATAGAATACAACATTTCCCATTTTACCCTTCTCTTCTACCCAATACCAGCTTTATTGACATGTCGGGATAATAGAAGAAGTGGCATGATCATCACTTGAGCCGTAGAAGTGATTTATAGAAGATGGACTCCACTACACCATAATGTATAGAAAATGGTATTCACCTAGATTTATTTTAGTGTTTAATGGTTGGGTAATCCCAGCATTGTTGTTGTACACCTACAATGATGTGAATTGATGTGTCTGTAAATGCCATCAACAATGATTTTTTTAGAATATGTATATGCCTTGTTATGGTATAGGATCATCATCTCCAATATCTATAGAGAAGAAATGAGATGTTTCTTGTCTATTTGGATATAGAGACACGCCTCTAGAGTGAATAAACCTCATGTACTGGAAGTGTTTCTGAAAAGGGATTACATAGGTGCAGTGAAACTGAGTGGTACCATCACTATTTCATCATCTATAGTGGCTTATCTATTTGAGTCTAGTCCACCAAAAAAATTTATTTATACCTATTGTTTTGATGTGATTAAGAATCCAATTAAACTCATATCCTTTGATATGTAGTTAGAGAAGCCTCTTTAGAATATAGAACATTAGGGGTTTCAGCGACCTTTTTTTATCAAATGATGATGTATAGTAAGTATTGTCACTGCCAATTTTTTATCTAGATCTGTTTGAAATTGTTATAGGGATAGAATGCATTATTTCTCATAACATTGAGGTTGATTTCTATTATTGGTATGTATATTTCCTTGATGATGATAGGAGATCTAGGGTGTTTCATAAATAGTAGGACATGTGGTCAAGTCATGAATGGCCCCCCCACCCGCACTGAAGAGTTTGTGATATACTATTTTTTACCCCAATGATGTATCATTTCTTTTTGATAATCCTGGTGTTGATAGGGAATTTATTTTCATATTCCTAGATAGATTATTTGGTCTTACTCTTACAATGGAGGTGGATCTCACAATTGATCTATTTTCGGAAAATAATCACATCTTGAAAACCTCATATAATATGGATCCACTAGAGATGAAAGTGAACCGCACTCAGTTTTATAATCTCATAAAAAATGGATTCATTCTCCACATTGTTCCCCTTGGATTGACTTTTTTCTTTTTTCTATGAAGGTAGATGGTTCACATAGATTTTTTCATTGACTATTATGTGTTCAAATGGGTGATATTAATGAATAAATATAATCATCCTCATGTGGATGGTTTATTGATCAGTTAATGGTGGGAAGTTGGTTTTCCAATATCTATCTAAATTAGGTTTATAATTAGCTCATAGTTTGGAGTCTCCTAATTTAATGAAATATTACAAGGGTAGGTATATCAATTAGGAATATATTTTAATGCCTTATGGGATGACTAAGGATATAGTGGTTTTTATCGCCCTGATTATCCAAATATTCCATTACTATAATAAAAATTTTCTGTTTGTTCCCATGATTATATTTATATTTATTTTATTTACAATCATGATGACGAGAACCATCGATTTTCCAATGTTTAAATTTCAAGGAGTCACCATTTATATGGAATAATATTTAAATGAAATTTTTGGATCTATGAAATGATGTTTATAGGGAAAATGAATTTTAATTGTGGCATGTCAGTTCATCTTAATATGATAAAGGCTATCATATCATGGGATGATCCATGAAATCTCATTTATAATTGAAGCATCCAATATATTTCCTAATACTATAGGTGGTTTTTCAAGGATTTAATAAAGACGGTTTCACCATCGATGTATCGTACTAGTAAAGGGGTGAATTTCACATGGGATTTTAAATGATCTATTAACCATTGAATATTTCCCTATAATTTACTAAGAATTTTTCAGTATCTCCATATGTTTTTTCTTACTGAACCTACAAAAAATTTACATATCATTGTACACAAAATTAAAAAACAAGATTCATTCATATCTTGATTCATTTTAAAGTTGTGGTTCTTCAATATCCCTATTGAAAAAAAAGTTTCATCAAAATATTTGTTGTCTCTATGTGGATTCCACAACCCTGAGAAGTTTTTTCTTGATACATTATGTATTTTTTATCTCATGTCTAAAATTTTTAGTGTTTCCATTTTCTTACAACATTTTAATATGATAATGCAATACATTGGTTTTTTTGATTTAGCAAACAAGGAATGTATTTCATTCAGTCAGCCAATATATATTCTCTTATTCATTATTTATTGATTATTGTTCTAAATGAAATGTTATTCGTAATATATACTATGATTTTACATTACATGATCCTTACAATGATTCCCAATGACCTTTTTTGTCTTCTTTGTTTTACATATCTTTATCACTATCATTAGTTTTTTATTTTGATAGAGGTAACAAATTTTCATGGTAATTTTTTCTCACTATTCTTCCATTTTCCATTTACATAATGTTTCATTTACTATTTTTTTGTATGTAATCAATATTTTTTTAAATATTATTCATCATCAGTATTATTTTTTATTATTAGTGTTTTCATGATATTTTTTATCCTCAGTTTTTAAAATATTTTTCTCACTATTATTATATATTATATGAATTCAAGGATTCATGTATTTTTTTGATATATATATATATATAATAATAATTTGACACAATTTTTTTCACTATTATATTTGATAAGAATTTTTTCATACATAATCAATGTTCATTCGTTCATTTTTTATTTTATTAAAAATAATGTTACTTTTTTCTGGGTTATATCATTTTAATAAATTACTAATAGAATTGTTTCAAATCATTTTGTATATATTGTTTCCCATCATTCCATCATTGTATATAATATCATTCTTTGAGCATAATATTCTTTGTCATTTTATATTCATTGAAGGATTTAGCTATTAGATCTCATGTATTTTATTACATTCAAATTTTGTGCTCAATATTACATTTCATTCCTTGTTTAACATCAATCACTATTAATCCTTGAATATTGATATCATGTTCTATTTATTGTGGTAATTTTGTAAACATATAAAAAGTTATATGGCATTTCATTATATTTTTTTTCGTTTTATTAATTTTTTTGTCCAAAATGTTATGGGTTTCCTTGAGAACAATATAATTAATAACCATATGAAACGCATAACAAACCAAAATACTAACATAAATTTCCTCTATAGAAGATGATCATATTCTCTTAGTTTTCCACATGTCGATTTTCCTGGTTTAGCGAAGGATAGGGTTGGGGATGAGGCTTTTGACATTGAAGCAAAGATCAGAAAAATGATTATGTTATATATTAAGGTTTGATGGTGTTTACTACTAGCTGTTAACTCAAAAAATTCATATTTACAAATATTTGATTCTCTTTATATAGTAGTAAATGATAATATTTGTGGTAAATTTTTTTACTCATTTCACATCCCAATGTTTATTTACTAAATCATTTCTTAAAATGAATTGTAACATTATTCTATCATTTTCAATTTGTTATGATAACAATTTAAACATGAAATGATATTTCTATTTGAAGGTTATTGAACCATATGTTTCATTAAACTAGTATGTTGTTCATTGATATTGATTAGGGATTTTCTCTTTTGCGATATATATTTTAAAGGGGTTCGGTATTTGAGTTTCTAAAACAGAGATGGTTAGTTCATGTTCTAATATTTTCACCTAAATTTCATTTTGTTTTGACTTAAAGGCCATATTCTGAATAAGAAAAATTCATGTTATTATAAATGTTAATATGAGCATCTCATGTGACTGAATCATGTCCCATTTTGGTCTTAATAGTTCATCTCATATAGAGTTTTCATATTCTTATATTCTATCTAGGAACTGATAAACTAAGATATTGGTAAATAATAAAATTATATTTTCATTTGATTTAATTTTTTTATGGCCAAATACTCTCTCTATTATTATAATTCCTCCAATTATTTATGATATTCATGACAAAATATTATAATTTTAATATATAATGTCTGGTTTCCCATGAAATTATGATGATACATCTTTACATGAGGACTGTGTTGGTGATACAGATTGTTTGAGTCCTAGGAAAATATGATTTCTAGGAATATAATGTATTGTTTTTAACTATTCATCTTCATCCCTCAATAAGTACATGCTTTAGTGTCCCAATTTATTGTGTCTCTACAACATTGACAAGCTCAATTTATAAAATTTTATATTGGATCATGCATGTTTTAAAAATACATTTCTACATGTGAAATCTATTAAAAATTATTACCTATAATTATTATTCTATTAATGTTATCTGATTATATAGAAAGGTAATATGGAAATATCTTTTCTTCATCTATGATGTCATATATAAATTCTTCTTTTTTGTCTTGTTGTATGGTTTATTTCTTCATTAATGGGGTGTCCTGATAAATTTGTTTAATATTTTGAATTGTAACTTTCTAGGATTTTGAATGAAGAAAAACATTGTACACACTTAATAGAATGAAATGATGATGATTTCAATTATTATAGCTTCATTGATTCAAAATGTACCATTTTTATGACTCTTCCTCTATTGAATCCATATTTTGACCCTAACATCAAAACACTGTTATGCAAATGCTTTTATAGAATTTATTTCATATAAGTAAATGATTTTATAAACCCTTAATATATTTGACACCTAACAAATAATAAACACACAAATACCAAAATCATATAAATTATTATATTTTCTTCATAAATACTTTCTAATAGGAAATTATGCAGTTTTTATTAACCAAATTCATCCATGTTTATTAATATAAAATTTGTATTCTATTTACATGGTGGTGGACATGATGTATTATGTTTTCCATTATGTGAATTAACACATAGTCATCACCCATAATCATTATAAATCATGTATTATGATTTTATATTATGCATTTTGTTTTTACAAATACATATTTAATTATGTACATTACTCACATTAGTTAGAAATGGTGTATTTTTCATTATGTATAAATATTTATCATTTGGGGTGATTAATTTTCTAACACTATCTAATATTTTATTTCCTTGAATAGTAAGAATTTATCATTTCTATGGAAACTTATTAGAACTCTTAATACAAATAGATATTTTATAGTATTGTTCACAAATTTGTTATAATTTCTAGAATAATTTTTTCAAGCTCATTTCATTTCTAATTTGTCCTGTGTCCAAGATCTACAAGATAACCCATAAAAGCTATTGTCTTGTTGATATGCCCAGATTAAAAATCATTGTATAACATCTTATTTAAGATGAAAATCAAATCTAAATCCCTTGAAATCCACATGTACCGAGCCTTTAGGTTCAATCTGTTTCAAAAAATCCACCTGCTAGCCTAAAATGATGGATCGTCGGGCACCGTAGTCCTTTAAGCTACTACACTATTGAAGTATTATATGATGGGTTGTCCATTCCATTGAATCAAAGATTAATGTGGTGCTGATGATTCATCCTTTGGGTTGGGATCAAGCCATTGCATGCGTGCTACTCAGCTAATGGTCAAGGGGAAGTCACACCCTTCACCTATATTTACATCAACATCACCTAGCTTATTTATCAGGTCCATTGATTTAATTATATTATGTTACATGGATTTCATTCTAACATTAAATATTATAATGATCGGGATTTGAAATATCCATTTGAATCATTTTTTCATTAATATTATTGATTTCTTAATCATGAATTCCCATTATAATTTTTTATTCATTATAAATTCAACTAAATATTTTTTATTATGTTTATTATTTATCCTCAATTTCTTCAACATGTATCCAGTTATTATGTACCTCTATTTTTTTGATTTATATATATTCATCTACCTAATTCATATTTTTTATTATTACAACCAATCCTACAATATATTTATGTTTCACATCAAATTAAACTACACGCATTATTCTTTCTGTGGATCTTATAAGAATTGATGGTTGGATGAAGCCTATGATGGAATGTAGTAAATCCTAGTAAAATTGATGACCACTATATCTAAAAAGCATTACTTTAATGAATTTGAAAAATATTTGACGTCACATTACAAAAGTAGAAATTAATTTTTATATATCCTTACATTTTTAAGAATAATATTGATGTGTCCATAATTTATCCACTCCTATTAATTTTTTTTGTGCTATGAAGTTTTGATTAAAAAATATAAAACATTACTGTTAGTGGGAAACTAATACAAATAAAATTCAATTATAAAATAAAAACCATTTATTCAGTATTTCATGCATACGCATGGGTGAGTACTGGTAATATTTAAATATAGTTTGTAGATCCATCTAGTGAAGATCATGGGAAAAATTATTTCTAATTGTGGCTTATCACTGCATCCTAATAAGGTTAAGGATATCAAGTCATTGGATGATCCATTCAATGTATTTGATATTTTTAGCATCTGAGATATTTCTAGATACTATATGTTGTTTTTCATTGATTTCATAAAGATAATGTCTCCATGGATGTATCATACTAGTAAAGGGGTGAATTTCACATGGGATTATAAATTCAATCATTTTTCAATGAACTGGATCATCTTATATCAAATATTTAAATTAGGATATTTTTGATGTCTGATAAAGGTTATGTAGTATATTGTGATTTTGTTGGTACTCTTTTTTGTCACATTTTTTATAAAAAAAAGATCAAGTTTTGGATTAAGGAATCCATTAGCTTCATCGACAGAAAATGAATTATAAAAATTATGATTAAGATTATATCACAGTAATTAATGTGCATAAATTGTGGCAACACTATCCATTTGGGAGGGGTTCATAATAATTTTTGATCATAAGACTCAGAGATGAATCTTTTCTCAAAAACACTTCAATATCAATTATTGAAAGTGGTTGTAATACCCTCATAAATTCAATATAAAAATCTCCAACAACATTGGGAAGGGGAATTTCATTAAGAAAACTCTCAGTAAGATTTTTCCATCATATACTTTCTTACAATACCAGGAAGAGTGAATCATAATGGGACTCTTCACAAAGTTTCATCTGAACAATTAGTGAAATGATTCATGTATGTTTTTGATTAGTATAAAGTTATCATTATCTATCCATATGTCTATTTAATAGGGTCAATAGTAGGATGATGTTTTTAGAGGAATTTGAGAAAACATTTATGTTGGGGAGACCATTTCAATTAGGTCCCACCCTTCATATAGTATTCTATACATTGAGAATCTGTTTTACATCACATCATTTTTGTGGTGTTTCATTTTGTCTGACTATCATATATCCACATGAAAAATTCATAATAGAAAAAATAATATGTATTAGGAAATTATAAAGAAATTATAGGGGAATGCATGAATAAATACATTGAATATTATTTGTCCCATTGTTATAACTTCCAATTTATAAATGTAAAGAAATATAAACCTTCTAGTTTTTTTCCATCCTCTTCCTGTTCTATTTTAATAATGATTTGAGGTTTCAATTTATTTTATGGTTTTATTACCATATAATCCCTATGGAATAATTCAGTCTAGGTGGTGATTGATACATCATTGAAATCAGATCATTTCATTTTGATTAGGGACGCCACTAAAATTAATGATCTGGGAGATATGTATGTGCAATAAATCAGGATGATTCATATGGTTCCATCATTCATTTATTCATAAATTAATATTAGTATTAAATAATTATTCTAGGAGGTTCTCCCTGAGATTATAGAAACATACCTCAGGTTGAATAAATATTATCCTCTATAATTAGATGGTAAAATTGAGAATGTTATATAGATTCTGGAGGATATGCTCCAAGACAGATATATTGAATTTTGTGGATAATGGGATAGCCATATAGGTTTGTTTGAGTATATATATAATAACATTTATCGGCCATTAGTCAAAATGGAACCCTTTGAGGAATTTTTACTCACCTATATAGGTCACCTATTTGTTGGGAAGAGCTCCAAGATTCATCAGGGAGGATTCATGATATAATTCATTTTTTGGTTATATATTAGAGTCTATATAAATTATA
This sequence comes from Viscum album, assembly GCA_963277665.1. NCBI lineage: Eukaryota > Viridiplantae > Streptophyta > Magnoliopsida > Santalales > Viscaceae > Viscum > Viscum album. Next base: position 1,173,804,758 of record OY728164.1, read on the forward strand.
TTCAGATCTTAAATGTCACACTTTTGTGTTTTCCATTGGTGGATAGGTTTTGATGACTGTTTCTCATCGGTTAGGACACTCCTAGCATAGAAAATTCAGAATGATGGCTCCAAAATATTCCAAACCATTTAAGGTCAGTATGTGTCTTTGGTAGCTTCCTTATTATTTGGTATTTATGGTTCATATAATAAAAATTTATGTTTATATATATATATATATATCATCTTCATAAGTTCCATCAAGATCACTCTCATATTCTTAGTTGCAAATTGATTGAGGTATATTATTGAGATACTGTTGTAGAGAACCCAGTAAAGATCCAATAATTTTAGGTGAAAACCTTATCTCAAATTTCTATTCTATTCTTTAGAGTTTTTTTTGAAGTCATGGACCAAATTATTTTGAGTCTTATGATATTGAAATGCTACTGATGAACGAGTGTTTGCACCACTTTCAAGAAAAATCTTCTAAAAAATGGATTCCTTGGTATGTAGATTCTTATGTTAGATAGTTTGTAACATCCACATACACTTTTTAGGTATTTATCATCTCAATTTTCATTTTAATTTATATATTATATATTTTTTTAATTTTTATAATATATAAACTTTTTTTAGGAAAATTACTTAATGTTTTAGGGATGTAAGTATGTTTGAATTAATGAATTTTTTGTATGATGAAGTAAATGTATTTAAAGGGTTCTCACTGGGTTCATAGAGTTTCACAGTTTATTCATATTTTTTTATGAAAAATATGGGTTGGGTATTATGTTCTCAATACAATCCCAATGTAAAAATATATACATGATGTGAACCAATTATAGGGAATATATAGTAAAAATATTTATAGAATGAAAATTGTATATGTCTTGAAACCGGTTCAAATAATGAAATGTAAAATAATTATTTAACTAATGAAACACCTATTATGGTGTATATAAATTATATGTAATTCACAATATGATTAATTTACTCATTCCATGAATGTTTTAGATCTTGTACACCATTATGCGTTGCATGATTTAATAGTATTTCATTTTATATTTTTTAAATTTTTAGGATTTCCTATGATATTACATGATATTTTTGGCATCTCCTCTCTTTTTTGGATCATTTTGTTTAATTATTAACCTTATTTATTTCTATGAGTCTCTCTATGTAATTTATCATTCTTATGATTCATTATCATTCGATAAAGAAGTACTATTGACCTATGTTTCTAGATATATTGATCTTGTGGTGATGATCATCCTAAACCTTTCTTGATCTATTAATAGATCACCCCCATTGGATAACCACCATATTGGTCATGGTGTGTTATCTATTTATCATGAGTTATGTGTTCTTCTATTCTCTCATTCATGAGTTAAGTTTGTGGTATTTGATTCTAGTATGTTGGAATAGGTTCTAGGGACTCTGATATTGTCTTTTAATTTTTTTGGTGGATCTTATTGTAGGAATTTGGGGCCCTATATGATTTAAGTTATACTATATCTATCTTATTTTGGATGAACAATATTTCCCATGTTTTATAAATTCATTAATATATAATATGGAATTGATTTTTTTATTTATTGGATGGTATGTAAATAGATTTTGGAGAAAATATTGTTTTCACATTGTGTTGATAAAAGATGGTGGTATTTTAAGACAATTGTGAAATGAGATTATGAAATGTTTTTAAATTAATGATTTTAATGAAATGTGTTAGAAATTATAGATAATTTGATGGTTTGGGTACTTCTATGGATGGTTTACATATAATCCTCATTTATTGATTCCAGCATGGGGTTAACTCAGGGGTTGTTCCTATGATCCATAGGCTTGAACTTCATGGAACATGTTATACACTATTAGGAGGTTCACATTATAGGGTGTTCCTATAACATTTTTATTTTGATTCATAATTTTAGGCACATGATGTGTGTGATTTTCTATGTTAGTGAATGATATTTCTAGTTATCCTAACATATAGTTATCATTTTTGTGATTTTTCATTGAATTTGGTTAATACTGTTATTGAATTGATATGATTTGTTATACATTCACTGATCATCATTGAATTATTAGATATTTATTGAACCTGTTTTACCTATATTATTTAGAAATATCAAAAATGGGAATATTTTCATTTCATTTGATATAAAAAATAAATAAGTGATTGTCATGCATGTTTTCATAATATTGAGATTGATCGGATTGTTATTAAGTGACTTGTTCTTGAAAAAAGATATTGGATAAAACTGAATAGGTTTATATAAAATCATACAAACCACATGTTGGTGTGTCGATGAAGTTCTGTCTTTTGATGTGTGAAAAGATTATCTGCTGAAGTGAGGCAATGATATTTTCAAGAACAGATGTTGGGGTAGCAGGTTGTGAGATGGGGGGAGTTTTTACCACAAAATCACATGGATTAAATAGTTTATGTTTCCATTTTTCCTTTGATATTTATATCATAATTTCCATTGACCTATATAATTATGATATATTGTATCCACTATATTCTTTTAGTTGTGGAATATGTATTCATGTTTTCTATTCCTCTATTTCATTCCAATATGTATATATATTCCTTGTTGTATTTTTTAGGATGGGTGAAATCATTCCCTATGGTTATTATTGTATCAATGAGTTCTAGTCTGTATCCTATAGGAATCGAGAACTCCCATCTGGTATGTGGTGGATCTGGTCGGGTGAATGCTTTGAGGGTATCATATTGTCGATTCATTAAAATAACCATTATTTAATGATAGATTAAAGAATACACCACAATTTCCTTTAAATATATATCATATATAAATGAACAGGAATATTTCATGGTTCCCAACATGTTATCGGAGCTAGGGATCTCAATGGGTTAGATTTCCCTATATGTGTAATTTATAATTTTTAGAAGCACACAATGTAATATGGTTATACAGTATTAAGATTTATAAAATTTAAAACAACTAAAAACATAGTTTATGTCATGACTCGGCCCCTAGGGCCTGTATCGTGACTACCCCAAACCCACTTCCATAGGCCAGGGGCTGGCGGCTTGAACCAAAGGCATAAATCCCAAAATTGGGAAGGCGTTGCCTTTATAAATGTAAAAAGGAAAATCAGGGTACACAACCAGAAGCAAAAATACTAAGTAAAACTATATACCATTGAAGTTTTGGAAAGTAAAAGGGGCCAGAAATACATGCCCCATAGGAAAGTACAAGTTCAACTAAAAGAATGTATAGCTGAACAAAAGTAAAATAGCTACTGGGTCATCCTCCGGTGTTCCTACCTGAAGGGTAGGTACAGATGGCCTCCTCAGCACTATCGTCAGTCTATCTCCTCCGTGTACCGGCACACCTAGTGGTCCACCTCCATGTACTATCTAGTCCTACTACACTCTACCTCAATCAGTGCTATCTATCATATGCAACCAACACAACGAGTTGCAGGCATAGCCCATGTAGGGGTGAGTATAACAATACTCAATAGGGACCCCAAGACCCTCAAGGTCTCACAAAATCCAACAAGGATAAACCAAAAAGTATGAAATCAACGAATAACCATTACTTAGGCATATTCCCCTACATATACCTAAGTTATCTAGTAAACCCCCTCAATCATTTGAAAAACACAAAAGTCATTGACTGAGCTCAGTCTAGGGTTTTTATTATCGAAACCAAAGTTGGTGGCGTACTCCTCCTCTATCGAGTAAAGTTGGCCTTCCGTGTCACATAGAGGTGCTTCCCACTATCCTTGGACTGCTAATGTACTCCTCCTGTTGAGTACCATGGGTCTGTCCCGTCACACAGAGGCGCTTCCCACCATGGATCTGCCATGCTCACACAGAGGTGCTCCCCCTCAAAACCTACTAGGTTACTCCTGCTGTCGAGTACCATGGTTCTTCAACGCTCACACATATTTTCTCCCCACCGTGGGTCTACCAAGTCACACATAGGCACTCCCCACTAGGCTAGTCGAGTCACTCCGAGTCGAATCGGTCAAGTAGTCATCAAGTCTCAGCCAACTAATAGGTTTCCATACTCTTTCTGTTTGCCTTTCGAAGGATCTGTGCCACGAGCTACTGGTCGATAATTCAACTATCACGAATTTCCATAAATAATTATCTAAAATGACTGTCATGTCATAGGGGTCTCAACACAAGAGAAGGCGCATCAGTCGGATGCCTAGTCTGTTATTTATTAACCTTTTTGTCCCAGGGGCCCAGTTGTATTCGTGCATGATCCAACCTGACTGTATCTACACATTACCTGGAACCTCAGTGGGGTATTCTCAAAATGACGTCTTTGCTCCAAGAATACCGGCGTCACTAATGGTTCGTCAAACGGACATCCGGTGCCAAAGATATGGCCCAAGATGGTATGAGGTCAGTAGTGGGGCTGGATCCAGTCTGACCCGGTCTGACCGACTCGGCCCCACCCAGTCTGGGCCAACCTCGTCTAGGTCGACCCGGTTGGACTCGTTGGGTCTGACCCGACCCATTGGGTGGGTATGCCTTCTATGTTTGGCCTGGCTCGCTGGGCCCAACCCAGCGCACTGCGGGGGTGGTTCTGCCCGGTCTCAAACCAGTTCGGCCCAGGGGGTTGCAAGGGCGAGACTGGACCCGGAGACCACGAGGTAGCCGGGACACCAGCTTGTCTGGGAGTGCACGGGTCGCGTGGAGGCCGGATTAGGGGGGGGGTTAGGTTGGCGTGTGTGGTGATAGTCTCGGGGCGGCCGAGAAGGTCGCGGTAGGGCACCGGGCAGCCCGTGGGGGCACCAGCAAGGCACTAGGTAGGCCGTGCGGCGCCAGGAAAGGGTGTGTTAGGGCGCCAGGAGGTCGCAGGCAGGTCGGGAGGGTGTCGGGCAGGCCGCGGGGAGGGCCACAGGTAGGCGGCCAGGCACTGGGTAGGGCGGCGGGGGGTCGCGGGCAGGCGGCCGGGGCATAGGTCTGGGTGCCGGGGGGTGATAGGCAGGTGGCCTGGGTGTCGGGAAGCATGTTTGGAGGGTCGTGGGTAGGCGGCTGGGATCCAGGTTGGGCATCGGGGGGTCGCAGGTTGGCATCTTGGGCGCCGGGTAGCGCGCTCGGAGGCCACGGGCAGGTCGGGTCGGCGGGGCTCTGGCCAGCACGAGCCGACGGTGTGATTCGCTGAGGCCGCAGGTAGCACGGCCTTTGTCATTTCCGCCTCCGTCGCCTCGTCGTTGATATGTCGACATTCCGTAGAACGTCACAATAAGAGATAAATCGACCAAGGATGTCGGGCCATGTTAGGTTGGACCACACCTTCTGTGTTTATGGGTGTATCATTTGTCTCATCATTAGAAAAAGATGATCAATAATACGTCCACAACAATCCCTTATTATCTTTTGAAGAATGTAAGAAAAAGGTATAACTTCAACAAGCAATAAACCCTCTACCTTTGATTCGTCGGTCGTTGTTCTTCGTGTCCACCGCATGTCTCAAATCTCATGTTCCGTCGGCTCGTTGACTTTTCGGAGGGTAGTTCGGTAGGTGTCTAGGTAGATGAATGTTGAAGAAGAATCATCGCCGACGTTCTACAAGTTCTTCTTTGGGAGGGGAGTTCTTCATTGGAGAAGATAAGATTCTCCAAGTGCTCTTCCTCTCCAAAGTTTCCACCAAAATGAAAGTTCCCAAAATAATAGTTTCTCTATTATTTTAATCGTTGGAACAAAACTTAATAAGGTGAATTATTTGAATAGGCTCCTCCAATTTAATTCATTAGGTTGTCACATTAATTTGGGAGTTGTCACAAATTCAAAAACTAGGGGAGGTGGATAGGCTCTCCCTCATTAATGAGGGAGAGTTTTGAGGTTATACTCTCCTCCCATTAATAGGGGTCTGGTGGTGCCCAGCCCTAGTATTTAAATGAGAGGTTATGGTCTCAAGTGGTACCCACGTCGTAACCTCTCGCAGGATGTTAAATTTGGGTGGGCCCCACCACCATAACCTCTCATTAGATGTTAGGGTGTCGCGGTCTCACCTCCAACTCCCAAGTGGAGGTTTTAACCAACAACCACGCACATGGCAGCTTAAAAATAAAGTAAAGTGTTGTACACTTTATTTTATTATTTTTTAATGGAAAGACAAAATCTAACATTTATTCTTGAATTTCTTTCATCGAGGTGAAAGTATTCATAAGTGAATACCGGTGCTGTGAGTTCAATGGGGTCATCAAATTTCAATTCTGAGCACCGTTTCAAATTTTATAAAATCTTTCACGTACGTTAACTCAATGTACCGGAACAGAACTTCAGAAATTGATTCCGGAACACCGGGTCTCGCAATAAAGCACCGTAAATTTTCTCATACTTGTAAAATTACAATATATTTAAAAATAATCCATGGGATTTCTGGGTCTATACATTCTCCCCACCTTAGGGCTTTACATCCCCGGAAGATACAACTCAAACTAAGGGAAAAATGGTGGCATTGAGCACGCATCTAAGCCTCCCGCTCCCATGTGCTCTCATAGAGGTTCCCATGCTTCCAGTGAATGCTTACCAGAGGTATCGATAGTCCACATAGGACCCTCTCCAATTGATCATCAGTCTCTGCTGGAACCTCTGTAAAAGTCTCCGCATTTTCGACGTCCAGCTCTACATAGCTGATGATGTGTGAAGGGTCGTGTACATATATCCTCTGCTAGGATACGTGGAAGACATCGTGCACCTAGTGCAACTGAGGTGGAAGATGCAGGCAGTATACCACCTCTCCAACTCTACTGACGACCTGGAAATGTCCGATTAAATTGAAGAAAACAAGCCTCATAGGACAAATCACTGTAAACCTCATCGGGGTGAGACCCGTAAAATGATGGGGTCACCATCCTCGAACTCCAGAGTACTCCGTCTCCTTTCAGCATACGACTTCTACCTACTCTGTGTCATCTTCATCCGAACCTGGATGATATAAACCATCTCCATGGTATCTCGTACCATATCTGGTCCCACCAGTGCTGACTTCCAAGGGTCTTTCCATCCCAAGGGTGATCTGCAAGGTCATACATACAATGCCTCGAAAGGTTCCATCCCGATGGTGGAGTGATAACTGTTGTTGTAGGAAAACTCCACCAATGGTAAGTGATCCTCCCTGCTACGACTGAAGTCGAGGATGCATGCACAGATCATGTCCTTGAGAGTCTGAATGGTCTGCTCAGTTTTTCCATCTGTCTAAGGATGCAAGGCGGTTCTCAGACGTAGCTGCGTCCCGAAAGCCTCCTACAACCCCTTCCATAGCCAGGACGTAAACTGTGTGTCACGATCAGAGACAATATATGAGGGTACTCTATGTAGCCGCCCAATCTCCTGCACATAGAGGAATCCCAAGATCTCTACTGAACTCTATTCTCTAATCTCTAGGAAGTGGGTTGACATGGAGAGTCGGTCGACGATAATCTAAATCGAGTCATGACCCCTGAATGTACGTGGAAGAACTGTCAAAAATTCCATGGATATCCCATCCCACTTCCACTCTGGGACCTCTAAAGGCTAGACCAAGCCTGCTGGTACCTAGTGCTCCACCTTCACTTGCTGATAAGTGAGGCATCGAGAGACAAACTCCACTACTTCCTTCTTCATAATCAACCTCTAGTGTTGTCATCTATGGTCTTGATACATATTCACCACTCCTGGATGTATCGCTAAAGGGGATGTGTGGAACTACCTCAACACATCTTCCTGAAGTGACACTGGTACCATAGTACATCCTCTAAAGAGGATGATGTGCTCCCCACCTTCATAAAATCTCTCAAGTCTCTGCCCTATGGATATCTGAGCACATCGTGTCTCGCGATCAGAATCCCCATGTTGTGCCTCCCTAACTCGCAGAAGAAGTGGGGGAGTGACCGTAAGGGACTGTAGGAATGTTTCTTCATATCTATCCATAAAAGATATCTGTAAAGCATCCATCTACTCTATCGCCTTTCCTAGCAGTTGTATACCAGTCCTCCCGCTGAGCACATCTGCAACAATGTTTCCCTTCCCAGGAGTATATAATATCTTGAAGTCATAGTCTTGGAAGAACCCAAGCAAACGTCAGTGTCTCAGGTTCATGTTCTTCTGAGATAAGATATAACTGATACTCTTGTGATCAGAGTACATGGTAAAACACTCGCCCATCAGATAGTTCTGCCACATCTTCAAGGCGAATTCCAATACTGGTAACTCAAGGTCATGGGATTTGTAGTTCTGCTCGTGCGGTCTCAGCTGCCAAGAACCATCTGCGATCACTACTCGCTCCAGCATTGGGATACACCCATGTATGGTCCCTGATGCATCACAGTAAACTACGTACCCTACGCCCTCTTCTAGAAGTCTCAAGATTGGGGGCTCTAGTTAGACTCTACCTCAGCTCCTAAAATCTCTAATGGAATATCTCCAACCACCCAATGGGTTTCCCATTCTTTTTCAGGGATGATAGTGGTGCTAAAACATTGGAGAAGTCTGTTAAGAACATTTGGTAATTTCCAGCCAAACCCAAGAATCTTCATACCTCCATCACACTCCTGGGTGGCTCCCAAACAAGTACCACCTCAATCTTTGGTGGATCCACTGCACCTCTAGCCTCCGAGATAACATGTCCGAGAAAGTGAACCTCTCGGATCTAGAACTGGAACTTCGAGAGCTTACCATAAAGTGGGTGCTCTCAGAGTGTGTCCAATACCACCCACAAATGGTGGGAATGCTCCTCCTCAGTAGTCAAGTAGATCAGAATGTCATAAATGAAGACAAAAACAATGCAAACGAGGAATGAATGGAAGATACTATTCATGAGTTCCTTGAATACTACTGGAGTGTTGGTTACACCGAAGGGAATAACCAAGAACTCTTAGTGGTCGTACTGACACTTGAAGGTCATATTCTGCACATCCTTATCTCAAACTCTGAGTTGGTGATAGCCTGATCTGAGGTCTATCTTTGAGAACCATCGTTCTCCCTTCAACTGATCAAAGTAGTCTACAATCGTTGGATGCAGGTACATGTTCTTCATGGTCACCTGTTTCAGGAGACGGTAGTAGACACAGTGCCTAAATCTCCCATTCGTCTTCTTGGCGAATAGAATCAGGGCTTCCCAGGGATAAAAACTGGGTCGGATGAATCCCTTCTTTTGCAAGTCCTCAAGCTGTACCTGCAACTCACGAAGCTCAGTGGGAGCCATCGAATATGCTCGAGTAGATATCGGTGTCATCCCAGGGTACATGTCAATGTAGAAGTCCACCTATCTATGAGGATTTAGTCCCAGAACAATGTTAGGGAAACATCTGTGTACTAGTCCACCACTATAGGATATCTTGGACTCTCTACATCAACTGCTCCGAGGGTAAGGCAGGACAACTGATGAGTGATCAGCTGCACCCTCCTCCGAGTAAGTCTGTTCTACGCTGCAAAGGCTCCCTTTCTACCGGTGAATCTGAAACTGGTCCCTTCCGTGCGGACAGACCACACTTTGCGCCTAATACATTCAATCTGAAAATTGACTATAGATAACCAGTCCATAACCAAGATGACATCGTAAGGCCTCGACGCCACTACAAAGAGATCCTAGCCAAAGCTCTCGCCTACTATAGTAAGCTCACACTACCATAACCAATGTGTAATCATCATGTCAGCTCCTTTATGAGTCTCTAGTGGTAAGGATCGATCCAACGGCTCTGTCGGAATCTCCATGCTCCGAACGAGGGCAGTGGCAATGAAAGAGTGACTGGAACTTGTCTCTATAAGAACTTCTGCTAAGGTGGAGTTGAAACAGATCATACCTTGTATCATATATGGAGCATCGTGATCGTATTCCTTAGCTACCTGAAGATGAGCTCTCCCCAATCCACCCAATGCCTAGGGTAGGGGTGGGCCTCCTGGTGGTGGTGGTGGTGGTAAAACCTCGTAATATCATCCACTGCCAGCTGCACATCCAGCTCATCTTCCACGTCCACCTCTTACATGCGGACCGCCTCGTTTGAACCTCTGGCTCTGCGTGGGAGGTCCCTCAACTATCTGGTGATCATCTAAATGGAGAGTCGTAGTGTCATTATACATGTGACCTTGATCACCGCATGAGTAACACTTCCTGCTACTGGCATGTGTGTCTCTACTCCGTGTTCCCCACACAACTGATCCCGAATAATATGGTTGACCACCTATAGGTATGGTCTTCTTGGACCACTGTGACATCTGTCTACTTACAGCTATATAAGGATCCACTACATGTCGTCAAGTAGTGGGTCTCGCTACTGGTGACTACTCAACAAGGAAACTCGCTACTAGGAGGGCTCTATCTAACACCTCCGCTTCCATTGGGATGATGAGGGAGATCATTGATGCTCTGTTCTCTCACCTGAGCCCCTACTCGAAATTCCGGGCCCTGAAGACTTGGCCCCACACCATATATTTGGAGTAGCACGAGAGTTCGGTGAACCTCGCTGAGTATGGCACCACCATCATGATACCTTGTTGTAGATGTAGTAGATCATGTATCTGCACTGCACGGAGAGTGGCTGGGGAAAGATTTACCCAAAACAGGCTCTCAATTATTGCCCAGAGTAGCATCGCCTCATCATGCACCTGAAGCATCAGGCTCCACCATTTGCCTGCTTATACCTGAAGGAGAATCAGGACAAGGATCTCCATGAAGTCTGATGGTGTCCCTACTAGCATGAAGACTCTCAACACAACCTCCTTCCAATTCTCAGTTGCCTGTGGGTCCATCTATCACTTGAACCTCGGTGACCTCTGGTGTAGGAACTCATGAAATGTGCTCAAGTGGTGTGAATCGTCTTCTATTTGAGCTGGTGGAATCTCTGGACCAACAAGAAGTAGTATTGTTGGTGCCTCTGCTGGTAAAGGGCCCTACACCGAGGCCTCGTTGCTCGGTGGGCTGTCAGTACGTACGACACTCGGGTCTCAAACTGGTCATCCACAGGGAGTCATCCTGGAAGAAACAGATGTGACACTATCAAAAGATCCTACATGGTGAGGTGAAATTGCTGATATTACTTAATGAAAACTTTTGGAAACACACACGCAATCAATTTTTTCGTGCATGGAGTCAGAAATCAGAAGTCGGGGTCCTGGTGTAGGGATACGTCGTCCGCCCACACTAACACTAGACTCCCTGAACTGAAAACTACACATAGTACCCTTATCACTATTGCTTCAGAGAAAATAATTATTAGAGTTATAAGTTATGCAGTAGAACCGACTCCTCTGATACCAATTTCTCACGACCCGTCCCCCAAGGCCCGTATCGTGACTACCCCAAGCCCACCTACCCTAGCCCAGGGGATGGCGGATAGCACCAAATGCATAAATCCCTAATCTGGGAAGGCATTTCCTTTATCACTGTAAACAAACACCTCAGAGTACACAACCAGATGAAAAAATATAAAGTGAAAATTTATACAAAAGAAGTGATGGAAAGTAAAAGGGACCAGAAATACAAGCCCAGCAGGGAAGTTCAAGTATAATAGAAAGCAAGTAAAACTGAAGTAAAGTAGATACTGGGTCATCCTCTGTGGTCCCTAACTGAAGGGTAGGTACATATGGCCTCTTCAGCACTCAAGTCCGTTTGTCTCCTCCGTGTAATGTCACACTGAGTGGTCCACCTCCTGGAATCATCTAATCCTGCTACTCTCTACCTCAGTCAGCGTTGTCCATAGTTTGTATCCAACACAACGAGGTGCGGGAATATCCCATGAAAGGGTGAGTATAACGATACTCAGTAGGGTCCTCGAGACCCTCAAGATCTCACAAAATCCAATAAGGATAAACCATAATGTATGAAAGTAATGGATAGCCATTACTTAGGTATATTCCCATACATATAGGTAATTTAACTAGTAATCCACCTCAATCATGAGAAAAACACAAAAGTCATTGGCTTAAGTCAAACCGGTATTTTTATGATCGAAACCATGGCTGGTGGCATACTCCTCCTCGATCGAGTACAGTGGGAATGTCGTGTCACACAGAGGTGCTTCCCAATATCCTTGGACTACTGATGTACTCCTCCTATCAAGTAATGTGGTTCTGACGCATCACACAGATGCGCTTTCCACCATGGGTTTGCCGTGCTCACACATATGTGCTCCCCCTTGTAGCCTGCTGAGGTACTTCTCTTGTCGAGTATTGTGGGTATTCCATGCTCACATAGAGGTGATCCCCACCATGGGTCATCTACATCACACAGAGATGCCCCCCACTGGGCTAGTCGAGTCACTCCGAGTCGAATAGGTCAAGTAGTTGTTAGGTCCCAGCCAGCTAATAGGTCTCTATACCCTGTCTGCTCGCCTCTAAAAGGATCCGCTCCACGAACTACTGGTCAATAATACAACTTCACAAATTTCCACAAAGAAATATCTCAAAGTTATGCCACGTCAGAGGGGTCTCAATGCAATAGACGACTCATCAGTCGGACACCCGGTTTGTTAGTTAATAGTCTTTCTGTCCTAGGGGCCCGGTTGGATTCGTTCACGATCCAACCTGACTATATCTCAACTATACCCCAAACCCCAGTGGGGTATTCTCAAAGGGACGGATTTTCTCCAAGAATACTGGCGCCACTGATGGTTCGTCAAACGGACGTCTGGTGCCAAAGATATGGCTCAAAAAGTTATGGGGTCAGTAGTGGGCTCGGGTCTGGTCTGACCCGGGCGGACCGACCCCGCCAAACCCAGTCTGGGACAACCTGGTCTGGGTAGACATGGTCAGACTCTCTGGGTCTAACCCATCCTGTTGGGTGGGTCAGCCTGCTAAGTTTTTCCCAGTTCGTTGGGCCCGGTCCAGTGGACTGTGGCGGTAGTTTGTCCCGGGCTCGGACCAGTTCAGCCCGGGCCCGAGACAATTCATCCTCGATCATTGCGAGGGTGAGGCCTGGAGGGCACGAGGGAGCTAGGAGACCCTCTCATCTGGGAGTGCGTAGGTCACACATAGGCCAGCTCGAGGGTGGCGGGTTTGGGGTGGTGCGCGCGGAGGCCGACTCGAGGGGCGGCCGGGAAGGCCACTTCAGGGTGTTAGGTAGGCCGCGAGGGTGCCTGGAGGCCGCGAGGGTGCCGGCAGGGCACCCGGTAGGATGTGGGGGAATCAGGTACGGTGTGGCATGGCGCTGGGATGTCATGTACAGGCCGGAAGTGGGCCAGGCAGGCCTCAGGGAGGGCCACGGGCATGCATCTAGGCACCGGGTAGGGCGTCGGGGGGCCCCGAGCAGGCGGTCTGGGCACCGGGAAGGGCGTCGGGGGGTCGTGGGTGCGTTCGGGGCGTCGGGCAGTGCACCGGGAGGGCCATGGGAAGATGGTTGGGCGCATGGTAGGGTGTCGGAAGGGGTAGGTGACCTGGGTTCCAGGAAGCACGTCGGGAGTCCGCGGGCAGGCCGGTTCGGCATAGCTCGGGCCGGCGCGGGCCGACGGCGCGATTCACGGACGCTGAGAGTAGCACAACCTTTGTCGTTGCCGCCTCCGTCGCCTCATCGTTGATATGTCACCATGCCATGGAACTTCACAAGAAGAGGGAGATCGACTGAGGATGTCGGGCCATGTTAGGTTGCCTTGCACCCTCTGAATTTAGGGGTGTATCATTTGGCTCATCATGAGAAGAAGATGAACAATAATACGTTTGCAACAATACCTTATTATCCTTTGAAAACGGTAAGAAAAATGTATAACTTCATCAAGTAATAAACCCCCTACCTTTGATTCTCCGGTCGTTGTTCTAGGCGTCCGCCACACGTCTCAAATATTGTGTTGTGTCAGATCTTTGACATTGTGGAAGGTAGGTCGTTAGGTGTCCAGGTAGAAGAAAGTCAAATAAAAATCTTCGCTGGCGTTTTTCATGTTTCTTCGTTGGGACGGACATTCTTCATTGGTGGGGATAATTTTCTCCAAGTTCTCTTACTCTCCCAAGATTCCACATAAATTAATGTGACCAAAATAATAGTTTGTCGATTAATTTAATTGTTGGCACAGAATTCAAAAAGGTGAATTAATTGAAGAGGATCCTTCAATTTAATTTATTAGTTTTGAACATTAATAGGGGAGTTGGCACAAATTCAAAAACTAGGGGAGGTGGAGAGGCTCTCTCTCATTAATGAGGGATAGTTGAGAGGTCATACTCTCCTCCCATTAATAAGGATCGGGTGGTCCCCATCCCTATTAATTAAATGAGAGGTAATAAGGTTCGGGTGGTCCCCACATCCGAACCTCCTGCCAGAGGTTAAATTCATGTGGTCCCCACCAGTATATCCACTCATGGGAGATTATGGTGTGGCGGTCCCACCTCTAACCCCCAAGTGGCGGTTTTAACCGACAACCACACACATGGAAGATTAAAAATAAAATAATGTGTTGTAAATTTTATTTTATTATTTTTTATAAAAAGCTAAAATCTAACTTTTATTTTCAACCATCTTCCGTTGAGGTGAAAGTATTCTTAAGCAAATATCAGTCCAGCGAGTTCAACGGTGTCCTCAAATTTCAATTTTGAGCACCAGTTCAAATCTTATAAACTTCCACCCGTACGTTTACTGAACATACCTGAAAAAATCATCAGAAATTGATTCTGGACACACCCGACAAAGAAATCAAGCGCCGTAAATTTTCGCAGACTTGTAAAATTCACATCTATTTGAAAAAAAAAATCCATGAGATTTTCGGGTCTTTACAAGTTACATCCAAGAAAAAACCACCCAACTAGAGTTTACATAGACAAGAATATAGGGTACCCCCATTTATACCTAGAATGAAACCCTTCTAGTTGAACAGTTTTATCATGTTACAAGATAATGTACTACAAATATACACTCCAAATTTAGTTCCAACTGATCATGCCAAATAAAAAATAGGATGTGAGTAATCAAATATTTTCCTAGATGAATATTGGAAAATAATAAATCTCATGCACATATGTCTCTATCAAATATAATTTCACTAGCATGTTTTTTGTAACACATTGAAAAAATGCCTCATATCTGACATTCATATTCAAAATTAATAAATAATGGTATGAAAGAGGGTCTCAAAATCATATAATGTTATCAATTTTTTATATTCCAAATATACATCACTATAACATATATCGGTGTGACAAGTGATTTCTAAAATGATATTAATTACAATTTAAATAGTTCATTAAAAAATGTGTATATCCAATTGGAAATACCATTTCAAATTTCAAAATCCTATTTTACACATTCCAATACCAAAAAAAATCAATATCACATTCAAAAATTATATATGGTATAATATCCATTAAAATTTACTATTTTTTAAACAATGTCATTTAATCAACTTAAAAAGATATAGAGTAGAATAAACACCATTTTAAACCATGAGAATATATAAACATCATTTTTTACATGTGTTAGTTTATCCCAAACATTGATAAAAATCATTAATAATAATGAATTATTGTAAATATATAAACATATAATTTTTAAATATAAAACAATATATGATATTTTATATAATGGAAGAATAATAACCACCTTATAAATAACAAAAACAGAAAATTTGGTGGTGGTCGCCTTCTATGTCAAATGATAAAACATGAAACAATGGGAATCAAACATTCCTTAACACTAAAAAAATTTAAAATTAAACTCAAAATAAACTCTAAATCAAAAACCAAATGATAGATACTGTTTTCGGAAAATATAATTCCACGAATATAGGTGGAATGTGTAAAAGTATAATGAGTCTAAGGGGAAAGAGGATAATACCTTTAATGGATGCCTAAAATAAGTTGATAATGAGAAAATAATTAAGAAATGTTGTGAAAAGGAACTACTCCTATGTGTGTGACGGATAAACTGAATAGGTTTGTAGGTTATGTGGTAAAACCAATTAAACTCAAAGATAGTAGAAGCGATATTTTATACATTTTAGTTTAAAAATATAGACATGGGGTTTGGTCATTTCCAAGATTCCAAATCATATAAATTCTCACATGACTCCCTCCATTTCATAACATAATCTATACTCCCTAGAGATGGCTTTTGGAGGCCGTACTACAACATTGTACATGGACTAAATTATATTTGGCCTATAATTAGAAGAAGGGGGTAGTCCCTTTATCTAGCCCTTACAATATGGTCTATAGATCTTGATGCAGTTGTCCTCATACTATCATAGAGTGTGTGACCCATTTTCTAACCCATTAATGGTTGAATATTCAATATTTTAATATAGATTATCTATATTCATGACGTCCACACTTCATCACATTTTGGTTCCCCATAGAGGGACACCTATATCCTCTCCCGTTTCATATTTCTGTATGGTGTATCATAGTCCTCATCCTAAATTCAATATATAATCTACTGCCTAAACCATTACCACCACGTGGATACAATAGCTCTTGAAAAAAAAATCTCATATTCCCCATAAAAACTAATATATAATACATCACAATTAATTTATGGGTGTGAATATTCTACCCACTATGAATCATTGATATTGAGTAATTTATTTCATATAATTATAAAGGATAATAGAAACTAGTTTGATACCTCAAACCTCATTATCAGTGTTTGAAGAAATGAATAGAGGGGGGATTCAATAAACATGAACTATAAAGAAGACAATTCCATTAAACATGTGATGAGAAATCAAAAAAGTATACAAATTTTATTGAATCTAAATGTAATAATGAGAATAAAGTAGAAACTATTATAGAAAATAGACTAAACATATATAATCAAATCATTTATAATTTATTTAAAATGATGAAATGAACATGGGGAGCACACCACCTATAAGACATCAACTATGAATAAGAACCTCTAAGAGGATTACCATGACTCTCATTATTTAATCAATAATATGAAACGTGACACGAAATCATCTTATCTTATTGGGAGAGAACATCCAAAAAAACCAAAATACCAAAATGAAAACACTCATGAAGATCTACAGTGAAATCCAATCACAAATAAAAAGAGATCGACTCAGAACAAATTCACATAAAAATAAAATATGGTTTTAGACTTTGGATACAATAAAATAATGAAAAAATAAAAACCAAAATCTATAGAACCATCTCATGGAATAGATTTCATAGATAGAACAAAAAATTGTTCCAAAAATCTAATGAAACACCATTTATTATGACGTATTCACTTACTAAACGTTATTCCATGTTCAATAATTCGTGAAACAATATGTAGAATTAAAAAATAACAAGAACACTAGATAAAAAAATAAAATAAATCCAATCCCAACAAAACATATACAATACTAACAGAAAACATCAACAAGAAAGTACTTATTATGAACCTCAATACAAAACAATACAAATTCACCTGAATCAATTTCTACCCCAATACAAATTACACATGAGGTATCACATTCTAATAAACATGCATTAAAATCATATGAAGATGGAATAAATAACATAACAAGAAACAATACCTTAATGATTTCTATTATATCAACTTGTAATTCTGATGTGCTAAAAATGGAGGCTCACATAAAACTGTATTCTCTTCCCACGAAACTAAATCATGATAACCTACTCCTAAATATTTCATAAACTAACTCCCTCATCATTCAAGATGAAATATTTTAATTCACATTGACCATAACAACTGTATGATTGTGGAAAAAGACACTCTCATTCCAAAAATCCCTAGATGTGGTTATAAATCACGTTGAATTTTTCTCCAACACATGGTCATATGTTTTTGTATAGTAGAAACATTTTTGAAATACTCTTAAATGATTAGGTGATCTTCATTGATGTTCATACCATTGAATGGACTACCAGACATTCATGAATGGTTCATTGTAAGATACAGTATATGTAATAGGAAATATGAGTTTCATTTGTTCATGTCAAAAAAAACAACCATAATTAATAGCTAAAAAAATTTCAACACATAACTCACCAATAAAAACATAAAACCTCCATTAAAAAAATATTTTTAATTTGAATTTTCATTTATATTATATCTTTTTAAAAAACTCCATACACATTTTTTATTAAACCACTTATATAAATAGTTTTAACTTACCATTCTATAAATCATTGCACCATTTATCAAAATTCACTATTTTACATCAAAGAATATTCTCGTGTTAATAATAGATTTATAATAAAATAATTGTTCATATAAAAATAAATTTCAATTTCATAATTATTTTAAAATTATATTTTAAAATTTTCTAAGAATAATACTAGTCTGTAAAACAATTTAATCCATCCAATTATGTTTGAGAAAATTTTACAAAATATAGATAACATTTCCTTTTCAATCCAAAAAATATAATCATCAAATATAATCAATCAAAAATAAAAAATTCTAAATACCAATCCATAAATATAAATAAAAAAGTGTTCAAAAATATAAAATTCACAAGGAAAAATACATTATTAACAATCAATTTAGTTCTATTTTTTTAAATTATTTCCAAAATCATGAGAGGTAAGAAAAAATTTCCAAATATGAAATTGAACTCGACATGGTTTGGAGGAAAATTATATTGATTTCTGCAGAAACAATGTTACATGATTTGATATGGTCTGAGAACAATCATCATGAAATCACATGGTTTAGCTTATTTTTTGGACTAATCATACAACCATGGTTTTTCCCCCTATTAAACTCAATGAGACTCCCAAAATTATTAATATTCACATAAATAATAAATATACTATAATAAAAAATACGATCCATCAATGTTATAAGAAAATTGAATGAAAAAACATAGACCAAATCATAATCTCCAATATAAACTAATGGTTTATATCTATAATGAGCTCTTAAGGCCCTCACACACACCCAACTCTAAGGTTTTTATGATGATTCTATTATCTGTACAACCCAGACGTATCCCAAATTACAATATGGGAACATCAATATCATATTCTAATAAATAACTAGGGACCACCACTTTGACAAGCATGTAATATTACCCAAGTAGAACCCAATTACTATTTCCAAATTCACCATTTTTTCGTATAGTTCCAAGGTCCTCGAATATAACCATTGTGATTTATTTCAGCAACATGTAACAACATATATATTGATAATAAATCATCAAATTGGATTAAAACGTATAAATAAGGATTTACCACATAAATTGAAAAATAAATAAATATGAAATGTCACATTTGTGAAGAATAAAAAATAAATCATGATATATAGAATGAACAACAAAAGTTACGTATAGTGAAAGGTATAAACTATGTTTTATGGAAACACACTCTATAGAATTTCAAAAAATATTTCTAGGCATTCCTTTCAGATTAGATTTCATTTAACATAGTTTGTCATAAAATTATATAAGATTTTTTATGTACTAAATTCAATGGAATCTAACATCACATCCCCAACCATTTTATAGTCATAATTATTCATTTTCTCTTCAATGAAATGAATCACTAAAAAAATAAATAATTTTTTTAATATAAGAATAATTCATAAATAAATAATGTTTCATTTTATTTTCAAATACTTTTTATATAAAAATTAATCATATATATGAAACCTTTTCATATAAAATCATGTGTTCCATGAATAATGATATATAAAATCACAAAACCATATCAAAATGTAAAGAATATTAATATGTGTTAATGTGTGAGAGTTTTTTAAGTAAACAACGTTATATACAGAAATGGATAAGAGTTCACTATAGAAGTCATCTAGAACAATGAGAAAGTCACTATATTCTAATCATTTAACATCTTTCAATATTCCAAACAATGTCTAACTACTAGAAAATATGGATTGTAACTATATGCCCCTTGAATATTTTTAAACTATCCTTGAATTAGGGTAACTCCTCAGTATCCATGACTTTCTTCAGAACTAGGTGAAAAATATTAATATATGACTAACTAGGGTGGTATAAACATATAATCCTCTCAAAATTCATTGTGATCCTATGAAATAAATATAATTAAGTATGAAATAAATAATGTTTTATGATAAAAATAATAACAAAAAATACAACCATTCCTATAACAAAATTTCAAGAAATAGTCCTACCAGTTCATCTACATTTCAATGTAATGTATTATATTTCCCAGTTCAATAGTCAATATTTAAATCAATAAGTAATTTTTTTCAAGAGGGTCACATATTTATTTCATAAAAAAAATTTATTTCTAAAAATGTTATTTCTGCTAATAATTTATTTATGATGTAAGAATTCATGTTTAAGGATTATGATATGGTTCTTGGGAAATTTTTATTATTAAGGGTTGTTTTATTATTAAACTATTATTGGGGTTATATAATAATCTAAAGAACAATGGTTCGGTAATAATGAAATGATAATCAGTTATATGATAAAAAATGGATAGTTCATCAAAATATAACTTCAGATGAATTGGGTATTCTTGAGATGGGTGTAGACCATACAATAATCCTATAATTTAGACTAATTTAAATAATTTGGTTTATCCTATGAGATTATTAAATTATAATATTCTTTTTATTCCCAGATTAACTATATTGGTTAATAGTGAGTATCATTGATGGTTACTATAAGGTGATGACTGAATGTTAACCATGAGGTTTATTCATGCGTAGATATTCTTTTTACTCCAATGATTACCTAATATTGCAACATGTTCTCTCAATTACTAATATGGATTTTAAATTTTTTCACTGAGAAAAAGGTGTATATTTCATATAGAAATTATTACTTCAATAATCATAATAAAACATGTGATAAATGTATGAATATTATTTATTTTCATATTTTTCCCAAGAATAATGGTTTTAGTTTTCATTATTTCTGTTACTAATCTTTTTTTGATTATAAAGTCTTTATAAAATGTTTTTCATTAGGTTTGAGGGTGATTAGGGGTAATTATGAGGTCAAGATGAAATTTGTTTATAGTTACCATGAAATTAAATCATGTTATATTTTATAAATAGTTTTTGGGATTGTAATATGGATACAGAGTATAAGTTTCCACTTATTATGTATTGGTTTACTATATAAGTATTTTTATTAATCTTTAATCCCTACAATAAAAATTTTCTTATAATTTTGAGAAAGTGAATTCTTGTTCAAAATATCTAGAATATGTACTGCTTAAGGATGAGTACATATAGAATGATTTTTTAAGTCTAAATATATTTTTTGTGGAGAAAAATTGATATTACTTAGTAGTTAACACAATTTATAATTATAAGTGTTTAATATTTAATTTTTTCCTATTTATATATAAAAATTTGTAAAAATGCTCAAAATTTAATAAAGTGAAATATTTGTTTAATCTGGTATGTTTGGGTTGAATTAGAATCCAGTCCTTATATAAAATACACTAGAGAAGATAACAAGTTTTTGTTTGACCAGTAATGCATGAAATGAATTTTTCCCCAGATGGATTCCTGAAATATTGTTTCAATATAACATATATTTATATACATTTCATTATATATTATAAGATAAAACTCTAAAACAATATGAATAGTATAATAATATTTATAAAAATAATTCCTAATTAATTTCTATAAATTCATAACATTTCAAAGAATTTTACGAAACAAATATAAAATATCCAATATTATATAATCTCTTTTTTATATATATCATATAATTTTAAATGTAACTTCATCTTATAATATTTCTCCCATATACAGAGCTATAGTCTTGAAAAAAACCACAAACTCAATCATAGTATTCTATAAAATATTTTATATGACTTTGGGATGGAATATACATAAATCTTTTAGATTCTTTAAAAATATAAAATTTCATTGTTAATGAAACATGATAACAGATCAATATATAGATCACATAATGGAAATAATGAGTCAAATTGATCTCATTTGATTCAACTATCCAACTATTTCAATTTCATACTACCTCATTACACTATCCAAAAAATATCACCTCCAAACTGTATGTCATCATATAAAAACTTCTATAATTGCAACCATTGATGATCTACATCCAGGATGTCTCCAAAAATACATTTACCACATGATAGTATTATTATGTACTATTCCACCTATAATTTACACTTCATTAATTGGAAACCATCATATTTAATATTTTTTTACTTCTATAGGGAAATCACCATAATAAACCTCTATAATCAAAAGATTAGGTATTATTCCACCCACTGGTAGTACATCCAATTCATAGGTGACTATCCCTAAGAAAACTACTGATGATGACTCATAATAGCTATGAAAAATTCAACCTAAAGTAATTTTTATGTATTGTAGGTTATCCACCATTAGGTACTCTCCCCTCCACAATAATAATTATTACCACCATAGATAGATGTCAAACATTTTTTTAACCATATTGTAGACAATATCAAAACTACATCTGAATCATCATTGTAACATGTTGGAATCTATTTCATCATGAATAATCAATATTATAACACTATATCAAAATATGTATGGATTTATTCCTTTGGTTAACCATTTATTAAGAATGAAAGACCACACAATTCCTTATATCAAGGGGTTATATTATTTCATTACAGCATATAACTAACTTTATCATTTGATTCCCTATTTTTACATCCTAGTTATTAATTAATCTCTAAACTATCTAAAATAAATTGATTAAACATGTTATAAAATCCAAAAATATGATCACAACCTAATAAGGAATACTTTCAGTAATACATCATCATGTACTATATCATTCCACATTTTCACCTCTATTTATCCAAAGTTGATTGGTTATTTATATGTTCATAATAGATTTTTATGTCCCATCTATAATCATATAAGGATACAATAATCATATATCAAAATAATTAATATGTAAAATCCCAAAAAAATATTCAATATTGTGTTCTAATTAAGAATAATTATATAAAAATATGTAAACTGCCTATAGAATTAACCCCACCAAATAAAACTCCTTCTCAAATATACCACTAAGAGTTTTATGTTTCATGACAACATAGATTAATATCTTAGCCACATCTTATAAAATTATTTCCCTCAATTCATACAATAAATTCCACTTACTACCATCGTAGGTATGAAACCCTATTTCTAAGTAATGATAGGGTACAAATTTTTTTTCTTATTTTAACCATCATTAATCCTAATATTTTTCAAAAAAATTAGTTATTATATTCACAATATTAGTAATATGTTGTTAATAAATATTTCATAATTATCTATAATTAGTTGAAAACATTAATTTCACATAAAAGTGTATTTAATTTTTTTACTTATGTATTCTATACAAATAATGATAATAAATCATTATTATATAATGAAACCCATAATACATCATTTTCAATCCATATAATATTAATATTCAATAAAATGAGCTTTATAATTGAGTTTCCTAAGACCCATAATCTTGTGAATCTTTGTAAAAGAAATAATTTTTCAAAATAACTTCAATATCTAGTGAGATTTTCCAAGGAAAACCTGTAAAAATTTAACATCAATATTAAATCCTAAAATAATAAAAAACAACAAAGGGCGCCATTTAGTTAATTTTAAATGAAGTCCAATTACATGGAAAACACATTTTATAATATATTAGATCATTTTTAAATCATTGATCTATTCAAGACTACCTTTTAGGATTCTCATTGGTTACATGACACATCAATACCAGTGGAAATGGAAGTATAAGAACATGGTGTGATTGGATACCCATTAATAGTAAACATAGTGGACAGTTATCAGACAAATATTTCATCATAATATTAGAATATGTTTATAATCATTACATAATATAAAGTTATACCAAAAACTTCATTTATCCTTAATCATGGAATAAAGAATAATTCTTGAATCAAAAAGAAATGAAATCATTATCTAATATTCCATATCCATGAGTGTGTTTGATCAATAAGTGATATAAATAAGATATAAACATTATCCTAGGAAAACGTGATTTTAATGATACTCACTAGGAGTGAATAATTAATAAATATTGAGCATATTTAAAAAATTTAATATATTGAATAATAGGGTACATTAACCATATTTGACAAACCATCATTTTTATTGATTATATGCTTCCAAAGAAAGGCCAAGAAAACTTTTCTCTTGTGATATAATTTTTTTAAATCTATTAGAGGATGATATATAACCTCACATATCATTCATTAATTCATAGGAATTTAACATGAAATCAATAATTCATCATATCAAATTTATTCCTTAGAATTAAAATATGATTAATTCAATAAATAATAAAATCACACGAAAAGAAAAAATTTCATCATAAATATTTAAAAAATATTATAAAAACATGGTAAATAAATAGGTATCAAATGAAATTTAGTAATTTCATAGTTAAATTTGAGTCAATTAAGATGATGTAGGGTATGATATCTACACTATATAGAAAAATTATATATAGATTATTTTAATAATATCCCTTACAAATCAAGGAATGTAATCATTTTGAATATGATTCAATAAAATAAATGGACAAAATATATTCACAAGAAAAAGGGACTGAATGATAAATTATTCATATTGAAGATGGATGGTTATGAAACAAAAAGGATTTGATAGATCAAATGTAATATATAAAATAAATTTATATAAGTCATATAAATTAATAACATGGATGATAAAATTTGAAGAATTTCACTCATAAAATATAATATTTTTTGATAAAAAATGAGTTAAATTAAATAAACTATGGGGTTTTATAAAAATAACATTTTCGATAATAAATATCATTCATATTTTGAAATCATTATAAAATGAATATTTTATTATGAATGAAAGAACATACTTTATTCTAGAAACAAGGAACATTTTTTTTAAAATATTATATTAAATAAAAAATTAGGGGAATATTTTGATGAAATGACTTTAAAAAGGATATTTTAGAAAAAAAAATTATCATTTTTGTAGATATATTCTAATATGATTATTTTAAAAGGTTATTTTAAAAAATAGAAGTTAAATATTTAAAAAACACTTTCTATTTCTATGAAAGAAGAATTCAAAAATAGGCTGTTGAAAAAGAATATAGGTTATCCCAGGAAATGTGTGGTCGATGATAAAACATTTTATTTGAAAGTCTATAAATCATTTGTATATATTTGGGGATATCATGGTTGAAATCCATTATAATAAAAATTGTAACAAATCATCATTTTAAATGTAGGAGGATATAATCATGATGGTAAAATGATATAAAATATAATGTGTTTGAGAAAAATAATGTATAACAATGGAGGGAATGTAAAATTAAAAATATAGGATAAAACATCATTTTAGAGGATAATAATTAATATTAACAGTGATTTATGTTTTAATAATTCAAATAAGGTAACATTGTTTTATATATAATTAATTTTCACATTGAATAAATGATAATAAAATTAATTGTATCACTACAAGTTAGTTAAGATATGAAAATATCATACAGTATTGGTAAGGTAAAAGTCACTGGATCTTGATAGGATGATCATGTAATGGAAATTAAAATATCATGTAATAAAACATATTTAAATTCATAACAAAAATAGTGTAGTTAATATACTATTGTAATAAGTGATGGTGTAAAATATGAAACATGTACCGTGATGATGAAAAATACACAAAAATACCATAAAAACATATAAAATGTTTACTTAACACCCTTAAAATAGTTGATTTCAAATAAAACATTAAATATCATTATGAATTTTATAATCTAGATAAAAGATATTAAAGTGATAGTAGATATTACATTCTATATAAGACGTGGTATGTAATAAAAAAATTGTAAATGGGTGAATATTTTAGAAAGAAGCCTCATAAATTGATTCATGACATCCATTAAATTATTTATTCGACTATAAAACAAAAAATATATATCTTAAATACCTATTTATGAAAATTAATATTATTTAATGAAAATAATAAATTCATTAATATTAATAACTATATTTATATATGATTTTTAATATTAATTTTTAATATTTGGTTTGAGTAATCTTGATGGTTTTGAACTTGTTTTAATATTGTTGTGTTTTCCCCATTCTCATAACAATTTCCATGAAAAAATTGTAATAAATTTTAATATAATTGATGTCTTAAAATTACATAAAAATTATAATTTCATTGTATTTAATTTCTTGTTATGCTCTTAAAATGTGTAATTGGTCATAGGCATGTATCATTGGCTTTCACCAAACAAATAATGGTATCTTATTTAGTTATATTTAAATTAAAATTAATATTGAGAAAAAAAATAATATATATATCGATATATATATTATTTATAAGATATCTTATATGTCTTTGTGTTCTCAAAATAATCCGAGATATTATTTTATATCACTGTTCAAGTATGTGATTATACAAACCAAAACATGAACATAAAGTAATTAATGTGTGGTTAGGACTAAAGAGATGATTATATTTTCCCTAATATCAATATTTAATAATATCAATGATATTTTTAAGAATATTTTGAGGTTTTGAATTTTATTTGACAGTGAATTAATTAATAATAAATAAACGACATGAAAACAATATATGAAAATTTTAATAGGTGGCCATAATCCCAAATATAGATAAATATTTTCATTTCTCAAATGTCATAAGGAATATTTTATATTATAATTTTACTCTAAATATGGATAAATAAATTTTATATATAAAAAATATTCCACATTTTCAAGCATATAAAAATGAAGGGTAGGTGGTGGTGTAAAACGTAAGTCATTTCATTATAGTGGTGGTAGTCCGCATAATGAACGAATAATAGTTTCATTATTATTAAACAAAAAGTGGAAAGGTGGTTATTATTTATTAATTTAATAATTTAAAAAAATAATTAAATAAATATTTTTTTCATTTTATTGGAGATATAATATTATATTTGGGAATGTAAGGTAAAAGGTAATGTTGTGGGAGATAATTATTTGTTATGTTGATGGCTTTGTAATTATATTATAAGGATCTATGAAACTAGATGTATTAGGACTTTATATTAGAAGTTAGGAATAAATAAAAATAAAATGGACTCTGATGAAATCAATAATTGTATTTTTTAATATAAAATATAATTTTTCAGTTGTCTTGAAGTGGTGGTGAGAGGTCCCCTTTAAAAGTTTTTTATGTTGAAAATCTTTAAATATTTCAACTTATTATAAAAAGGGTTTATGTGTGACCTGATAAAAAGATTGTTGAATAAATATAAATTGGGTGTTTTATGAGATATTTTCTATAATAAAATAACTAATAATTATAAAAAATGTTTCAATTTTTTTGATCCTTAACTATTATAATTTTCCCAAATACCTTTTTTGTCTTACCCTATAAAATAATTTTTACCTTTTTAATTTACATTTAATTACTAAAATAAAAATTTAAATATTTTCAATTATGGACATAATAATTCAAATTTTGAAATCAATTTTATTAGAAATAATTTATATTTGTACAAAAAATTAATTTTAACATTATCTCATGTAATGCTTTAAAACCCATTTTATAAAATGAGTATTTTTAAACATAAAATTTATCTAAGGGGTAAAATTATCAATGTATTTTATTTTAATTATATTTAATTATTTATTTTGAATATTTAAATATAATATTTCATTAAATTCATAAAAGAAATATATAACATGAAATAATTACAAAATGGGAGAAATTTCACAAAATTATTAATATTAGAAAATATTACATAACTTGCTACAATTTATAAATTTATTATATTATTTTCAAATATTTAATTTTCTTCCTCAAATATATTAATATTAATAATTTTTTTTATATTTTATTAAGATATACTTCATTCTTCATATATTCATATATATATGGTTTTATTAAGAAACTAAATACTTAACAATTCACCTAAAAATTTAGTTTAAAAAATAAGAAAAAATTATTAATATTCTAATTTTAATGATAAAATTTAAAAAAAATTATTATATTTTATTAAAGTTAATATTTTAATATTTATTTATTTATTTATTTATATGAATACAAAAAATATAATGGAAACATTATTTTTTCAGCATTAATTCTAAAAGATCTAGTTTAATCAAACTTATTTAATATAACTTTTTAATCAATTTAATGAATAAAATTTAATTTATAAATATTAATATTTAATATTATATTAAATATTTTACAATGATCAATTTTATTTATTATGTTCATATACAATACCTTTTATTTTTGTTGTTGTAAATGATTCATTTTTACAATATTATTCCAAATATTTATTATATTTATATATTTTTATTGATTATTATAATTTTTATAAAAAAAATTATTTTATTATTTATGATATTTTAATATTTTTTATATCAATTAATTTTATTTTCGCATTAGCTCATTGTTGTGTGTGACAAAAAATATTGAATGTAGAATTAATATAAGTGATCTAAAATTTCATAACAAGACACTCTCCCCATATTAAATTAATTATGTCCTCAATATTTTGATTATTAATCACTAATGAATGTAGGGGAGGGTATTCATAACATATTTATTAATCATGATATATCAATTAATATGAAATCTATCATACTCTCTTGTTTTATATTATGTTACATTTATTTCCTCAAACAAAATAAACATTTCATTCAATCCTACTCTCTACTATAATCCTACAATAACAATAAATTCTCCAGCGTATACCTTTTATATCACTGTTTGAACATATAAAATTGTATAATATGAAAAATATATTCACCTATAAATTTACAAAATCATTTTTTGTCCAACGATATCTATCACTATGTCATAAAATCACAGAGTACCAATATGAACCAAAATCCTAAAAATGCGATTAACATGATCCAAAATAAAAATAATAAATTATTAATCCATATGATGCAAATTATATCTGTCATAAATTAAAAAACCTATTATAATATCATCATATATCGTATATTAATCTTATGAGTTATGTATCCCTCGATAAAATATTATTCTATTGTTATACCTAAAAATATAACCATTCCATAAAATTACTTTTCATGTTAATTAAGACCATTTTGTATTTGTTTCTAATAAATTAGGGAAAACTAATCAACCCCAATTGATATATGTTTCATATAATCTAAATAACATTAATAGAAAACCAGAATGTCATCGATATGTATCACTCTTGTATGAAAATAAATAAGAGTATGATAATTTTATTTTTATTTATATATAAACCTCATTAGTTTATGTAATACTCTAAAAATACCCTTGTCTATAATAATATTCATATAATATGATTCAAAACCATCCTTTAACTATCCATTATATGTTTAAAATAAATTGTTGTTTTTATATACATATCATTAAAATCATCATTTATTTAATCATGTTTGGACCAAATTCAAAATTATGAAAATGGGCTATAATAAAATTATATTAAATAATCAGCTGAATATAAAAACTCAATAATAAGATTCCTCAACTAATGAAAACATTACATCATATTTTTATACCTTCAGTTTAATGAATTTTCAAAAAGTATTTTTCACTTGAACTTTAAATAATAATTCCTAAAAAGAATAATATTAAAATTGTTATAAACATTAATAAGATGTTATATACTATAATATCATTGAAATACATTCAAAAAAATTCGAAAATTCCATTTTCCATAAAATCACATATCAATAAATATGGGCCTTAACTCGGGAATATTTATCATTATATTTACTCTATATATAATAATTCTCTTTTATGACTTTTAACCTATTAATTTTCAAATCCTATAATACGTTTTGTAAGGATATTATAATTAAATAATGTATATTTCCTAGAAGTATCAAACCAGGTGTCCAGTTGGTCATTTTTTCATGTACCTAAATATGATTATGTTCATACAAAATATTCCATTTTCTATTTATTTTTATTATATATATGTGTGCTAGAGGATTCATAAACTAGTAGTGTATATATAGTAATTTTACATAGAATCTTTTTATTATTATTTCTAAGATTTTTTTATTTCATTTATTTTTTTTGGATCCAGTCATTGAGACAATGATATGTTCAGATGCCTAATGAGCATCAAAATCTATATAATAAAAATATTAAAGATATTATATCACACACACATAGTTAATCCAAAATAATGGTATAACAGTCGAATATATTATTGTTTAGGGCATCCATGACCACAGTTCATCTCAAATAGATGGTTTTACCCAACGCGCAACATATGGTTGGTAAATGAATTATGTTTTATGGTAACTTTCCAATTGAGTTGTGTTAAATAAATTAATTAAATATTATTATTTATTTATTTAACAAACCTATCTCAAAATAATAAATTTAAATATGTTATTATGATAAATCATTATGGTAATCCTTATAAACCAAGGATATTAGAGATTATGAGGTGGAGAGCTCCATTGATAGCCATAAACTAGGAACAATGATCGATGGCAATGATTGACGAAAATAATTTGATTTATTATAGACATAGAGGGACCTTCAATGAAATCTATATAAAACATCTTCTTCACCAACAAAAGATTAGTTATATTGGTAGAATTTTTTGTTTTTATGGTTTAATACCTATGATTAATTGTGATATAAAAATTAATAAATTAATCATAAAATAATTTTTTTAGTCTCTATTCATTGGTTTTAATGATTGATATTCACTTTATTGACCTAGGAATATGTGATTTATTTATATTAATTTCTAATTTTTAATTTGATAAACTCCATTACTTGGGTACTATCTATGATGAAAAAATGAACATGACCATCGATTAAGGGTAATTTTGTATTATGTACATTTCCGATGACATTCATGGTATTCACTATCTATAATTAGATTCTAGTGATTCAAAGATATGTACAGATAAAAATCACTGTCCTTTTGTTATTTAGAATTAAAGATCCTGATTATAATATTGGGATTGGGTTTGGGAGATTACATAGGGTAGTGTTGGTATAATGGGAACCCAAATTGGATTGGGTATTGATTTTTTGGAGAAATGAATCCACTAGATCTCTCTAGGGGAGAAACTATTGATGATTTTGAGAAAAAGTTGTCTTGAATCCAGTCACCGATGATGATGGAATCCATTATTAGTATAGAAATTTTGGGATCTTGTGTCCCATTATGTGAAATTATTAATTATGGAAATGATAATCATTTCTCCAATAAATAACATTGTAAATATAACTTATACTCAGTCGTGTAAGGTTGTTAAGTAAAAATCCATGTGAGATTTTTTATTAGAGTTTCTCAAGAGAATATGAACAGATATGGAATGTATGTGGAAGTGGAGTACAATGTGAGTATGTGGTTCCCATCAACATACAGTTTGAAACCACCCCCTGAATGCTTGATATGAGAGAGAAGGGTTGGGATACTTATTTTATTTATTATTTTTAATGATAATAATATTTAAATAAAAAAGGTTTTTAATGAAGAGCATGGGGGAGGTGTGTTGTACACAGGTAAGTCGGCAGTGATACATGGTGCCACTTTCCTTTCTAGGAGATTTTGAATAATGTTGTACTATATAAATATTATAATTTATTATTATTATTATTATTATTTATGGTTATATAATCTTATTACCAATATACATTCCCCATACATTTCCTTATTGATGAACCATTTGTGGAATCATAAAACTGAAATAGAGGTCGATGATTCATGACCAAGGCTTAATATATAATTAATAACCAAGGATCTAAATCACAAAGTGATATACATGTATATTATGGAAATATTAGTTATTTTCAATAGGGGTCTATTTAGGATATGTAAATATCCTAGCCAGTGATTTTTTCATAGAGGATAAAAACAAAATGATACATTTGGACATTGAAAAAACTTTATTATGGCATATTAATTCATTTTAACTTTATCCCATTGGACTAATGATGGTCTTTTTACGTTCAATATCATTTTTCAAGACTCAAATGTTTTCCCCAATGTAGTCTATCATGATAATATTTCTAAAAATAACACAATGGTTGAATCTATTTCAAAAAATGATATACTACATAAGGTTATTTTAGAAATATGAGTATTTTATAAATGAATAATTGATGGTAGAGATCTAGTGTGATCAATAAGGTATTTGTAGGGTTTAAAACCCCATTTCCCACAATGTTGTGGTTCCCCCCATACACT
Organism: Viscum album; assembly: GCA_963277665.1. Classification (NCBI taxonomy): domain Eukaryota; kingdom Viridiplantae; phylum Streptophyta; class Magnoliopsida; order Santalales; family Viscaceae; genus Viscum; species Viscum album. The sequence goes on from OY728164.1 coordinate 1,173,836,767, forward strand.
TTACATAGGTCGAGAAGTAATCCATTTAATACCAGAGAGTGGGTACTCTACCTACAGATTAGTAACTCCCTAGTATACTAGGACAATGTTCATGTATTTATTGAGTGGTACCTCACTTAATAAAACACAACATAATCCTCTACCCTATTGAGTATTACTACCTCCCCCTCCCAAAAATTCACTATAGGGAAGATCCTCTATAAATGGAGGGATGCCCCCTAAAGCAGTACAGAATAAGTCTTGTATCTAGAGAGTGGTTACATAGATACCCTACATTTCTTACATGATTATTACATCATATTAAAAATTAAAATATGAAAATAATTACAAAACTGTGATCTAAAGGCTTAGACCCTTGGTAAAATTAGGACCAAACATGAAATATACATTATCAAACATAAAAAATATTTTGTTTCTTATTCACTATATTATTAACATATCTCATGTACTACTTAGTATAAGTGGTAACATGAGGATATACATCAATGAAAGTGGTTAGACTAAAAGAAAGTAAGAGAATATATAAGAACATGAATCAACATAACAAGGGTGAACTTTATCATAATCATCACAAAATAATCATGGTGTCATCATCTTACTCATTTGAGGAATCATTAGATAAAATCATAGAAGGTGGAAATGCATAAAATAAAACATCTTTTTATAGTGTTAAAAAATGACAGATAGTTGTGAAAAAAGCTAGCATCATGTTCACACATAACATATTTGAATAATCCTAACATGATATTTTTTAACAAATCTACCACCCAGTTCATAAATATTTCACATTATATCATGTGATACATCACATTATGAAATGTATTAGAGTTCTATTTTTTTCACCATACACATCATAAAATTTACATAATCATATATTCTACATAGATCGTATAACAATATTTGATATAAAATAACCCATGGAAATGAAATTGGACTCAAGAGAATTTCATAAAAAATAATTTCATGAATAAATAGTAGGGTTCCAAATATTATAGTGGAATAACATATATATTGATATAATCATCAATATTTAGTAAATAAAAAAATATCAAGAGATGTAAATGATGTGATTTTAGATAGATGAGTTCACCTATAATTTTTTTCATTTCACATAAAATAATATTTTAAGAATTTATAACCTAGAAAATGAAATTGAAGAAAATAGAGATTACATTTGAATAATTTTAAAGAACACTCACAATAAAATTCCACATGAAGTAAGAAGAACCCAAAGATTGAAATTGTGTTTGAGAATCCCCTTTTCTTATGTAAGAAAGATTTATTAAATTATATTTCATAGATAAAAATACTAGATTCATTAATTTGTAAATAAAAAACCTATTATACATTTATTTAATTAATTATAATTTTAGTAAGTATGTTTATGGCCATTTTCATGATCTATAAGGTTTAATTTCACCATTATAGAGTGTTTATTTTCTTAGTTTTCATGACTGGTTCACTTGTTTACTTGAATGGAAATCGTTTAAAATCAGGAAAATTTTCTAGAATTGATATTATATGTTATTAATGAAATTATCAAATTTTAATTGGCCTTATATTTTCCTTTTTTTATTTATTTGGATTTTTAATTAGATAAAATGTTATGTTATTCTTCTAGATAAATTTCCCAATTTTTCAAAAACAACAAATTCATTTTTTTTATTTAATATTATTTATAAAAGTTAGTACAAGAACATAAAAAATTTTATATCATATAATTTTCAATATATTTTCTCAATTTTTATGGTTTTATGACCATCCATGAAGGATTTATTGTAAAATTAAAACTTTTCATCCTTGATGAAATAAACTAACACCTCTCGGGCAATAATTTCATTCGTAGAATAAAAGAGAGTGGATAAAATGTTTGATGATAGATTATTACATTAACATAACAAAATTTAATTGTATATATTATTCTATATTTATCATTACACGTGTAAAAGGGGGGTGTGATGAGGCAATAATAACTTAAAACTACTTGAAATGAAATGAAAATAAAAGAAATAGGATTTTACATCTTAAATAATTCTCCTTGAGAACCTATATAGAGAGATAGAATTGGATATTTCGTTATGAACAGTGGATACTCGAAATGGGGGAGTGAATTGGAAAGATAATTGGGAAGTAATTTAGAAATATTCAAGGATTCTTATCTGTTTGGATAATTCATGGTGAGGGGTTGTATTTAAAGTGGGGATGAGGTGTGTTTTTTTATTTTATTCATTATTTTATTATTTTGGATCAATAATATGAATAGTTTGAATCATATAGATAAATATATTTAAATAATAAAGCATATTTTTATGTTATGGTGATTACATCGGCAATGAATCAAGGAATTGTTTATTTAATATATAATGTATATACACCATACATTACAATATTTTAGTATTCAATAAAACATGTAACTATTTATGGGAAAACATAAAAATTCAAACTATCTATTTATTAACATGTATAATTAAAAAGTAACCACTATTTTATGAAAATAATTTTCTAAAATAGATAAATGTAATTTTAAATTAGAATAATCATTTTTAGATAAAAACTTATTAAAATGTATAACTGATTTTATGCGATATAAAAATTACAAAAGGTCTTGGAAAATTATTATATAATCATAAGACCGCAAAATATCAATTTATGAATCTATAATATGAAAATAAATTATATTTTTAGTGTTAATATTAATTATAGTATTTTAATTTTATATTTATAACTTACAAAAGAATCCAACATTTAATTTACTAGTTCTAAAACATTTATTTACTTATACCATGAAATAAATGTATCACGTTTTCATTAATAAGATACATAAATTTTATTTATACTTTAATAGGTGAAATAACTATTCAATTTTTTGGATTACTATTCCTAATAGTCGCATTAATATTCCAATGGTCAGGAAACTATTTTATTCGTATATGTTCCCTAATTTCAATTAATATATATTATTTAATTTATTATTAATTTAAAACATTTATATTGTGTTATCAAAGGGATTTTATTTGGTTTATACTATACTACATAATTTTAAGATGGGAATTCCCATTGATCGAATTTTTGATTGTTTCATTCTTCCCCCCCATATTAAATTTCTCAATTAAAATTTCATTATACATTCTAAATTGAAAATATGTGAGGGTACTTATCATTTGTCAGTTACTCTTGTTCCCATGTTTCCTCCTTATACATCTAGTTTCTCCAAATACCCTTGACCGGGTAAGTAGTCTTGTTGCATAGTACAATATCTGTATGATCCAAGATCATCCCTAGATTATCCTTATAAGATATAAACTTTTATAATAGTACCACCTCTAGATTCAACAAAAGTGAGGGATTCAGTACTTACTTTCTTAGTAGGGATACATGGAATACATTGTGTACTTGAGACGTGTTTGGTGACAGTGTTTGTCCATAAGACACAACTCTAACACGATCAAGAAACACCAATGGGAAAATGTACCTCGGAGTTATATTTCCATTCTTCCCAAATTTCATGACCACATTCCTTGGATATATGTTGTGGAATAACATGTCTTCAATAATGAACTTCATGTCTCATCAATGATTGTCTGCATAGCTCTTCTGTCAACTTTGGTCATCCTTGATGTGATGATGAATGGTTTTCACCCTTTTTAAAATATCTTTAACCATTTCTATACATTGAAGGCTGTGATCACAAACCTCAACCCTACATGTTGGTGTTCAAAAACTTTTACTAAAAATGTATTCATATAGATCCATTTGGATATTCAAATTCAAATTGTATTTGTATGAGAAATCATCCATATAAAGTTGTTGGACCCACCCTCTACTAAATTCTATATAATATGATCTCACCATATATTCGTGTTTCTGATTAGTCCACACATATTGGCCCTCAGTTCTATGATGATAAGACATACTAAAGGTCATTTTAGGGTTTTGCGCATGTTATAGAATTTCCCAGAACATGGAGGTGAATCTCGGATCACGATCGATACAATTGATAGTGAAACTCCATTCTTAATTACGACTTCACTAATGTATATATGTGTATGTTGATCCAGTTATAAGTCTTATCAAATTTCATTTCAGTGAGCTGTGATTATTAAATTATCCATAAGAACCCATATAGAATTGCTTCGTCTTGATGTCTATAGATGTCCGATGAAAATATCAACAATTATTTTTTCTAATTCAATGTGTGTGTGTAATGGTTTAATCATTCCATTAGACTTTTTACTTTCATCCATCACTTTATTACATTCTAGGAACATTGATTTATATTCAATGATCTCCTTTTTCATATTGTCCCACTAATTGTGCTCTCAAATATCATGATATGCCTCTGTGATCGATATGTAAAAAGAAAAGGTTGAACTATATACATCATTAAAAAGATCCTTCAATATATATGGATTGGATGGTATACATATTCAAGGCCCAAATATTACAACTCTATTCTCATCAATTTTCCAGTCTGAGGATTTCCTATTTTTCATAACGTTATCTTTTTTCTGAATTTACCCATCATTCGTTTTTATATGATTTTAATTATCCATAAAGGATCGTTGGGAAATAATTATAGAAAGGATTGACATTGTTACATAATTATTGATACCCATATCCATCATTTTCAAATCTAAGATATTTTATCCTTCTTAATTTTAATTATTGATAATGTTGTAGGAACCATTCAATATAGATAAGATGGAACATAATTTTCTTTTCGAAGATGTTAATCGATTTTGAAATCATAATACTTGTTGACATCCAATAATATTTTTTACGTAATATTAATATTCATATATGTGAATAAAAATTTTAGGATCTTATTATTGTTGTATATTTCTAACTTATCCCTATAGAGATAATGTTTCCGTATTTTCAACCCCAAGAACATAGGTTCCAACTTTTTATCATGAATTGGATTATTTTAATAATGTATTTTCATGTTCACTGATGCGAGGGCTATCATATTATCATTTATATTTAGTATAGAACATAATCCCTTCCATAAATCATCTCTTTATATAATAAATATTTCCCCACTTTTCAGTAGTGTGAGAAATGGAGTAGCAATAAGCCTCATTTTCAAAACATTAAAGAATTACTCATATTCAGTAATCAATAAAATATTTTCACCCTTCCACATAATAATGGTTAGTGTGTTTGAAAATCATGATTTAATCATTAAAAATCACAAGTAATACCCATTTATCCCCGGAAACTACGTATCTCCATTAAAGATATTGGATTTTTCCATTATTCAATTTCCATTATCATAGAAGGGTCTATAGATATTCCTTTTCTAGTGATAACATGCCACAAGAATGATAATTACTCTATATAGAATATACATTTGCAATAATTTTCAAAAAAATTCTCCCATTATATTGTCTTTAGTATAGTATTCATATTCTCCTCATGTTCTTCCTTTCTATTAGAGTATATAAAAATATATTCAATAATGACTAACACTAATTTTTTGTGGTAATATCTGATGATTCTATTCAATAATTACATATATATTATTGAAGATATTTTATGTCTGAATGGAATAACTATGAACTCATTGTTTTCATACCTTCTTCAAAAGGTAGTCTTAAGAATTCCTTCCTTCCATGCAAATAATTGGTGGTATCTTGACTGAAGGTCCACCTTATGGAAATACATTTCCCCACAAAGTAGATAATAAAATTCATATGTCCATAGAGGGGGATAAATTTTATTTCTCATGATTTTATTGAGCTTATGACAATCAATTATTATGTCCATTTATCTATCCCTCTTCTTGAAAATGAGTACTGTTGAACCACATAGTGATGAAACTTGGAATATGAAACCCTTTCTAGGTTCTCTTGTTGCAAATTCTTCTATTATTCCAATTCAATAGTTGAAATTATAAAAGGTGTATTTGAGATAGTATAGACCTGGGAATAAGTAAAATTTATAACTCAACCTCTGGGTCAATAGGGTGAACATGTGGTTATGTAAGAAACACATCTGTGTAATCCCTCATAGTGGTAACATCTACAATCATGATTTTCTTTTTTTTCTCAAACATTTGAGCCAAATATACTTCACCATAAAGAAATAATATCCATAATTGAGATATGGATTTTAAAATAGATTCATCCTCATCCATAAAAATATATATAATTATAGGATGCCTCAAAATATGAATTATGATATCCCTTTCCCAATAGTTGATGTTTTATTTGTATAAAGATACCCATACCATGCCAAATATAGCATCAAACTCCACCGAAGAATGTTAGACAATATTTTATGGGAGTTTTTTCTAACAAAATTTCTAGGGAGGAGTTATATATTTTAGATTAAATAATTTACCTATCTTGGTTCTAACATATAACTCAACATCTATATCATGAGGTGTTGTATGAGTATTTCTACTAAATATTCATGATATCAAAGAATGGATTGAACCAAAATCAAATAGTACATTTTATATTATTGAAGTAATAAATAGATTACTTTCCACCACATAATTAATGGGATCCACCATATTAGTAGTTATGGAGTATGTATCCACATTCTCCATTGCCTTTGGTGGCTTATAACCCCGGTTACCCTTGAGGACTTGAGGTTTAGAGGACAAGATTCCATATTTCCTTGGATCTATAATGTTGAAACATTAACCATGATTGATGATCTACTTTCCTAGACCACATTTTCCAACATATTTAGGTCTTTTTGAAACTCATGAGCTAGATATATTTCACCCCATCCCACCCTTTATGAATTTCCCCATCCATTTGATGCAACTCTCAAAATTAATGTTACACATTATTGACATATTAGTGGTTGTGTTTTCTATTTACCTTTTTCATTTGATAACCCTACTTCAAAAATCATATTTATTTCCTTATATTGATACACATGTGACCCTTATGAAAACTACAACTCCTCTATGATAGCACATAGAATTACTTTTTATAACTCCCAATCTCTCAAATTTATAGAGAATATTGAATTTTGGGTTTTAAACCACTAAAGAATATATCTATTTTTTATCATTATCAATAGAATATCATAATAAGTACCTTTGAAACCTTATGAAATTCACTTCATAAGTCATGAAATATTCACTGTCCTTTTTCTTCAACTATAAAAATTCCTTCTCTACCATTTAATAAAGAGTTAGAAGTAAATACTTGTTAATAATTATTTTTTATAATTTTTCCCACTGCATCACATCAACATCATCCTTTGGAATCCTCTTCATATAAAATATAAGAGGATAGTTTATCCTTCTCCATCTCAGAATAGTGAAGAACAAAAAATATTTCCTCCATTGATTTTACAAATTGTTCAAAAACTAGTGGACTGGAAGATCTACTAAAGGATGGTGGTCATTGCCGCAAAAAAGTCTTGATACCCATTATCCCACTCTTAGGGGAAGGAAGACGTTCAATATTATTCAGGTTATTTTTTATTTCATGAGAATTATAGGTAATAATACCAATGAAATTTGGAACTCCACCTCCCAATACATTGTGGATTTTGATTAGGTGTTCAGTACATTGTCTCGCACATGGGTTTTTCGACAGATTTCTCCAAGATCCAAATATTTTCTAAAAAATGGTTTGAACAAATTATAATTCAACAAGTCATGAATGATTAATTTATTCCTTTGTGAAACTAATTTTAAATTTGTGTCTTTTTTATCCTTATGTTTATAATTTTCAAAAACAAATCTTATTGGCTGAATACAAACTCATAGTCACATAATAAGGGTTTTAACTAATATTCAACAACCCTAATTCTCAAATTAACAAAACCATTTTTTAATAAAAACTATAGAGACCCTAATCTTATTAAATTATTATTAAACCATTTTAATTATAAAATTCTTAAAATCATTATGAAAATAGAACAAAATATTTTAGTGTATTGGAAATATTATGAACAAACCAAAAATTGACATAATTAAACATAAATAGTATTAATTTTTTCTTCTCTGTCTTCTCAGTGGCCCTCATGTACTCCTTAGTATTTGTAGTATTTTAATGATATACATCAAAGAAAGGGGTTAGCTAAAGGCCCTATAAAATGATAGAAAAGAACATGAATGAATATAAATTGGGTGAGCATAATCATCTTCATAACATAAGAATGGTATTGGAACAATAATAACTAGTGGACTTATTAGATAAAATCATGGAATGTGGAAATGCATTAAAAGGAAACATCATCTCTTAGTCATAAAATACCACACATAGTTGTGAACAAATATAGCATCATGAACATACATAACAAATGTTCATAATCCTAACATAATATTGGTAAACAATTATAGCATAATTTTAACCCATATAGCACTTTATTTGATGAGATAAATCTCATTACCCAATGCATTAGATTGTTATATAAAATTGTGTGCATTCGTCACATTATAACATTTACTATAACGCCCTGGCCCTAGATACCCAGATTCGGTGCATTATTACATAACATTGGCATGATCACAAGAAAGATCAAGTCTCGAAAGACCGATTAGTATATTAGCCTTGGAAACACTAGATATATTCATAAAGTTTACATTACATAAATAAGTGAAAAACAATAACAACATTTTGTCTTCATATCCCCTCATACTATCCCTGTAGGCCATTCATAAAATATTTCATCACATCCTAGGAAAAATAAAACATTGAAAGGGGTGAGCTCAGATACTCAGTAAGGATAACAATATAGAGGAAAATTTCATAAATAAACATAAAAAGTTAAGGCAATGTATAAATAAAACAAAAGCCTTTTAAATTTGAACATCAGCATAATATGGAAAGGATAAAATGAAATAATTCTATTTACTTATTCACATGGATATTCTACTAGTCGAATAATCACATGAAAATATTAATAACCACTTTCATAATGATGGAATACATAATTCCAGACTATCATAACCACATAGCCAAGGCCTCGTGCCAAGACTACAAATAAGATTTTTTCAAGGCCTCATGCCAAGACACTAGTTTGTCTCATGAGACCTACCGATGCATCAAGGAGATATAGCGGGCTCCACCCATCACATACTAAGTCCAATGCATTCCTCATATGAAAAGTTTTAAACATAACATAAACATTTGCATTAAAACTTGCATACGAAATGTCAATACATGATCCATAAACCATGAATGGTATAAAAATTTCACATCCACAGTCAAACATAACTCACTAGATACAATATGGATGATTGTATTGTATCATATTAACCTCAATCGAGAATAATTAAGGATATTTACATAGATGAAAATAACCATCAAAACTATTAGAGAGAAATATACCCCTTTTTCTTAAAATCATTTAAAAGTAAAACTATTTGTCAAGAAGCCATTTAATAATAACTTTTAAAATGTGTTTTAATTTTAAAACATTAATGTCCATATAAATAAATTCTTAAAACCATTTTTAAAACATAGACATTAATGAGAAAGATTTAGAAGAATAAGTCTTTAAAACATTTAAAAATGATATTTTAGTTAGAGTTTCTAACCAAAAGAGAGACACTTGAATAAAAATAATTAAGGTAATAAAAACTTTTTAATATCATGAGAATAAACAGATTCATGATATACTATGTCAAAGTAAATTATATACAGCATATAAAAGTGATTTGGTGTATAACAACAAAGCAGTCTCAATGGAATGTTAATTGAGATTAAATCTCTTATAAAGTCTATATCCTTAGGTTAAGGACAAATCAACGACATAATTATGTGTGAAAAATATATTTACACTCAATATTATTGGATGTTCGGTGTAAATCAATCAGAGGACATTCACACATATTCTTGTAAATACAGCACCAATGAATTGGATATTTAACTCAACAAATGGAGAATGAGTTAAAATTACTCTTGTAAAATTCATATTGATGACTTGAGAAATTATCAATGACGTGATTATGTGTATCAAAAGTATATCCAAAGAAAAGGGGAGTGGAAATTATGACATAAGAAAATCAATAGTGATTCCACACATAATCTCAGAGTAAAATAATCAATGTAGTTTGCGTAAAGCCGAATAAATGGAAATTGAAATTTCAAATTCCCTTATCGATTTGGTAACTTACGAAACATACACCCATGAAAGAAGGATAATACAATGATGATGTAAATATCCATAAATTAAAGTATGTTACACAATTAATACAATCATGGGAAGTACACACAGCACATGCAATAAATAAGTGGTGAACAATGGAATTCTCACGGAATTAAAAATGAGATAAGAAACCCCTTAATTTGTACTTTTTCCTTGGTCGGCGGTAGGTTAACCTCATTTATAATTGTGAAATAATTGTTATTGAATTATTAAAGAATCATTTACATTTATATCATATCATATTTGATCTTTTAACATTGATTTGTTAATAATATCTTAGTATTATCGTCATTTCGGGTGTTAACTTACTCGTTTTCCTTTATATTCATTTTTACGTAAGCCGTGTTTGTTATGGATAGGTTTTATATTATTAATATCCAGAATTATATCAAGTCCTTAAACATTATTTTTAATCATCCAATGAGAATTATACTTGAAGGGAAATGATGGAGAATGAATCTCATCGCGTTCGTGGAGACGGTAGTCCGTACGTACGCATGAGCGACAATATCATTCTTTTGATGTTAAAATAATATATAATTGGATGGTATATCATATAGACAGGATAATTATCATGTTATATTTATTAATTACATGAATTACACATCATTATTATACCCATCCAAATAATAATTTATTGAATGACAATTACACCACGACGCGGAGACGGTAAGCCGTACGTACGCACGTATGGTGACATGCCATTCAAAGGATGGATAGAATACTGAATATGGTTATACCATATTTATAATAACATCACAGTATATAGAAGATATTCGAGTTGTTATTTTATAATAGAAATAACAAAGAAAGAAGATGTTTAAGAAGAAAGGAACTTGAAAGAGGGTGGTGAAAACATTACCTCTTCTTCGAGTTCTTCCTTTTGATTTGATTAAAAGGGATCCTTAGGTTGGATTTCTGATCAAACTAATGCCTCTAGGTTGTAGTGAGGAAATTTGAGAGAGTATTTGGGAATGTTTTGGCCAAGCCAAAAGGCTTTGAATGTGTGAATTAGTGAGAAGGGGGAGTTCCCTTTTATAAGAGGGGTGAGGGGCACGTTTGGAAAAGCGAAAAATATTATTTTATAATAAATTCATATTCGTTTTCTAATGGCTACAAAGTGGATTATTTAAATTTTGAGGTAGGTATGGGTCGCAAACCACACAACCAATATAATTTAGACAGGTTTGGTTCATTATATTAACCTTATCTTTAAGTATTAACTCTTAGTTAATTAGTTTCAATTTTACAATGTCTCTTTGTATTTTTATATTATATGGTTAATAAACATACTATATGTAAAGACCCATAAAATTCAAGGAAATTTTTTTCTTAATTTTCTTGGGAATTTTAAAAGAACTCAGTTTCTGACAGAACCTGATTTTGAGGCCCGGTGTGCCCGGAATCAATTTCTGATGTTTAGCTCGGGTACATTCAGTGAACGAACGAGCAGATTTTTGTAACATTTGCACTGGTGCTCAGAATTGAATTCTGAGGGCACCGATGGAATCGCAGTGCCATTATTTGCTTAGAAACACATTTTCCGGAGTTGCGTTTGCTCGGGTGTGGTTTTTAATTTTTGGGGTTAAGTTAAGAAATAAAATAAAAGTGGTGCGACACTTTATTTTATTTCACTTAAAGCCGCTTAACCTATGTTAAGCAGCTAAGGTGGGACCCACAATATCCTACCCACTTGGTAGGATATTTGTGAGGTGGGGCCTTTACGATCCCCACCGTTTCTTCCCTCCTATGTAACGCACCCGCGAAAACCCCTTTTTAATGAAAGTCAAACCGTACGTTTTTCTGGTTAAGAAACGCCCCATTAAATTGGGTAGTTAAATTATTACAATTAATTCGTTGAATTAATTATTCATTTCTTATATTTGAATTTAAAATTGTTGGCATGGGAATAAAATAATACCAACACTAGGTTTTTTGAGGGGTTTCCTATTGAGAGGATTTGGAGAAACTCTAAAGATTGAAGATCTTCATCCTCCTTCATTGAAAAACGTGACGAACACGAAGAGCGCAAAGAACGCGAAGAACGCAAAGAACGCGAAGAACACATCGTCGCCGACGAAGAACGCCGGCCTCCAACGAAGGGCGAAGAAGAGCGCCGAACACTTAGAGATCGACGACGCGATGCCGTGTACCGTGACGCCGATGATCCTCCTTCCGCGATGTTCCTTCCCGGTGACAACCTTAGATCAACAACCGATTGAGGTAGGGGGTTGCGGATCTTTTAAATCTCTTCGTGAATTATATCCTCGGCTTGATTTCATATGGTGAATTTTAAATCTTGTGATTTTATACCCATGGCTTATGTTTAAAATATATTTTGGAGGACTTTTAAAACCGCTAACACAGTGGGTGAAGACTAACGAACAAGTTCGAACCCACCGCCTCTTCGTTCTTGGTGAGCGGATCGGTGGGCGACGACAAAGCAGGCCGCACGGGCGATGTGAAGTCCTCGCAGTGAAGGACGAGCCCCTGGAGGTCCATTGGCAAACACAGCATGCAATTCCGACCACCAGAACCCGTCCGGTGGTCCGCGGAGCGGCCCGCCTCACCGGCACGGTGGCGCCGGCGGTAGGGGGCAATGGTCGGCCGCGGTCCCGCGATCGCGCGGTACCGGAAGGAACGGGACGTGGCAGCCGGCCGCGTCCACTGGCAAGGGTGGCCCCACGCGGGGCCGCGGTCTCTCCACTCGGGGGCAGCACGCCCCCCGCTTCGCCCGACCGTAACGGCCGAGCCGACCCGCTGGCCACCCGGTTTGGGCCGACCCAGGGGGGGTTGGGCCGGGTTGGTCCGGGCCTAGACCCCCCGTTTTCGGACCTCTTTCGTTCTTTTGCCCATATAATGGGCTATGGACCTCCGATAGATGCACTATCAGCAGAGATGTGATCCTTGGATCAAGACGGTCGTTTCTGTATATCGCACTCAAGGTTTCGGAATACTTTGTGTTGGCCGGGTTGGTTCGTACACGAAACCAACTAGGCCCTCGGAGCGGAAATGCTTATAACATGAGCTCTCGACGTCCGATTGATGTACCGTCAACTTTTTTGGATTCCTCTTAGTGAGACGGATCATTTGGCTTACTCTTCTCGAGGTTTGGATGCAGGTGGAGTACGGACAGGTTGGTTTTGACTTAAAAACCAACCGGGCCCCTGGGACGAAAAAACCAATAACTCTCAGACCGGGCGTCCGATTGACACGCCGTCTGTGACGTTGAGTTCCTGTTGATGATACGGAACTTTTGGATACATCAACTCTGGACTATGTGTCAGTTGATGTATCAGCCTCTCGGCTCGTGGAGCGGACCCTCCCGAACGAGTTTGATGTGTACGGGAACCCTAGAGCTGGCTGCGACTGCGACAACGACGATGACTGTACAGAGATCCTCAGTGGATTCGACGGCGACGACTACAGCACTCAACGATCCTATGGGGATCAGTGCTATATATCCTGTGTGGGTCTGATCCTGTGTGGGTCAGCGCTCAGCGGTCCTGTGTGGGCCAGTGCCTACAGATCATTTGTGGGTCTGATCCTGTGTGGGTCTTTGCGTGGGTTAGTTACCTATCGATCCTGTGTGGGTCAGATCCTTTGTGGGTCGTTACGGGGGTTAGTTACCTATCGATCCTGTGTGGGTCAGATCCTTTGTGGGTCATTGTGGGGGTTAGTACCTATCGATCCTTTGTGGGTCTGACGACTTAGATGAATCAGTGCCAATATCTGATCATCTTTATCGTCATTCGAAGAAGCATACCTGTGTGAGCTGAATCCTATTTTTCTTTCCTATGTGGATTCTGTTGTGCTATCCTGTGTGGATTTACGTTTTGCTTTCCTGTGTGGACTGGGTTGTACTTGAGCTCTAATGTTAGAGTCGATCTGGAATTGATGACTTATGTATATGTATGGGCATATACCGAAGTAGTGTCGGATGTTACTTCGTGATTGTATCTTTCCTTTGTGGATTATGGGAGACCTTCGGGGGTCTCTGGGTCCCTACTGAGTAGCTTATTCTCACCCCTGCATGGGTTATTCCGGCACTACGTTGTGTTGGTTGTAGATGACGGACAATGCTGATCGTGGTTGAGTCTTGCGGAGTAGGTCAGTACCCGATGGTGGACCACTGGGCGGAACGTACTCGGAGTGGAAGGTTGGACCTGAGGAGCTGTGGAGGCTATCTGTACTCACCCTTCAGGTGGGACTTCTAGTGGATGGCTCGACGCTGCGGCTTTACTTTTCAGTTGTTGTTTTCCCTTTCCAGTTGTACTTTACTTTCAGTTTGGGTTTGTATTCTGGACCACTTACTTTTCCACACTCACTGTTGTACTCAGTTTTTACTTAGTGTTTACTTTTGCTTCCTTGCTCTGTGGTGTTCATTGTTTACTTTACAAAGGAAATTTCTTCCCTTTTTACCAGGATTTACGCCTTGGTGCTAGTCGCCATCCCCTGTCCTATGGAAGGAAGTCTTGGGGTAGTCACGGCACGGGCTCCGAGGATGGTTCGTGACAAATTGGTATCAGAGGAGTTCGGTTCTACCGAAAAACTCAGGACTCTGATCTTTTTATATTTGAAGCAATAGTGTTAAGAGTATTGAGTGTGGTTATCAGTCCAGGGAGTCCAGTGTTGGTGAGGCAGCCGACGTATCCGTACACTAGGACCCTAACTTATGATTTCCAACTTAATGCATGAAAACATTGATTTCATTGTGTTTCAATTTTTCTTTGTGATTACTTTGTGTCAGCTTACCAGGTATATTGTTTGACCGTGGTGCACCTGTTTCTTTTCAGGATGGCCCCACAATGGCAGCCAGCTAGGGTTCCAAGAGTTTTGTGTGATGACAGCCCGCCGAGCGACAAGGCCTCGGTGTAGGGCCCTTTGAAAGCAGAGGCACTGGCGGTACCTCTACCCGCCGAGCCACTGATGCTACCGGCCCCAGCCGCTGACAATGCACGTCGCCTTAGTGCACTGCACGAGTTTCAACGCCAGCGACCACCCAAGTTCCGTGGGGAGATGGACCCCCAGGCAGCCGAGGACTGGATGGAGGCAGTTGTACGAGTTTTCAGGTTAGTGAGGACACCAGCAGACCTCATGGTGATCCTCGCAGCGAGCCTACTGCATGCGGAAGCGGGCTGATGGTGGTGTGCACGATGAGGCATATCATCTCTGGATGGACTTTGAGAGCCTATTTCGCTCAGAGTTCGTCCAAGCCACCCTCCGTGCGGTGCGCATCCAGGAGCTTCTACAGCTGCGGCAGGGCAGCTTGACGGTCGCCCAGTACTCGGCGAGATTTACTGATCTCTTGCGCTACTCGACAGACATGGTACGAGACCCATTCTTCCAGGCCCGGACCTTTGGGTAGGGATTGAGGTATGAGATCAGGGCATCACTGATCTCCCTCAGCATTCTGACTCAGGCTGGAGTATTGGAGCGAGCCCTTTTGATCGAGAGCTTCCTTGCTCAGCCTTCTTCACCAGCGAGACCTACCACATGGAGGCTGGTAGCAGAGTCTTCGGCAGTAGGTAGTCGACGGATGACTCATGGGTCTAGGCAGACCAGACCCTTAGGAAGACGACCTCAGGACACTGGCTCAGCAGTTCGGGGTACACAGCGCGGGGCCAGTCTTTCGAGAGGCAGACAGTGCTACGCATGCGGCGGGCAGGGCCACATGGCTTGTGACTGCCCGACCCGCCATGCCGAGGAGCAGAAAACGGTTGAGGGGCCACCCAGGCAGAGGTAGAGGGTCGACCGTGGAGGTCCGCAGGGAGCTGGCGGATGAGGCAGAGGAGCTGGCTGAGTAGCAGGTTGTGGGCGACGCTTTGAGGCTCTACCACCACCACCACCAGGAGGTCCACCCCGGCCACAGGGAGCTGGCGGGCAGAGACAGGCACAGGTCCAAGCAGCGGAGGCCTATGATCATGGTGCACCCGAGATGATTCGAGGTACTATCTGTGTCTATTACACCCTTTCAGCAGTTCTTATAGGCACATGAGTGAGTCACTCATTCATAGTTGTTGCTCTTGTTCGGATCTCGGAAATTCCGACAGAGCCGTTGGCTCGATCCTTACGGCTAGAGACTCCTACAGGAGTAGACTCGACGATTACACACTGGTTCCGGCAGTTTCATCTTACTCTAGGAGGCGAGATCTTCGGCTGGGATCTTCTTGTAGCAGCGTCAAGGCCTTATGACGTCATCTTGGGCATGGATTGGTTATCTACAGTCCATGATCAGATCGACTGTATTAGGCGCAAGGTGAGATGTGTGTGCACCGACGGGAGCAGGTTCACCTTCACCGACGAGAAGGGAGCCTTCACAACACAGGATGGACTCTCGCAGAGGAGAGGACAGCTCATCACTCATCAGTTGGCTAGCCTCATCCTAGGAGCAGTTGACATGCAAAGTCCTAGTTTTTCTGCAGTGGTGGATCAGTATGCGGATGTCTTTCTCGACGACGTTCCAGGACTACCTCCTTGAAGATAGGTAGACTTTTATATTGATATGTACCCCGGGACAGCCACAATATCCACCCGAGCATATCGGATGGCTCTCGCCGAGCTTCGAGATCTACGGGTATAGTTGGAGGACTTGGAGGGCAAGGGATTCATCCGACCCAGTGTTTCACCCTGGGCTTCCCCGATATTGTTCACCAAGAAGGCGGACGGGAGCTTGTGACTGTGTGTCTACTATCATCGCCTGAACCCGGTGACAGTAGGGAACAAGTATCCGCTACAGAGGATTGATGACCTCTTCGAGCAGCTCAAGGGAGAACGGTGGTTCTCGAAGATAGACCTCAGGTCAGGCTATCATCAGCTTAGAGTTAGGGATGAGGACGTGAAGAAGACGGCCTTCAGATGTCGGTATGGCCACTATGAGTTCTTGGTTATGCCCTTCGGCGTAACCAATGCTCCAGTAGTGTTCATGGGTCTCATGAACAGGATATTTCAGCCGTACCTCGATCGATTTGTCGTGGTCTTCATCGAAGACATTTTGATATACTCGACGACTAAGGAGGATCATGCCTACCACTTGCGGGTTGTACTGGACACACTCCGAGAGCACCAGCTTTATGGAAAGCTCTCTAAGTCGCAGTTCTGGATACGCGAAGTCCACTTCTTGGGGAACATCATCTCTGAGGTGGGAGTTGCGGTGGATCCTGCGAAGATCGAGGCAGTGCTAGCTTGGGAGCCACCTAGGAGCGTGACGGAGGTGCAAAGTTTCTTAGGACTAGCTGGATACTATCAGTGATTTGTGCCAGACTTCTCCAGAGTTGCGGAACCACTCTCAGCTTTGACAAATAAGGGGAAACCCTTTGTGTGGTCAGACAGATGTCAGCAGAGCATTCAAGAGATGAGACAGAGATTGACCAGCGCACCTATCTTGAGGTTGCCGAAGGAGGGAGTAGGGTACGTAGTCTACTGCGATGCATCAGGGACCAGACTCGGGTGTGTCCTGATGCAGGAGAGGGCAGTGATCGCCTGTGGATCACGCTAGTTGAGGCTTCATGAGCAGCACTACACTACTCATGAATTGGAGTTAGCAGCAGTGGTCTTCGCTCTGAAGACATGGAGACACTACCTGATGGGCGAGCGCTTTATAGTCTATTCTGACCATCAGAGTCTCAAGTACATCTTCTCTCATAAGGACTTGAACTTGAGACAGCGGCGATGGCTCGAGTTCCTCCAAGATTATGACTTTGAGATAGTCTATACTCCTGGAAAGGGGAATGTGGTAGCCGATGCTCTCAGCAGGAGGACGGGCATTCAACTACTTGAGGAGGTGACAGAGCAGCTAGACGCTTTGCAGATATACTTTGTGGATAGAGATAGGGCAGCCTTCCTTCAGTCACTCATAGTCACTCCTCCACTACTGCAGTGGGTCAGAGAGGCACAATGTGGGGATGCTGACTGTGAGACGCGGCGTGCACAGATATCCTCAGGATAGTCACCTGATGGATTCTCCGTAGGAGGAGAGCACGATGTTTTTTTCAGAGGACTTACCTTGGTACCAGTTGCTTTACGGGAGGAGGTTCTGAGAGAGTTTCACACTTCTCCCCTTGCGGTACATCCTGGAGTGGCAAAGATGTACTAGGTTCTCAGACGACAGCACTGGTGGCCGGGCATGAAGAAGGTTGTGGCAGAGTTCGTCTCTCGATGCCTCACCTGCCAGTAGGTGAAGGCAGAGCATCAGGTACCAGCAGGCTTGGTACAACCCTTGGTGGTCCCAGAGTGGAAGTGGGACGGGATATCTATGGACTTCGTGACTGGACTTCCACACACTTACAGAGGTCACGACTCCATTTGGGTGATTGTCGACCGACTCACCAAGTCGGCTCACTTCTTACCCATCAGAGAGCAGGGCTCAGTGGAGAGCTTGGGACGTCACTACGTTCAGGAGATTGTACGGCTTCACGGTGTTCCCTCATCTATCATCTCTGATCGAGATGCTCGCTTTACTTCCCAGCTTTGGAAGGGGTTGCAGGAGGCGTTTGGGACGCAGCTACGTCTGAGCACCGCCTTTCCCCCTTAGAAAGATGGTCAGATGGAGAGGACCATACATACTCTCGAGGACATTCTCCGCACATGTGTCCTCCACTTTGGTCGCAGCTGGGAGGACCACCTGCCCTTGGTGGAGTTCGCGTACAACAACAGCTACCACTCCACCATCGGGATGGCACCATACGAGGCGTTGTACGGCTGACCTTGCATATCTCCTTTGTGCTGGACAGACCCTGGGGAGTCAGCACTTGTGGGACCGGAGATGGTCTAGGAAACGACAGAGAATGTCCAGATCATCTTGGAGTAGATGAGGACAGCTCAGATCTGGCAGAAGTCCTATGATGATAGGAGTCGGAGGCCATTAGAGTTCGAGGATGGTGACCATGTCTTCTTGTAGGTCTCACCTCGACGTGGATTACAGAGATTTGGCCGAGGAGGCAAGTTGTCTTCAGGCTTCATCGGACCATTGCAGGTCCTCTACAGGATTGGCGAGGTGGCTTATCTCCTGGCTTTACCACCTCAGTTGCACCGGATGCACGACGTCTTCCACATATCTTAGCTGAGGAGATATCTTCACGACCTGACGCATATCATTGACCATGGGGAGCTGGACGTGGATGATGGGGAGACTTTTGCGGAGGTCCCAGTGAAGATTGAGGATCGACAAGAGCGGGTCCTATGTGGACGGTTGATTCCTCTAGTGCGCATCAGATGGCAGCACGGGAACCTCTAGGGGAGCACTTGGGAGCAGGAGGCTCAGATGCATGCTCAGTACCCACATTTATTTCCCTAGTTTATGATGTATCTTTACAAGGACGTAAAGCCCTGAGGTGGGAGTGATGTAAAGACCTGTAAAATTCAAGGAAATTTTTTTCTTAATTTTCTTGGGAATTTTACAAGAACGTAGTTTCTGACGGCACCTGATTCTGAGGCCCGGTGTGCCCGGAATCAATTTTCGAAGTTTAGCTCGGGTACGTTCAGTGAACGAATGAGCGGGTTTTTCTAACTTTTGAACCGGTGCTCAGAATCGAATTCCGAGAGCACCGATGGAATCGAAGCGCCGGTATTTTCTTAGAAATGCCTTTTCCGGAGTTTCGTTTGCTCGTGTGTGGTTTTTAATTTTTGGGGTTATGTTAAGAAATAAAATAAAAATGGTGCGACACTTTATTTTATTTCACTTGAAGCCGCTTAACCTAAGTTAAGCGGATAAGGTGGGACCCACAGTATCCTACCCACTTGGTAGGATATTTGTGAGGTGGGGCCCACATGAGCCCCACCGTTTCTTCCCTCTTAAGTAACGCACCTGCGAAAACCCCTTTTTAATGAAAGTCAAACCTTACATTTTTCTGGTTAAGAAACGCCCCACTAAATTGGGTAGTTAAATTATTACAATTAATTCGTTGAATTAATTATTCATTTATTATCTTTGAATTTCAAATTGATGGCATGGTAATAAAATAAGTCCAACAATAGGTTTGTTGAGGGGTTTCTTTTGAGAGGATTTGGAGAAACTCTAAAGCTTGAAGATCTTCATCCTCCTTCATTGAAGAACGTGAAGAATACGAAGAATGTGAAGAACGCATCGTCACCGACGAAGAACGCCCGCCTCTGACGAAGGGCGACGAAGAGCGCCGAACCATCAGAGATCGACGAAGCGACTCCGTGTACCGTGACGCCGACGATCCTCCTTCCGTGATGTTCTTTCCCCACGACATCCTTTGATCAACAACCGATTGAGGTAGGGGGTTCTGGTTCTTTTAAATCTCTTCATGAATTATATCCTCGACTTGATTTCATATGGTGCATTTTAAATCTTGTGATTTTATACCCACAGATTATGTTTAAAATATTTGTCGGAGGACTTTTAAAACTGCTAACACGGTGGGTGCGGACCAATGAACAAGTCCGAACCCACCGTCTCTTCGTTCTTGGTGAACGGATAGGTGGGCGACGACAAAGCAGGCCACACGGGCGATGTGAGGTCCTCGCAGTGAAGGACTGGCCCGGGAGGCCCATTGGCGAAGACGACACGCAATTCCGACCACCGGAACTCGTCCGGGGGTCGGCGGAGCGGCCCGCCGGCGCACCTCGCCGGCACGGCGGCGCCCGCGGTAGGTGGCGGCGGCGCCCGGCGCGCCACCGGGAGGACCCGTCGCGGCTGAAGCCACGGCGGCAGGCCGCGGTCCCGTAACCGTGCGAGACCAGAAGGAATGGGACGTGGCAGCCGGCCGCATCCGCTGGCAAGGGTGGCCCCACGTGGGGTCGCGGTCTCTCCATGCGGGGGAGCGTGCCCCCCGCTTCGCTCGAGCGTAACGGCCGAGCCGACCCGCAGGCCACCCGGCCAGCGCCAGCCGGGTCGCGCCTAGGTCAGGTCGGGCCGTGCCGGCCGGGCCGGGTCACGCCAGCCGGGTCGGACCCAGACCCGGGTTGGGCCGACCCATGGGGGGTTGGGTCGGGTCGGTCCGGGCCCAGACCCCCCGTTTTCAGACCTCTTCCGGTATTTTACCCATATCATGGGCTACGGACCTTCGATCGATGCACCGTCAGTGGGGATGTGATCCTTGGATCAAGATGTTCGTTTTGGTATATCACACTCAAGGTTATCGAGTACTTTGTGTTTGGCCGGGTTGGTTTGTACACGAAACCAACCGGGCCCTCGGAGCGGAAACGCTTATAACTTGAGTTCCGGACGTCTGATTGACGTACCATCGACTTTGTTGGATTCCTCTTAGTGAGACCGATCTTTTGGATTACTCTTCTCTAGGTTTGGACATAGGTCGAGTACGGTCGGGTTTGTTTTGACTTAAAAACCAACCGGGCCCCTGGGACGAAATATCCAATAACTATCAGACCGGGCGTCCGATTGACGCGCCGTCTGTGACGTTCAGTTCATGTTGACAATACGGAACTTTTGCATACATCAACCCTGGACTATGTGTCAGTTGATGTATCAGCCTCTCGGATCGTGGAGCGGACCCTCTCAAATGAGCTTGTTGTGTGCGGGAACCCTAGAGCTAGCTGCGACTGCGACGACGACGACGACTGTACAGAGATCCTCAGTGGATTCGACGACGACGACTACAGAACTCAGCGATCCTACGTAGATCAGTGCTATAGATCCTGTGTGGGTCTGATCCTGTGTGGGTATTTTCGAGGGTTAGTTACCTATCGATCTTGTGTGGGTCAGATCCTTTGTGGGTCATTGCGGGGGTTAGTTACCTACCGATCCTGTGTGGGTCAGATCCTTTGCGGGTCATTGCGGGGGTTAGTACATATCGATCCTTTGAGGGTCTGACGACTTAAATGAATGAGTGACAATATCTAATCATCTTTATCATCATTCGAAGAAGTATACCTGTGTGAGCTGAATCCTATTTTTCTTTCCTATGTGGATTGTGTTGTGCTATCCTGTGTAGATTTACATTTTGCTTTCCTGTGTGGACTGGGTTGTACTTGAGCTCGGATGTTGGAGCCGATCTGGAATTGATGACTTAGTTATATGTATGGGAATATACCAAAGTAGTGTCGGATGTTAATTCGTGATTGTATCTTTCCTTTGTGGATTCTAGGAGACCTTCGGGGGTCTCGGGGTCCCTATTGAGTAGCTTATACTCACCCCTGCATGGGCTATGTCCGCACTACGTTGTGTTGGTTGCAGACGACGGATAGCGTTGATCGCGATTGAGGCTTGCGGATCAGGTCGGTACCCGGAGGTGGACCACTGGGCGGGACGTACTCGGAGTGGACGGCTGGACCCGAGGAGCTGTGGAGGCTATGTGTACTCACCCTTCAGGTGGGACTTCCAGTGGACGGCTCGACGTTGCAGCATTACTTTTCAGTTGCTGTTTTCCCTTTCCAGTTGTACTTTACTTTCAATTTGGGTTTGTATTCTGGCCCACTTAATTTTCCACACTCATTGTTGTACTCAGTTTTTACTTAGTGTTTACATATTCTTTCATGCTCTGTGGTGTTTTTTGTTTACTTTACAAAGGCAATTCATTCCCATTTTACCGGGATTTACACCTTGGTGTTAGTCATCAGCCCCTGGCCTATGGAAGGCGAGCTTGGGGTTGTCACGGCACGGGCCCCGAGGACGGGTCGTGACACTATATACATCCAAGAGACCCCTAAATGGTCCATTAATAATTCAAATATCATGATATAAGTCTCTTGGACGAACCTTAGTTTTTTAGAAATTGAATATAAATTAATAATATAATATTTGTTTTAAAAACTCCTTTCTGTCAATTTTGACTCTATTGGGTATTTTGTTTTTGATAAATTCATAACAGCATTATTACATCGAAAACAATTTATATAATCAATCCTAATATGACATATTAACCTAGAAAATTAGTGGAATTCATAAAAAGTCTCAAATTACATTTATTTTGATATTTATAATATCAATTATTTTAATATTTCATTAACTAGGAAATTACTCCATCACCATTGTGTCATAAATAAATTAACTTATTTAATGTATAAAAATTATAAATAAAATAAAATTATGTAGTAAATAATTTTATCTTTATAATAAATATTTACAATCGAATTTATCTTATGTATAACCCTATATTAAATATGTTTTAGTAAACAAACTTTGATTTTATCTCTTTTAACTCTTCTTTGAATTAAATAATAATAAATGTCCTAATCTAATACAACTGGACCTAAATGATAATATTTTACTCCTAAGGTTGTTTTTGGTCGAGATACACTTGTCCAATAGAATTAAGACATGTGTTAGGGTAATATTAATTTCATTTTTACCCTTAATTACCCTATTTACTTTTAATCATGGTAAATAAAAGTAAAAAGCTAATATTCACCAAAAATTATTTTCATCTCATTGAACCACATTTTAATCCTTGATATTAACCATGTCTCTCGGATTTTTGAAATTTCACTCACAGAAGCGGTAAAATTACGTTTTATGAAAAATTCAGTTTTTTAACTACCACTTAGTGGTTTCACTATTCATCAAAAAATGAACGTTTCCAGAAAAATACCAAAAATTAGGCCTAATCTATATTTGATATTATGAAATCAAAAATGATTCCTATTTTAACAAATTCAAAACATCTCATTTCCGTTAATTAATTTAAAAATTATTTCCCGTCGTCAAAACAAATAGCATGTATTTAAGAGATAATAACTATCAAAAGATTGACACTTGTTTATGTATGGTTTAAATGTGAAATTACATCCAATGACCAAAATTGTATTAAATGGTAAAAATATATTCTAAATATACTTTAAAACCACTCATATTAATATTTTATCACTATTAATTATTTTGATTAAAAAAGTTGTTTTTAATGAAAATTTAGTAATTTTAACTATTCATCAAAATATGAAAGTTATCTGAAAAGTACCAAAATTTCACCCTAAGCTAATTTCTATATTACGAATCCAAAAATTAAGTCCATTTCAAAAGATAAAATTTATAAAATTTCAAAAAGTAGGTATTACTATACATAACGGCTAGTTTGATTGGTTGTGGTGTGTTAGAATCTCGAAGTTGCGTACAATGCACGCCATTGCATTATTAAAGGGAAACGTACCGTGGGAGCTTGGGGTGTTACATTCTCCCGTCCTTCAATAAATTTCATCCTCACAATTTTTTTAAAATTGGGATTGAGAATATAATGGAAAGTCCCACATCGGAAAAAGAGTCAATAAAATTATCACTTTAAAAGAAAGGAAGAGAGGTATAAAGGTCACCCAAGATAACCCATACTAGGATTCCATGTAGGAAAACATGGATATGTATGATAAACTAAGTTTTATGTTCTGATGGAGAGGGATAGAAAACATGATAAAAAGAAAGTTAACAA
The DNA here is from genome assembly GCA_963277665.1 of Viscum album. Classification (NCBI taxonomy): domain Eukaryota; kingdom Viridiplantae; phylum Streptophyta; class Magnoliopsida; order Santalales; family Viscaceae; genus Viscum; species Viscum album. The sequence goes on from OY728164.1 coordinate 1,173,861,234, forward strand.
TAAGAAAATCAAAAACTTGTGTTGGGAAAAACGATCATTAGTCTCCCAGTAGGAAAAGTAAACGGACAACATTTTTTGTTTGAAGTTACATTACATAAGGACGAGGAATTAATTTATGATATTGACTAAGAACATAAAGATATATACTTACTTTTTATGTAGAGTTTTATTCTTTATTAAATTTTTACCACTAACTCATTTTTTTGAACAATGAGTATTCCAGAAGACTTGGTCACAATGGAAGAGCTATAATAAACTTTTATAGAAATACATGATCCACGTAGGATAAACTATATATTTACCTTGTCTTTAGATATTAATCAAAACCAAAATGGTTAGTATAATATCTGATGATCCCCAAATGGATATTCGATTAGAGAGAAAAAAACACTAATCTTAATTTCTAAAACTAAACCATCAATACCCCAAATTTAAATAAATACCATTCAATAATCAATTGTCCTTAAAATCCATCAATATAATCCAAACTAATATTGAAACCCAAAACTTATAAAAATTTAGTCTTCTACGTTAAATTTTATCTCCAAATGATATTAATTACTCTTAAAGTCACATACTTAAAAGTAATTAACCTAATCATTTCCATAAATAACCCAAATCACTATAAATCCACAATAAAAACATAGATAAAAATCCACCATTACTCCTCAAATGAAATCCCATACTATTCTATTTTCCTTGGGCATATAGTGTACACAACAAAGCGAACAACTTCCAAAATAACATTTGTCACTTAATCACCAAATCATTTTCCTATACTAAGGGTATTCATTTGATAATACATAAGATCCCAAATCAAATTTTTATTGATCAATAAAATCATTAACTAAAAATAATAGTCACCATAACCAGGGACTTCACGTAGTCCAGTGGTAGGTGATAAATCCCAATCGCACTTTGGTTGTGGGTTCGATTCCCACATCTTTGTCCGACGTGACGGGCTGTCACACGATCTGCGTGTTGTACTTTTTCAAAAACAATATTTTATAACACTACCAAAATGAGATAAATTCCTCGAAATAACTATAACATAATTTAACCACAAATCTTATCTCATAACTTTCACTTTCATCCCAAATTATAATAACTTATAATTGCCTCATACCTAAGGATCATATAAAACCAAATGGTTTTTTATAATTATATCCACAAGAGAAAAGATATTTCTTCCTCAAATATCATTCTCACATGGAAAACGGTAGGGTTAAGAATAAAAGAGAAAATTACTCCAAAGTAAACCCATAAATAATACTTTTTAAACATTTCTCCAACCATTTATTTCTACTTATCTTCTTCTTTGACCAAGAAAATATCCTATAGAATAGGGCATTCACTCGGGTAATGGCCAGGTCCCCTACATTTACGGCAAATGACTGTAAATTGATTCTTGGGACCATTTTTATCTTCTTCCATAGTACTCTTCATGTTTTCAGAAATTCTTCACTTTAAGTCCTTCCTTCCCACACGTAAAGCATTTCTTTGTCCCATTAAGACACTTTCCTGGGTGTCTCCATCCACATTTCCTGCATGATGGTAATTGAGGATTCCTTCCTCCATGGTCTCCACTGCTGGAGCTCTTATCATTCATCACCTTTCTCTTCTTTTTTGAGTCCGGGAATTGGTTAATATATATATTGTTGATCATATTTTTGGAAAATTGATTTGGCATAAAGATGATATCTTTTACGCCTATCAACATTCCATTTCATTTCTCATTTCCACCACCGTTCCCACCTTGTACATCATTCTCAAAGTCACTATGACTTCCTTGGAATCCATCCATTAACTAAAACCAGAAAGCATTGTGTGAGTAACAGTAGTCATAAAATCAATTAGATATTAACATGTCACCATATTCTCAATTTGAAACACATTAGGATTAACCAAGGTCATTTACTCTCATCTTATATATATAATACTTCAAATTGGTTTGTAAAGAAAATGTTAATTATCTTAAGCACATCCCCCGAGAGTGTCGTAACCAAGAGTGCAGCAAGGCCCGTTGTCGTGCACCAGTTCCCATTCGAGTCTAGCTCAAAGCGGTGTTTTCAAGTTTTACCCCTAGGTATATCTGTGCCAGAGCCGCCTCTACCTGCTCGTATCCAGATAGGGATGTATTGCTCGGAAAACTCACAAAATCTCTACAATACCAAAATTTTAGTAAGTTCTTCTATACTAATTCTCAGAGTTCATCTTAGGTCTACGTGCTCTAATCAAAGTTTATCTAAATCTAGCTTCCAAGGTTTGTACTAAACTTCCTCTGATACCAAATGTAATTCCCCGAACCTAGATACCCATAGTCGGTGCATTATTATATAACATTGGAATGATCACAAGAAAGATCAAGTCTTGAAAGACCGATTAGTTTAGTAGCATTGGAAACACTAGATATATTCATAAAGTTTTCATTACATCAATAAGTGAAAAAATATAACAACATTTTGTCTTCATATCCCCTCATACTATCCATGTAGTTCATTCATAAAATAATTCTTCACATACTTGTAAAAATAAAACATTTAAAAGGGTGATCTCAGATACACTGTAAGGATAACAATATAGTGGAATATGTCATAAATAAACATAAAAATTTAAGGCAATGTATAACTAAAAAAATCCTTTTAAACTTAAACTTCAGCATAATATGGCAATGATAAAATGAAATAATGCCATTTAATTATTCACATGGATATTATACTAGTCGAATAATCACATTAAAATATTAATAACCACTTTCATAATGATGTAATGCATAATGCAAGACTATCATAACCACGTAGCCAATGCCTCGTGCCAAGAATACAAATATGATTTTTTCAAGGCCTCGTGCCAAGACAATAGTTTTTCTCATGATACTTAATGATGCATTGAGGAGCTATATCGGGATCCCCCTGTCACTTACTGAGTCCAATGCATTCCTTATATGAAAGGCTTTAAACATAACATAATCATTCGAATTAAAACTTGCATACGAAATGTCAATACTTGATCCATAAACCATGAATGGTATAAAAATATCACATCCACAGTCAAACATAACTCATTCGATAAAATATAGAAGATTTTATTGTATCATATTAACCTCAATCAAGAATAATTAAGGATATTGACATAGATGAAAATAATCATCAAAACTATTAGAGAGAAATATACCCCTTTTTCTTGAAATCATTTAAAAGTCAAACTATTTGTCAAGAAGCCATTTAAAAATTGATTTTTGAATCAAAGTGTTCCATACCACATTGAAACTTTTAAAAGGAGTTTTAAATTTAATACATTAATGTTCATATAAATAAATTCTTAAAACCATTTTTAAAACATGGACATTAATGACATAGAATTAGAAGATTAAGTATTTCAAACATTTAAAAATGATATTTTAGTTAGAGTTTCTAACCAAAAGAGAGACACTTGAATACAAATAATTAAGGTAATAAAAACTTTTTAATATCATGAGAATAAAGGTATTCATGATATAATATGTCAAAGTACATTATATACACCATATAAAAGTGATTTGGTGTATAATAACAAAGGAGTCTCAATGGAATGTAAATTGAGATTAAATATCTTATAAAGTCTGTATCCATAGGTTAAGGATGAATAAACGACATAATTATGTGTGACAAATATAATTACACTCAATATGATTGTATGATCAGTGTAAATCAATCAAAGGACATTCACACATATTCTTGTAAAGACAACACCAATGAATTGAATATTTAACTCAACAAATGGAGAATTAGTTAAAATTACTCTTATAAAATTCATATTGATGATGTGAGAAATTATCAATGGAGTGATTATGTGTATCAAAAGTATATCCACAGAAAAGGGGAGTGGAAATTATGACATAAGAAAATGAATAGTGATTCCACACATAATCTCGGAGTAAAATAATCAATGTAGTTTGCGTAAAGCCAAATAAATGGAAATTGAAATTTCAAATTCCCTTATCGATTTGGTAACATACGAAACATACACCCATGAAAGAAGTATAATACAATGATGATGTAAATATCCATAAATTAATTTATATTACACAATGAATACAATCATGGGTAGTACACACACCACATGCAATAAATAAGTGGTGAACAATGGAATTCTCACGGAATTAAAAGTGAGATAAGAAACCCCTTACTTTGTACTTTTTCAATGGTCGCCGGTAGGTTAACTTCTTTTATAATGGTTAAATAATTGTTATTGAACTATAAAAGAATCGTTTACATTAATAAGATATCATATATGATCTTTTAACATTTATTTGTTAATAATATCTTAGTATTATCGTCATTTCAGGTGTTAACTTACTCGTTTTCCTTTATATTCTTTGTTAAGTAATCCTTGTTAGTTATGGATAAGTTGTATCTTATTCATATCCAGAATTATATCAAGTCCTTAAACATAATTTGTAATCATCAAATTAGAATTATACTTGAATGTATACGATGGAGATTGAATCTCATCGCGTTCGTGGAGACGGTAGTCCGTACGTACGCACGAGCGACAATATCATTCATTTGATGTTAAAATAATATATAATTGGATGGTATATCATATAGACAGAATAATTATCATGTTATATTTATTATTTACATCAATTACACATCATTATTATACTTATCCAAATAATAATTTATTGAATGACAATTACACCACGACGTGGAGATGGTAAGCCATACGTACGCACGTATGGTGACATGCCATTCAAAGGATAGATAGAATAATGAATATGGTTCTACCATATTTATAATAACATCACAATATATATAAGATACTAGAGTTATGATTTTATAATAGAAATAACAAATAAGGAAGAAGTTGAAGAAGAAAGGAACTTGAAAGAGGGTGGTGAAAACATTACCTCTTCTTCGGGTTCTTCCTTTTGATTTGATTAAAAGGGCTCCTTAGGTTGGCTTTATAATCAAACTAAGGCCTCTATGATGTATTGAGGGAAGTTGATAGAGTATTTGGGCAGGGTTTTGCCGAGCTAAAAGGCTTTGAATGTGTGAATTAGTGAGAAGGGGGAGTTCTTTTTTATAAGAGGGGTGAGGGGCACCTTTGGAAAAGCAAAAAATATTATTTTATAATAAATTCATATTCGGTTTCTAATGGATCCAAAGTAAATTATTTAAAGTTTAAGGTGGGTATGGGTTGAAAAACACTCAAAATTTAGAATTTAGATAGGTTTGGGTCATTATATTAATCTTATCTTAAAATATTAACTCTTAGTTAATTAGTTTCACTTTTACAATGTCTCTTTGTATTTTTATATTACATGGTTAATAAACATTCTATATAAAACCAATAGACCCCAAAGTGGTCCATTAATGATACACCTATGAGGATATACGTCTCTTGTCCAAACCTTAGATTTATAGGAATTGAATATAAATTAATAATATAATATTTGTTTTAAAAACTTCTTTATGTCAATTTTGACACTATTGGGTATTTGGTTTTTGATAAATTCATAACAACATTATTACGTCAAACACAATTTATATAATAAATACTAATATGTCATATAAACCTATAAAATTAGTGTAATTCATAATAAGTCTCAAATTACATTTATTTTGATATTTATAATATCAATTATTTTATTATTTCATTAATTATGTAATTACTGCATCACCATTGGGTCATAAATAAATTAAACTATTTAATGTCTAAAAATTATAAATAAAATACCATTATTTAGGAAATCCTTTTATCTTTCTATGTAATATTTACAATCGAATTTATATTATGTATAACCCTATATTAAATTTTTTTTAGTAAATAATGATTGAGTTTAACTCTTTTAACTCTTCTTTGAATTAAATAATAATAAATGTTCTAATCTAATAAAAGTGGACCTAAATGATAATATTTTACTCCTAAGGTTGTTTTTGGTCGAGATACACTTTTATAATTAATTAGGACATGTTTTAGTGTAATATTAGTATCATTTCTACCCTTAATTACCCTATTTACTTTTAATCGTGGTAAATAAAAGTAAAAAGGTATTATTCACCAAAAATTATTTTCATCTCATTGAACCACATTTTACTCCATGATATTAACCGTGTCTCTCGGATTTTATAAATTCCACTCACAGAAGTGGTAAAATTAATTTTTATGAAAAATTCAGTTTTTTAACTACCACTTAGTGGTTTCACTATTCATCCAAATATGAAAGTTTTCAGAAAAATACCATTAATTAGGCCTAAGCTATATTTTATATTATGAATTCAAAAATGATGTTTATTTTACCAAATTCAAAACATATTAGTTGCATTAATTAATTTAAAAATTAATTCCTGTTGTCAAAACAAATAGTGTGTTTTTAAGAGATAATAACTATCAAAAGATTGACACTTGTTTATGTCTGGTTTAAATGTGAAATTACATACAATGAACAAAATTGTATTAAATGGTAAAAATATATTATAAATATACTTTAAAACCACTCAAATTAATAATTTATCACTATTAATTATTTTGAAAAAAAGTTGTTTTTAATTAAAATTTAGTAATTTTCACTATTCATCAAAATATGAAAGTTATCCGAAAAGTACCAAAATTTCACCCTAAGCTAATTTCGATATTACGAATCCAAAAATTAAGTCCATTTCAAATGATAAAATTTCAAAAAGTAGGTATTACTATTCATAACGGCTAGTTTGATTGGTTGTGGTGTGTTTGAATCTCGAACTTGCGTACAATGCACGCCATTGCATTGTTCAAAGGGAAATGTACCGTGGAAGCTTGGGGTGTTACGTTTACATAATCATGCATTCTACATAGAATATAAAACAATATTTTCTGTAAAATAACCCATGGAAGGGGAATGAATTGCATGATAATTTAATGAATAAAAATTGGGTCCTCCTAAATAAGAAATGGAATAAAATACATGGTGAATTAATCATAAATAATATGTGAAGAAGAAAGAGTCTCATGAGAAGTAAATGTTGTATTCCATTAAAGAAGAGTTCTTTTAAAAAAAATTGATTTATCTTAAAAATATATTTGAAGAATGTATTCCCAGAATAGAAAACGGAATAACAATGAGTTTATATTTTATTAATATTAATATCATACAAGCTTAAAATTTTCATGAAAGAGGAATAAACTAATGAAATGAAATTTTGTTTGTGAATCCTCTTACATTATATCTAAATTCCTTCTTAACATTAATATACTAGGTAATAAAATTAGATTCATGAATTAATAAATCTGTATTTGATTCATTGTAATTTTTTAATGTTTATTTGTGGATATTTATGTGATTTATATTGTTTGATTTCATAATTCATGAGTGCTCTTTCTCTAGGCTTTCATGATCGATTCACCTGTATTCATTGGTGGAAGATCATGTAAAATGGGTATAGTTATAAAGAATTGATATTTTATGTTATAAATGATCATCCAGAATTTTTATTCGTCTTATATATATTATATTTTCTTTATATGAGGATGATTCATTTGAAACAATATTAAAGATATTAGTTTAGATTAATTCAACATTTTTTCGAGCGCAATAAACTCATTTTGATTTATTATTTAATATTATGTATATAAGTTAGATCAAGAACATAAAAATGTTATATAATTAATTTTATTATATTATAAAAAATTATATTTTTTAAGACCATAATTTATGGTATTATAGGAAAATTAAAACTTATCATCCTTGAAGGCGATTAAACAACACCTATCAGACGATGTTTCCATTTTTAGAATAAAAGTGTGAGGGGATGTGGTTCAATGATATATTAATCCGTTGACATAACAAAATCATATTATATAAATGATAATGTAGTTATAATTCTACTTAGTTAGGTGGTATTAATGTAGAATAATAATAGAAAAGATCATGAAAATATATTAAAATAAAACAAAGTGGATTTTACCTCTTAAATACATATCCTGGAGAACCAACATAGAAGGATTGGTTTTTGAATTTTAGGAAAAAACGATCCTAGAAATGGTGGGTTGGGGATTTCATAATGATATGATTGAGTATAAATTGGATAACCTCTTCCCTTTTAAGGTGTTCGCATAATTGTTGATGAGGGGTGGTATTTATTATCGAGGATATGGGTGTTTTTTATTATTTTATTCATTAGATTATTATTTTCACTCAATACTATGAATATTTTAAATTATCTCAAAAAATATATTACAATAATGAAGTATATTTATAAATTATTGTGATTACATCATCAATGACTCAAGGAATTCTGTATTTATCTTATAATGTATAGATATAGTAAATAACTGTATTTCACTATTCACAAAAAATGTTCTATTTTAGAAAAATAAAATAAAATTACAATGATCATTTATCAATGTGTATAATTAAAAAAATTAAATAAATTTTATGAATATAATATTATAAATATGATAAGTTTAATTTTTAATTAATATCATCATTTATTAGAAAAATACCAACATAGTAATATAATTTTTTTTAAGACTCATAGAAAAATAACGTCGGGTCATATTAAATAACCCTATAGTATTTATTATACAAAATATTAATTTTTTATTCCATTTCATGGAATTATATTTTCTTTTAAATCATTATATTAATAATAAAACTGTAATTTAATATTTATAACATACATAAATTCCAACAATTCAATTAACATATCTAATCCATTTATTTAAATATATCATAAAATAAATATATCATATTTTAAATCATAATATACCTAAATTATATTTATTATTTCTCATGTGAGTTTACTGGTATGTTTGGTGAATTATTATCCCTAATAATCACATTACTAGTCCCAAGGTCACGTTACTATTCAACTGGAATGGGTTAATTAATTTCAATGACTACATCTTATTTCAGTCACATTTCATTTATAAATACCAAATTTTGATCTAAATGTGATTTTATGTGGTTTAAAATATATAAAATAATTATAATAGGGTAATTTTATTTGAAGAAATTTCAGGTTGTTATAGGATCCCCTGACTCACCAGTGTGCAGTTCCACAGCCAACTAAGTGGATCCCTCTAACACACATGGAAAAATATCATTTTTCAATTGAGTGTAACCCCCTAACACATCAGGGAATGGGTCTTCCATATACCATTTAATACCACATGATTCATCATTTAATTATATGTCTATATACTATGTATTCCCCCCCCAATGTAGTAGGTTTTGAGTACTCTAATGGAGATAGCTTCCCCTCAATTTGTAGGGCGCTGTGGTGAGGTGTGGGTCATCCATATTCATGATAGAGAGGTTATGAGAGATGAATTTATTAGATATAGAACATAATTTTTTGGGATCATATTCGATAGGTACATACCTTCCAATAATATTCTTACATCGTTACATATGATGTTGGTAATTAGTGAAGTACTATTTGAGTTGCATGCTAACTACTTATTTGTAGTTGGACTATGGAGATGGAGATCCTATTTGTATATTAATTTATAATTATCATTGATAATATTTGTGTTACTATATTAATGTTTCTCATCTCATACCATAATTGACATGCCTTTATTATGATAAACTATAACTCCCTCTTGATACATTGTGTTTGGTGATTCTGGGGTGTCCTACTAAGTTTGTATATACACACACATACTAGGGATTTCACCACATATGTTGTATCTTATGTATATTTAATTGATATTAGTGGTTATTATGGTTGAAATAGTGACATTGGAGATTATTAGTGCATTGTGGAACTAGATGTGTTTAGTGTATGGACTTTGGGATATTAATTGGATCTCACCCACTATACACTTTTATGTTATTCTCAATTCAGGTTTCCCATTGTATTTATGGTTTTTCATGTATTTTTCCACTTTATATCATTTTTATTACATTTATATACTCATATATATATATATATATATATCTTAGATTTCATTTATTTCATTTTTTAAACCCTAGGTGTTCATTATTTAATTATACATCTACACTGTTGCAGGGAGTTGGTTGTGAATCTCAATACATGTACATTAGGATATCTCAGCCTGTTAAAGTGATTTTATAGAAGTTATATGATGCACATAAACTTAAAAATTAGAAAACCTATAAGAAATTAAATATATATATAATATTTAATCATGTGTTAAAAAAATAATTCCACAATTACAACTACTTGAACATAGGGAATTTTCATTATTATTTTATTTTACACCATAAAAATCTAATTAAACCCTCTTCCTAATCAATCACACAGGACTCAAACCTGAAACCTATAGTTATCTCTTTATTAATTCATCTCATATACATAATTAACTATAAATTTCATTAGTTTCATGTACTATAATAGCCCGAAGGCCTTCATTTTTATTTATTTTTTATAACACTCCTTTCAAGAGATGAGGGGAACCACTATAAGGCCCTTAGGCTTAGTGATTACAGGTCCCATAGAATTAAGAGAAATTACATGACTGAAGGGCTTAGGGAATTCAACAAGACTATAACTAAAAGTAACTACCCATCCCTAGCTTTTTCATCCTGATAGTATCTCTCAACCATCGAATGGACGCCTGGCTAAGCATCATGTGAATAGACATGTTGGCCCTGATGGTGTAGCCATACCCTCTCATTCTTCCAAATCCATTGGTTCTGCTCTAATGAGCACACCTACTCTAAATCCTCCTATGGGGATTCCCTTTTTTAGAGTCTATTTGGGGAAACTACTTTTGGCCCAATGGTCTTGAGGTTCCCCAAAAGCCTTAAAAGTGGAAATATATCCCCACTAACTCGAAGTCCTAGGTGGATCGAATGCCTTAATGAATCCAAGACCCAACAAATTTCCCAAGTTGAATAGTTATGGTTTCTATAATACCGAATGTTACCTTCTATTGTAACTGCTACAACACCTGGTACAGTACCCACATAGTACCCAAACAGTACCTACTACAGTACCCACGTAGTACCTACAATAGTACTTCTACATTACTGTAATAGTACCCCAGAAATATTCCTTCGCCAAATTTCAAACCATGGTCTCGTGGATGCACATAATGATACCTCACCAAATAGACGGAGTCCCATTTGAGGCCATCTAGTGTAATAAAAATATATTTTTTAAATATATAATCTATAATTTTTAAAATATGTCATTGAAGGAATTATTTTTTTTATAAAATACAACGTGACCGTATTTTTTCTTAAAGATAGATGAATTATTCAATTAATCTTCTTTTGAAATTAATAATATTTTTTTTGAACAGTTATAATTTATTTTAACTATTAAATAATATATATATATATATATTATGTTGATCATAATAAATGTATGTCTTTCATATATTGTTTGTAGGTTTTAAATTTTATGATAATATTGTTTCTTATTATAAGAGATTTCATAGATATTTATCAAGAAATATTGACTAGGGATAACCAATTATTTTTAATTCTAGATTTAATAATTACCAACAAATGTGGTGAATTAATTTAATGGTTTAACATGTATACCCCATACGGAGCACAAAGTAATAGATTCTCTATAATGGAATTAAAGTTATAATATTTTATCCCTGATTTATGTATCTTTTTAATGTGAAGGTAAATATTTATTCATATCCAAGTCATTCAAAACATATATAGTGATGTTCAAAATAATTCATAATAATGTTTATTTTGGTGAACTATATCACATTGACATAAATGTTAATATTTCTAATCAATCAATATTTTTTCATTATATGTAATCCAAAAACTCATTTTTTAACTTTCACATCTATAATTGAATATATAGTTTTAAAGGTTAAAACACAACAAAATAAATGTGTAAAAGAAGAAATTAAAACAATTCTATAATATTGAAAAAATCAACTATTTTATGTGTAATATAATGATTAAAGGATAATTTTTTAACCAAATTTTAGTGTGTCCAAGATGGTTGAATACCACGAAGAAGATTTAATCAAATTTAACATCTATGGATGGACACTTTGAATTAGAAATTAAATGGAAGAATTAAATATAATAGAAACTATTATTTAAAGATATTAATGGGTGTGTTTCAGTTATTAATTATAATGAAAAATTATACATCAATAAAAAAAGAATCATTTATAACTAAAAATCATTAAAATAAACATTATAATAATATTTTCATTACTCAAATTCTTTGATAATAATATTAACAATCAAATAGGTTAACTAAATAAAAAATATAACATATGAATATTTTTTTACTAAATTTTTTTGGTACATAAAAACATTAATAATATCATATAAGTTAAAAAATATTTTTATTTAAATTATTAATATAATTTTTTTATTTAATGGTAAGATAATCATTAGTATGTAATAATTTTTTGGTATTATCATAATTTTGTTTTGGAAAAATAATTTTATGATATTGGGAGTATATCTCAAATAATATGTTATGTTCATGAAAAAATTATAAAAACATAATAGTTTTCATATACAAGTCAAAAAATTGAAATATTAATTAACATAAAGAAGATATGATTCTAACTTATTTACATCATCTACAATTAGTACCACTAACATATATTATACCAAGAATTATTTTATGTAAAATAATTATTTCATGATCATATCAAATAAATGAAAATTATCACAATGAATATGATTCAGAATTTTCGGTTTCTTTTTTGTTATTTTGAATTTATTCGGAACCCTGAATGTTTAAAAATTTTACTCTAGAATAATAATTTTGATAAAATTATTTATCTAGAGGATCGTTGATTTTCTTATCTAAATGTATTTTAATTTTCTCTGTTATATCTCCCACTTTTTTATAATGATATAATATAAAAAACCATCATATATATATATCATCCACCACATCATATGTGATTAATTTACAAACAATAAACATTTTCTTCATGTCAACAACTATATATAAATATAAATAAATATATATATATAACATTATATATGAACCTGTGAGTAAAAACCATTATACTATACTCATGTCACATATTTCACATGGAAATTTAATTAATATCAAAATATTTTTTGGTTAATCTTTTTAATACTTCCACAAGCATTAACTAAAATTAACACGTTGTTAATAGAACTATATAGGGAAAAAATCAAAACTGAATTCATTAATTTATTTTAGATTATATATTATAGAAAAATTCAATATAAATAAAAAATTAATTGAATATTATTATTAAATAGTTCATGAATTATTTTCTACCAAGACCTATAATAATCTAAATCTAATTAAACACATAAAACATATTTACAATGTCATATATTTGATTCATATATATGTTTCAATGAAATCATTAAAATTTAAAATATAGAATAAAAATATATCAATGTTTTTGGGATAATAAAATCCAATTCTTATTACACATGAATAACCAATTATGAAATAAACCCATGGTTATATCTTTAAGACATGATATAAATGTATATAAAAAAATGTAAGGATACCTTAGTAAATTTAGAAGACAAAACTTTAGTATCCTACCTTTAATTAAAATATATATATATATATAACATTTGTTTTTTCTCCACATACCAATGGGTAGTTGGTGTAACCATGCTAAAAAACAATACAATCATCAAGGTCCTATAGTGTCTATAAAGAAATCAAGAATGACATTCTTATAAAATTCTCATGAAGAAAACTAATTCCAAATATATATATATATATATATATTAATCATTGTTCTTTCATATATTTCCATATACATCACGATCTATGATATGAGGCCCATTTACCTAAAGTTTTCCATTAATATTTGTATGACATAAACATTGAAAATATTTTTGTGATGAAATTTTTATAAAAATAATATTAATATAGAGAAATTGGATTTTCAAAAAAAATATTTTAATTATATATATAATTATTAAATACTAAATGTTATTAGCTTTTCCGTATAGGTAATTACTATTTTAGGGTTTTTTTATTAATTTTGAGTTTTTAGTGGGGATCAAAGTTATAATTGTACTTTTGAGTAAGGATTTATTGGTCGAGGGTCCCCAACATGTGTTTATGACATGGAATGAAACTTGAAGGGTGGATGATAGAGTCAGAGGGTCAAACTAAAGGTTTGGGACATAGATTCAAGGTTGGATTATAATATTGAACCACCATTATAAAGATAGTGGATGAAGACATAATCCTAGTATCATCCTAGGAATACTAGCCTCTTTTGGTCCATGGATTACTAGCTAGTCATGGTCATCAGTCAATTTTGTGGAATTGTGTTTGTTGTTTAAGTGGGGGAATACATATCATTTCATCCAAGGCATCCCCCTTCACTTATAATCTGGCATTATTTTCTCCAAAATGACATGTACCCCTCATGCAAGCCTTGATCCCGCTTTACAAATATTGGGTGGATATAATCCTTTTGATTTTAAAAACATGTGTCACCGCCTATATTAGAGATCATGAAGTGACTCTACATAGCCCCTACCCCAAATATTTATTTTATTTAATACTTATGTGGTTATTTGTGATTTATAGTTAATATTTTTTTTATTTCTATGTCATTTGAATTATTCATCTATTCTATATTGTTTAGGAATAATTAATTGTTGTTTCTTGTTGTTTTAACTAAAATAATAATAATGTTGTTGTTCCCACCAATTTAACCAATATCCTTGTTTTTGTTGGTTTATGTGAAGTATAGTGTAACTAGCATTCTAAGAGATGATATGGTGATGAATTCAATGCATGAAATTGCGTTATTCAATTCTCATAATTCATTTAATTTTGATAATATTCATTATTAAAATTTAATTCCTAATTTTTTATTCCACAAGTTAAATGTTCGTAACTATGAATGGATTTTATAGTATGTGATTGTGAAATGAAATTAACAAATAACTGATGTATAAGAACAATTTTTTATCTTATGATGGTCCAAATGAATGATAATGATGGTTTTTCTATAATGATATATATTTCTGGATTCTATATTTTTATTTGTTAAATTTTCCCAAATTTTGCACAAATGTGTTTTCAAAATTGAAATGAATATATAGTGTTGTTCATTATAAAATAAAATAGTCACTTTAGAGAAAATGGTGTGGCATTTAAAAAGAATTATGAAATTAAATAATAATTTAGACATGGGGTTCTTTTATTAGAATTTTAATGTTTTTTTATAAAAAGGAATATAATACCTATAAATGTTTTTATGTGAATTTTAATAGATCGATTCTTATTTTAGAAATAATTTTTTTTCCAAATTAGAATTTATTCCCTGATTTTTTTATTAAAATTTATTTTTGTAATTGATATGACATAATTTAATTGAAATAGTAGTTTGTATTGGTCATGCTAAGTAGAAATGTAATAAAAATATCCCCCATTGGGATTTTATTATGAATAATAAGAAAATATATAGTGATCTTTACCCCTTGGTAAACACCAAATTTTGGTTAAACGCTCAGTGAAATTGTCCCTTCTGTGAATTTTTGTGAATAGTTGACCTAGGGTGGATCTAACCACTAGTTGATGATGCTTAATGTTTAAAATTTTTGTAAATACATCCCATTAGTAATCACTAGTTCATATATAATAATTTTTTGAATCCAACCATTGATTGGATGATGGGGCCCTAGTGATGGGTAATTACCCTTGGGTAGTAATAGTCTAGTGGAGGATGGTTATATTACAAAAAAATAAAGATGGGTTATTATGATCATCATGCCATCGTCTCAGAAACCATTGAACAGAATAAAATTGGTTTATAACATTATATTAGTGAATTTATTTCCCATTTTTTGAATTTACTGTTTCTTATAGTTATAAATGCTTAAATCATTGTATTTATAATCTTTTTTCATGATCACTTATGAATCCGCTATTTATGGAAATGGGGTTTTTTGGGATTCCCATGGTGGAGTACTATAGATTTGTACTCACACTAAACACAATCTTCCATAAAAATTTGTTACTGGAGCTAATGACAAAATCTTTTTTATACTTATAGTTTTAAGGAAAAAAATAAGTTGAATGTTGGTTTCATGGAATGAAAGTGTAGAGTTTGGATAATGAGACTATATCGGGCACAAGACATGTTTGAGAATAATATTATAGTAAAATCAAAATTTACCTCTTTTTATTAATATATATATGACCTCTCACATGGGATATATTTAGACAAGTATAACATACTCCATTTATATAGTGTTATTATGTTTGGTAACTTTATCAGAATATTTCCATTGTTATTTATAGATTTTCTTACTATGTTACTTGTATTTGTTGTTACTGTATTTTTTCATAATTACATGAGTTACAGTCTCTCCTCAATATCCTTATAGTCTATCCAAACCAGTAAATAACCTATAAAATATGGGGATATATTCTTTAGGTGATGTAGTATTCTATTATTACATAGTTTTTTCAACATTCTGGGGTGGTGGGGTGTAGAATGTAGTATAAGAACATGTTTTATTATATATTATTAAAAGCTGGGTATGGATTATATGAGAAGATGGTGTGTTAGAGAATATCAGTTTCATTATATATGGGAGTGATCAAACCCATATACACAAGAAAACCTTATATTCCATTTCTGGGACTTATTATCTTATTAAAATTATATATGATATTATTCTTTTTTGAGAGACAATGGTTTTATATGTCGATTTCAAACTTCATGTGATTATTTTAAGACCATGGTTTTTCATTTAGATATATATTCCTTTAGTTATTAATTTTTGTTGATTAAATTTGGAGTTTTTAATTATAGTTTTAGGATCTTGATATATAATGTTTTCACTATAAGCCTATGGTGGCATCATAGATAGCCATTTCTAAATATGATCCCTTGATATGAATTTTCTAATAAATGGTTTTTTATATGTTTCTATTGGTGAAATAATCTTCTAGTTTGAAAAATATAATGTTTTTTCGCTTATATATTTAGAATGAAATTATATATAACCAAGACTTACTATATTAGATATTTTAATATCACATATATTTTTTATATGTCTCATAGCAGAAAAAATAATTATAATGAAATGATAATGTAATAATTGTCATTAATATAAGATTTGTAATTAAAAAATAGTTTTCCTAAACAAATATCATCACTAAAATGTGATTTTTATAATGTGGAGGCCTTTTAAAAAATATTAAATGGGATTTTTTTAAAATGATCATCATTATAAATTATGTTATTTGATAGAAATATATTTAAATCAAGTAAGGATATGAATATTATGGTTTTTATTAATGTGTAATACATTTTAATATTAAGGTAACCCATGATTTGGGGGTTTGTAATGATTATATACCAAGAATAACTATGTTTATGGGTGATACTTGTTGTTAGGAGGACCTAAGAATTTTATTATTATTATTATGTGTGATGGGATAAACATTTTTTTTATCATGGTGGATCTTGTATGTTTGTAATGTTGAAGAATTTATTGGTATTTTGGGGTTAGATGGGGTTTATGGAGACTTTCTTGATGTATGGGGCATATCTTAGTGAATTATATGATTTCTTCATTTTCAACATAATATTTGACCTTCAAGAATTCATATAGGAAATGGTGAGTAGTGGTTTATTTTCTTTATTTGTGGTTTATATCTGACCTAGGAGTGGGTTAGATCATTTGGAATATGTCCAATGTGTGGGGCCCATTGTTGCTGTATTCAAAAGATAGATTCAATTTGATCTTCATATTGGAGCGTGTTTCGTTCCATGATATGTGGATTGATTAATACCATTGTTGATAAATTCAATTTGACAACATAGTCCAAATTTTATTGTGACATTGTAATTTTATTAATCCCTTTCATATTAAATTTTTAGTGTAACATAGTAGAGGGATAACCCATTACTATGAATTTCATTGAGATGTATGTTTGGGTAATTTCTTTGGCTCATACAATTGTATCATCATTATTGTTTCTATGTGACTATATGGTTATAGATTGTCATCCTAACTATTAATTCCATGTTTTTAGTCTAGTTTGGAGGGGTATAATCATTTGAATTTCTGACCCAATCATTGTGTATTCACTTCTTGTATGTTGATATAATTTGGTTTTATAAATTGAGTTCACGAAACAACATTTATATTGAAGGTTGGTCATGAAAATATCCTTGACATTTTTATGTTTCAATATTATTTTATTGGGGAATCTTGAAATCCAATGGTTAATTAAAACGGAATATAAGATGGATGGTTTTTGGTTTGTTTGGTGCATGGTCATAGGATAATAGGTTCTTAATTTGTTATACAAAGATTCATGTCCTTTATATTTGTTGCAATGGATCTTGAAATTCATGAGTTTTAATATGATATTGAAACATGATAGTGATCACCTATTTTTTATATTAGAATAAGGATGTTAATTCTTCTGGGATTTGTTGAAATGATTTGAGACTTTATGTATGCCTTAGGGAAGCTGATTCCCTGGATTTATTTAAATGTGAACATCTTTGAAGTATTGGTTCCTTGAATAAATGTATGAGGCTGGGGATGGCATAGTTGAGTGAATTTTATTATCATGTTATTCAGGAACTTCTAAAAACATGGTCAGATAATTGGTATGCACTGGTAGTTTTTTTGAGGGACAATGATTGGTGAGTGGGGTTTTGATGGAATGTGACCCAAATATTATGAATTTAATACTGAGGGTACTCTCGGTTATGTTATGTTGAACTGTGATTGATATTAGTTGATTATTGGGGAATTCAATCACAGATTAGTTGCAACATGGCTAAATATATCATGACTTAGGTTACATTTTAGTGTATTTGGAATGTGTGCACCCATTTTCATTTGGTGAAATAAGGAATTTATCAATTTTATGTGTAGTACCTACTAAATTTTGGACCTTATAGAATTTATTTATTTATTTGGGATAGTGAAAATAAGGAAACATTTTAGGAATATTTAAAAAAGGTATGGATGGAAAGGGAAATGGACATCTGTTGACTGGGTGATAGAAGTAAATATGATATTACTTTTTCAATTTATAAATAAGAAATGGATCTAATTTTGTGATTTAAAAAACATTTGGTGTAGTTTAGGAAGAGTGATATTCATTTGCTCATTTAGGGTTTTAATGATATAACTGAGTGACAATCAGTATAATGAATGTAATGTGATGTGGAGAGCATCATTGGATATCTGGTGGAATGGGCTTATTTCAGAATATATTATATATTATTTCATCTATTACACCTCTATGAGTCAATTAATAGAGATTTTTTTCTATTATAGAATTCATGTGTGACAAGGAAAGAAACATCCAACCATTTTTATTATTATTAGAAATAATTCAAGCCAGTGAGACTCAGGTTTTGGACCTGTTGGATTATGGTTTGTAAAATCATATGGTGGAGCATCATATGTATAATGGGATTGTTAAACTCATGTTAGAAAATATACTAGTGGGTTCATGAGTAAACATAAAGTCACAATAGCTCCAGATTCTATTTTTCATTATGTTAATGGCCATACTTTTCTTGATTGAGTTTGATAAAATGTGTTGGGATCATGATGAATGACTTGACTGAAGCATGGTTTGGTTTGTTGGAACACAATTGTTCAGGTGAGGTCATGGTGAATAATTATAGTGATTTTTAACTATATAATAAAATCTAATTTTTATGAAATCATTAGAACTAAATGTATTATTTTGGTGGTTTTTGATGCCTTTGGTGTTTAGGGCATCAGAAATTTTTGGTTAGTAGTGATCCAGAGGTCCAACATGTTTTTTTAATAGAAATCAATGTGGTGGGTTAAGAACCACAACTATCATGTTATTTTCATATGAATGGTAATGCTGGTATTGGATGTTGATTTTCATATAAAGGAATGAATGTTTTTTTTGGATTGGGTGTTGGTGGATCATACATTTGGTCATGGTTTTGGGTGTGAATACATGAACTAGTGATATATTGGTGTTATTAGATGTAGTATGTTGAGGTTTTTTGGAAATGGACCTAACTGCATTGAAAATCCTAAGATTTATGTTTTGGAAAGAAACTATTTCAAAGGAAATCATTTTATATTTAAATTACTTCCATGTGTTATGTCCTATAATGGGTAGAACCGGTATCTTAGGTGAGTAATTTTTCATTAATATTGATATGTATTAGGTTATATGTGATTTGGTTAGAATCATTTCATTGTTTTAGAGATAAAAAGAGGTGGGTTGTTTTTTGATAAACTATTATGTTTTTTTCTATGATTTGGGATCATGTTTTCTTTCTAAGAATTAATGTGGCTATTATTCCTTAACATGGAGTCCAACATATCATGGGTGATTATTTTTAGAAACCACCAAGTCTTACTTGTTTATATATATTTTTTGGTGTAGAGTTAGCATAGACCTCATGTTTATAAGAATTGTAAACATTATAGAGGAGCTTGAATTTTGATTTTGTAAAGGGTGGTCGTTGTGAACTTTGACTTCAATAGGATGATTAATCAGTTGTGAATCCCCAATGTTTTGTTTTAGAAATGGAATGAATATTTAAGGTTGTTTTTATGAATCAGTGGATTGAACTAGTGGTTCAAGAAATGTTGTTGGGGAAATAGTAGTATGTTTCAGCACCACCGACTAGCAGGTAGAGGCCACTAGATCACAGGTAAAAAAATATAGATCTTTAGTTTCTTAAAACATCCTTTTATCATTATATGGATGCATAGGTACTTTTTATGTTGGTTAATCATCATCATTTCACCTTATGGAATATAATTGTATTAAAATTTAGGGTTTTGGACACCAAAGAGCCAGTATATCACTTGTTATTACCTACCTCTCTATCTTATCCTTTTGGGAGGATCTCCCCACTCATGTGTCTGAATATTGTATCGTTTCATTCATTATAGATCATGATGTAATTCAAAAGCTCCACTAATATTTATTTTTTATTCACTTCATTTATTGAGTAGCATTCTAAGGGTTCTTGCTAATATTCCCTATTTACAAGGCATTTCTCTTCATCATCAATTCCATTTAGTATAGGATGAACCAAAGGCCAGTACTCAGTGTGTGTCATTTCTCAATGTGTGGAATTTCTTTCTATGTTTTTATTTTATGAACGTTCGTTGAACTAAATATTTAAAAATCTATTATTACTTTCTAATAATTAATCTAGATAGTTTATTGGCATTTTTTACTCAAAATATCTTAATATAAGAAGTTATTGTATAATTTTTCCATTTTGGTGATGTTTTTAAAATATTTTTATTGTAAATATACATTCAACATCATTGGTGAATAAGATATGTTGATTCCTTTAGGATGGGTGTAATGACCCAAAGTGTTATCAATGATTATTCCCTTCTTATAATTATGTTGTACAGTATATATCGGATAAAATAACATATATAACACAATAAAAACATTATAAATGATTAATTAATTAAATAGAACGTATTTATATAAAATAAATAACCTAAACCAGTGGAATAATAACATGTCCTATGGAGCAATATTGTGACCCTTAAGAATAGTAACTCAACTAATAGAATGGTAACCTGACTGAAAAAAGTAAAAATAAATTTTATATATCTTATAACTAAAAATATAAAATAATTATATCATACTATATGTAGATAAATGATTAGAAATTGATAAATTAAATGTGGATGTTTTAATAAAACCTAAATTCTTATTAAAACATTTTTAATTAATATAATTATTTGAATGGAATTTATTTTCATAAAATATATTTATAAATTAATATTTTTGTGACTTATGATTAAGAATAATTTTATGAGACCTTGATTAATTTTTGAAATTGTTATAAAATATGATATAATTATTAAATCAGTATTTTTTCAGTAAATGATGATTTTAATTAAAAATTGAACTTCTAATATTTATTAAAATATATTCATATAATGGAGTCTGAATTCTATTCTATGAAAATTTGTTAGTGTTATTTTTTATTATTCTAAAATAGTTTGATTTTTTTGAATAGTGAAATACGGTAATTTACTATATATATACATTATAAGATAAATACGATGTTTATTGGGTCATCTATGATATAAGAACCATAATATAGAATTATCCATCTCTATTTACAATTTTTTTCATGGATTCATCTGTATTTATTATATAGTGTGAAAATAATAATATAATGAATAATATAATGGGAAAACACCCCTCTCATCCACTATAGATACCACCCCACCTCTTCTTCTCTTTAGTCCTTTGAAGATTTGTTCCTTGTTCAAATTCATCCCAATCCTCTAACCAAGTATCTCCCCAACATCCAGGATCCCTTTTTTCAATTAAATACCAATCTCATATGTGTCTCAATGAGTGTCTCAAGGAGAAGAATTCATGAGGTAAAAATTTATTTTCTTTTCTATTAATTTACATCCAATTCCATTCTTATTCTTTTTCTATCCTCATCTCCCTAGATCCAAGTGGATTTGTAACTACAGTATCTCACATATACTAGAATTTTATTATTTTTATTTAATAATCCTTCATTTTTTCATTACAGTTACCTTATTTCCTTAAAAAGAAAACATTGCTCGAGATGTGTTAATTTATCACATTCAATGATTATGACTTTCCAATTTCTATTACCGCCTTAAAAGATGGTCTTAAGAACATTTTTATTATCAGATAATATTATAATATATTTATTGTAGATTATCTCTACTAGAAAAACAGGTATTTCCGATGGGTCATTTGCGACGGGATCCCATCACAAATGGATTTTTGCGACGGGGGCCCGTCGCAAATGGCTCGTTGCTGAAAACGGTGTCGCAACAACAATTATTTGCAACGGGCCCGTCGCTAAAGCCTTTTTTCGCGACGGGGAGAATCCCCGTCTCAAATAGTACTCCATATATTTGTAAAAAACTTTTAAAATAGTTTTTGCGACGGGTCCCATCGCAAAAACTATTTTAAAAAAAAATAAAAACTATTAATAAATTATTTTAATGCATATAATAATAATACTATTTGTGATGGGCATAGTATCCTGTCGCAAATACTATAAAAAAATAAAAATAAATAAATTATTAATAAATTATTTTAATTAATATAATAATAATCAAATTATAATTAAAAAATAAAAAATAATAAAATATTAATAAATGATTTTAATTAATATAATTATAGAATTATAATTCACAAATAAAAATATTAAATTATTAATAAATTATTTTAATTAATATAATAATAATAGAATTATAATTCAAAAATAAAAAATAATAGAATATTAATAAATGATTTAATAAATATAATAATAATAGAATTATAATTCATAAATAAAAAAATTATTAAGAAGTTATTTTAATTAATATAAAAATAAGAGAATTATTTTACATTCAAATATTAAAATAATTCAAGTATTACAAAAATATATAATTAAATTATAATATTATAAAATTTTAATATATATATAAAATTTAATATTATAAAATATAAATAATATTATTATTCATATTAATATTGTTATTTCAAAATATAATATTATTAATATTTTATAATGAGACAACAACTACGAATAGAAAAAAAATCATATTTTGATTTCACAAATATTATAACATAAAAACAAACTCTAATCTAAAGGAGGGGGAGGGGGGATCTGCAGATGGTGGTGGAGGAAACTCCATCCCTAAAGCATGAGTGAGTCGGCGCATGTACTTCATCTGCTCCTGATGCTGCTGCTGCCACCGACTCGTCTGCTCCTCGTACAGCTGCTGCTGGCGTCGACGCTCCTCCTCATGTTGCTGACACATCTGCTCCTGGTCCTGTCGGAGACTCTCTATCAGTGCAGTCTGAGATCGCAACTGATCCTCATACTGTGTAGAAAAAGAAGATGCACGAGCTCCTCTCGAGCTGGACGCCGACATCGCAGCACTTCCATAATAATCTCAGGGAGTCAGTCAAGAGCTGATACCAACTACTCGGCCCTTCTCGAAGGCATACTGGGTGGCCTGCATCCATGTCGCCTCATCAAAATGACGGCCAGTGGTCTTATCTGATGACTCAGCCTGACTCTCAGGCCGGTCCTGTGACGTTGCGGCCTCATATGACTCCTGTAGTTGCAATTTAAAATTAAAATTGTGAATATATTATATGCAGTTAATTTTTAAACTTGAAAACAAATAATACTGACCACGATTTGATGCTGATGATCACCTCTGAGCTCCCCAGTAGCAGGATCACTATACATCCTCCGATATACGTCGTACTCTGTAATATCAGGGTGCTCGATAGCCTATAAGAATAAAAAATAAACTGTTAATATTTATAGTTATATAAAATATTTATAAATAAAGTACGTACCAGATGCTGTCTATGAGTACTGAAAGAAAGACTCCCAGCTCGATGAGTCACCTCCTGTCTCCCCCGATTCTGCCTCCCCACCGATGATCTCCTCTGAAAGGCACCACTCAACCAGTGCACACAAAATCTATCCCATACATGGGATTAAATGTACTCTGGTCAGTGTGCCCTACATGACTCGTCAAAATCTGACACTCCTTCTTTCTTCATGGCAGCTTTTCTTAAATTGTGAAAAAACTGACAAAGGCGATCATGCATGGCAACCTCCCATGCCTCGTGGATGGCGTCACGCATGGTATCCTCGATCGGATACCATAAACCCTACAAATAAAACAAAATATCAAGTTAGAAATGAAATAATTTTCAAAATAAAAATTATTTATTTACGTACATACCAAACAATGGCCGAACATGGCCTACTGCACATCAATGGGAATCTGCTCCCATCTGGTCCACAGCTGAGAGAAATAGTTGCGCAAAATAGCACTGCCCTGTCCGACTGCTATATGTAGAAAACTGTAAAAATAATAAACATTTATTAAGTGAATAGATTAATGAAATCTTAGTCAAATCCGCAGGTTATCACACAGGTTATCACACCTCCGTGTGCGTGGATCAAACCCAAGACATGGACGTCACTCGGGGATGGGGTCAGGAATCATCAATCTTGCAAGACCGTGCCCCCTCTGCGTACTCCCTGGAGCGCCTGTAGTCTGAGGGTCATCTGCCAGCAACTCATCTGCATCGAAAGGCAGGTCAGCATCCGCCAACTCACGAAATGTGGCATCGTCCATCTGAAACAGAAAATGTTAATGTTGTTAGCAAATAATTGATAATTACTATTATATATACATATATACATATTATGATTGTATATAAATAACATGAAATTCTATCAGTGTTCATCTTCATCATCATCTTCATATATGTCAATGTCATCTTCATATTCCTCCTCAACATCATAGATATCCATTCGAGTTACAGTTTCTTCATCTCTTACCATTTCAAATTCATATGTGACATCATTAACATCATCGTCATCACCGACTCTTAAATGTGGGGTTTCGTCATCGATACTCAGGTCTCTTTGTAAAATAGATTGATTTTGAGTACACTCTTGAAAAACTTCAATTCTTTG
This sequence comes from Viscum album, assembly GCA_963277665.1. Taxonomy (NCBI): domain Eukaryota; kingdom Viridiplantae; phylum Streptophyta; class Magnoliopsida; order Santalales; family Viscaceae; genus Viscum; species Viscum album. The sequence continues at coordinate 1,173,886,626 of OY728164.1, forward strand.
CACATCAGTGAAAGTACATTCACTTTGACTAAACTGATTGCCTCGAATTTTGATTTTTATTACACTCCACAAATCAGTCAAGTCTCTTGATTTAGCACAGTACTTTGCGTAATAAACTTGATGTGCCTGTTGAACCAATAAGAATGGTTCATTTACTGTGAGAACACTTTTACATTTAATATCGATGATTCCATGAGTCGGATGAACACGCACACCTCTCTCTATATCCAACCACTGACATTTGAACATGGTTATGTAATGTTGTCCAAGATAACAGAGTTCAATGATTTCATCAAGTATGCCATAAAAGTCAACTTCATTTTCTCGATGATGAGATCCTCTCAAGCTAACTCCACTGTTCATTGTTTTTTTCGATTCCCCATATGCATGTGTGTGAAATCGAAATCCATTCACCACATATGCATTATAAGTTTTTACAAGTTTGGAAGGTGGTTTACTTAATACACACAGCTGTTTGTCAATTTTATCAGCATGTCGAGACACCTGAAAATTTGTGAAATAATTATCAATATAGTAAACTATACATTGAATGAGTTGCTAAAAGATAAAGAATTTATGTTACCAATTTTTGAAACCACTGAGAGAAATTTTTTAGTGGACGTTATTCGAGAGCAGCTGCTGTAATTTGTGGAATTTGTTTCTTGATATGATTATCATACAACCTATAAAAACTAAAGTTATTTACTGTAACATAAATGATAGAATAAGTGATATAAACACTTACAGTACAACTGATGTCATCTCTTCATAGTTGAGAAGAACATACATATGAGCTCTATGATGTTCATCATTCGAAAGCCAGCGTTCATAAACTCCACCAAAACCAAGCTCTGGCTTGTTGAAAATAGATAATTGATTGTTGATTTCATCAATATTCCTCTTGTTCCATCCCATTCGGTTGTGTTTTGAAGGATACTCAGATTCAAAATAATGGGAGCAGAAAAAAGTTATTTCCTCTTGCAAATAAGCTTCTGCAGTAGATCCTTCAACAGATGCTTTGTTACGTACTTTTCTTTTCAATTTTTGCATGCATCTTTCAAATGGGTACATCCATCAAAACTGTACTGGACCTTCACATTTGGCTTCATATGGAAAATGTAACATCAAATGTTCCATTGATTTGAAGAAACATGGCGAAAATATTTTCTCCAGTTTACATATAATTACAACAACATCTTATTCAAGTTTGCCTAGAGCATCATAATCTGCTGTACCCGCACAAATTTCCCGAAAAAAATGAGACATGTCTGTTATGGAATACCAAATCACAGAATTCAACAGACCTATTAATCCAATGGGTAGAAGTCTTTCCATTATAACATGACAATCATGACTTTTTAATCCAATAATATTACCATTCTTTACACATCTACCCAAATTGGAAGCACAGCCATCTGGAAGTCTCAAATCTGCAATCCACTAACAAAATAATAAACGGTTTTCTTTAGACAGTGTATAAGCTGCTTTTGGTTTCAGTGACCTTTCTGTTCTGACATTCTCAAACAGTTCCAATTCTGGATGCCTGCAAATTTGGGCAAGATCTAAACGTGCATTTACATTGTCTTTGTTCTTTCCCGGCGTATCCAAAACTATATGAAACAAATTATCAAAACAGTTCTTCTCAATATGCATGACATCTAACATGTGTCGGACCAACAAATCAGACCAATATGGAAAATCCCAAAATATGCTACGTTTAATCCAATTGTGTTCTTTCCCAAAACCAGAAATTTTCTATTGGTTTATTGTGGGACCAAAATTGATGGGAGGTAACGAAAATACAACTGATTTTAACTCCGAACCTGATAGCATTTTTGGAGGTCCATCCCTTTCAACTGTTCCTTTTCTGAAATGAGATCTGTTTCTGCAAAAAGGATGATCATCTGGAAGAAATCTGCGATGACAGTCAAAATAACAAGTTTTCTTTCCATGAATGAGCATAAATGCTTTGTTCTCTCCCATATAGTAAGGACATGATTTCTGACCATGTGTAATCCAGCCAGATAACATCCCATAAGCCGGGAAGTCACTAATTTTCCACATCAATGCTGCTCTCAGTATGAAATTCTATTTCGTTGCAACATCATATGTACTGACACCAATATTGCATAATAAATTTAATTCATCAATCAATGGTTTCAAATAAACATCAATATTTTTCTTCAGATGTCCTGGAATTAGTAAAGTCAAAAAGATATATGGATCCTTCATCAATATCCATGGAGGTAAATTGTACGGAGTTAAAAAAAACAGGCCAACATTAATATTGACTACCATAAGATCCAAACGGACAGAAACAATCAGTGGAAAGGCCCAGTCGAACATTTCTAGCTTCTAAAGAAAATGATGGATGCACTCTATCAAAATGTTTCCATGAATCACCATCGGCTGGATGATTCAAACTTTTATCGGTTGAAATATTCTCTTTATGCCATGACATCATTGTCGCTGTATTCTTAGACATGAATAAACGCTAAAGTCTGGATGTAAGCGAAAAATATCTCAACTATTTTATAGGAATCAAACCAGACTTCTCGTGTTGTCCATCTTTATATCTCAGTTGCCCACATGTGGGACAACTATCCAACGACTCATTTTCCCCAGAATATAAAATGCAGTCATTTGAACATGCATGAATCTTCTGACAAGTAAGTCCCAAATTTCAAACCAGCCTCTTACTCTCATAGTAATTTGCAGGAAAAACATTTCCTTCGGGTAATAGTGTTTTAAGAAAAGAAAATATCTGGTCAAAACAGGTGTTTGACATTCTTTTATCTGATTTGATAGCCATAAATTTTGCAACTGCTTCTAATTTGCTCCTCTTGCAGCCAGGATATAATGCATCCTCAGCAGACCTCAACAACTCATAAAATTCAGACGGTGCCAACTCAGGATTTGAAGCTATATCAGCCGGAGTTTTTGTATGTTGAACAGATGAACCTACAACATCATGTACTAAATCTTGAAACCGGGATGGATCCGGAATCAAGTTGGTATCACCTGCTCTGGAACTGCATTCACCGTGTTGATACCAAAAAACATAATCTGGTTGAAAACCAAAACGCAAGAGATGTTCCCCCACTTTTTCAAACATGTCAAACGTTCTCAATGCACATTTTCTGCAAGGGCATTTTATTTTGCCTTCTGAAACATATTCTGGATTTGATGCCACAAATGATAAAAAAGTCTCCACACCCTCTACATATAATGGATTTAAACCAGAACCGTTTGGATTTCTACATTTATTTATCCATATGCGGTCACCTAATAATGATTGTTGATGACCTTGTTGTTCCATATTTTTCTATAAAATATAAAAGCATTACTAGTTTTGAATAATTTGTTAGAAAAAAAACTCAAGCTAGCATAATTATAGAGTTTACATCATACACGACTGACGCAAACTTTTTATTGAGATAGAACTAAAAATTGACCCTTTAAGAATTAAATATGTTGAGAATAAAGCAAAACCTGGTACAAATATTGATAATTTTAATATTATATAAATTTTTTATTATTTTCATAGTACTAATATTATTGGTAATTATTATTAATTATTGGTAATTATTACTAATTATTGGTAATTATTACTAATTATTGGTAATTATTACTAATTATGACCAATTATTACTAATTATTCATAATTATTACTAATTATTTGTAATTATTCCTAACTATTGGTAATTAATCCTAATTATTAGTAATTATTACTAATTATTACTAATTATTACTATTTACCATAATTATTGGTAATTATTGGTAATTATTACTAATTATTGTTAATTATTACTAATTATTGGTAATTATTACTAATTATTACTAATTATTACTAATTATTACTAATTATTACTAATTATTGGTAATTATTACCAATTATTACTAATTATTACTAATTATTGGTAATTATTACTAATTATTACTAATTATTGGTAATTATTACTAATTATTACTAATTATTGATAATTATTCTTAATTATTAGTAATTATTTCTAATTATTGGTAATTATCGGTAATTATGGGTAATTATTGGTAATTATTACTAATTATTGGTAATTATTACTAATTATTGATAATTATTACTAATAATTGTTAATTATTACTAATTATTGGTAATTATTACTAATTATTGGTAATTATTACTAATTATTGGTAATTATTACGAATTATTACTAATTATTACTAATTATTGGTAATTATTATTAATTATTACTAATTATTTCTAATTATTGGTAATTATTACTAATTATTGATAATTATTACTAATTATTGGTAATTATTACTAATTATTGGTAATTATTACTAATTATTTGTAATTATTACTAATTATTGGTAATTATTACTAATTATTGGTAATTATTACTAATTATTGGTAATTATCGGTAATTATTGCTAATTATTACGAATTATTGTTAATTATTACTAATTATTACTAATTATTACTAATTAATACTAATTATTGGTAATTATTACTAATTATTGGTAATTATTACTAATTATTAGAAATTATTACTAATTATTGAAAATTATTACTAATTATTGATAATTATTACTAATTATTGATAATTATTACTAATTATTACTAAATATTACTAATTATTACTAATTATTACTAATTATTACTAATTATTACTAATTATTACTAATTATTACTAATTATTACTAATTATTACTAATTATTACTAATTATTACTAAT